>JBAMJR010000162.1:2630000-3230000 GCA_038501785.1 Myoxocephalus aenaeus
TTTTTGCACTATTTAAAATTAGAAAACAATAAGGGATACATCTCAACCTCCATCCAATCTAATGTTAGCAGAAATATCATTTTAATAAAATTGATAATAGCTTGTACTGTAAAACTAATGATAACAAGTTCTACCTTGCAACGTCGATTCAAAACAAAAGCCTGCGTTTGTTTTTTTCTGTGTAAAGTCTCAGACCTATTGTGTCAAAAATAACTGATCATTTTGAAGCACCCTGAAGGCTCCACAAGCACTATAACTGTCTCCTTCTCTATCCCCATTTTCTTGCTTTGCCAAGCGATGCATCAGACAGAAGAGAGAGCTGACCTCAGCCCTTTTCAAAAGGAGCCTCTAATCCAGCATTCTTAACTCGATTACAGAGTGTCAGAGGGATCAGAGAGACGCTCTCACCTGTCATCCATCACAGCGATGAGACACAACTCTGAGCCTGTCCCGCCAGCAAATGAGAGAGCGACATTTACGTGAGAGCTACGTAGTGATTCATACATTTCTGCTGTACATGAGTGAGGAATTACAAATGTTCAACCTGAACAGCGTTTGTGTGTTTGCAAGAAATGTTAACAATGAGAGGAACAAATCAGAAACTGATAATAAGGGATTTTTTGAAAGGCAGTATAGCAGATGATAATGAGTTACTTTTTAAATCTCAAGATATATGTGGTCAGACTTAGATATACTATGTTATTGAAGCATTATGAAATATATACATCATAAATATCTGCGAATCTACATATTAACCAATTTCTTAATAAGCTAAAGCGGTACGTACTAATTACTTAATTTACTTAATTTACTTGACCATTACTCACTTGTACTTTGTCAGCTCTGAGCAACCAGACAGCACATCATGAGTACTCAGCATTTTATGCACCATGTTGTGTTAATGGTAGATTATAGTGAGTTATTTATTTTATAAGACAACTTTTTAAAAGCCAAACCATGATGTTTATTCTAACCTGAACCTAGTAGTCTTGTCCCCAGACCTACATTAACCACGACAATGGTGCATGAGAGGAAAATGTCATAACAAATAGCTAAACACAACTACATTAATGACATTATATTGCAGTAGTCATTAAATTACTTATTTTTTGTGGACACAGTGTATTGGGACTCCCCAACACGTTCTCATCCTAACTCATCACATTCTGAAACTTGGTCAAACTATGACACTAAACTACGGTCACAGTAAACACGTGGTTGTGTGTGTGTGTGTGTGTGTGTGTGTGTGTGTGTGTGTGTGTGTGTGTTTTTGGGGGGCTTCATACTACGTCATCACTCCCCCGGAGCATTTAGTCTGAGGATTTATTCTCTGATCGAATAATGACATACATGTTTACATTGTAGTTACATTGCTAAAGGGAGTGACAAGCGTGAGTATTGAATAAGAATCGTCTGGACTTCAGCTCATGCTTAATGTAGTGTAATGTAATGTGACCACCACCACATGAGGCAAAGATGTCGATAGTTCAAGTCTCTCTCTCTCTCTCTCTCTCTCTCTCTCTCTCTCTCTCTCTCTCTCTCTCTCTCTCTCTCCCTCTCTCCTTTTCACTCTCTTGCCTGGCATGTTGTGTGAAGGCAGGAAGGAGAGGGATTCACCGGTGGCTCATTAAAAGCCATTAGGGAGCAGCACACAGACAGGATGCGGGCAGTGAATAGAGGAAAGCAGGGCAGGGCTGAGGACACTGCTACTCTCTTGACCCACCCACCCCACGCCTCCTCTCCACTCCATCACACACACACACACACACACACACACACACACACACACACACACACACACACACACACACACACACACACACACACACACACACACACACACACACTGTTATCTTCTCCACGCAGCACTTCCTATGGCCCCACACATATTCCAACAAGCCCCTGCTCTTAACTCTGCCAACTCAGTCTGTCGAACAGGCCCCGGCGATAACGCGTTTTTCACTCCGCTGCTTTCGCTATCTCATATCTTCTGACACCTTATCTCTCGTTCACTCCCTTTGTTTGTACATCTCTTTGCCCTTTCTCACCTCTGCCTCTACATCTCTTTTGATAGTTGCCATCTTTTTTGGCACAATGTGTACAGTGATGGACCGGAAAAGCCTCTATAAAAGCAAAGCGAGCGCTGGTACACAGCCTTGCATACTGTCTGGGTCCTGAGGGTCACAGAGTTATTTAAAAAACGACCCCAAAAAAGTCAGGTTGGGATCATGGCCCTGTGGCATCAAACAGAAGCTCCACCTGAATGTGACCTGGGGCGGGTGGAGACAGGCATTATCAGTAGCACGTATGGGAGTGATGAATAAATCAGGAGGGTCGTCCGCAGGAGAAATCTGTGAAACGTGTGATGCTTCAGTGATTTTTAACACAACCAGCCTGATTAAGACAGATCCAGTGTTTTCAGTGTTTAATATGGAGCAACAAATCAGAAGTGTGATAGGCTCATAATGAAATGCATTTCTGAAACTTAGTTTTGGCTTAGAAATGTAAAAATGAAACAAAGCCGGTAAGCGTGAGGCAGGCAGACCCAAATGCAGAAGATTACAGGCAACAAGAACTTGAAGAAATACTTTTAAATCGCGGGCAGGTAGGGCCGAACTGAACGTAACAAATCAAGGATCAGACAAAGACTGAAATTTGCAAAGGTGGAAACGAGGACTTAAATTCAAACTAATCTGACGGCAGCATGAGGTGAAGATGGAGAGATGGGCTGAGAAGCTCAGGTGAGGGGAATGAGGTGGTGAGGCAGGAGAACAGGCGGAGAAGAACTCACAAGGCTGATTCAAAGGAGGTGTGTAGATGTGGAAAGCAGGGAAAGACAGTACAGAAAACCCAAAACACAGAAAACCATTACAGTCTACAAAAAGTCTGAAGTCATTTGGACACAGTGCCAGACTGACGGTGTACCTTTCTTGAACAATGTGTATCTAGAGTCTGACACTCAACGACTGTTTTCACAGTCATCTGCAGAAGGAGTAAATAACTCTGTGGTCATCTTACATTTGAGTTTAACACATGTACAAACAAGCACAATTTTGTGACATCGCAACTTGTGATGATGGCCAAAAAATAAATACAAATAACTTTAAACCTGCACTGCACATGAACGCACCACTGAGAATGGACTTTTTGCAGTGAAGCAGGAGACATATTGTGTCCAGCAGTTGAAATTTGGAAGCCAAAAATATTTGTTTGTTTATATATTCCATTGTCTTCAATGAGGGAGAAGCAGCCTTCTCCCTCATTGAAGACACATGTATTTAGGAATTGTTCACTTGAAGAAGCAGAACAGACACAAATTATGATATGTCATACAATTCTTTGAGGGGGTCTTTAACTTAAAAAAAAAGAAGAAAAATACAGATAATGAGGCGGCTTTTTCAATACAAAAATGGTCATATTGCCGGGCAAGAGTTTTTTGTCCCCAAACCTTTCCTCAAGAATTCACAATCTCCCCCTTGATTTCAAGGCGCACTCCTCAAATGTTGTCCCTGATTTCTCAACAAGGTTTTTCTTCAACTGGATCCTCCCCTAAGAAATCATCAGTTTATCAAACAAACCTAACAAATCAAACTAAAGTTAACGTCAGTCAGCGGTGACCTGTGGCAGGAACAATGTTCTGCAGGTGATATAGTGCGAGCAGCGAATGTGTGTTTAATGCGTTGCCCCGAGAGAACACGCAGAATAATCACTTACATAATGAAACACCCGCTATTGTCTTCACTTTCCTGGTCTTACTTTGTCCACCACATTATTGCACTGACTCACTGACATGCTGCAACTCCTACTTCCAGTAATTAGAAACTCTGAGGACTCAAAGTCACTTGACACCATTGCCCCTGTTAGTATTTGGAAACTCTTCTGTTACACTTCACTCCAACACCGAGAGTCACACTGGCACTGTTTAGACCAAAAAAAAAAATGAGTGTGGTTAGTAGTGGAACGGCTGAGTTGTCCATTTGCCAAACACAAATATAAATATAGCAGTGCTATTATCTGCTGCAGTTAACCGGGATCACTTTTCTCTTTTACACGTGCTGCTTCCAGGTGTTGCCATAGCGAGTAATCCTGTTTTCTCAACTGCTCTGCTCTCGCTGACTGAAGTCTCACATTGGAGTTCGCAGGGTTTAGTAAAATCAGAAGGAGGGCAAACACTGTTTTGTTTTGCGAAGCCAAACTGGATAGCAGACGCATAATGTAAGCGCTAACCTTGTGTTCACACATACTTGAGGGCAGGTGTCTGAGGTGTAATATACTATTTTTGGTCCAGTTGACACATTTCAAAATAAAATATGGCTTGTTAAAAGTTTAAATAATTCCCATAAAATCTCACACGATGTGAAAAATGTAAACCAATTCAGACCAGTGGTATAATGTAGCATGTTGAGGGAGATTAAAGAAAAACCACACAGTGATTCACACAGGAAGGTTTCCAACAAGGGAGCTTACACACCAGGGGCCTCATTACAGGAACGTCCTACGTCTGAAATCCTATCTTCAGTTTATGGTGACATTTAGGATTTTTATTCAGGGCAGAAAAACCTTTCTTATATTAGGATAGGAATTTAGCTATTATAGAACCATCATGATTTAGGGATTAAGTTCATTAGGATGAGGTCTTTATGGCAGTAAAGATGGGAAACCGCATGAACTGAAATATAATGAATGAAAGCTTACTCAAACCATATGACGGCTTCTGTAATAGGAAGATATCATTTTTTTCTATCCTAGGACAGTTTAGTATGTTTCTGTCTCGAGGCCCCAGAGTCCCAGCTGCTGGTTTATGGGTTCAAAGCTCAACGATACCACAGAAGACTGACTATCTTTCACCACTGCTAACCTGCTCTATTTGAAATAACTGGGGTAAAATGTAAACAGAATCAACAAAACAATGGCCTCACACAAGAAAATGTGGCAGAAAATCACAGTCAGAAAAACAAGACAAGAAAATATAAATTATTAACAGGTAGGTTATTACCAAATTCCTTGGAATACACTAGATAATATGACACTGTGCTGTAAACATGTGGACATGAGCTGCAGCAGCTCAGCAGATGTAATGAAAAGCTTGTGAATGGGATGACCACATCAGGACTTCAGCATGGAGAGACAATAAAGACACCATCCAGAGAGCATTTCTAACCGCGGTTACCACAATCGTCTCAATATGTGATAAGTTTGTCTGCTGTCATTGTCTCATTTCCTGTTCTTAAAATAAGAAACCATGTTTCCTTTTATCCAATACTTGTATGGCAGCTGGTTTCAAACGACTGCACACAGAGACTCATTCCGAAGCTATTTGTCAAATGACTAAATCAATGCAATATGTTGCCTCGTTGGTCTGTTTTCAATGTTTAGTGGTCTGGGAAATGTTGTCACATGCTCAGACAACATTCCTAGCTCCTACTGTATCAGCGCTCACTGGCACAACAGATTAGAGCTGTGCAAACTGTCCTTTGTTGATGGACCATGAGGCCAGTTCTACTTGATATTTGGCATCTTCATCTTCCGTGCCGATGATGGCCTGACTGCACAAAATCCCCCTCCAGCAGAATACTTCAATCTGTTTGTGGTTTGCAGCTGGATGCAGGTGATGGAGCTCTCTGCTCGTAGTCTGGGAGACAGCTGTGTGAGGGGGACTGCAGTACATATGAGGCCAACAGGCTGTCTTCAAGAGCCTGGAAGGGAAGTTCTTTAAATCTAAAGAGTGGTAATGATCCACTATTGTTTCTTATCTTTACAGTGAATAAGAAGATACTGCCAAGAGATATAATCCAAATGAACTCAACGGGTGATAATCACAACGAAAGATATTCATCAAACGGAAAAGACCGATGATCGATCAGATGATTAAAACCTCCGCAAAGAAAACACATTTTAAATGAGTATCTAGAAAGACTGCAAATCAATTAAGCAAAACAAACTGTAGATTGTCCGTAACGTGTTTCCTGAGATGCTTTGATTCGGTATTTTAATTTGGAAGGAAATCCATTTGCTAATTGATTGGTGCATATTTTGAAACAAAGCTGCTGATTGGTTTACTCATGGCCTGATTGCTATTTATGTTACAGTTTCAACGGTTTCCTGTTGGGCTGTAAAGTCATGCAAAACAGGGGTTCACTTGCCAAACACTGGTTTGAGATTTAATCAGGATCAAGACAATTTTACTGTTGCCCTCAAGAGAGTCAATCCAATGATTTATCTCGAAAGTCTAGTCACTGCTGGAATTTTGTGGAAAGATGACTATTTGACATGTTTAGTCTTACTCTTTGTCGATCTAACATTGAATTAATTGAAAACAAAACAAAATGACACTAAGACAGTAATTAAGGTGTTTTAACATGATCCCCCCAGCATTACTCAGCACATTCTGCAGGTCCATCTTCAGAGGAGGTCCTAATGTGCTTCTCGACAGACAGACAGGTGGCAGCAGAGAGCCATGAGGCCACAGCAGCTGATGCCCGAGGGTCCACTGCAACACAATAAAAAGTGTCTTTTATTCCATGCCAACTCCATCTTTGTGTCACTTCTCAGGACGAGCATATTCCCGCGGGTAGCATAACTACTTCAACGACAGCAGCAGTCACACATAAAGAAAATATAATGCACACCAGATAAGGGTGAGCTGATGGGACGCAGGCCTGGTCAATACGGTAAGTCAGAGCATGTTTTATATTGAACGATGCAAAAGTCTCCTGTATTTTATGTGGAAAGGGAATACAAGGAGGGTGTGTATCTGTGTGACACAAACAGGACCAAAGCTGGGTCATATTGGAGCTGAGGGGAAAGAACAGAACGATACAGAAAGACACCATTTCTTATAAATCATCCCAATCATGATTTTTTTTTTTCCTCTCTCATCTCGCCCACACTGGGGACACAGCGCAATGTTTTGTCAGGAATGTTGTGTGGTGTCAGCGTTTTGGCGCAGGGGAGTGATTTAAGGGGGCATGGCGTGCTTGTCATGCCCCACGCCTGACTGTTCCAGTCTGTGTGCAAACAAATAAAGCGCCGGAGCCTTTTTAATTAGCTCCAGGGTAGAGATTGACAGCTTTTAGTGGTAGAGATAGCACAGTAACCAGCTATTACTCTAAATATGTGGTACGTCGCGCAGTTGAGACCATAAGCGTGGGCCCTCTGGAGGCACATTAGTTGGTGGAAAATGTAAAACCAGTCACAGTGTAGTTGTTGTTATTGTCTAGAAATTAAACAGAAACTATACTACGAATATGTTGTGGTATTCTTTTAATTATTGGGTATTTTTCAAAGGTGTTTGCAGAGGCCCATTTATACACAAGACAATAATTAATGATAAGGGAAGAAAACAAGTTGTAACCTTTCTTATTACCAATTTAAAAATGCTTTATTGTGTCACAGAGCATTAGCACCGCTCGCCCACACAAGGACACCTTAAAACAATGTTGATGTTGACCTTAAGGTTATAAAGGTCATCCTAAATCACTAAGCTACAACTGGAGAGGGACAGAGCTCAACGGGGGCATCTAATGTCTGTGTGATTGAGCTGTAAATCAGAATAAATATGTTCAAAAATGATTTTTCCTTGGCTTAAAAAGACTGCGTATGTATTTAGTTAGAATTTGTTTTGGTTAAATTACCACTTTTCATCGTAATATACAGTAGAAATTGTTGATGACATGATTTCAACCTTATTTTAAACATTTGAAATTAAAGAGTAAAATAAATAATGATAGTTCATAATAGTCAAACATTATGACATCACACAAATATGCCATCCACTTTTCAAAAACAAAATACAACTTGAAAATGAATGAATTCTTTGCACTGACATCAAGATAGGAATCACAGTTTGACTGTTGTTTCGCTGTCGAACAGACTTTAGCTTTTGATCTTAACTTCACTCCCAATAATTATTTGTCATTGAATCAATGTAATCCCTGGGTAATGCATGTCTTCATAGGTTCTTAGAGCTTTATTACGCTCTGCATCAAAGGCGAGCCAGGGCGGATGAAGAATAGAAATTCCATGACGTGTTAGATATCACATTTCAGGTCATCCTGCAAACCTCTCCGTGAACAACACATTACTCTCCTCCAATTGTTACCATTGTTTTGTTTCAGTACCAATATTGTTGCACCATGTAGTATTTGTTAGAGAGCGGTTTCCATCATTCACTGTCTGCTGATATTGTGTTGTGTTATTCCACTGGGCGAGTAACAACATGCTGCTTCCTGATCTTTCTACATGCTGAATAATGTGTCATACCTAAAATCATTTTTTTAGAAGGGGTGAATATGAATTGAGGATACACCCAAATGATAACAAGTTTATATTTTTTTAACTTTATTGATTAATCAATATATCAGCTTTCCGGAGCTCGACTGTTCTTCACATAGCCTGATCATGAACCCAGTTTTCTTTTGCTCACGGCCATGAAAGTCATTATTTACAGTGCAACTGTGTGAGGGCATATCTGACACTGATGGGTCCTGTGTTTATTTAATGCTGACTGAATGACTGGGTTCAGGCCTTCAGCTTCCTCTGCTCTTAAAATGTAATTATAGGGGGAGTCCTCTCCTGCACAGCAAGTTTGACAGCTCTGTTGGATTTTTCATGATATGCTGATTCACGATGCATTATAAATGTCTACCGATAGTTAAATATATGATTTAACACAATTTCTGGTTTAATTGTTAGCTTTTTTCCCCTTATTGTTTCTAAAATGTTGTATACAAGTATTTATAGTAGAAAAGATAAGCAGGTATATAACGTTGTTTTTAAAATAATATAAATAATTAAATATATATTTATAAATAAATAAATGCTATCTCAAAAATTAAAATTAAATAAATTGTCAAATCAGATGACTAATTGAAGGTTCAAGCCAACAAACTTAAAACAACTAAAGGAGAAACATTGTAGACTTCCCAGCATGCACTGGCTTTGTGACCCAACGGAAACCTTTTATAATTTTTGCCTGAAGAGTTACAGGATGTACGGTATGTGTAGCCAGTCTGCGATGGGGAAATAACGAAAATAATTATAACCATGACGTAGCTGGGGGTTGGGTTAACCTTCCTCTTGTGTTAGGGTCGGCACCGACCCGTTTTAGGTTTTGAATGCATAAAAGAACCACATCAATTTGTTTATTGCATCAGGGCTTTTTGATTTTGTCAGGAACCTCTATTTCAACAAAATAAACATAAATAAAAACTTCTTTTTTTTCACTAAATTATAAAATGCTCTGGTTGAAATTATGACCTTTGTGTTGTTAGGGTCGGTTTTGACTAAGTTATAAAAATAAGATTTGCTTTTTTTTTTTTTTTAATGACCTTGCAAATCTATATTTTGTGTTTTGACTTGTTCTGCTTTTCATTTTGTGTTTGTATTAAAGTTATATTGCTGGAAAAAAATCGAAATTAACCCGTAACACCATAGATGTTACTATAGTTAATGATACTTAATAGAAAAAATTAATAAAACAAATTCATTTAAGAGATGTGTTCTAATACCCCTCAGTAATAGTCAGGTAACACAACAACCTTTGATTTATTTATAGGATTCTCTTGAGGTTCATTTTACCATTTTTTTTATTGAAATCGAGGGGTATACTGACAAAGAAAAGGCCCAGAGGCCCACACCAAAAATATTAAAACATACAACAATATGTTCATGGATAAGGAAGCATAACAAGGTAACCAAGAGATGAGAAACAAATTGGATGATAGATAATTGTTTTTAATGTATTTTACAGCTGATTTAAGACATGGGTCAAACCGACGCGTTAACATATGAGATGGTAACAGAAAGCTAACACAAGAGGAAGGTTAAGAATAACTAATTTCCTCCTCATATATATTACTTCTAATTGGTTAAATCAAAAACACCTCCCACTGTGAACATATATGAATTGTAAAAATATGTAATATATCTCCCGAGGGGACACTGCTTTTTTGTTTTGTTTTTACGATGTACACTTTTTTATTTATTTATTCTAAAGATTATGTGAACAGATTTAGGAATAATTCCTCTTCATAAGGGTCAGACCTGAATGTTGAATGTGGATTTCTTTCTGTCATCTCTCACCTCGTTGCTGTCGCTTCTGCACGAGCAAGGCTGAAAGTGAGCGTGTTGTTCAGACCTCACACCAGCGTCGGTCAGAAAAACTCAGTTAATCCTCGCCAATGTGTCGCTGTATGGGGGAATATTACAACACATTGCATCGTGCATGAAATAAAATTAGGGGGTCGGGATTCAAGCCATTTAGATTATAAAGTACATTCCAACTGAAAAATAGCTGCACAATAAAAGCAAGTAAACCAGTTATTGCTAATTTTAACATTTCACCAACATTCTGTTCAATCAACAATTACTCACAAAATGAAACAAAGTAAGCAAATAGTTTAAACTTTATTCTGTTTCTGAAAAATGTATTCACATAAAGTTAGAAAAGCTGTTTTTTTCTTCTATTTAGTCTCTGACTGAAACATTTTATCCACATTTGAATTGCCTTCACATCAAATATAAATAATATTGTAATGACTTGTGCACACATTTAAACAGATTTAATAAAGTTAAGCCTGATTTGGGATTTTTTTGAGTATGTTGGATTTATTCATATTTTAAATAAAAGGTTGCTGGTTTGAGTTTTGGCCTGCGTTTGTATTGAGTGAATGGGTTTTAAAAGACTAAAACATTATTTGTTAAACATGTGGAATATGTATTTACAAGGGGTCTGATACATAATAATAAATAAATAAATAAACATTTGATATCAATAGACACTTGCTGAGCCGAATAATGAAAAACATTTTATACCCAGAAACCGAGAAATGTTCCAAAACAGCTCGCAGTGTCAGATATACAACATCTCTCAGCAAGTTTCTATTTCTATTTTCAGTGAGTTTATTTAGTCTGCTGTTCATCCTCAAAGTTTCCTTACTTGTTCTGAAATGCATGGCTGAGAGAGTAAAACATGCCAGGTCCACAGGAAAAGATTAGATTTTTTCAATTACAGTTCTTTTGTACAGTTTTTCTTATTGTCTCCGGAGTCACAAAATAAAGTTGCAACTATGAATATTTTTTTTATAAAAAATAACAGACAATTTAATAATAATTGTTTAATTGTTGAGTCATATAATTATAACAAACAGAATGATTGTACTTGAGTGAATTTAAACAACAGTTTAAAATGATGTTTCAGAACAAGGCAAAGTTGAAATTGGAACATTGTGAGAAATGATAATTATTTAATGATGTTAATACAAAATTATGATTAATCCTTTGTGTCCTCTTGATATGCGGATTGTTAAATTATTTACACAATTATTCATTTAAATTAAAAAAATCTCAGGTTCTCAGTGGAAAATGAAAGGAAAAGGTGTTGACGTTGTCTAACCAGCACATCTGCATACATTTATGTGTTTGTGTGTGTGTTTGTTTTCCGTGCACGTCAGTAAGAATCAGTGAGAGAGAGAGCGAAAGGTCGGACTGAGAGTGTCGGCGTGGTTGGATTTACGAGTGTGTAATGAAGCATCTCTGACACTGACAGACTAAACATGTCAGCCTCACACGCACACGCACACGCACACGCACACACACACACACACACACACACACACACACACACACACACACACACACACACACACACACACACACACACACACACACACACACACACACACTGTTCTTGCCTTGAGAAGACGTCATGTGACAGCCTAAAGGAAAAACAATACAAAGGCAAACTGACGAAGGTAAATGCTGTGACACATTACATACCTGTTGTCTAGGTGTTAGGCTATTGGCTGCAAACATGCTACCAGCCTTTTTACCAATCTTAAAATCAAAGGACTGGCTCAGCAGTGTGTTGTCCTTGAATGCTCTTTTTATTGAACACAACACCCTGGCCTGTAGATAGAGGTCTCTTGAGGTTAAACTTCAACAAAAAAAACTCCTCTTCCAGGATGTCATAACAGTCTATATTAGAACAATATCTAATACTCGCTGCTTAAGACCTGTAGTGAATAATTCAGGTTTGAACTATCATTTCTCCTCTTTGTTGCTGTTTCTGCTCTGTTTCTTCCCTGCCTGGACATGAGTGTTTATAAAGACAAACCTTTAAAATACTTGCAAATATCGTCAGGAGTCAGGTGACTTTGGGAATATGTACTCTGCTATGGGAAACTGGGCTTGGATGAGGTTCTCCATTCCCTCCTCTTCAGCTCTGTTTTGACTAGCATGCCATCTCTCTGACTACCAGTGAGGCACCGACACCCCTGGAGTGGATTCTGAGCATACCAAGGAAGAGATGCCTTTGAAAGGACAGATGTTCCTGGGCTTAACCTGCCTCCTAACCTAACTACTACCCTCCTTCCATTGTATATTTGTTCTCGCTCTATAAATAACTGGCCGGTGAAGCACAGAAAAATGTAACTGATGTGCAGCTGACCTCCAGGCCTCTAATCTTTGAGTGTGAGAGGGACTTAGAAAACTCTGGAGAGAAGTTGGTTGATACAGTCATGGTAAATGGGTTTGGGCGAGGGGACACAGGGAACACACCCATTTTTGTCCACATAAGGACTCGTCTAGATGTCTGCACTGGCTCAGCTTTCTTATGTAACAGCAGTGTGTCGTCCTGGCACACCAGGCGTGATGGGCTCGAGCCAGTTCAGCCACATTACTCAAAAATATACTCGCCATATTTACAGGGGGAATATACACATATTTGATGTTCTTCTTAAAATTTCACTTTTGAAATGCAATGTGGGTGGTGGACGACAACCTATTCGTAATTTGTAATGTTTCACAAACCAACTTCTTGCTTATTTCTAATTCTCAAGAAGAAGAAAAAAACAAAAAACAATGTGTTTTAAATTTCTTTCACATTTTTAAAAACAGCCTTTTTAACTTATGTGAGTGTTTGCCCTGTTGCTGTGGCTGGAGGGATGAATGGGTGATTGTTCGAGGGCCCTTATGACAACTCTCCTGGGGCCCATCAATTCACAGAGTCTCCTGGAACATCAGGTCATGGCAAACCAGGCTCTGGAGCTGCAGCCGGGCCTCACTGTGCTGATTTTGCCACAGTTAGAGCTCAGGACCTCCAGGGCGCACAGCTGGGTTCCTTAAAAAAGCCCAGCTGAATGGTTTTAGAAACACTGCATCTCCTCTTACCCTGCACTTTCTCCCCACTCGCTCTAAAATCTAGCACAGCACAGATATCAGATACTGTGTTTTTTACTTGATATGTTCATCTTTGCTTGCCAAAGCCCCTGGAAACCATATTAAAGTCTGCGTTCCATTATTTAACCAAAAGGCCTCTTCAGTTAAAGAATTTGTCCAACATTTCCATTATCCCCTCTCTCATTCTCTTTCCTCTTCTCCACAGCTCTATGTTTCTCTTCCCCACATGCTCACACACATCTTAATTTTCTCTTTTTCCCCTCCAGCGCTGCTATCGTGTTGTATCAATTACAGCTGACCACCAGTCAGGTGGGTCTGCGGGACATTTTAGATCACGGAGGGGCAGCCAGCTCGCTCAGCGCCTCAAGCCTGCTCCCAGACTGCAGTCCCAGGGCCCGCTGAGGCCTTGTCCCAGGCAGGGCAGAGAGACACCTGGCCAAGCCGCAGAAACACTTCCAGCTGCAGACTGCCTGATGCTCGCCACGGAGAGAATCCAGGCCAAAGGTGGAGGCGCTCACCGAGAACTACTGCACGACCAGAGACTGTTTTCTGAAATTTCATGATGTTTATTTAAACCGCGCTACTAAACATCTACTCATCTGCAGAGGTTCAGCAATGACAGGCATGTCTCTAAGTTACAGAGCAAACTTTTACATTGTCACAATGTTTACACTGTGTCCCGACAAAAGTATCTTTTTCCACCTCAAAATGGGAAACAGAGCCCAGCAGCCGTCCTCTGAAACCGGGCTCCTTGGAGTGAAAGTGGGAGAGCACAAGGGGTGAAAAAAAAGGCTGAGAGAACAACAGCTCCCTTTTCTCTCCGACTAGTTGACATGAAAGGCCACATTATGTCTGAGATTAGAGGCAATTACACTGGGAGTGTGCTTTAAGACCTTTGTTTGCCAACATGACAGGAGGGAGCAGGGCTGTAATTTGATGAGGAGGCAGTGTGAGTGAGAAACTCTGCATGGCGAGCTCCCAGCGGAGAGAGGCAAAGAGAACCCTTTGTAGGTTGCGTGGCCACGGCAGTTGGCAGAAATATGAACATTTAGAGGAAGATTAATTCAACTAGGATTGATTCAACTGCAGAGGTGTCTTTATCCCCGTTGTCAGATTTATTGTGTGGCTACTGTTTATGGCTTTACAGCCTCGAAGGAAATACTTTCATCTTTGCCTTTTGTTCCGGATGACAGCTTCAAAAGCGTAATTGAAATCTTTTGTTTCAGCATTTCTATTAATTCAAATAGCACAATCGTGTGGCTTCATTGAAATGTCACAAATACTGTAAACATATGATTCAGCATGAACTTGTGGTCAAACAAAAGTACCCCGCCAAATTTTCAAGACGTGACATCTCCTTCATTCTGGCCGGGCGCATTGTTCACACTGAGTTTTCAGGACAGGAAACGAGCAGCTTGTTCCAGCCGGACCGGCAGAATGGAGCACGTCTTTATTTGAGGGAAGTCATTCCGTTGATATATAAAATACCAAAGCAAGGTTTCCTTCCTCCTTGCTTTCCTGGTGCTATCCCCTTCAAAAGGACACAGCCCTTTATACTGGGCTCACATGCACACACGGGACCAGAAGAAAAACAAACAGAGGCCATTTAAATATCAACCAACCTGCCTCCTGTTTGAATGGAGGAGCTACCACACAGCTCGGCCCGCGCTAGTCCGGCATGCTGGTGTTACGTGCTCAGCCCTCTGAGCCATGTGTGGACCAAAGTAGGGAACATCAGCCAAAAAAAAAAGCATTGAGCTGTTAATTTCTGCAGGTATGCCAATACTGTGGAATTGAATATATACTGTGTGTGGTTGCCTCTTCACTATTGTCCAAAATGTGTCTGTAGCACCGATATAAACACTTTGTGTTAAGACTAAATGACACAGCAACACATTCAGCAAGTTTGTCTTCTTTTATTGAATAGAAAAAAGGGTGTAGAAGAAAAACATCTTCATATTCCTTGATGAAAGGTATCAATGTTCAAGATGCAACGTATTGTAATCTTCTCCAAACACATTACTCAGTATATAGTAACCTCAATATGAACAGAGAAAAGAAGTACAATGAGTAAAGTGCAGAAGTATGAAGTAGTTCTTGCTGAATAAAGTGCAATGCATGATAAGTGCTGACACACATAATGTGCCTTGTTTTTAATTACAAATAATAAAATGTCTGATGGGCAACTATATACATACATAATAATAAGAATACCCACAGCAATAAAAAGAGAAGATATAAAAACACCACCAGATATAGTATTAGCAGCCATTATTGTAGTATGATATGGAAACTCAGCTCTCCAATTGGCACCAACCATTGTTGGTATCAACAACATTTCAACAAAAACATTTGAAACAATACCCACTTTCACCCTCCGCTGTCTTGTTCTCCTCAGCCAAATGTTCCCATAAGGGTGTGTGAAAGAGGAAGAGGACCACCTATTAAAGTGAAATCTTAGGAGTGATGGATGGGAGCTTGCTGAGGGGGAGCGGAGCAGCATACACCCCAGGGAGGTGGATGATGAACAAGGAGGGACGGATGAAGGGAAGGAGGGGTGAGTTCACTAAATCCCCACTCACACCTCTCCCTGTGGGTGGAGGGGATGGAGACCTCCCATGCTGTCTGACTTAGAAATTTGATTGATTCAATCCTCCAAAGTACTTTAAACTTTTGCCTGCTTTTTCTCAAATCTTTTACTTTCATCTAACTTGTTTCGGTTGATTAATATTCACCTGCAAGTGGTAGTTAATATGTAACAATGAGTTACTTCACCTCGGGACGGTTCCAGTGTAGACAAGTAGCTATTTGAATTATGTTTTTTTTAAATACTTCTTAGATGAAAGCAAGCAATACTTCAAGCGATGGAGTCTTGAGTAGATTTGTCAACACTCACATGAAACACTTGAAAGCAATCCCCAAACGTATATCCCGACATGTAGCCTTTCCAGCTGCATTGTAATGTTTTTGCTATAAGTAAGGCTACCTCATATTTTTCAAAATCTTGAAACATCCTGACAGTCGCAGTTATTCAACAAAGTCATAAAACGCTTTCAATGTTTACATAATAGCTATTGGCTACTGTAGGCTCCTCTGAAGGGTGAAGCCTCAAGCTGCTAACCTCAAGCAGTAACCTCACATCTTTTTAGCTGCACACCTCCAGCTTTGTTTTTCTTTGTTTTCAATTTCCAACTTGTAATACTCAGCCCCAGTCCGACGCTGACTCAAGTGACATCACCTGAGGTAATATCTCAAACTTTGCACCACCCCATCTGGAGGTGCAAAAGGTTTTATGCAACTTATTTAAGATATGAGTACTCCCAAAGGTGCCGTTTTCCTTTAAGCCTTTTATGTATTGTTGCTGCTGTGAAAACAAATATTGATTGAACTTTATAGGCCATGGACATAATATATTGGAATTCTTAATTTAGATAGTGTTCCCTTTTAAGAAGTAGGAGAATAAAGGTCCATAAAAAGTTTTACTAAGGAAAAATCAAAATGAACAAATTTGAAGATACTTTTTTTTACTGAACAGCAATGATATGCATTTAAACACATATTACTTTCGAAAATAAGAATGTGTGGAGCCACAAATAAATACATTAAATTAATATTTATTGTCCCTGTGTTGTACATTGTTAACAGGTCACAGCAAAAATATTGAAAAAATCAGATGATCATGATTTATCAATCCAGATCTACTGTGCAGTTTTGAGCCAATGTTTATTAAATAATTCAAAACCTTATGATCTGTACAAATGATGTAATTCTGGGCTGACATATACTATAGTAGGGCTGACAAAGAAGGATATGTGCGAAAGAAAATACGTCAATTCGAGTCAAATCATCTAACAAATAAAATGCAAGATGCTGAAGTAAATGTGTTCTTTTTACGTTTAAATACTGTAGTCAAATTGAAGGACTCTAAATTCATGAAGAGGCAAATGGAGAGGCTGTAGCCCTTGTGGTTTAGCGCCTGGTGTGTGGAGGAATTACTGCTGTAGTAGTTTGCCTTTAACTGTCAGGAAATGACCCATAATCTACAAGCGTTTGACTGCTGCAGCATTCCTGTGAAATGACACAAGTTGAGGTAGATTAGGGGTTGGGTAATTAGCTCATTAGTCAACATAAACACATGGCAGGACTCCCCCATTTCTACACACCCTGCCCCCGTCCCACCGCTCCACAGCTGGTGGCGAACGTAAGTTCTCACAAATGTATGCACACACACATGCATACCTGAGCGAGCACATATACAGACATGCTTACTGCACCCAGACCACTTCATCATCAATCCAATTCCTTTCTTCTGGACTTTGTTTTTCCTCCATGTCATTTTTTTCGGGCTGCATCATCTCTTCTATTCTGCTTCCCTCCAGACAAGCCACTCTTTCATATTGTAGCCCTGGGGGCTGAGGGCCAGCCACTTTTCACCAGCACCTCGCAGCTTATCAGAGCACTTTATCAGCCTGAGGGAAAGAGATGTGGGTTAAAGCTCTTCACTCTTCTCCTTCGCAGATCAGAAAACCAGCAGGCTGTCAGCAAACAAGTATTTGTAAGCTGGGGCTCAGAAACGTGTGCCTTGTGACAAAGAGAAAGGCTTAAGGGGTCATGTGTTTCAGTGTGTTTTTAAGTGTGTGTATGTGCATGGAAAATACAGGACATCCTTTGTGCAGAGAGGTAAGCCGGTCGCCACACAGCCTCGCTTGTTGCTCGGGGGACAGATGCTTAACACTGGAACCTGGACAGCCCTTCACACCTCCTAAATGCAGCAGGAGGCCTGAGCTTTTCCCTCCACGTACACTCCTTGAGATCACCATAGGGCTTTCTTTCATCCAAGCATCACTAACTGTATGAAATATTTTGCTAACTTTATCAAGACAGTGTTGAAAACCAAAACCCTTCTGAGTTTCACCTCCGCCACCCTGATAAAACCCAGCAGAGAGAATCTCGCTTTTGAGTTTCAACTCGGCTTTAGCACCTTGAATTTCGGGCACAAGCAACTTTTCATGTTCAGAACAGGACTGGCTGTGTTTGCCTCAGTGCCATTGGAAACAGAAAGCCTGGTTGATGGTGTTTAGAGATTGATATGAATGGCCATTTGTGCGGCTTTTCACTGTAAAGAACTTGTTGCAACCTTGGTCACATGATGCTTGACGGAGTGGAGGTGGAACAAGCTGACGAGAGAGAAAGAGGGGGAAATGGATGAGTGAAGAGAGAGAAAATACTGTGCAAGACATCAATCATCTGTGGTTTGCTACTGAAACCAATTGTTAAATTTGAAGTTGTGTTTAGATACAGCCACTTAATCAGGAGACAACGCAACTGATGGATCCATCCATCATCGCCTGGAGACACGGCGATGGATCACACATCGTTCTGGTTAATTTAACGAGGAAAAACACAGAGCTCTCTTCTCTGTACGTCCTTTAAGTTGCAATGCGTTAAAGTTGGACTGATTGGATTTGGGATGGGTTTGACTTTGTGGGTGTGTTCTTGACAGATTGTGCAACTGAAAATTTCGCTTCAGGTGCAATTATGCCACGTTGGTTTCCAAAAATCCTATTCATGGGTGGAAAGTTAACATGCAGAGGCACAGTTCATACTTTGCATTGGCTGTGTATCATTATCTATGAGATGGAAGCAGTGGAAAAGCAAAAATGTCCAGCATGATATTGATGTGTTTATCGCTTCACACTCCTTTTATGGTTTTATCACTTACTACTTGTATTGTTGCAGGTTTGAGTTTATAAAATAAGAATAAAAAGGAGACCATGCATGTGGGACAAGGACAGCTTAAAAAAGTACTAAAGTCATCCTGGACTCAATTCGTGTGGTACTGTGTCATAAAGACTTAACTTTTTGATCATGTGAGACATTTAAGTGTGAAGAGAACTATTTAAATTAATTTCACACGGACATAATATCAGATGGTGAATGATCAAATGTGCCAGCTGTTCCTTCTCATTTCCATTTCATCAATATTAAAAACAGTAAAAACAACAAACCGGCTGCGAGGGACGCTACCACTGACAGTGATTGGTGAGGGAAGGTGCCACACCTTGCTCTTTGGCTGCGGGCCACGGCCTTATCACGCCTGATGAATTGCATTGACACCCAAGCTATCTTAATGACTCCGTCTATCTACCCATCTCCCCTCTCCTTCCTCTCCCTTTCCCCAGCCCTTGGCCTTGCTCCTGCATCCTCCCACTGTTAAAATATCCAGAGCAGATTTCTGTCATTACGTGTGTGTGTGTGTGTGTGTGTGTGTGTGTGTGTGTGTGTGTGTGTGTGTGTGTGTGTGATTTGCAAGCATAATAAGGTATTCTTTATTGACAGCCAGTGTCAGCAGTGGCTGATGACTCATGACAAGAGGGGCGGAACATATGTCATGTTGTCCGAGAAACATATAGGATACAAATGAAAGCACCCCTGTTGTAACTTGAAGAATACCATGATGGGAAGAGACACATTAAACACCGTAGAATATTAATTTCCGTAGCACCTTTTTTTTGCTCAATGACTAAACATGGCATCCCGGTGGTTTGTTACTATACGTTTGACGTGTGTTGAAATTAGGTGTGTTGCCACCATGAAAGGTTAAATAGACACCGCAGAGTGAGTAAGTATCTCGCTGTGTGACCTGATCCTCGGTGGTGAGCAGTTGGCATCCTGGAGTCTCATTTCCTGGTTTTTAAGAGGGCATCCTTCCTTCTTTGACTCCAACTTCCTCTGCTCTATAACACCCATTGTGCAATGCATTGCTTCGCAGGTTCCCCCGCTGCATATTAGAGGGTGCTTCAAGTGGCCCTTGGACTTCGGCTTTAATTTGTTCAGGACAAATGGCCCCTAACTGCAGTCGTTCTCACCACCTGTCCTGAGACACATCAGGCTGAGGGCCATCACTGACCATGGCTTTAAAGGACATATCTCACATGTAGTCATCAGTCAGTGAAAACGTGTGGCCTTATTGGGAGGGTTTGTTGATGTTTACTCTTTTTTCTCTCCTCCAAATTGACCAAAATGGATAATGACTTACTGATAGAAGACCAAGGCTGTTTTTGGTGAACACAAATATTATTTCACTGATTGTCACAAGGGCAAACATGTTGTTTGAGGAATAATTACAAATCACATGATAACACAAACAACTTAAGTAAGTAATGTAAGTAGAGTTTTAGCACCAAATGTGGCTAAAAGTGGAACATATACAAGAACGTTTGTCGTACATGAGGGGCAACGTGTTGTTTCCTAATGTTTCATTGAGTAGACTGTGAATGGTCCTTATTTGAAAGGTTTTGGGTCTACACCAATTTTTGACATTCTACTTTTAAAAAGGTCATATAAAATATGGCATACATTTTTTTCTAACAATGATCAGCAGAGAAACACACAAAATGTTTTTTTTATTATAATTCAAGCTCATCAAAAATGTATGTGATAATGCTTCATATATATACTATAGAAAAAAATGACTGATTTGCCTGAAGAACTCAATACTAGCTTTAATTCATTTAGACATTTTTTGCAGGGTAAAGTCAAATTGCATATCTTGTAACAGCCTCGTTGCTGTCATTAGCTGAAAGCGAGACGAATGTTTTAAACGGTTAACAGGGGGGAAGGCTGGGAACTTTATTCAACTGTTCTAATATTTCTACCACAGTTGAACCTCAGCCCCAGTCTACTATTGACTGTCTCACATGAACACCAATTAGGCGTGATGTAGGACAGAAATAAAGGCCGATGCACTTTGCTATGAGGACCATTTGTTTTTTCTTCTCTTCTCAACGTCAGAGCGGGTAACCGGTGTGCGGTCCAAGTATTCTGGTCGTAATAGTAGCTCAGTGTTCCGGGAACTCCGGGGAAAAAAGTGAAAAAACAAGGCGGTAAGGATTTCTGGGTAATAACTCCATCTTTTTGCATAGCAGTGCAAGAGGGAGGAGGAGCGTCTCTCTCACTCTCCCTTTTTTCAATTTTTTTTGTTCTGGCAGGTTCCATAGCCTCCTGTCCGTGGAAAGCATACTCTGCACATTCTGCAGACAAGGGTCTTCAGGGAGGAAATAGAAAGGAAATTGTGCAGAAAGAGTAAAAAAAATCAGTCTCTCCTTCTCTCTCTCTCTTTCTGCCTCTCTGTGGCTCACTTCACACAAAGAATGACTCCTTGTTTTCAGTTCACTTCTAATTACTTATATCTATCGCTCAAGAGGCAAGTTAAGGCAGGAACCAACAGAGAAAAACAACATATATTATAATTCACACACAAATCCTATACATTAAATTGTTCAGAGGCCAGTTTGATATTCTAAAACAACAAATCATTCATGCTGAATTATTCTGGTTTTCTTCAGTGTAAAAGTGCATCAGGACTCAATGCCAAGTATCTGTTTCCTTGGACTTCTCCAACAAGATACCATACCATTAACACTCTCTGCACTGGTGTTAATGCATGATCAGAGTTTTGAATGTAATACAATGCAAATTCAGCAAGACTAGATCTCTGACCTTCCGCTAACTTGTTGAAAATGAAGTCGATTTTCTTTATAATCCCAGGCTTCGGCAAGAATGTTGAGGACAAATATGATGAAGAGGAACTGGAAACTTAAGCAGCTTTTCAAGATCTTGGCAGATTTCATCCTCTACCCCCATTAGACAAATGATGGCAGGGCTCATCTTGCACACCAAGTTTGTCACTTTTACACTTTTACACATTTTGGTTTCTATGAGTCTGTACGCATCTGTGAATATGAAGAGGCAATCATGTGTGTATTTCAGTCAGTGTTTTGTT
The DNA here is from genome assembly GCA_038501785.1 of Myoxocephalus aenaeus. Lineage (NCBI taxonomy): Eukaryota > Metazoa > Chordata > Actinopteri > Perciformes > Cottidae > Myoxocephalus > Myoxocephalus aenaeus. The sequence goes on from JBAMJR010000162.1 coordinate 2,651,965, forward strand.
GCAGAGAGAGAGAGAGAGAGAGAGAGAGAGAGAGAGAGAGAGAGAGAGAGAGAGAGAGAGAGAGAGAGAGAGAGAGAGAGTTTAGGGGCTGAGGTTTCAGATGAGGAGTTTATAAATCATCTCAGGGGAGCTCATTTGTGCCGGGTGGTCACACTTTTGGAGTTGGTAACTAACCTCTACCACATGCTGTCACCTGCATGTGAAGATACGATGCGGTCTCATTTGGGCGGCACCCTGGCCATCCAACAGGTGGTGCTGTCTTTAAGAACACACACACACACACACACACACACGCACACACACACACACACACACACACACGCACACACACACACACACACGCACACACACACACACACACACACACACACACACACACACACACACATTTAAAACCACAGACACCTTTTCCTCTTACTTTATATTGAATTCTAATATCTGCATATTTCCTTATCAAAACACAATGAATGCATTTAAAGTAAGGGTTAACTCTGATAGTGGACCTCTGCCCTTCACTCTGTCTGTGATGAATGGAGTCGAAGCAGATGCATCTGCCAATCAGCCCGAGATGAATTTAGGTCACTTCCTTTTCATGCCATGCCGACCTAGAAATAGATCTACGGCCAAACAATCCCCTTGTAATCAAATACTGCTGATGGGATTTCAGAAAAGGTTACTCACTTTTTGTTGGTCACATAAAAGTGTGCCACACTGTCAGGATAAATATGTACTAAAGTCAGTAGCATTGTGAGTTTACAGGGGGACTACTATGAAGTTAAAATGTTGTCACCACGGGTCTAAGGTTAATAAAGCAAAGACAGAGGGTAAAAAACTTCAAAGAAACTTCTCAGTAGTTTTGGCAGTGGGGCGCCTTGCCACAAAAGACCATGTTTGGGATTGAATGAAAAGGAGCATGTCACCGAAGGGAAATGTGGTCAGGCATGTTCAATGTATCAAAAGAAAAGAACTGATAAATAAAAGGAGGACGGAAAGGTTGTAAACTTCACAGCCTGAGCCGAGGAGGGAAGAGACCCCTGCCGTCTGTGATTATTTAACCACAAAGCCTACTTCAGTTTGTGTAGCAGGCTGCATCCTAATAACCAAATCACACAAACACACACTCGTACACACAGATCCACAGAGAACCTCGTGCCTAATGACTGAATCGCCCCTGACTCAAACAATGTGAGCGTTAAAAGGTGCCGTTCAAGATTATGCTGCCTTTGATTGTGATTATGCCTGATCAATGTTGTTTTGAACAAAATTATAGAAAAGACAATGCATTTAGATGAAAGCCCACAATTTACCGTGTGCCATCTACAGATACATGTGTCAGCACAGTCCCTTTTAAACACCTCTGTGTTTAACAGGCTCTTTGAAACAAATTACACACATGTTTAAATGATTACAGTAATAATATGAATGTGTTGATATGCAGAGGAATGCAGAAACTTCTTATTGTGTCCATGTTTGTTGATCTCAAGACAGACTATCTAATCGCAACATTGCTCCATATAGCGCCACTAGTGTTGGAAAACCCCAGTGCGTGCCTTTAAATTGAGCTCTTAACTTTCAAAATTAAACTTTGTATATTCATTTACACTGAGATCAGAGGGGAAAACTTAATTGGACCGTTTTGCTTCAAGGGAACTTTCCCCCCTCTCTTCAGACTTTTCAGGCCAGACAAAAAATGTCCACGCCAAATGTCCTGTAACTGGCAGTCATGCATTAATCTGTGTGTTGGGCCTTGACTTCGTTGGGCCTGACAGCCCGGTAATGGAGCGTATGAATGGTCCAGATTCCACTACAGGTAGAAAACCCGAGGCCAGGAACCTCTCAGAAACTCAGCTGATTGCAAAAAAGGAGAACACTTCCACTGCTGGCTTGTTCAAATAAACAAATATGGCACTGAAACCCATCAGTTGTAATAGAGTTGTGGGCTAGACTTGGAGGGCACATTATTTTCTCTCTTCAAAGGAGAAAAGAGAGAGAGGCGACCACAGGGTAGCAAAGACGGAGCTGTTTTCCATGTCAACAACAGGGCTTTTCATCTCTCAGAAGGTGAGCAAATCTGGAGTGGTCGAATATTCAAGAAGAGGAGAAGACGAGAGCTGTGTTAGAATTTGAGAAGTGTTAATCAGGGAGAGGATGTGGGCCTTCTGGCCTGAACCTGATTACCACCAAATGGGCCCGCAGCAGCAACAGCTGGGCTCTACAACCATGTGGGGCGGGAGAGGAGGTGAAGGATAAGCAGGTTAAGGAACACAAAGAGCAATTACATAAAGGGACTTTCCATAATATTTCAGATACAGCCTCATACTTCACTTATTGTCTTTCTCCAGTATCTCCATGACACATTATGTGTTCAAGAAAAAGGTTGACTGCTAATTGTGCTGATGGGAATAGCTGACAATTTAACCTCCTTGTATTCCTCTTGTTCCGTTATCAGTGGTTGTTCCTCACAGGTGCCCCATCATGTGCCTGTAACAGAGTTTGTCAGTTCATTAATTCCAGCTGCAGAAGAAGAATGCTGTTTTTCTCCTCCTGAGTGATTGGTCCTGACAGTGAGAGCGAGCCAGCGACGGTTAAGAGATAATCAAATAATCAAGGATCTTTTTTTTTTTACTCAGTACTCCCTGCCAAGTTTGAGTGCATGACTCAACATTGTGACATCTCTGATGAATTAAGTATCTTTCTCCCTGTGTCTCACTCTCATCTTATGTCTCTCTTGCTCTTGTTTTACTCCCCTCTCCCCTCTTTCAGGTATGTTTTTACACAGTTCTGCAGCACAGCCATTTAAAGGCCAGTGATTTTAACAAGACAATAAAAAAAGAAAACAGGTTCTACTTGGTCTCTCAAGTGTGTCTTTAGTGACCTAGCTCCAGTGCATTGGTGAACAAGACTCACATGAATAGACTGTATATAAGAAGGGGACGTAGTCACTGTGACATCACCCATTGGTTTGAGGACTATGGTTTTGAAGCCTTGAGTTCGGCATTTTGGCTTTCACCATTTATTTTGTTTTTACCCTGAAGTGACACAAGAGGGTGGAGCTAAGTGCAACAAAATTCTGGCTCCTGAAGCCATTTTTAGGGACCGAAGTTTTGTAAGACAAAAACATGGACCACTAAATTCAAGCAAAACTTTTCCCATTCAACATTGTCATTTTTTTAAATTAAAACATATTTAATTGTGAGCTTTGACAAAGTTGTTCTTCTGAACTTTCTCACACTGGCAGGCGGTGCCGGAGCCAGACTTTATAAACATAAGGGCTTAGTTCAGACCTCGGGGGTCAAGGTACTACCAAAGCCATTTGGTAATAGAAAAATATGGAGCCAAAATTATAGGTGAAAAAAAACTGTCTTCATCATTTTGAAACCAAAACTAATGATGAGGATTACTTATTTTCTTTCTTGCCATTTTAAAAAAGAGGGGAAAATTGTCTGATGTTACTGTTTCTAAGTTACATAACTTATAAATTTGGCATACACAGAAGTTTAGTTATCCTGAAACACATTTTTGTTATGTGTCAAATTCATAAATCTGCTACATTTGAATCAAAACGCGATAATAATTATTATCTTATTCCAAATCAAGTAATCTAGTAAATGTGGTCCTTAATACTCGGAATTGAATATTTATAATAAAAAATATATAATTACTCAATTATAGGGAATAGCATAGTAGCATATAATCCACATGAGAATGTCAGGGCTGACACTTTTGTTCTATTCCTTTGACGTTCACAGTGACAGTGTTGAAGGTATTTTTAAAACCTAAAATATTCTGTGTTTTGGAGAAAACATTTTGGGCTGAAGCACCAGAAACCACCCCGCTCTGCCCCTGTTGGCAGGCCGATATATTTTCAGCTGATATTATCTTATATCAGCATTGAAAAAATTATACGTTTACTGGTATGAGACAGAAACGCCAAATGTATGTTTGTGGTCATTTGTAAACTGTCAATAAAAATAAATAAATAAATGAACTATAACATTCATCACTGAATCAATCATTCTCAGTAGGTATCTGAGTAACTGTTCATTGATAATACAAATGTAGTGCACGTTTGTCCAAATGTTATAATGTTATGTTATGTGATCCTGTACAAGAAAAAGCACCACAACATTTATAGTGTCACACGTGAAACACCATTTCATGTGAAATTCATTTAAAAAAAAGATTGGATTTGTTTTTTTAAAGTCTTGGCTGTCAAACTAAAAAACTAAAACAAAAAAAAGTATAAATCTAACAATGATGTAGAATTGATTGTATTGTCTTCTACATTTATACTGCAGCAATAAATCATTAAACTTGGTTTTGAAAAGCAGGCTGGTGTTGTTGTTGCTGTGCTACTTGTATATCTCACTGAAGTATAAAAAGATCCTTACAGCACAAGTTATACTTATTTATACATCTGGTGTTAAGATAATCTACAGGGCTTCCCAAAGGACTGTCTGTGACCTCATAAAGATCAATGTGAGGCTTTCACAGCAAGAAAAGGAAATGTAACAATGTAACAATATGATTGTTTTGCACTTCCTCGAACATGAAAGCCACACAGAACGAGACAAGACTATTCTGAGCCATAAAAGGCTCATTTTGTCTTATTTTAAACTTGTTTATTTCTGAGAGAAATATTTAGAATATTTTTAGACCAAATGAAAACTCTCCGGGGCTTGGAAAGGGGGAACTCGCTCGAGTAGGTGCAGATGTTTTAAACACACAAACACGCCACATCACACACATACTGCTCACCACACATTACAACTGTCTGCGCGTCACGTAATGGACGATTTCACAACATCCGGCGTTGTGCTTTGCAACCATAAAGCTGATTCAACATGTGATAACATGTGCCCTTCATGTGCTGTGGTTCATTCTGTCATGGCTGCCTGAGGCCAGGTGAACGTTTCCTTCCCTCACTCTTTCCTGTTCCTCTTAAAAGCCAGGCAGGTGAGGCAGGTAAAGCCCACTTAAGATAAGTGGATTAAGTAGCCTGTATCTTAAACCTGGCAGTGAACCAGTTACTCCGCCGTACAGACACATGGGCATGTTCTTATACCTATCGTAGTGAAGAAGTGGAGATGATTGTAAGAGGTCCAACAGACTGACAGAAGAGCAATTTAAGAATGTATTCAGGCTGGTTGCTAGAATTGCTTCCCTATTATTATGTTGTTTGGTCACCATCTTAAATACTTATATGATGATGTTTTAAATAATTGTTAAACTAATATTTACAATTATATTTCATTTGAACATGTATCGGAGAGAAAGATACAAGTAAAAAAAGAACAAGATATGAGAAGATGATTATGCAGTTTTAAAGATTGTTGAAGTAAGATAAAATAATATGATTAATTTTTTACGAGTTTTTGTGTCAATAATTTAAAAAAAAGGGCCAATTTGGGGCAACTCAACAAGCTATCAACACAGTTGTTATTCCTAAAAAGTTAGCAAAGAGTTGCCTATTTGCACATGCAGCAGATGAAGAGTAAAATTAGCATTCATCTGGAGTCATGTTTCTGGTCACATGATAAATCAACACAATCCCACCACAAAGTGTCAAACAACACTGCTTGGTCAGTGCTCCTTAGCTTCATACTTTGACATTCTTTGCACCTGGGGTGTCAATACATAAAATGCACTTGTTACATGTATAGTTTCTATAAACTTCTGTCTTCACAGGAGCAAATGTTTAGGTAATAAAACCACTTTGTAAGGTTTAGGAGTGTTAACTTCACTGACTAATGAATGACTCACGTCACAAGTCATTACGTCCGTTGTTCTGAGCATCTAATACAATGCAGGTATGTTTGCTATGAGTTAGTTGCAAGCTGGTGCCCTGTATCCAAAAGCTAAAGGGGGGCTCAGTGTGTCTGTATCAGACGCCATGAGCACTGCCCAAGCTGTATTTGATGCCAAGGAAGTGTTGGACAAATATAAGTCTCTTATTTTCTTTTCTTTTAGCCCTGTTTTGGTCTTCATCAAGTGGAACATCAGACTCTTTGGTGGCTAAATGGTTCATTATGTTCACCAGCTCATCGGCTGTTTTGGGTACAGTGGTTTTTTAGAGTTTTTACACTGAAACAGCTGCTTGCTGCAGATGAAATATGTTAAAGATGGATCTGTAGAGTCCCTGCAGTATCGGGTGATGATTCCTGTGGATTCATCTTATGATCAAACATATATGTGTATATTCACATATACATTGAAATTGAAGCCACTGTTAATATGAAGACATCGTCTAAAGTAGCTGTAATGAACAGACTAACACTTGATTGCAGAGATCACAACTGGAGTCAATTTTCGGAGCCAGACAGAATGAGGGAGACACGAGAATAAAGGGAAACTAAGTTTGTTTTGGGAGTGCGTAAGAGACCTCTGTCCAGAATAATAATTTTCACTGCCACAAGAAAAGCTACATAATTGTGAGGAATGCTTCTGCTTCTCTAAGTGCTGTTCGATTCATCATGTCACTAAGCTGTGATCCCCTGATGACTCTCTGAACGGGATAAAGGGAGGAAAAGAAGAAGTTTGTTGAGTGAAACAGACTGTACATAGGGAATAAAGGCAAACAATCACTTCCACATCAAAACTGACTCCTTTACCGATTATATTCAAGTGATTTTCACATTACTGCCACTGACTTCCACTTTTCTGCCCAGAAGGAAATTTAAACAATTCAAACTCTTATGCCAAACTGAAGTAGATTGTCTCTGTAATCAACAATGCATGTTATGTACACTGCCTACACAACACACGGCCCCGTAACGGCACAACAAAGTAGTCAAGCAGTGTGAGTTATTTTTGCTATATAAGGCCCTCGGCGAGTAATCATTGAGAAAACATGTTCCTTTAGTCACAACCTGGGAATTTGGAGACTTGACAAGACTCTGCACAAAGTCGCAGAGCAGGCACAAGTTGGACTGACACGTGGGGGGACTGAGCAATCAGAGACAATATGAAAGCCGTCCTTTATACTGCTGTTCTCAGAAAATCAGAGGTACTATGTTAACTTAACTTAAGTTAACTTAATAACTTGTACTTTTTATTCTTACTCAAGTAAGATATTTTTTCGGGGGCGTGGTGATAGCATACATTTTCTTTGGTACATTAGGATACACTACTAACATTTTAGATATGTGACGTGTTTTAACAAAAAAAAAAAAAATACCATACTCCCTATATCCTGTTATACAATAACAAATAATGTAGTAGTAAGTGAATCAGATTTAGTATGTGTTATTTTTGTGCATCTCCCTTGATGTACTTGATGTACGAAGCTAAACAGATAAAGGTACATAATAGACAGGACTGTGATGCACACAAGAAGTGAAGACAAAATATGTGTTTGGATAAATATTATATAGAAAGCACCAACAATAGAATCACTACATTACATTACATCTCATTTTGGTGACACTTTTATCCAAAGTGACTTACATTTTTGCTTTATACACCGTAGACACAGCAACGAATCAAAATAAAATGTGTTATGTGAGTTATAAACAAAATAAATAGTGCAAATACATATGGAATGGGTGAACATGGACGGGATGATCATGTACAGTATGTACATGTAAAGATGTCTTATATGTCTTTAAACTGTATGCATTTCAGTGTTAGAGGGTTATTGAGAGTTCATCAGATTTACTCTGGGCCTCATATTATATGTATTATATATGTATTATATTGTATTGTGTTTTAATACAACATGCGCTAACAGTTCTGCTAATGCCATACCGTGTGTACCTCATGATTATATAATCTATAAAGGTTGCACCCCTTTTAATCCTGTATAATGCTGAAGTTACTGCTGTCACTTCTCAAGCTGTTTCATTTCAATAGATACATTTTTATTCAATAGTCAATACTTTTATGAGTACGATGACTTCCACTTGAGTACTTGGTATTATAGAGTAACAGTCACTTACACTATTTGTTGAACTTTATTCCCGAGACGCATATATAAATGGGGAAAATGAGAGTGATATCTTCATACATCTCAGTCCTGAATGCTCTCCGGTGACTGAGGAAGCCCTACTACCCCCAACCCACTAAAAAAAAAAAGGGAAAAAAAAAGTTTAAAGCCTCTCGCTCAGCTGGGGTCTCCCTTTGTACAGAGCATGTTCAAAGTGTTACACTGTCACTAATCATCCATGTTACAACATCTTGAGCAGCGAGGGCTCTCACTCTGACTCCACCAAACCATTATGGTGCCACAGGGTTGAAGGAATAGTCCACTTTGATCTTCTCAGAGGAGAGCTATGGAGACATCTTTCAGCCTCTCTGTGCTCCTCTCCTCTCTCCTCCCCCTCACTCCCTCTGGTGAGAGACTTTAAACAGTAGGCTGGAGGCTGTTATTTTGGGAGGGATGAGGGGCGAGGGGGCGAGTGAAGAATAATATCTTGTACTCCAGGGCCCGGACCGCTCCCCTAGCCCATCAAACGAGTAACAAATGCGGTTACAGACCCATAAAGAATAAAGGGAGGGGAGAGAAGAAGAACGAGGGGGCAACATTTTTCTGACACAGTTTTACGGCTCTGCTTATTACAAGGAGCAGCTTAAGCTCTCCCTCCTCTCCTCGCTCAGCTCATCGCCGTGTTTATCAGTAATATCTGCACATTCTCAAGGATGGAGGGGTGCAGGACAGAGGGATGGGTGAAAGAGAAGACTAGAGAACGCCAAGGAGAGAGGATTGATGCTTTCATTTTCCTGAGGTTTATATTTAAAACTATTTTGCTGAAATCAATTTTTAAGATTGATGTAGGATGTGAAGAATTGTCTTATTTTGTCCTTTTTTGTGTAATTTCAGTAAAATTTCTTTCATAATACTATACTAATATATACTATCGGACTATTGAATTGGAATTTGTAATAATTCATATTTCATTATAATAACACAGTGAAATAATATTTTTTTTGTATATTAAGAAATACAAATGTTTCTGTTTTACACAAAACATACATGCTCACACCCAGACCGATTAACAGCACAGCCTATAACACTATAGCATATTGATGTTTAAAAAGATGAATATAATACAACTGAATGTTATTTCAGGTCATATCAGCATTCACTTGCACTTGAATCTACACCTTTATTAGAGTATATCACAATTTCTTTGCACCATTTTATCTTATTAGTTTCTTTTCATTTTATACTTTCAGCCAACATTATTTATTATAATGCTTATATTTCTTGAATAATGTCTTAATTTTTATTTTATTTTCTATCTGATCCCAGCACTTTGGTCAACATTTTGTTATTTTTTGATCGGCTCCGCATCTGAAATCACTCCCCATTCACTTGATGAGTGTGAAATAGTGTCCATGACAAGTGCACTACTGTCTTCTAACAATCTCACAGTTTTTTTAAGTGAGATAAGTTGCTGTTGCATGTGCAGCCCTACAGCTGTATATTGAGGACACAATCAATATTAAATAATAAGTGCCTAAAATCTCTGCTTAATCTTGAGTGTCAATTTAATAGTGACTAGTGAATGAGTATACGAGGGAGGGATTTCTGATACATTGCATCTGATCTGAATCCATGAAGCATTTTAATATAAATTATAGTGATTAAATTACTTCATGTGCTTTCCAGTAATTAGCAGTTTTCTGTTCAGTATTGATGAGTACAATTCTTGCTTTACCTCCTTGCTGAATTGAGCAAGGCTAACCAGCAGATGGCTGATAGGCTTCTGCTGTGGTTACATTTCAGAGCAGTTTCATTCAAGGGTTGGTTTTCATTCCCTTTATGTACAATTCACAATCCTCTGTAAGTGTTTCTGTAGTTCTCATATCATTTGAAGTACCCTTGCTTCTGGACCAGGTTAAAAAAGAACCTTACAACAACAATATTCTTTGAGGTTGCTAGACACGCAAAGAACGGATTTGATTTTATGGTATGTTGTGGACGTAATAATGGGATAATTACACAGCAAGCTGTGAAATTGAAACAATTAGACAAATTGTACCCTTCTTCCCTTTCTTTTACCCTGCAATTACAACTGTCTGCTGAATAACTGAGACAAATAAAGAAAACAAACAAGAAACACCAGCATTAATAACACCTTGTGATATGGCTCTCTAATTATGATTATTCTGACTCACTATGCATGATCCTGCACACCTAATAATTTTTACATTCTTACTGCCACTCTCCCTCTTTGTGTATGCTCACTCATTTCTTCTCCCAGCAGTCTAATGAACTTCAGTTCACTGACCAGTGAGATGCGGCTGATTAATTCAGAGCCAGAGAGGCGGCTCTGTCCCTCTCATCTCCCTAAGGACAGCGGGAAGGATGGCTGGACATCCCATCCTGTACGACACAATTAACCTGAACCCACGGCCCACGCGTCACCTCCCCTCTCACAGACAATTCACTGCGCTGCTTAAGACGGCACTAAATCGGCAACCTAAAACTGTACTGTACAATTAATGTGAGAAAAAATAATAATGTGCCGGACTACTTCTTGGCCTGACACAGTAACTTCTAAACTCTCGTGTCTCAATGAGGTTGCGAGGCAACCAAAGGAGACACCATGGATTTCGTTGATTTTGGGCAGAGCCAGCTGTTTCCGCCCTGGTTCCGGTCTTTATGATAAACTAAGCTAACTGGCTGCTGAGGGTAGCTTTACATGCAGACAACAGATTGGTATTGATCTTCTCATACTCGTTTTTTTTCTCCCAAAATGTAGTTCTAATGCTAGTTGAAAGCGTGCTTTTCAAAATAAATTTCTAAATGTAACCATAAGAACCAGCCAGGGTGGTGGCATAGAGAAGTACAAATTCTGGAAATTCTGGACATGCTCAGTGAAAATATAAAAGGGTAAGTGTTCAGAGTTCTCATGAATGGAGATGACGCCAGCGCTATCAAATATTAAACCTCTAATCCCATAGCCAACTGATGCTTTAAGGAGATAAAGCCGAGGAGCCGATTAGGTTTCATATTCTTTGTTGGCTAAATGCACCACTAACGGCAGCATGACGACGGCGATATGAGACGCGTCTGACTGCAGTGTAGTAGAAGAGCCTACGGGAGATAGAATTTCCACCAGTGAAGATCATACACCACCTTCCCGGACTTCAATCTCATCCATGATAACCTCACCAATTAAAAATGACCTGAAGTGACATTTCTGGTCACAGTTTAAGCATTTTTAAGGAATTTTTGGGCAATTGCATCGTTGAACTGGAGTAAAGATTGAGTCTGCAGGCATGATAAGAATCTGCTGATGAACCGGGATAGTCATGAGAATAACAGCCTCCCTGCTCCTGTGGTATCTCCTCTCAACCGTGAGTGTGGTGGGGGGGGTGTCCACTGGGGGCCTGGGACCTCTCACTCATCCCCCACTCATCCTCTCTGCTAGTGGGTGTTATCATCATGTGGACATCTCTTTACCTGTGAAATATTATCGCTGGCTTGTCTCCACACAAGTGCTCTTTCAACAAGGCTTAATAGTTCTCTTGTTTCACTCATGGATGCCACGACTTGTCTGTTATTTATACTCTATACCTGTCTGTCTGACTGTCTCTCTCTCCTTACGTACATGCATCTGTTACCTGCTTGCCACCCGGCCTCCACCCAACACACACCTATTGCTTCGGGGAAGGTCCAGTTCCTCTATTTACTGTCAGTACTCTGATGGTCTTTTTGTAAAGCAGCTGGCAAGCAGCGAGCAGAAGAGGAAACCCTAAACCGTTTATTAGAAGCACTTTGCACCCTTCAAGCAGAGTGGAGCCATTGTAAATAATGGCAATAGCCTGAAAACAACTCATTTTGAGAGGAGTCACGCCTCTGCATGCATTGCAGAGTATATATATATATATATATATATATATATATATATGTATATATATATATATATGTATGTATGTATCCGGGTTCTCCGGCTTCCTCCACAGTCCTTTGGTTAATTAAGGATTCTAAATAGCCCGTAGGTGTGAATGTGAATGGTTGTCTGTCTCTATATGTGCCCTGCGATAGTCTGACGACCATTCCAGGGCGTGCCCTGCCTTCACCCAATGTCGTCTCCACATCGGTATCCACATCAATCTGGACATACTAATTCACACACTAAACATTTAGTAACATTAATTATGAACTAGCGTTTACAAACAGAATGTGTCACACCATGAGAGAAGAGAGACTCAATACAGCACAACTTCAACTTTAAGCACATAATTGTCTCAATGTGAGAATTACAAGTGTGGAGGGAGAGTATTTTATGAAAAGTCAGGATATTATTACAGCCCAACTGGGGCCAGTCGTGATGCTAAGAGTCACCTGCCTGTGGCCTCAGTGGTACTTTACAGCACTTAGCCTGTATGACTGAGGTAACAACTATGACATCATTGTCTCCAGAAATGCTGGGGAGGTAAGGTGCCACACAGTTGCCAGACTTAATAGACCACATGAGGAGGAAATTACTTCATCCTCTCAGTTTTCGCACAGAGCCTGTTTACCGGTTTTACCCATGGGAGGTGGTCAGTGTGGGACTGGCACATTCAAGACATTTCACGTAAGTAAAGGACACCTCTGAGGGATTTTTGTGAGCTCTCCCAGGTCTCTCTACACCTGTATTTTTGTTACAACACCTGGTTGCTATAGGAACTGTGCATGTGCTGTACATTAGGGAAATACTTTGTATACACAGGAGTGTTTCTTTATTTGATGCATTAACTTTACATCACTCCTGCTCTGGCCCTCAGAAAATAATTCTACTCTTAGAAAAAAAATCAACATTTTGTAATTATCCTTGAAAATTGTGATTATAATTCAGTTTATCTTTATGATTATGCATATGTTACCAGCAGAGGCCTCTAAGAGGGGCACATTTGCACCACCAGCCTGCAGAGAAAAGAGCAATGGTGTATTTGCACTGATTTACAATGAGGATTTAAAAAACACTGGTTGGATAGTTTTTCTTAATTGTATATGTACACATATTGTATGTTGGTTATTTAAACTCTTGATTGTTATTTGCGGAAGCAAAACTGGATTTTAAGATTTAGACTTTTTGAGTCTTTTAAAACATTATTATCTTGTTTCAAGTAGAATACAAATATATTGGAGATGTTGGAGATTAAAATGTGTTTGACTGAGATTTAAATCAACGATCTTTTACTGTGTGACTAACTGAAGCTCACTTTGTGTTGGCTTTGGCAGAGTGAAAACAGTAAATAATCTGGGTCTTCTTTCTAATGTCTTGCGATTTGTACAGTCCAAATCACTAACCATAACATTGTCTGTATTTCTCTTCGTTCCAACAGGACTCATACACACAGTACATTACATGAATGACAACTGACTTGTAGTGCCAGCCCCATTATTCCTTTTCCTCTCCAACACATTATAAAATAAATAAAATGGAATAAATGAAAACAGTAATACCGTAGATCTTTGTCTTCCCAAGTATGTGTTGGTAGAAAGGAGCTTCTGTAGGTTTTAGCAGCCTGAGTGTGCAGATCAGACTGCTTGTTTTTCTGGTTCCGGGCTGCCCACAGATTTTTTGGATTTTTATCCTAGTAAGAAATAGGGCAGTTCAGCGGTTGGGCGGGATAGTTGTTTTCTGGCCTGTGGGTAGGCTTTAGGAGCTTGACAGCCAGGGTGGTCTACAGGCCTAAAGCAATATAGCCTTTGATTTACTCACCAACCAGCATCGGCCTCACAAAGCCATTTGTGTTACTTTATACATTTTCCGTTGATAACCTTAAATTCCATAAGATATTCTTTGTCCACGAGGCCAACGGCTGATACTGACCTTATACAAATGTGCTTCGTGGTTGGATGAGGATCATGGAAGTGAGAATAAATAGCTTTCACTTTTCATGATGAGACCTCTGTACTTGCTCTCACGATAGCTCCCGGGAACAGTTGATGTGTGGCCGTGAGGGCTTTTTAAACCCATCTATGATTTTATTCCTTTAGAAATATTTGAATTTTCATCTGCTGTAAAAGAGCTTGTTTGGGTTCATCTAATCAAGAAAATAATCACAGTGTAACAGATAAGTCGTTTGGAAGAGTATCTGAAATCGGCAGGTTTTGAAGTGCAATGAGTCACTACAGTCACAAGTTATAGACAAATAAAGTCGACACAGAACAGCTCATAAACACACACACCGACGCACACTCTCCCATCCTTCACAAGTGTACACACAGCGCACGCCCACTTTTAACCACCCAGTGGGAATGTGTTTTTCTAGATCATTTGAAGCTGGAATATTTGAGCTGCATGAGTCCTCTTATGAAGTTCTGCCAAGAGGGAGTGCAGAACTGCTGAGACCCTCAGACAACAACTCTAAAATTCCCAGAATTCAGCAGGGCCAAAAACACGGACTTTTGTTCCAGACAGTAATGCTGCACATACTGGTCAGACAAGGAGGCGGTTTACGTCACAGAATGTGGCAGCGAGTAAATCTATTAAGGGGTGAATGGTTTTTGTTTTCATTGTTCTTAGAATTTACTTATCTGTTTTTTCAGTTCTCTCTTTGTTTTTCACTTATTAATATTGTCAATAAATCGTATGAAAAAAACAATTATGAAAAGATCCTACTTGCAAGTACAGTATCTTCGAGCCAAAGCCTGATCCAGTGCATTCCTCTGTGCCTTTGACCTCCATTGTTGTCCAGGGTTTCAAACACATCGCTGAGCCACGCTGTTGCACGGGGTGACATTTTCCTTTATTATGATATGAACATGGGCACTGCAGTTTATTTTGAGCTGTTGTAAATACTCAATAAATACACTGTTTATTCCTGTTGAAAGCTGTTTGCTACAAACTACAGTGCCCAGCTGCTTTAGGAAATTATTTTGCCTTTCTTGAAAATGAAAGTATATTTTCATGACCATTTTTTAAATGTACGTCTTCAGTAGGAACACATGGGATTAGGGCTCAGAGGAAGTGGGACTGTATTTAGAAATGGACTAACATTGTGTTTTTTGACATTTGATGATTTGTTTTTAACAATTAAAATGCATGATATCACCAGCCTTATCCTTTAATGAACACTTACAAGTTCATGTGTTCAAAGCTTTTCAGTAAAACAAAATCGCCATTTGTTGTAGTGACAGATCAACTGAAAGTCTCAGATAAATTCCCCAATTTTTTTGTTAGTTCTACCGTCTCTGTCTCATAGGTTTTACGGTATATACAAACCTGTGTCTGTTTTTATGCTGGATGGTTGTAGTCGTCAGCATCATGGCTGCTGGTTTGGATCTTTGTCTGGCCAAGCATCC
This sequence comes from Myoxocephalus aenaeus, assembly GCA_038501785.1. NCBI lineage: Eukaryota > Metazoa > Chordata > Actinopteri > Perciformes > Cottidae > Myoxocephalus > Myoxocephalus aenaeus. Next base: position 2,667,212 of record JBAMJR010000162.1, read on the forward strand.
TTTAATTTCATCTTTCCTCAGTCTCTCATAGCAGACAACCCAATGAGCTCCCCAGATATAACAAATAGCTGGAGCAATATCCCACAAACCAGACCTGTTTCTTAGTGACCAAGTATAAAAACAATGCCGATTTGTATTTCTGTAATGGAAATTCCACACCAATATTTGATATTTACAATCAATAAATGCACAGTATGCTGGCGTGTCACATATACAAGAGATGAATGCACCTTTGTTCAGAATGACAGCTTGGGAATTCCTAAACTGAGACTCCCTCAGTAGTTTAGAGTATCATTTTTGCCACTTGTTCCCTTCTGTGCAATTACAGTGCTCAAAGTGATTGAAAAACACTGGTGTAATGTCTCCTGTTTCAGGGCTGCCTTTATGCTGAACAGTAAATCTGTCTCGGCCATTGGTGCACTTAACCAGATAAGGAGTTATTCCAGGCCTCACGCAGGTCTGATGTCAGAGCCACTAATTACTTTGCTGGCTTTCTGTGTTTTTGCATAGACATATCACAGGAAATAAACTGTTAAATGAGCCTGCACTGATATTTATAGGTTGGTATAGGGTGAAAATATTGTATTTGTATAGCTTGGACATATGTGACCCTCAATTTTGCGCAAGGTGCAAAACCACTCAAACCATATATATTTGAATATGAGAATGACTTTTTCCTGGACTTGATCACTTTATAGTATTTAGACTTCACTTAGGATGAACCCTAGAAAGTGCATTTTTACTTTGTGGTATTGTATCATAGAGTAAGTCAGGTTTTTAAGCGATGAATATAGATTTAGGAATTAGCTATTTTCCTCAGGTGTTTCAAATTGTAGACAAAATGTCTTGTGGCTGTATGACATTATCTGGCTTATCACATTATATTGTCAACTCTTGTTTATTTTTCTGTCTTTGCACTTCATATTCATATTCATTGATATTGGTTGCCTCAGCCAAGATGCCTCTTTAACCATTCATCCTCCAGTCCGGAGATGGGAGAAGAGCAGCTGAACAGTGAAACAGTCCTGTGTGAAACCTGAGCTACGTTTAAGCTGTCACGCAATAAACCCTGAGCTGTAAAGTGAAAGCCTCCCATGTTGATGAGCAGTTAAAACATATGGGGTCCCAAATCTTTACCGTCAAACTGGCTTTGAATCTAACCCAGCACCCGTAATACAAGAAAGGAGAAAATATAAAAATCCATTTGCTGTAGTTGCAATTGTTTTCGTTATTGCTTCTGTTCATCATTGTAAAATTAGATGGGATTTGTGATTATCTTCTGGACCTTTTCCACCACGTCCCTGAGCAAAAGCACAGAGAGATTGCATTGGGTTGTCATCTGGAAGTAAGCCATGGGAGTGTTTGAGGCTGAAATAGGCCTTGTCATTGGTTTTTTTCCAAGGAGGCCTCCCTCACTGAAAAGTGCTTTTCTCAGCACCGACCTGTCTGGCTGCACTTCCTGTCCCTCAGCTCTGCCATTCACGTTGTTATTAGGCCCACCAAATGGCCCTGGTTCACCGGTGGTCTCTCCTAATAACTGCCACTGATGGACGGGTCTCGCTGCTTGTGGCCTTGGGCTTCACAAGACATCCAGCAAGCAGGCCGAGCGCACTTCGGTGTAACATACACAAGAAAATGCTTAACTGCTGTAACATGAGAATGGAATGAAATGGATTGCAATGACTTAAAACACATCTAATTAAGAGAAAATATCGTAGGTCCACCAGTTGCTTTGGGGTACCGGGTTGGTTTCCTAAACTGCCCTGTTGAGGGACGTCGGGGAAGAAATGGTAATCTGATCTGCAGAGTTAATCTGGATAAGTAAAGACATGTTTACACCACAAATGAGGTCTGAATATTCTTCAGTGCACTCTGCTGAATTAGAGTTTCAGTGGTATAATGACTTGTATATGCTTTTTAAATGTGATTTACACGATTCTTCAAGCATGTAAAAATGACCTAAACAGAAATGTGATCTCGGTAATTTTAAGGGGAACAGACTATTTGTGCAGCCTGTGCCAAATGAACACCAGACATCATGAGCGTGCTAATGACAATAGTGATGACAGTGGAAATATGTATAATGACGGAAGGGATGATGATGATGATGATGATGATGATGATGATGATCATAATGATAATGAAAGTGTAGCTGATGCTGAAAATAGTGGTGATGACAATAATAATAATAATAAAGATCTGTGTAAATATAAAATTATTTTTCTATGCCCTCTATACTGATTATCTCCAATTCACAGTTTATATGCAGTTACAATAATAATGGCAGATTGCGACTCATCATATCTTAAACAGTCAGTCTTATAATTCACACAGCAGTAAACAAAAGCAGGCTTCTCATTTGTAGCAAACATCTGTGGATTTTTTTAGCAGATATGACGACTTTCGCTCGCAGATTTGATCAGCTGACATCGTTTAGCGCAAGCTATCGCCAGAACGCCGTCGGTTGGTTAACATCTCAAAACACTATTCCGTGATAAATGCTGGTCATAAATGTGACTCTTTTTTACTTAACCTGTAGCACCACAAAATAGTGTAGTAGGAATTACTCTGGACTGGGTTATAGGCCTACTGTAGGTCTAAGGAGTAAGCTAGTTAGCCTGAAGCTAATATTTGCAGTTTACATGAAAGCAGACGGTGTTAAATCCATCCTTACTCTGCTTCTTCCTCTTTTGTTCTTTTATTTTGGGTTTTGGAGGGAGTACGAAACTGAGACCACCCAAACTCTCCTTAGCCTATAGAGTATTGGTCTACAGCTCAATACACACCGCTTATATATTCTGAGAAACCCAAAGCTTGACATGTCTGCACAAGTTAAGCTATGATTGGACAATCACAGTTCGGGAGGAGGGATTTAGCGAATGGTCAATTTCCTGATTAATGAACTAATGAATATAGGTTTGTGAGTCCAAGCAGTCTCACAATATGTGCTGCAGCACTTCTAGGGTGTCATGATACATTTTATTGAATGTCTTTAAAAACAAATCCCTAAAATTCCCCCCAAAGGTTTTTTAAGTCTCAATTTGCTGCTGGCCATCAGAGTTGCTCCCATCTTTAATGCAACACACCCCCACCATCTAAACAAGGATATTTGAGCAAAAGAATAAACAAAATAAAACTCCTCTTTTTGGGGAATTTTCTATTTATAAAAGCACATTCCTTGCAATATTAGCTATTATATGTCTATGTGAAGAGCTTACTTAGAAATATATTCTTGGGGGTGGCAGGCTAAATTCCCCATTTCCCATGAGTGCTCTGAATATGGCCGTCTCTAGCCAATGTGAGGGAAGGGGATAGGGAGCGAGATATGAGTCTGCGGTACTCAAAAGCCCCTGTCTCGACCTCACAAACAGTCCAGGCTCATTCCACTATTGGCAAGAGCTTCAACCCTGTTGCTCTGTTTCCCTTCTGGCGACTGGGAAGTGCTGGCGGGAAGATTCGGCACAACATGAACCCTGCTGGCTTCTGGACCAAATTTACAATGCAGCAATTCAGGTTGTGGCCACTGGGTTGTAGTTTTTTCTCTCATTTGTCACCTCCTCAGATTCTAACATTGACGGCTACATGCTTAATCAGCCAGACTCAAACACTTTATTGTAGTGCTACTGCAGGAACCGAATTTTTTTTGTATACATGTATTTCCTGTTTTCCATGAATCATTAGTTCACAACACAACCAGCCTCTGGCCTGCTGTTTAAAACCACCATTCGTACAGAAAGACCACCTTGAAAATTCTCTGTCGTCAGGTTTGAGGACTATTAGGATGTCAGAGCATACTATTGTGATATTTTTGGCCAGGGTCTCTCTTTTCATGTTTCCCTAAATGCTCTCCAATTCTAGTATTGTTTTTATTGAATTTAAGTATAATAATAAGCTATATTTCTTCAGCAAAAGTAGTTTTGCTGATTGGAACTGTTTTGTTTGTTGAGCTTAATTCAGAAGTTTGAGAAGTTTCAGTTCATGTCTTTTTACTTGGTTCACTATTCAGATGCAGGTGAACGCATCAATGTTCATGAAACGTTCTAAGTCTTTTGTTCAGTAACACATTCAGTCTTTTGCTAGTTCAAGCCATCACATTCAGCTAACATCATGATTTGTTTCTGTGGCTTTTAACAAAGAAATAACATACTGTGTATCACGGCTGATCTGACAACAGGGAACGCAAGTGTTAAGAGCTACCGTTTCACTAAAATAATTGGAAGGTTCTGTCCATTCAGGTTATTTTCAGTTTGGTGTTACGTGTGTACATGTACTAAACACAGTACCTTTTAAAATAAAGGAATGGAAGTGCTTTTCAGTTAAATATATCATACTTGTATTTTCAAGATCATATATAGGCAGGCGCTTCATGGATTACATACAACAATAAGCTGTTTCTTACCTGTTTAATTCTTTAGATAAGAAATATGCATTAAATTAAAAAAATCTAAATATTACGTTTTATCAATATTAGACATTTCTACTGACTGCATATTGAACAATTAAGTGGGCTTTCAACCCTGGTTTAGCTGGTAAGAATCAAATCTTCAAGCCAACTTTAAGATATAGATATAGAAAGACCTCTCATATTAAATATTTGTTATGAGTCCAGTCGGTTCTCCTCTGTTTTTGACTGAGGAAAAGCAAACACAAATTCTGAAATGATCAAGGGGAGGGTTAGGGGGAGACAACCCTCTCACAACAATGAAATGTCCTAAGGTATTTGGGGTTTTACGTCTAGACGATAGCGCTAAAAAGGCCTATTAATCACAGTAGGGAGCTATTCAAAACCAGAGATACACAAATGGGTATTCCAAATCGTCATATAATGACGCTTGGCCCTATATCAGCTTCAAAGATTCAATTAGATTACATTTATTTTGCATAGTCCAACATCCTTAATTTGCCTCAGAGGGCTTTACAATCTGTACACATATGACATCCTCTGTTGTGTTGGTCTTGCCCCTTTAAAATAGAAGATTTTCAAAAGTGAACATTCAAGATCTCATAAAACAAAAATCAGTTTTCTTTCTTAAAAGTGGCGCCAGCTACCTGTGGTCATTTCTTTCAAACATAAATTAAGACATTAAATCTATCTTCTCAGCTGCTATGATAATACGTAAAAGGTCAATGAGATTTTGAGTATAATGGTTTTTACCTGATTTTATATTTGATTTGCTACAAAGTTAACAAAAGAAATAGCACAACATAAAAACCCCAACAAAAATATGGATTCAGATCACAGGAGTTTTGAAACTTGAATTTTCCTTTTGAGGAATGCTTTAACTAAAACCACCTTGTATGTGCACAATAAAGAAAAAGAAAAAAAGATTAGTTTGCTTTGGTGAATCTTTCTCATTTATCTTTTAAGCAAGAAGCTGTGCATTGGTGTAAAAGTTGACTCTCGTAAAAGTTCTTATCAGAGGGAAGCATGTTGAGGGCACACGGCGACCAAGGCTCATAAAAACTCAGCTGCACTTGGCATTTTTTCCTCAACACACGAGGATGCAACAAGAATTAGAGAGTCAGCAATATAACCTCATACACACAAACACAGACATGCACACGACAATCACATTCCACAACACTGCGGACCATTTGTGGCTACTCAATGCATGTAAGACAATACAAAGAACATCCTTTTATACACCTCCTGCCGTCCTGCGAAGAGACCTGGGGGAGGTGAGAAGGGGGAAGGGACATGCTTTCCTGTGTTTTGCTGAGTTCAGATTACTGTCATGATTAAGTCAAATGAGCAAGGGAGGATTTACAGTCCCCCTGTGTGGGAAGATAAGGCGAGAGGAGTCACTCTGACTGACAGCACATGCCTGGGAGGCAACATAACCCACCTGATGAAGAGAGGTTTTTCCACTTTTATAATCTCTCCCTCTTCCTCCATCACATTCATCATCCTTTGCTCTCTCTTTCTACACCGCTTGACTACCTACCAACAGTTAAAAAAAAAAAAAAGCCTCCAGCGATATGCAAAGTTCGCCTTTAAAACAGAAGATCAGCCAAGCCACCACCTCCCTTGTCTTCATTCCTGGCCTATCTGTCTGTTACTCACCTTTCTGAGTCACTCTCAACCTCAGTGTCCCCCTTCCCAGTGTAACAGTGCAGTTTCTGTGTCCACCCCCCCACATCCCCTTAAACACAAACCCTCCACTCTCCCCTTTCCTGAGTCTGAAATAAATCAATGCTGGTTGGAGCTCAGTTGTAATAAATCAGGCCCTGTCCTGGACTGGAGCCTGCCCAGTCATCCTGTCACTGCCTGGCCTTCACTCAGGATTAATTAAAGGCCTGATATAAAGCCCAGATGTGCAGGAGCAAGGGAGCCCTGAACCCCTTTGAGCAGCTTTAGACTCTCTCTCTCTCTCTCTCTCTCTCTCTCTCTCTCTGCACACACACGTGAACATATACTTGCACTGTGTATCAACATGTGCACACACAAGGTAACCAAGGGGAGCGTGCAGGCACACTGCCAGTTACACATGGAGACAAGGGGCAACAAGGGTCTCCACATGTGTCAATGTCTTTCTTGTAATTGTCACATGGTCATATTGCGCTCATCATGCCGCTCTGTACTCCACATGTCCTCGCTGTCAGAAAGTCCCCCTCTGTGATACTCCGACATAAAGTGAGAGGCAGGGATAGAGGTGGGACAACAGATGTATTTGCTGTAGTCTGCATCTGTCCAAAGCATCTTGAAGAGAACCATGGTGCAGTAAACATATTTCAAAGGGGCAGTAGAAGATCCATGTGTGCAAATAGTTAATTGGAGGTATAAAGAAGTGAAGTCGGAAAAGCTATGGAAGTCACTATTATTTTCCACATAGACAATGATTGGTGATCAGCAGTTAGAGCACAAACAACGCTTTAATGAAAGTTTCCTCGTTTAATCATGGGTTCGAAAGATGAGCAACCAATCTATATGGTTCTTAGGGAAACAAAGAGAAAGAAGAAAAGGTATACGCTCCTGTTGTGTGTTTTGCTAATGGTTTGCAGACATCAAACATAATGTTCTGTGGAAAGCAACAATACCTTCAGCAGTTGAAATCATTGAATTGCGGGTCAATTTTGCATAGACTCATCAAGTATGCAGTTGTGTTTTTTTTCTAAATTAAACAAATACGTATTTTGAATGTTCTACGGCTCCGACATGAATTTCGGACTCGTTTCTTCTACATAGCAATAGCATTGTAGTATTATATAGCAGTATTTAGAACCATCCTTCATACCAAAATGAAAAAACAAGATTTCTCAGAAACTAACTTTAAATAATTAAAACGTCAACTGCGTCACAAAGCTATATTTACTTGTAGCATCGTTAAACTATTCAATATTTAATGTTGTTAATTATTTAGGTAAAGAAAATGCTCACATGTGAATGTTATTGTAAAATAAAAATCCTCCCTCCTAATAACTCTATTTTATCAAGCCTGTAGCAAAGTTTCTATATTAGCAAAATTATGGATTTTTACTTATTTACTTATACTGGAAATGTTGAAGGCTGACTTTCAAACGTATTCTAACTTGGCAATGGCAATGCTTAATTATGGTTCCAACCTTTCTGACTTTTCTTGTCTTTATAGGTCCCTTGGTGGGGGTTGGCAGGCTGGTGTTGCTGCAGGGCGGAGGGGGTAGTTCTGACTTGCGAGGTCAAGGGTTGCAAGGCATACTTTATTGCATGATGACTGAGAGGGGGATTAGATGAGTAAGATATCACTCTGTTTTCTGGTCATGGCTGAGTGAGGTTAACTCACAGTGGCCCTGAGGCCTGGACTCGGAGGAAAGGGGGGAAGGGGGGAGGGAGAGGGTATCGCGAGGGCAGGGGTGGCTCAGGGGACTATTGGGCTGATTTCTGATAGTCACAGAGCGGTTTGGCCTTCCCGTTCCACGGCAAATGCTCACACAGGAAATTAGAGGTCTGGGCTTCCCTTTTTCACACGAGCTCCTCTTGCACACAGCCTCTTTCTTTTAGTTTTGCGGATCCGTTTGACACTTAACAATGCACAAAAGACTATTTTGACAGAATTAGCATATGCTGTTTCATGAGGAAAATGTGTCATTTTATAAGACAAAAATGTCTCCTCTGTGGAGCTATTTTCCAGCAATTTTGTTGTGGTCACATGAGCGTCTGCAAAATCTTTGTCCTGCTCTACAGCTCAAACTACACATTTATTTGTTTAGTCTGTGGGATGTCTGCACCCATAACACATTTATTGTTTAAAGTTCAGGACATATAAATGACGATCATTCCTCTTCATATATCTGCTTGCAAAGACCACTCTGAAGATGAGGGGCCCATGCAGTCAGAGATCATGGCTTAAACAGATTGAGGCTGTTCTCTTGTGTCAGATATGATATAGCCGCTTGGTGCCTAATGGGCCTGGAAAAAGAGGTAAACATGTCCTCGACCCTGTGAATTCCATTACATAAAGAAGTTGATTTGCAACTCTGGGTACACTACAGCAAAGATGGAACTAGGCTTACCAGATAAGCCCTAAAGCCTGAAAAGTCAAGGCCACAGAATTCACTGAAGAAAAACTGTGACAAATAAACAAACTGCAGGGCTTTTAAATCGTTGCTACAACATAACATTAACATGAGTGTATTATCAGATAATCAACAAATGACTGCAAAGTGTTCTCACTTAGACCTTAAGATACAATCAACACCCAGGATGAATGTAACTTGGTATCCAGGCGTTAAAGCAGGAAGAAAAATAAACCCGGAGAGTAATTGCTGATATGTTCCTAATGTGCCCCCTCACCCTTACCTCCCCTTCTCTGTACCCCCTGCTGATAGGCCACCCCTGATGGCTGTCACACCTGGTGTTGAAGACGGTGGGGTGTATTTTATCTGCTCAGGGCCCATTGGGGGGCTATTCGTCTTCCTCCAAACTGGTGTTGGGAGGTCAGGGACAATCCCTCTGTTTATCCCCCTGTCCGTCAACGCTGCACACATCCCTGGAGTTTCTTCTGCATCTCCCCCGAGAAAGTGAGGCACACTTGCACTGCTGGCCTGGAATGTTGAATTAGGGCAAACAAGGTGCTTGACACTAAATTCAACGAGAAAGGAATTATGTTTTAAAACATATGTAATGCCCACAGAGCCTAAACTTAGGTATACTGCATTAATGCAATGTATGACTCAAGCATAAAAAAATGTCTGGGTGAAAAAAATGTTTTTACCAAAATTACTAGATGAACATGCTTGTATTTGTGATTGCTTTTGCTACTCTCCTGCAAAGTAGTTAACTTGGCATTGTTTAGATGTGGAGTGTGTCCAGTGGCCGGTAAGAGCACTGTTTATCTACTCTGCATTGCACTACTGCTTCTGCCTGCACACGTGTGTCTGGGATTCTGAGATAGGTCCCCTGGGCCGACAGACCACACATGTGGAGACCGTGAACTCAGTTCCTCCAAGACAAAAATAAGAGGAAATACAAGAAACTGCAATAAGCAGTAGACAATGAAACACATTCTCCAAAAAAAAAAAAAAATGCTTCGACACACAAATGTATATACTGTATATATATATATATATATATATATATATATATATATATAAAATAATGCCTTAATCACAGGATGAAATTGATGTTATGGTGCACAAAGTTGTTAGACTATATAAAGTGTCTGCATTTCAAGTTACATCACACAAAGATGAGGTAATGTCTTCCTTTTGCCATTTTCAGCAGTTCATCAAGCTATCAAGCCACACATTTCTCTCCCAGTGAACCTTTTTCAGTAACATAAAATAAATCCAACAAGTGCCAGATTTCTTCGGCATTAATTAAACAATATTTCATTCATTTTGTTTCCAAGAGGAACAAATATATTTTTAAATGAGAAAACGAGCGCAAGAGTGGAGACGGACCCACACGGATGGAGTGAAAGAGAAAACGAGTTAAATAGAGGAGGGAGGAGTGTGTGAGCGAAGAAGTTGAAATTTGACTCACAAGCTTGCACTCTTGCCTCTCTCTCTGGGACTCCTCTACTTGGCTTCGACTTAATTGCGTCCCTGATATAAACAAGGGGGTTAGTGTGAGAGCAGACCAGCAGCTGAGGGGCTCAAGCAGAGGGCCAGACTGGGGATTGAGTTCAGAGGGGAAGGACTTAACGCAGAAACTGATATAAAATATGCAAGACAGCGAAAAGGAGAGGGACATGGAGAGAGGATTAAAGATAGAAGGGAAGAAATGATAACTTCTAAGACAGGGCCCATTGGGGCGCAATGAGAGATGGCAAAATTAGAAGTCGAGACAGAAATGTGCCAGCTTCACCATTTCACATCTCACTATATTTTGCATCAAAGCCAGCTTGACCGGCGTATCAAGTGGTAATGCTCTGCTGTAATGCCAGGACCGGGGCATCAGACAGTAGCCCTTCTGGCTCCAGCGCAGTCAAAGCTGCCTCTCTGAACATCTCTTTCACAGATGCTCCCCTCTGATCGATTAGTTCCAGCCCTCTCAAACAGACAGCTAGGGATTGGATTCCATTATAAGTGATCCCTGCTCAGTCTTAAGCCCACCAGTCCCAGGCAGATGCTGCTGAGGTGTACCTCTGGATTAAGCTCCTAAACTAACAAAATAACTGAGGTAAGGGCCACATACAGTTTGCTTTACAGTAGCAGCCCCAAATACCTGGCTGATACTATTTCTGGATGGTACAGATGTTGGAGCCACTACTGAAGTAAAATGACCGCAGGGCAAAAAAAAAAAATACATTTGATGAAGCTTTTCTTATCTTAAGAAAGGAATAGTTCAACATTTGGGGAAATATGCTTAATTAGTGAGCTTTTAAGGGGTTTTGTAGGAGGATTTGGGTAAGCTTGGACATAGTTGGGCTAGCTATTTCCCCCTGTTTACAGTCTTTGTGCGAACCTAATGGCTGATGGCGCTAGCTTCATAATGTACAGAGAACTTCTTGACAAGAAAGCAAAGGAGCGCACATCCAAAACTATTCTTTGAAAGGGCTTTTTGGCAACATATTTGTTTTTGTGCCTGTTACTGAGCACCGTGTCCACATTCTCTTAGTGTAGTAGCCGATTCATAACATATAACCAAGCCCCCGGGAAGAGCACTAGGCTTTCAAGCACATTTTGCATAGGGGCCCAGGCGTGGAATTACAACTTGTTGCCATTGAACCCAAACAATCGCCTTAAAGTGGTCATATAAGACACTTCATACAATCTTGCCTAAAACTAAATTAGCAACGGCTGAGTTGCAGAGAGGTACAGCAGATTGACAAAACACTATTTGTCTTGTTTTCAGAAAGTGTGAGTCAACTATGAGATGTCATTGAGCATGCAGCCATAACTGGGCACCCATAATATAATGCAGTTTGCTTCAGCCAAATAAAAAAATTGCTGTCGACAGACAGAGGTGCACACTCACTCATTCACTAATGTGCATGCAACCAATTGCATGATCCTCCTGGCAGAAACAATTACTAGATATTCTATACAACCTTTCATAAACACCATGAGTTTAATGGGCCATAGAGATTAATCACTGGTTTATTCTTGTAATTTTCTGATGAACACTGTAGTTTTATTCTACTCATGGTTCTGTACAAAGAGGGATATGAGAGTTCCCAGGAAACCGGTATTTGATGTGGCGTACTATTCAGGCCATCTTGTGCTCTGAAGCTGGGGACAAATTGTATCTTGGGCAGCTGCCAGGGTGTAAAATGCCCAATTTCACTCCCAGCTATTTAGGCGGCAATCATCCACAAGGTCAGGCCAGTCTCAGCACTTCATTTCTCATCTATTTTGTTTCCACCACTGACAACTAAATGATGGCTGACGTCGACTCCCATGATTTGCACATTTGCTGCAAAGTTGTAGCAGTCCTGCTGCCCGGAGCCCTTTGCTTGTGTCCTGCGGGGGATGAAGGAGTAGGACAAACACATGTGACATCATTCTGAAGCCACAGATTATTGCCCTGACCAGGCCGTGATTTGTGTGTGACTGAGTCCAACTTTATTTTGAAGATGTCAATGATTAGGAGATTGTTCAGAAGCATATCTCCTTTTTTTCATCAAAGTTCCCATGAACTTTTTTTTTCCACGTGTCATCTGGATGCCATCCTATCTTAAATTAGATCATCTTTCTACTCTGAGCATTTGCAGTAAGTGATTTTGGGTAAAAATCCCACACATTTTCCGAAACAATAGTGCGATTACAGGCATAATCAAGTGGCCCATTAGCAACTCAGTGTGAAAACCTTGCAGCCCTGCACCACTGGCTTTTACCAGTGGTGCAGTGAAGTCGCAGGGCAGTTCTAGACACATTGTACTGCATTCTGTAACAGATGCACTGCTGATAGCTAATGCATCAAAGAGAGCTCCATGAATAGCATTGAGTATATGAAATGTAGAGGATATGATGCTGCGTCTCTCTGAAGTTGACTTCAGGGAGAAAGGTGAAGAGGGGAAACCAAGGAGGGATAATGACAGCTTCACACACACACACACACACACACACACACACACACACACACACACACACACACACACACACACACACACACACACACACACACACACACACACACACACACACACACCATGGCTACAAGGTTAGGCAGCTTAAGGTGTTCCCTGCTGAGAGTAAGATGAAAACAGATGCTTGTTTTTCACTGATTGTGTAACCAGAAGCTTTTACATCCACTGGCAATCTTTCAAATACCATCAAGCCAATCAGACAGATATGGTAAGTAGTCATGATATGTAGCGGTTAAGTGTTTTTTTTTTACATTTCACTCAGAATGGAGTTCACTTCGTTTAAGTGGTGATTGTAAGGGTTTCTCTTTCTCACCCGGGAGGTCATTTTTACACACTTAACATTTTGACACAGGTAAAATGTTCTTAAATTTCCAAGTCTACTCTTTTAGAAACGAGTGTTGTTTTTAAATTGTTGTGATTGTATTCTCAGAGATGACAGACTTCTTTTTTTCTCCCCTCAGTCTTCACCTTCCATCCTTCCTTCCTTTTTCAGAGACTTTTGGCAGCATCTCCAGCCCTGAAGTCTGGTGACAGATACTGTTCCTCAACAGCAGTCAGGACACGCTTACAATCAACTACCCACCAACCCTGTGGGTACTTAGCTGGAATAAACATTTAATGTGTGAAAGCTTTAATGCTTGTCAACTGTCTTTAACAACTACCTGCTACTAAATGGTGATAAGAGTCATTGAATGGAGTCTTCCATATGGCTTTTACTATCACGTGCTAACAAATAAATACATAAAGCCCTTTGAAGCGGAAACATGCAAACATGCCTTAAAAAACCCTGAATCTATATATGATTTTGAATTCCTTTAGTAATATTGCAAACCCTTGAAAAAGATACACCAAATTCACTTTCTGGGATAGAAATTATATCAGTTTTAGAAATCTGTACTATCTTTTATTTTGTCAAAACTATGTTAACAAGCAGATATTTATAGTATTTTCCCACTGTGTACTAAAATGTAGTAATTCTGTAGACCAGAATATTTTGGTCATGACAACATTTTGAGTTTTTGAAAGTGCTATCCTTTCCCTTAGTTGTATTACTTCAGTTGATTCCAAACACACAGCTGTTGCAGGAAATACCCAAAACATCTCCTCTTGTGCTTCAGTGGAGTTTTCTCAAAAGACGAACCGACATTCAGCATCAAGAACAAACATTCTAAAATGTTTACAAATACTGGACACAATCTTAAAATCCAATGTGCCATAATATATCAATCAATATTATAGAAATTATACAATTCACATTTATATTTAGAATGCACTAACAACTAGAAATAAACCTAATTTAAGTTAGCATTTAAGGGAAAATAAAATGTGACTTTTGAAGTGCCAGACAATTGAAACAGTGTGTATGTATTCTCAGGTTGGCAGTGTGTGTTTTGTGTGCGCTCATGTTCATAGACATACCGTATGTTGAGTGCCTGGTCTTCATTAGTGGAGGCGGGATAACAAGAGGTCATTCTCTGAAAATACTCCAGTCCACAACATAAAACCCTACAAAGTACAGCAGGAGCAAGAGAGTGAAGCCGTATCACCTCCCCGTTTGTGCTTGAACTTCACTCGCTGTTACAGCTTTTAGGACAAAACACTGAACCACAATTGTAATGCAAAAAGTGTTCACAGTAACACAAGACATCTGCTAATCAAATACAGTGTTCACTTTTACAGTTCAGCACTGTTGCACAGGGAAGGTGAGTGAAAGTAGTTCAGTTTGTCATCTGTGCCACTGCTCGTAACCACTAGGGTGCAGATAGTGAATTAATTAATTGTACTTCCTGAACCTGTGAGGTGCTGATTCATTGGGGTAAAGAAAAATAGGGCAAATAAGACTTATTCACCTTGGAGTTTCAACACTGGAATTGACTTGCTCTACAAAACACAGATATCTGTCTGCAAATACTGCTTCTTTATTTGCTTTATGGCTTGAGGATAAAATGTCCTGCAGTGCCTAACGCCTGTTAATAGCACGGTTCTCCATTCTTGAGCTGTCTAAACTATAAGGATGTTCTAAGCTGACTTGCTGGACTAGAACCAGAGCTGATCAAAGCATATTCCAAATGATCAGAATTTGCTATATTAGGCCTGATTAAACGTTGATCCCTTAACATAATTGCATTGTGCTCTCTCTCTATGCCAGCTGTCATATCGCTCTATTGAAATATGCCCTTGATTGAATAAAAAAAAGAGTCCAGGTCACTGAAAGTCTGCACTGATGAAACAATTGACAAATCCAGACTTGTTTTATTCAAATTACAAATTGAAATCAGTTTTAATTCTGTGGTTGTAAAATAATTTTGGTCATCCTTTATAGTTTATAATAACTTAATGTCTATTTGTGATAGACTTAACATACAGTATACAGTTTCAGGTTTATTCAAAATTAATGAAAATTGTCAAACATGTTAGTTTAAGTACTAGTTGTACTTACTTTACAGTTGATGTCTGCACCATGCACCTTTGGAAAAAGGAAATATAATATTGGATTGAGACATTGCAGTATTCAAATAAGTCTGCTCTTCATCAGGATATCCTCAGTTGAAATTTGAGCAGGTGGGGATAGTGTGTGTTTTCATACAGGACAGAAAGTGGTTTTTGAAAGCCAAAAATATCAACACCTGGCAAAGTGCTCGATGGCTCACTGTATTGATCTTACAACTATAAAACATCTGTATATTGTGGCCATTCAGTGCAGTGGGACTGTAAAAACCTCACTTATTCCACCTTTAAATCACTTTTTATTAACAGCTGAGCCTTGACATTATTTTGGACCTTTGAATTATTTAATTACTCACTGAATTATGACATCTTTGCAAAGATATGAATGGCTCTTTAAATATTTGGACTTTCATAGTAATCAGCCATTATAACCTACTGTATGTCATCAAAGTATTTCCTTATGAAAAGTGAAATATAACAGAACAAATATATGGATACACATGGCAGTTGTTTTAAAACTGTATTTACTATTAGGATTTCAGCACAACATAAATGCTTTATGTGCAAACCAAATGTGTCTTTAAACATTTAAGTGTGTGTATCTTACACCAAAAAGTCCTGATTCCCAGAGTGTAATGGTTTACCCAGAACTCCTCTCAGGTACACTCACTTTGACAGTGAGGAAGCAGCTACTCATTGGCCATCATGGTCGGACAGTAGCATAAAGTCACCCCGTTAAAAGAAAGCTAAATATTGACAGAGGCTTGGCAGAGTGGAAGTCAAAATGTAACATAAGCTGCATCATTTTAAAGTAGCTTTTAAAGCTTAAGAAGAAGCTGTTTGCAATTCTATTATTTTGCATTCAGGCTTTGAAAAATCCCTGTTATCCGGCTTTCTCCTTTCTGTCTCTTTAATATCACAGATGACTTGAAAACAGTTGATCCCCATCTCGGGTTGATTATTTAGCTCTGCCTTCACTCAACACTCCACCTCTCCCCCCTCACTGACCACCTCCTTTCCCCAAAAGACCACTGTTCTCTGGTCAGATTTACTGCAAAATGTGTGTGTTCCACCGTATTTGTGACATTCCCCGAGTGTCAACCTCCAGCTTCCCTTGAACCTGCCTGCTAGATCGAGAGCGCACATAAATCCAGCGCACCCAATGCAGAGGAGTAGACTGTCTTTACATCGGAGCCTAATTGCTGAACTTTGCCACGACCCAGTTTGCTGAGCTAAATGATTTGTCAAAATTCCTCTCTCTTGGTAATAAATTACCAGTCAGCTTGGCCAGCCAGTTAACATTTTAAATACAAATGGGTCCCATTTGGATTCTGTTGGTTGGTAACAACATCTTTCTCTTTTTAAAGGGCAAAGTTGCTTGACATCTAAGGCATGTTTTGACATTTTCGACCCTCCCCATTAATATCATAATGAACTGGCAGTGCAGATCTGTCTTCGTCACTCTCTGAAAATACATAACATGCATTACAGACATGGCCAGAAAAGTGGACATTTTCGTGCAAATTAAATTACATCTGGAATATTTTGTTGTGATGAGTTTAACGACCACCTAGTTTGTGCGGGTATGAATTAAGCTGTTCTGGAGAATTGTGGGAAAAAGTGAGCGTGCCGTCCCCTCAGAAGCCAAAGTGAGTGTTTGTTTTGACTTGGAGTTCACGTTGCACTTGGACTGACCCTCTCCGAAACTGACTTAGCTCAGTAACAGTGTGCTGGCTCACTTTCGATGTTCCCATTTCCATTTTGTCTATCCTTACTTAGTCAGCTTCTTAGCCTGTCTATTAATTTTCATATTCCCCGTTTATTGAACTGGCAGAGCACACGGTGTAGTTGGTTTGTATGTTCATTTACTGCTACTTCTTCTCCACTTGCTACATTTCAGTCGTAAATGTACTTTTTACTCCACTACATTTATGTGATAGCTTTAGTTACCAACATGTTTTACATACAAAACTCATGAGCGACTTATAAAATGTGATTCATTGTTACAGATTAAACCACTCAAGAATACACGAGATAGCACAAACACGAGATCCAGACCTGTCCATTTTTACGAATTTGCAACATGCAAATCTCCCAACTTTTTGAAAGTGTAATGCTCAAACACTAATTCAGTTAGATGCATCAATAATAACAACCCATAACACTCTGCAAGCGACCATTCAGCATGATCAGTATGTTTACTTTTATATTTTAATTACATTTTGCTGGTAATAATAATTCTACCGAGGTAAATTATTAATCCAGGCGGTTTCTTTTGGCTAAAATATCTCAACACTTCATCCACCAATTTAAAAGAAGTTATATCTTATTTATACCTTATACATATATGCATTTTCAGTTGATTCTGCCAGTTGTATGAATTTGCACAAACTGACCTTTCTTACATTGTGACAGTATTTGAATCAATGTAATATTTATATACAAACATATTCTATAAGACAAAACCAATAATGTGTAAAATGCTAATTGTAATGCATCAGTCACAAGAACACTATGTAGATCTAATATTTCATATATGTTTGTTTTAAACTCCTGAGTATCTGCACTCGGCCGGGCTTATCCACAGGGTTTTCAGGTTTTCCAGCCACATCAAACTGGGAGCCAAGATTCTTCACCCCGAGTTCCTCATGAGTGAGGCACTTTGTGCTCGGGGCTCAAAATAGCATGCCGCTCTCAATTATTGGGTAAGGAGCAAACACAGGTGTGGAATCCCAACCACCACCACTGGTGCCCCGCCACAGAATAAAGCCACTCTTGTCCCAAATAGCCTGACTAGGAAGGCCAGATCCATGCCAGGCTTTGAACTGCAAAGACCACTTGGCCTGTTTGGTGCCACTGCTAAAAGGGACCTTTTAAAGGTGTGGAAATGAAACGCCCCACATCAATCATGCATTTCCACTTCTGAATTATTCAGCCTTCAGTGCTGCCTGCTGACTCTTGTTCTCCTCAGTGTGTGTGTGTGTGTGTGTGTGTGTGTGTGTGTGTGTGTGTGCACGCGCACTTCTCAGTATATCTTAAGTTTTGTCATTGTGTCTTTATACAAAGTATATGTATGTGTATTAATGTTATTGTCTGGGGGAATACAAGAATGATTGAAGTATTGATTTTATACCATGCAGTACAGTCTGCTGTCGCAGGGTAAGCCAGTGAACTTTTATTTTTCACTTCAGTAGAATGGTGTCTCTTACATGGAAAAACTACAAAACTGACTAAATCATTTAAAAATCTATAATAAACTCAGAAATGCTGTTCTTTTCCTTAAAACTAGATTTGTTGAAGATAGAAGATCCCCCCAGCACTTACAATGAGCTACAACAAGCTGTGATTGTTCCTTGCAGCTCGCAGTCAGGACAGTGTATGTGGAGGTGGGAGGGGGGCGACAAAGAGCAGAGCTCGGTGATGTCTGCCACAGACAATGAGTGCTCTGTTTGGCCGACTGGGATTCTGCTGGTGTGGATCAGGTGGTCCTGCTTAATTCCAAGTGCTTGGCCTCTCTCCTACTGCTCTGCTTTTCTCTTCTCAGCAAGTTCTTTGCATATATTGGGCGACCGGGTCCGTCCTGTGCGATAGGTTCAGCACGCTGAGCTGGACTGGGCACTGATGGATTGCTAACTCATTGGTTCCAATCAGAAGATGTGGACAACGTCACACAACCAGGTGTTTAGAAAGAGTAAACTGTGCTGGTCTCTCCCTCACTCATCCATAGAATAAAAACATAAGAAAATAAGGACAATAATAGTCAGTGAGAGGGTTCTGCATGTCTTTCTACTTTATCTTTAAAAAATGGCCCGGTTTGTCATCAGCATGAGTCAACATTGACGCATTAGATTAGAGAATAAACGTATTGGATGCTGAAATTATTTAATTCTATTATCATTTCATATCACTTGTGTGGTTTTTTTTTTGGTTTAAAATAGGCTTTTGGTGTTTTCCTGACATGGGATTGTGAGAAAAATTATATTTATAACAAAAATTGCTGTGCACAGAAGAACAAGCATTTAATTAATCCATTAATAATGTTTATGACTTTTCATAAGTGGGAGACCCTTCACTGAAATCTATTTTTTTCGGTAAAATAATGACAGCGGATTCTGGGTCTTAGTTTCAAAGTGCAGTCTGCAGCCAAAAGATCTGTGTAGTTGTGTGTGGCCCACAGGAAATTAAGAAACCTCTGCAGCTTTAAGCATATTTGTGTCTGAATTATCTTGGAACAGCGGATTTAAACAAAAGTGAAACAAGGTTCAGCATGTGCTCGTTCTGGGCCTGTGTGGTCAGTAACAACTTTCAGTTAAAATATTGAGTTGACCGTGGTTTAAAGCTCCCACATAAATGATTTTAAAAGAATAAAATTGTTGTCTACCCGTAAATTATATACTTATGTCTTCAGATGTATTTTTCTGAGTGACCTTAACCTGTTTTGCCATTTCAATATGATGAATGAGTATTACATAAAGGTTTGTTTAATTACTGTAAGTTGAACCCGGTTACGTCAGTGAATGTGTGTGGACGGCCTGAATCCAGACCTATTTAATTTAGGGAGAGGTATAAGGGGCAGAGCGATGATGAGAGAGAACCCCATTTGAAAATCTTGAGCAGATCATTGCAAATTCATCACAGTTTTCTCACTGCTGTTCACAGATACACTGCAGCCAGTGAGTGGTAATCCTCTGTGGGCATGAATTGACACAGATGGGTTTTATATAAGTGGATTAGAGAGAATATTTCCCCAATAAGTGAAAAAACAAAGGCTTCACTGAATGTATTATGTCTTAATTGAGGAGACCTACATCAATGTATATTTGTGTGTCGACAAACCAGGATTTTGTTTTGTTTTGGCAGTGGAGCTTATATGGGGTCAGATATTGATCAACTAAATTCCTCCGGTAGGTTCCCTTCAGATCCAAATTCACGTTTTATTTTTGTCTTACACTATTTTTTTTGATTATGGTTCCAGTTGGAAACTGCATTTAAATGGCTTGAGAGAAAATAGTACAATATACAATATAATGTAGAATGAATGTTATTTGAAAGCATATACATGCAGAAGTATTTCAAATGTCGTACAGTCTGTGTGCATGTTTTGTAAAGTAGTGGTGTCTTGTTATTCATCATGGGACTGGCTAGATGTTTGGCATGACACAGGAAAAAAACCTAAGATACAGCTAAAATAAATATACAATGTTATATTGTCATGACACATTTAAAAATAAAGCTTTTGTATTATATTAAACCCTTGAATCATATATTCCAGAATCAGATTTTCGCAAATATTCTTAAAAAATCAGTTATAAATTCCTTAAAAACATATACATAGCTTTACTTACATACATGTTTACAGTATGAGCTGAAATTAAAGTAAATAATGACTGACTTTAATTGTAGTTAAATTGGGACGATACAATATATTATTCATATATTTTATTATTTTCATTTATAATGTTCTCATATACTTTAGTTGTATGAGCAAATATGGATAAATATCGGACAATAATCAATTAAATATAAAATACCGTTTAAACATTCCTACATGTCCACAGAAGCATTGTGAATGTGAGCGAAGACAAAAATGTGTGCCACATGCCAGAGTGACTTGTATATATGAAGCTGTTCTGGTCTCAGAGTGTGTTGTGGTGTGTAGCTGGACTCCCCGTGCCCTCCAAGGTGAGCTCTGTCTGCACCGGGCGAAGGGGACCATGGGAAAGCTTGCATGCCGATTAATCACAGCTAATGAGCTGGAACAGTGTAGCTCGAGCTGCCTTCCATGACCATCTAACCCCTCTCTCTGAAAACACACACACACACACACACACACACACACACACACACACACACACACACACACACACACACACACACACACACACACACACACACACACGTAATATGTCAGACACATTGTGAAGTATGATTTGTAACATTATCAAAATATTTCTTTTGATCATTTATTTCTCACGAGGCAACAATATTCCATTCCATTATCCAAACAGCTTATCCTATTTAGGGTCACAGGGGGTTCACCTGGACAGGTCGGCGGTTTATCACAGGGCTCACATATAGAGACAGATAACCATTCACTCTCATATTCACACCTACGGGCAATTTAGAGTCCAATTAACCTGAGCTGCATGTATTTGGATCGTGGGAGAAAGCTGGAGAACCCGGAGGGAACTCACGCTGCCACGGGGAGAACATGGAACCTTTACACAGAAGAACCGCCCGGGATCGCGGATCGAAGCAACAATATTCCATGAATTGAATAAATAATTTAAAGACGTTTCTTGTAGTAAATAAAGCACTACATAGTCTCACATTTTTAAGAGAAAAAATAAAAAATGACAAAGTTGATGTTGATACATCAACATCCAAGTTTTTTTCAGCGCTAAAACGCATGTGTGACCCCATTATATATGCAGGAAAGTAGTGAATGTCCATATACTACACTCTTTAAGTCTATTCTTTGCTTTATATATTCTGCCTAATGCCCAGTTGTCACATTAAAAAAAACTAAGCCAAAGTGGTGTATGACCAAAAAATAATAAAAACATCATCCCTTTTAAGGTCTTACAGTTTGCAGCTGTTATTATTTCATGTTACATATGGCAAAGCATACCTAATGTGGTTTCTCGACCTCTCTCTTGCTACTGAGGAAGCTACAGCTGTGGGCCTCTTACTGTAACAGTAATCCTTGTGGCACATATATCTTAACTGACGCTGGTGAGTGCACATTTCAGTTATCATTCCTGGAGGCACATATATCTCTCGTCCTACTTCTGTTGCAGCATCCCCTGTCCTCGCCCCCTAGCAGACGATGAGACAGAGAAACCGAGGAAGGTGATTGTCATTTAAATTCTTGCTGTTCGGAAAATAGATCCATTCTCCATGTGATTACGGTCTCTGTGGGTGGAGGTCACCAGGGTGTGGTGGTCTGTGTGTTATTGAGCGATATTATATAGGCTGTAAATCATCATGGGTTATCTATTTGGTGGTAGAAGTGCTCAGGCAATGTGTGTCCTTATTGCACAAAATCCTTTTATTATGAACTGCCGCTGTCTGGGATTACATGTTTGGATTGTAGCCCGATTCCCACGTGTTAATGAAGGAATCTGAGCCAGCACACTAGGCAGTGGAATGTGTACCTGAGCAGTGTCATACAAACACTTATGGATGTACATATCTCCTTCAGAAGATCACTTTTAATATTCATTCTTAAGCAACAAATGGAAACTTCAGCTAGTGATCCCTGCCAGAAATGTGTGGTATGGGTGTTCGTGCGTATGTCATCCAAATAAAGGAAGGTTTAGCCAAATCCACCAACTGCTTATGGCACATATACCACCATGAGGCATCCAAGCCACAAACCTCCCACCATAACATGCTGCCGTTAAGATGTTATTCTGAGTGTTGCTGCTATTCAGTTTCGGGAGTCAATCTTTAATTTGAGTGCAGATGTAAAGGTTCTGTTCATCAATTAGTCACAAACGTGCCTCATTCAAATAAGTAATTACTTGCAGTTGCTCACAGCAGTGAATGCATTGACTCCGTGTCAACAACAAGCCTGACCAAAAATCTCTTCTGCATCCATACGACCTCGTCATTCTCAAATCAACCCACGCCGTTAGTTCCATCAGTGTGGAAAGAGAGGAGGGTGGGGTGACCTCTCTGGTGTGTTTCTAATATCTCCCCAAAAATCCCTGCGGGCAGAGTCGTCTTGGGTGTTCCAGGGTGGATTCTGGTGTTGTTATATTTAACGGGTTCCCAGCGCAGAGAGCTGGGAGAAGAAAGAAGAGGAAAAGAGAGGGAGAAAGAAAGCTGTGTGATGGCTAGCTGAGAGCCTGACCTGAAGGTAAAAGCACCCTGTGTGCATTGGAGTAGGGTCTATGTTGCCCTCTCTCTTCTTCTCTCACCCTCCTTTTTCTCTTTCTTGGTGGGGAGGAGGGATGTAGGTAATGAAGCTTAAGTGAGCCTGGTGTCTGGTAATGTAATATACACAAAGCCGTTGTCAGGTCTGGATCCAATAATGTGTCATTTACCACGTCTGGAACAGATTGGCCCAGATGATCGGAGTGAACCTTTGCCCGGGTGAAGAGTACTCAGCATCCCTCGGCCTGGAGGCCTTACAAGTGGGCCTTTGCCTCGCCCCATCTCCCTTGCACCCCCCCCTCCCCCCCTCCCCCCCCCCCACACACACACACACCAGTTTCTTGTAATAGCAGAGGCATGCTTCAGATGAGATAGTTCATATAACTCTTTGTGTGATCACGTTCAACTATTTGTCTCAGCTGCGTCATTAGTACTTTTTGCAAGCTTGAGATTGTTTTTCCCCAAGTTGTTTTTGTAAGCAGTTGACCAGTGTAAAAAGTATTTTAGCATGCACTAAAAATCCAGCCCATTTTCACACTGACGCACACTTCGTTACAGTTCTCAGAATGGGTTTTTGGGGGAAAGATCTGTCAGAGCTTTCTGACACTTGGAAAAGCACTTTGAAGCCTCCAGTGTAAATAAAGACGTTCAAAACAAACTCCAACAAGAGTACATTTCCATTAAACCTCAAATAAAAACCATTGCTGCCTTAAGTCAATTCCCCAAACCAGACAGAAAAGAGCAGGTGCACCGATATCATGGAAGTCAAGTCTTTTTTCCAATAATATTTCATTTTCGCAAGGGTCTGTTCTTGGTCCATTATTACATTATACATAAGGAGATTATTTGTCCTAATAAGGATTTCAAAGTCCATTTTTATGACAAAATGTTATGGGCAGCTGTTAAAATCATGAGCAGCAAATGCATGTGTCCTTGTAAAAACCATCAATCAATTTTAAATACATACTCATCTGTGTTTATTATCTACGCCAAACATGTACATAATTTACCAAGAGCAACCACAGACACATTGGGCTGAAAGTCACTATTAGCAAGGTAACTTGTGGAATTGAAACACCTGTTGCTCTGAAATGGTCCAGATCCTGAACCTGTGAAACTCAGTAGAACTTGAGTCCACCATTGGAATATAGCTGCTGTCAACCAAACATGCGGCATTCAATAGTATTTCTTGAAAAATATATATCTTGATTTCAATGAATACCTAGTAAAGTTATTAATACTAGTAGTGAGCATTGGTGAGTAGTCTAGGACCATCTGCATATATACAGATGGACTAATATACTGTATATATATATATATATATATATATATATATATATATATATATATATACATTAGTCAAAATTGTAAAAATTCCATCAAGAGTTGTTGCATATTTGCAGGATAATTACATCTTCCTTTACCACTTGAGGACATTTGGCAATGTGCTGGTGTGTGTTTGCTATGGTAGATTGGGTAACATTGTCAGTTCTGTTTATAAGTCACAAATAGCAACATGCCTATTAGTAAAATGACTCATGACATGGTAGCAGCAGGGATTTTAGGATAGACGTACTGAACATAATACATTTTCAAAACAATAAAGGCAAAGACTTTGATGCACAGTGGTAAATATCACTGGCACTCTGCAAAGCTATTTCTGTTTTTAAACAGTAACTTATACCAGTTACTACCATCATAAAGCCTCTTTCACTTGGGCCGTGTGTTTTCACAGGCACCAGGGTGAGCACACGGTATGAAATCCTGCTGCTAATCACTGGTAGTAGTGGACTGTGTTTCGAAAAGCTGCTTATCAGCAATTTGTAGCTGAGGGAGAGTGCATTTACTCAGTGGTAATTACTGAACACAGGGGCAAATGGAGTTGCAGGAGAGCAGGAAGTGCAGGGCTAGAAGGGCATGTATGTGAATTTACCATTTCGTCCCTGGCTGCCTCGGTCCACAGAGAGCGGGGGGCCCTGAAGGTCTACAGCTGTGGATAAATGAGAAGAGAAAGGTAAAGAGAGATGCTCACTGTTTTCCTGGCTAGCTCTGCTCTTTGACAATATGTCAATAAAAGTAAAAAAGACAACAAAGGCGAGGCAGCTTGAATGAGACGAGGACTGTGGCTATTTATATCTTTTCACCGTCCTCACTCTGGGAGCAAATTAATTTTTTTACTTAGCTAGACACAGGATAAATTAAAGGTGAGAGGAGGGAATACAGAAAAGATTTCTGTCTCCAAAACTCCCAGCCCTCCTATTACATACTCCAAATGTGCAATGTTGTGCTCACCCAGCTGGAGTCATTCTGGAGGCTCCTCAGGAGTATTGCAGCTCCCCTCTGCACTGATTTAGTACTGTTAATAAACATGATGTAGTGCTTACAGTGATTGCTCGGACAGGAATGTTTCTTTTTTAGTTCTCTTTTTTATACCTACACACAGTTTCACATGTTTACATGTGGCGCAGAGAGAGGAAGAAAATGTGGGAATGCTTGGTTTATTTCAGACTCTCGCTGCTTTAATCATTTAAGCAGAGGACACAGACAAATTCTTCTGGGGCAGGTTTAGCACTGTGAAATGCGGCTCCGGCTCTGTCCTGTTGCATTCTGGAGCAAATCCAGAAAACTTGTTATATCAGAATACCAAGGTGACAGGGCTCAGACTTTAATTATACTTTATCCAGTTTAATTCTGTGGTGTTTTTTCTGGTGTTATACTTCCCATGCATATGCTCTTTTGTTGCGTAATACCATACAAGTAAATGTAAGGTTTACTGTCAAAGGTTGGTGTTAGTGTCAACAGAAAATGTCAGGTGGACAAAGCTGCATAATACCTGTGGCCTTGAGGTATGTGGAGTTTTTGCTCTCTTATGTACACAGCTTGAGTGCTTGACGCAAAATCCCTTCGTCCAAGCATGTGCTTCATGCTCGGGAAGGATCTCTCACTAATTAAAAGACAATTTGCTTGTTTCAATTCTCCTCAAAAAAGCAACCATACCCAACCAGCTGAATTTATGATGTGCCTCCCAGCTTCTCCATGGTGCAAATCTTCCAGCAACATGCTCCCGGCACAGAGCCCACATGGCCAGCCACAGCTGGCTCTTATTACAAAACCATACAGTAGCCATTCTTTTTCACTTACCCCCTCCCTGTTTGGTGACGCTTATTAGAAATGTAACATACTAGTCTGGGAGTTTGTTACAGATTTATGTGTCACAGGTTCTCCCTTTAAAAAGCGTGCAAAGGTTACCATAAAATTTGGCCAAGGCAACAAGGGTGAAGTGTGGCTAACATAATTTTTTTTAAATGCTGGCTGGTAAATAAAAAAGTATGTGTACTGAAATTGGAACACTGATTCTGGATTTTACCCTAAGTATGAGAGAAATATGCATTTAATTTTACAAAGAAGATTTTCTCATGAAAGCAGGCTAAAAACTGAAATTTAGCAGAATCTTCCTCAAGCCATTATTTAAAAAATGTACCTGGTCATTAATACTCATTTATTCCCATTACTTTGTAATTGATGGTCTGTATTAATGTATTTGTTTATTCAAGTATTTTTTATTTTATATAATGTATATTTTAGTATTATTCATATAAAATGTTTAGTTTTGACTCTTCCTTTATGATCATGAAATATATTGAAGTTTGCCAATATATATTTTTTTTCATTGTTTATTAATAATCATTCCTTGCCGTTTCACTCACTGGACATTACCAAATTAAGTGTTACTCCCAGCTAGTAGCACTGCATGTTGAGTCAGTTATGCATGACATTTTGTATTTATGTTTGGCATTGTTAGATTGTGTACAGGTGATGTATAAGTAATATACATAGTTCCATACATTTTGTGAAAATAATGCAAATATTAACTAAGCACATATTTGTTTGTTATCATAAAATCTCCATTAAAACTTTAATTTCCCCAAACAAATTAGATAATACGTATTCAATAATATTGTATATAATTATTTCTTTTTGAAAGTTATGCAGTATGCTACAATCTGAGCTTTCATTCGTTGTAAGGATTGTCTGTATCGGAATGAATTTCCAGAGTGGCCTCCTGATGGACTTTGACTGGTACCTGTTGCGTCTGCTGCCTGTCTGTCAACACCAGATAGCCTGAGCGTGAGCCTGTGTGCTTGCAGACCATTCCACCCTGAGGCTGTAACTGTTGCCAACACGTAGGGGAGGATCACACTCCTGCCCAGCACACATAACGGGGTCCTGAAATTGCTCCTGACTGACTCCTGGCGCTGAGAAAGCACGGACACATTTAAGACATAGAAAGCATTCTTGTCCAAGCTACACAACATGTGACCAAAGGTGATGAGTTCATGGACTAAGCTTTGAGTCGTAAGCCGGGCTTCTGACAATGTCTGTCTCTTTCCATCCCTGCCTCTGTCTTCAAGTTTCACAGGCCGCGCTCCCTCACAAGTCTCCCTCCCCTGGCCCTGTCTCGACTCCTCACTTTGTCTCCACGCTCAGCTACACCTCTCCAGTTACTTGGCACCACACCTCCTGGTTGTTATCCCCTCAGCCTCTCTCGTTTGACTCCATCCCCACCCTCTCATGCTGAGGGGGGACACTCAATGCCTTTAATGTGGCCTTGGCCCCATGTTCCTCCTGCCTGTCTGGCTGATCCGAGAGCAGTGAGTCCCAGCTCCACCCTGGGTGATTGATGGCAGGGATGCCCTCTCCTCTCACCCTCCACGCCCCACCCCCCGGCTAGGCGGACAGCATAGCGTTTCATGAGCTCATCTGTGTGGCGCCCGGGAGCTGCACCTCAATAGCAGGCACCACTCTTGTCTCGTCCCGCACGACTCCCTGGGGGACACAAAGCATGCGTGACCTCCCTTTACCCAGCCTGCAACCCCATCTCCACAGGACCCTCCAGTGCCCTCACTGTATCATCACTGTCTCCACGATCAATCCCCCTGACAGCCAGACTTTAACTCTAACTAAACACCAGAATAGCCCTTTAATCTGCTTTAAAATCTCCATCCTAATATGTTTATAATTATTGCATAGATGCCACAAAATAAAATGTCCCTGGTCCATGCAAAGGTACCTATCCTTCTGCTTGTGACAGAACTTCATAGTATACCATGTCTGCATCCAGTTGTTTTGATTAACCGTAACCATAATTGTTACTAACCTTAACAAAACGCTTATTCACACTCAACCCACGATCTTTCCCTAGAACTAAGGCGTACTGCCAACAGTGGCGTCAGATCAGAATAACACCCTGTGTTGTACAAGCAGGCGGGAACATCTTATATATTTTGTAGTTTAGTTTGGAGGACTTGTTGCTTCAGCTTCCTATGTACACTGCAGGGTTTTCATCAGTTTAGTTTGGAGGGGATTGAGATGCAACAAAGGCCCCCTGTCTGGACTCAAACTGGGACGTTTCGGTAATTTATTTCCGATAAAAATGACTAGTGGGAGTCGCCGTGTCGGCAACACTGATAGTCCGTCCATTCAGGCCTCCCTCCAAAGCCACTCTCTCAAAATGATTATAATGAACGTTCACAACATTTATGGCTATTGTTAGTACTCACAGCTGTCAAGCTAGCAGCTTGTAGAAGACTCCACTGATGCCCAATGAGTGCAGGGTCAGAGTGTGTACGGCAGACAGACAGGCAGGTATAGCCTGCAAATTACTATTTTAAGTTGAGGGGTCACTTGTTGTTATGATCACAGTAATAATGACGTGGAACAATCGCAATCATGCTAAACAAATAACAGCACCGACCTCCAGAAGGAAATGTGAAACAAACAAAGGTCTCTTGTGTTAAAGTCTGGAGTTTTGCTGAACCACCTATCCACATAGATCTCCTCACATGGACCTCTTTACTATAACGTCACGTGACTTTTTCCTTTGCATAAATAAAGCGTGGAAGTCTAATACCCTCACCCTTTCATCCAGCTGCCCACCTTACCGTAATCTCCAACTCAGGAACCCGGGAAAGGCCGGTCCTCCTCTGCATGTATGACATTCCAAGTAGGAAGGAATCTGAGGACACTGATCACCTAATCTCTCTGACTGAAGCAGCACCTGTTGGGACAACGCTGGAGCAGAGGGGAAAAAATCCACAAAAGGCAGCTCGGAGTTGACCCGATACATCTCACTCTGTATCAGATGATGCTGGCTGCTACTCAACAACCAATTGGTCAATTTGCACAGATAAGATGAATCCATTAAAAAAACACATTATATAATACCATCTATCTATCTATCTATCTATCTATCTATCTATCTATCTATCTATCTATCTATCTATCTATCTATCTATCTATCTATCTATCTATCTATCTATCTATCTATCTATCTATCTATCTATTTATATATATATATAATTTATTGTTATTTTCATTTTATTGTTGTATTTTCATTGTACTGTTAAGCACCTTGTATTGCAATTTTGCACAGAAGGCACGATACACAACAATAAAAGTAAAAAGTTTATTAAGATGTTGTCACTTGATAACCTCTTTTTCGAGGAGCTTCTCTTGCTGCACACAGGGCCGGCAGTAATTGTAATTTATCTACTACAAGTTACATGGTCAGATAAAATGTATTTGTACAATGCAACTATGTGGTAGGATGATAGAAATGACCAAATGCAATTGTGTAACGAACAGCATGGATGAACTCTGTGTTTAAATACAGCTGCAGGAGAAGGGACATCCAGTAGTACTCAACCTGTACTTAACCTGTCAAACCTTGTTAACCATAGTCATTCCCTATACAGCTTGTATCATGTTTTGAGGTTTGTTCAATAAACATATTTGAAAAAAAAGAGTGTTTTGCACAGTTTATGGAGTTAATTTAATCCTAACTTTGAGTGTGTAATACATTTAAAATAATAAAAATGTTCTGAAACTATTCTGGTGTTTGTTGTCAATGCACCATTTATTGTTGAACTGCAATGTAGAATAGTAGAATTATAAGTGGGTGAAAAACTGCTATGCAAAGTAAAGCAGTTAAGTTAATATGTGTCTCTTCAGTGTGTGTCTCTATCTTCGCCTAGGGCAACCAAAGGGCTAGAGCCGGTCCTGGCTGCACAAATTGTATAACTTTGTGGAAACAATCAAGCAGGCTAATGGCTGTCAGGGCATTGCTGAGGGAGCGAATCTGACCAAAATGAAGCTAGATCATTCATGTAAGAATAGAGCACCAATGAAAAGATATTCAATCTACGTGTACTGCCTGACAACCAATCAAATATCCCAACCAGCTGTTCATGAGGTGACCAGGTGCTGAGGGGGACCCGGTGAGCAGGGACATAAATCACAGAGGAGGACGCTGCAGTTGCTGCTTGTGTCTGCACGTGGTGAAGACGCTGAGATTTCTGCCATATCTTCTTTTAATGTTAATGTTATGTTTACACTTGGGTTTTATAAATGTGTCCCTCAGTGATAGATTGCGCTGGCTCTAAACACTTCTGGTTCTTGAAAGTAACCACCACCACAATGTTTATTAGAGATGACAAACAATATATTCTATTAAAAGCACATAACAAGCTTGTTTATTGGATTCATATGATTTCTAAAACTGGACTTTATGATTGATGCTCACTGCTGGCCTCTGAAAATGTACAGTAGAATATGTGACGGGCCACATGTGTTCTTTGTGTAGACTACAGTATGAGCGTACTTGCTCTGGTTCATCTTGATAAATGAACTGGATTGCTCTTGGAGTGAGATTGTTAATGTGGCCAGAGGCGGTCTAGTTTTTCCTCTTGTCCAAGGTTATTTAAACTAAACCAACCATTCCTTTAAATGTCTCAAATCCCTTACAGCATGGGCCACAGCCTCAATGCCTGACAGAGGAACGCTGCTTTGCATGTAGCCTGATTATTATCTGCTACACAAATTGCTCACAGCTGGGTTGTTCACGGCTGACGGTCCCATAGTTTATGTATTGAAATTGTTGGAATGTGGACAATTACCACTTTCACTTTCTCACAAAAACCCTAATACAGTTTACATAAACTATTCTCTAAAAAATCCTCCTTTAAAGAGCTTTATAAGCCTCCAGGGCTGGTTCAAGTAGATAAAGAATTTGCTTCCCATGTCAGACAACTCTCTGGTAGCAAGGACAAACAAAAAGGGAGATGACTTTTCATGCAAAAAGATGATTTTTCACTTAAACCAGGCAGACCTTTAACATAATTGAGTTTTAGCTTCACGTAAGTGAAATATGTTGTACCACCCACCACTAAAGTCTGTTGAAGGTTACATTTTATGCTGGACTACTAGATCTCTGTTGTGATATCGGGGTCACAGAAAAAGGGAACCGCAAAGAGGTTAACTTTCTCCACAGTTTTTGCTGCCCATATAATGCTGATTTGTCATTGTGCGAGAAAAGTCCCAATGTGGGTCCCACAGAATGTATAATTCTATATTTTTTTATTCAAGGAATGATCATGGTTGCTCATTCAAGTAAGAAAGACAAAAGCACTTATAGGATCATTGAAAGTGCAAAAGTTAATCAAGCTTTTGAATGGAAAAGTCTTATAATAATTTTCAGGGGAAAAGAGGTCGTAAAGTAGAGGAGAAAAGGACTGAAAAATAGTTGTCCTCTTGTCTAAAGCTGGTGAGCACCTTGCGAGTGGTCGAACAGTTTAACCTATAATTACTACAATTAAAATAATACTCATATTAACAAAAAAAAAAAGCAAGAAAAATTGCTTCCAAATGGTCTTTCGCATGCGCAAGAAAAGAAGAACAAAAACAGATGGGCATGGTTCGGCTTCAGGATTTAGGCACCAGAGGATGCAATTTGAATACATTTTCAATACAAATCAATAACTAGCTTATGATACCATGAAACCATATAAGAACAATTTCTACTGTCGGACTCACGTTGTGTAAAGTGATAGAGATTAGATACATACATACAGTATACATACTGCATTCTGGGAATTCCCCGTGTACATTGTTTGACCTGATTCAAGAGCCAGGTTGCAGGCAAAACAACACCAATGTGTCTTAAACCATTGAGGTGATTCAGAAAGTTTTTCATGGACAACATGTCTTCCACTCCCTTCCTTGACCTTTTAGTCAAATTGGGGTGGGAACACTAAACAATGTGTGTGTTTGTGCATCTGTGGATTTAGTGATTGATCATTTCCATTCTAATATATCACACTGAAGTTGTCTCTCAGGACAAGTAAGGTACAGTTAGGGATATACAGTAAATATTGCACATACCACCCTGACGTGCCACAACCTTTTTTTTGTGAGGAAAATTGCTAGGGGTCGACATCAAAGTCAAAAGTACATTGCTGAAATCAAAATGTCAGCCGTATGCCATATAAAAATCACTGGACCCCTCACTCCTGTGATGAAGAGAAACAAGGGAGACTCCAAAGTCAACACAATTTTCTCTTTCTTTTTCAGAAAGAAAAAAGCCCACTTGCAGGTTTTGCACTTTCGCTGCTCGTAGCCTGAGGAGAGCTGTTAAAGAGACCTCCAGCGGTATTACTGCTCGAAGATATATATTTTTTTCGGCTGGCAGTAACGACCTCATGTCCAGTAAGTGCCCTCCCAGTGAAGTATTGATGTAGAGGCCTGTTTTGCTGAGGAGTGTGAGGGAGTGATCAGAGGAGTCCTGCGGACAAAATCGCACTGCTGACCCTGGATATCAGTGATTGATGTCAAATGTGACCATGAAACCCAACAGGGGTTGTTGTACTTTTCGTTTTATTGGCCACCATGTCGGGCTGTCTGATGGTAAAAAAGACCTGCATTACTACAGTACAAGTCTTTGTAGAGACATTGCTGAACAGCAGTATAATGATACGTTAGGGTTTGGTAATTGAATTCTTGTCCTATTTGTAGAGACAACAATATACAGAACGATTCCCTTATGACTGTGATCTAGCCACAATGATATACAATATTATGCTGTGGGTAATTCTAAGTTATGACCATTATAAAACTCAATGTAGCTGAGCTTACTCTGCTCTTTAGTTGTGCGGCACGAAACATTCTTGTTTAGTTTCACATACAGGAAAGTTTACAAAAGCATGCACATCCAGACAATAAGTACTAGGTGCGCTGGACAGAAGAACGTGTAAAAGACAGAATAAATAGAGTCAGACTGAAGAAGAGCTTGACACTCAAAATGTCTCTACTTGGTGGGAATTAAATATATATTCATGGGAGTATTTTTCCGTCTGTTTTACATACTTCATTGTATGTCTAATGTTAAAAAACATACCAGCAAAATTAATTTAAAGGGACCCTCTCCCAAAAATCACATAAATATACTCGGAGTTCTCAGTTTAAAAAAACACAATGCTACCTATATTGCATTTTTATCAATATGAATTAAATAATTTTCAGCCCTGCAGAAATATCAACAATTAAAACAAATGTGTTCTCCCACTTACGTATTGATAATAGACATAATTACCTCCTAAATTAAGTTCACAGGCTACAGTTTTTTTTTAACGCATATAAGCGGGTTGTCTGGGTGGATGGTGGACATAAAAAGTGCAGGACTCTGACACGGGGGCTTGGGGATTCACATCCTGAGACCCATCTGCAGGAAGGATTACTCAAGAAATGCATGTTGGTTGAGGTTAGTGAACACATTTAGAATTGAGGCGTGATAATAGTGAGTATAGCATATAGAGGGATCTTTTGGCAGAAATATAATATAATATTAATAAGTATGTGTTCTATAGTGAAAAATCACTTGAAAATGTTGTTGTTTCCTTTGAATGAGCTGTTTATATCAACATACGGAGCGGGTCCTCTTCGCAGAGTTAGTCGCCATGTTTCTGGCCCAGAACAGACAAAACAAACATTGGCTCCAGATAGGGCCATTCACATTTTCATGTTTTCATGTCGGCCACCGTAGTTCTACTATTTGCTTGGCACACATGAGAAGTTTCATTTGGTTGCAATCTACACCCAAACAGTTAGATGTCACCAAATTCTACATGCTGCAACTTTAACTTCCTCTATATTTTACCAAATTATGATTCCTAACCTTATTTTAGTAGCATAAAACTAACAACATTTGTGATGCAGGATATAAAGCCCAGTCTCTGTAACCAACGTTATGTACTTTGTGTTGCCAACCATTCACCCAGAACCCTTCCATACAACCTCTCTATCGTAATATTACTTTTCCTTGATTGCCAAACATATTGCCAGTGAACACAATCCATGCAGGAATGACATTACTCCTGGAATTTCTTGGGCAAATTAAATTAGCAGTATGTGAACATATGTTGAGGTGATTGTGTTAAAAATCGTATTAAGCTAAATGATGAAATGATACTTCAGTAGATAAAGTTGTCTTTACAGGCTCTACATTCTACGGGTGGCTGTAGCTCAGGGGGATGAGTGGTCGTCCCGCAACCACAAGGTAGCCAGTTCGATCCCCAGTCCCCCCTTAGCACACACGTCAAAGTGTCCCTGAGCAAGACACTTAACCCCTAATTGTTCCCCGTTGCTGTGTCTACGGTGTATAGAGCACAAATGTAAGTCGCTTTGGATAAAAGCATCAGCTAAATGTAATACATTAAAACTATTGTTGCTGGATGAATGTAATATCAAACTGTACCTCTTTTAATTTCCTAAACAGCAGCAAACCGTTGCCGAGAAACCCACACTTACTGACAATTGGTGTAAAATAAACACAGACTGACCAGGTTTGTACAGGAGAAAGTTGTGTGCAATTTACTGACATCACGTTACTCACTTTTGGGGATCTATAACTCAAATTTAAGTTCACGATACCCTTTTCTGCCTTTTGAAGCTTCAAATGTGCAAAGCTGATATTTTTGGCAACCGGTTATCTTGACCAGTCAGTGGGTGGTTTTACCAAAGGGACCAACACACTTGGCTTCACCAAGTGGTCCCACAGGGTGGGTCTGTGACAAATGCTGCCTGATTATTGTTCTGGTTCCTTGTGGAGACTAAACTGAAATATCCCACACACCACCATTTATCTAAAAGTCCACCTCCACCCATGTTTTGCTTGAGTCTCTGGGAACGTACAACAATTTGTGGAGGCATACATATACACACATATGCACATAAATCCACATTGAATATAATGGTTACAGAAATTATCGTGACTTTCAGACATAAACTTTACAGTATTTGTTCTGCAAATTATAATTGTACATGGTGTTGCAAAGCAGCAGAGGAGGAACAGTAGTGTTGAGTCTGACATGATTGTTGTGCAGCAAAATATGTCTCAAACGTGTATGTGATTACTGCATGGCTAGATGCATAGAGAAAAGCAGCCTGTAGAACACCCTCCCCTTAGTGTTCACAGAGTGCAGTCAGAGCAATGGGGGAGACGTAAAACACTGGCGGCATTTTTCTCCACATTTATGCATATGCTGAGGAGAAAAATAGAACCCTGGTTTATAATTCCCTGATTTCTCTGGAACATGCATTGAAATGTAAACGAGTACAATAAATTCACTTTTAACTGCCTTCCTGGGAATCAGCCACATAGTCTGGACTTAAGGAACTCTCGTACTTTCATTAAAAGCCACATCATTCCTTGTTAAAGTAACAATGTCCATCTCATAGGCTGCAGCATGTGTGTAGTGGAATTGTGTGATAACATCTGTGCTCAGAGACATCTGCGTTGAAAACATGGAGGTAATGAGTGCGTTGGGTTTTCACCAG
Organism: Myoxocephalus aenaeus; assembly: GCA_038501785.1. Classification (NCBI taxonomy): domain Eukaryota; kingdom Metazoa; phylum Chordata; class Actinopteri; order Perciformes; family Cottidae; genus Myoxocephalus; species Myoxocephalus aenaeus. The sequence continues at coordinate 2,702,719 of JBAMJR010000162.1, forward strand.
TATCTCCTCACACTTTCCAAAATTGACCTTTTTATAGCGATATTGTTGATTAGTTTTCACATGGTTCACCATGTTTATGTAGTGTTGTTTCTGCTGAGTGTCCACTCATTGATTGATGAAGACAATTGCTGCACAAAAGGTCTTTTGTGATGACATTTTAAAATAGATCTCAGGGGAGGTTAGCTAGACCAGGTCAGGCAGAGGAGAGGATTTCAGTTATGGAAGTATAAATTAACTCTGACTTCAATTCATGTCGTTTGCAACAGGAACCAGCACTCTTTTGGACCTGCAGGATGTAACATTTTCTATAGGTTTCAAATTCAAGTTCACACAGTTATGCCTTGTTGCCATTCGCAGCTTCAACTGTGCAAAGATGATATTGTTGGCAACTGGTCATCTTGTGTGCCTGACAAGTGAGTTAGCCACCACCGTTGGGTATTCTGCACATTATTCATGAGGCTTACATTGATCAAGTTACAATTTACTCATAAAACCAGTGAGGCTTAAAGGAGTTTAGCATATGCGTATTTGCTTTCTTACCAAGTGTTCAATGAGAAGATGAATGCCACTCTACAGCAAATATGTAGCTGGAGCCAGCCGCTGGTTAGCTTAGCTTAGAAGTAATACTGAAAACAGAGGGAAACAGCTAGACTCTGGCTCTATCACTCTATATCTCTTGTTTGTTTAACCCGTAAAATAATGTTAAAAAAGTAATTTGGCCTTTTACCCAAGGTACGTGTCGGACTATTTGTTACCCAGGAGCCTCTGGAGTCTCTGCTGTTTGGCTGACAACTGCCCAGAACCAAGAAATAACTCGGCACTTCACCCCCATAAAATCAAAACTCATTCATTTTCTGTTCAGATTAAACAAACAAGGTATAAGGTGTTAATAAGATACCTTTAAAAGTGGATGGTACGCAGATTTTGTTCACTGAACCAGGATAGTTTTTTTGTACTCTTTGTGCTAAGCTACGCTAACCATGCCAGCAGCAGCTTTATACTTACAGTATGCACTCCTTGCAACGATCTTCTAATCTAACACAGCAAGCAAATACTGCACACAAACAATTTCTCAAAACCTCCTATGGCATTTTCAAGCAGAAACCCACCCTGATGTATTTGTTCATCAGCTGTTCACTGGCAATACATGCAGCAAAATGTTAGCTTGTGGTCTTTCCAGAGAAACATGGCTTGGGAGGAGAGAGAGAGAGAGAGAGAGAAAGAAAAAAAAAGAGAACGAGAGTGGCAATGTGCAGGGGAACTCGGGAGGCACTGGGGCGTAATTTAAACAGGCGACGGCTGTTGTGCAGACAGGAAATGAGAGGAAGGCTAGTTCCTGGGATGGTACTGAATTGGATGTTTCGGACCCAGACCGGTATCAAAAAGAGGAGACTTATGTGGCGTTGTTGAGGGTAACAGTAAGGTCATTGAGAGCAGCATTTCCTTTCTGATCACTGGGCGAGCTTGTCAGCACCACTGTCTCAGTTCCCACATCCCTCTCAGATCATTTCAATGGGTTGGATTCAAAGTCTGAAATTCAGGCCGGAGCTGAATAAGACCTCCTGTTGCTGCGCTTGTTTATAAGCTCCGCTCCACTCTTATACGCTGACTGCTTTGATTTGAAGTTTTTGAGCAGTTTCATCCGATGGAAGGAAGTTGAGCTGAAAAGGCACAAATTATTTCAATATTACATAAAAAAACAGGATGAAAATATGCTTAGGACTAGTCTGAGAATGCCCAATGCGGCAGGGTCTTTTTTAGTCTGCGGTTCTGATTTAAAACAGACACACAATACGATAGTCAGAACCCTACTCTACCAAACCGTTCACATGTCAGTGGACTGGTGGGGCAGGCAGGCCTACGCTGTTCTGGTATGTGTAACATCCAGCCATCTTGTGAGTTCTCACTGCTCAGCCTCATGAAGTGTAGAGTCCAGTGCCAGCCCGCCAGATTACTGCTCCTAATCAATCTGATTAGCCCAAGAGGGCGGACACCTTGGCTCACATCTGGACTGCACGCTCCGACTCCCCACAGTTTATTCTGACAGCAACATAGCCGAAGCATTCAGCTGAACAGGAAGCTGATTCTGATCATTCAGTGACGTTGGCGGCAGCCGCCTTTGTGTGCTGTGTGTGTGTGTGCAGTTAGAAAGAGCTCAGAAAGTGTATGTCCTGTACTGTTGTGTTAGAGTCAACAAAGCCAAGTGATAAATGAAGGATGGTGTATACAATCATTGGAGTGATTTATCACATATTAGATTTTAAGTTTAGAGTGTACGATATAAGGTCTTATTATGACAGGTGGCATGGAAGGAATTTAGGGAACTGAGGTATCTGCACATTTAATGCGATCCCAATCGAGCTGTTCAAATTAATTAATTTCTATAGTAAAATTTCATGACACTCCCTTGTGAGCCCATTTCAACCAAGCTCTACTGATGGTGAAATACAAGGCCAGCTCACCTCACTTTCGCTGCTCAAAGGCAAGAATAACAGGCACATAAGTCATTCCAGGCCTCCTATTATAAACAGGTGTCAATTTAGTGATAAAAAATGACATCTTAATTTAGAGGCAGGACGCTTTGTCAGAGCGGATTAACACATCGTCAGAAACAATTTATTTGTATTGTGCCAGCATCATTTGGGTGGAGGTCGAGCATGTCAGTAGTTCTGGGCCTCTGCTTCTCCCGGGGGAAGCATCAGGGAGACACGTGAAGCCTTGATGTCTTTTAACAGATATATGACGTACGGCCGCTTCTGGGAATGGATGGGAGTGTTTGAGGTGTGTTTTAAAAGAATTGCTTGACATTCAGTTGAAATGTTCATGTGTGTACTTCAGTTGTAGGACAGTTTGAGATATGTCATTTTACCATCAGCCAAACTAAGCTGCTGATCATCACCATAATTCCGTTACAATGAAACAGAAATCATGAAAAAGTTGAAGATGACAGTTTTGAACAATTACAAAGACCTGTTTGAGTATATTGATCATTATCATTTAGGTTGTGATGATATCACAGGACCGAACAGTACTTTTACCTGCTATGAGTTGTCTTTTTGTTGTTTATGTGGGCACTGAGGCTGTCACCTTTTTATAAAATCTACAATGCATGATTTAAAAATGGACACAATTAATTGTCATTAATGTAATGCAACTCACAAAACCCAGGATATCTTTAAGTGTGTTATAGAATCAATGTTTCACTCATTTGCGATGCCTGCCTCACTTGAATTACAAACTGAGGTTACTGTGCCGCAGTTTTCTTTTTTATTTATTTATTGAATCAGCAACCAGGCCCATCTTTATGCAATTGTTGTTGCATCAAAATGCTTCCTCGTATTGTTTTTCAGAAGGTTTGGTGTGACATGTTTGGCGTACTCCAGAGAAGAATAGAACAATTTACTGAGGCCACTAAGACAAAGGGTAAGTGCATTTTAGGAAACCCAGCTCGCACATTTGACATAACGGGATTACTTATACAAATATATCATTTATTACCACATGTTATCAGTAGTTTGTATTTTTTATAAAATTGGAGACAGATGGTAAATTTTAAAAAGCGGTACAAAACTGAAAGCTCAGTTAAATTGTATTTAATTGATATTTGTTTTGTTTGATTGAATGCAACATAACTAGTTGTATATTTACCATGTAGCTGTGAAATCTTTTTTTTATCCTTGCTTATTGCTCAAAACTCCATCATAATATGTGTTGAAAATCCTTCAGCATCTAATAGCTCAGGGGAACTGACATGCAGTGGTCTCTGCAGGCATGTGCTTGCTGTGTTTATGGACACGCCCGACTCTGACCGTCTGTTTCTTATAAAGGATATCAAACAGGGAGAGCTGCCTGGGCCACAAAGCACCTGTTTCCGACACTTCCACTACACGTGTTTGCCGCTGTGTTCAAAGAGCCTTTGGAGGATGGAGACACCAGTCGTGTTGCCTTTGGAACCACTCGGCATGTAAGCTCTTTAATCAAGACACTGTGTCAGTTTGTGTTTTGTGTTATTTCTGCAGAAGTTATATTCAGCTGTTGTCTCTAGTTTTTAGCTGTTGACTTAAGTAAGTATTTGTCTTTTTAACAACAATTTGAGATTTGTTTCACAAAGGTTATTAATAGTAGTTTGAATATATTCATCTGATGAAACACATTCACACACATTCATCAGATTATTGAAGTCTCTTGAAAAACAGGGTTTTGAACATTGCATACAGTGCAGTGTTATGATGACACTGATGGTGGAGATGGACAGTCAATATTGTGGTTGTGACAGGGGGTGAGTTAAGTGTGATTAGGATAAAGGAAAACATTTTCAGGAGAAAAAAAGCAGGATTTTCGGTATCAAAGCGCCTGCTGTATGAATAGATACTATCATGCATAAACACATATGTGCACTGCAGTGATAAAGCCCATAGGAAAAAGAGGAAACAGTGTTATCTCCCATGTTGTTGGTAACAGCAGGGTGTTTCAGGTAGGATGTGATTGTTTCTGTGTGTCTGTGTGTGTGTGGTGTTTTTACAGGATCTCAGACACTTTACAAGTCCTTCTGCACTGATAAACACCATTGCTGCCACAATAAATGTAATAAAACAATGTAATGTAAAACAAATAAGGAGAGGCTGTCAGTGCTATTCTTCTTGTTTTGTGTTTGTGCAATCTGTTTTTTTTATTTAGCTTTTTGACTGTTTTAATGTTTTCTTAACTGTTTTAAATCCTGTTTTCTACTGTGTTAATGTTTTCTTAACTGTTTTAAATCCTGTTTTCTCTGCATTATGTTTCGATGCTCTTAATGGTTTTATGTGATGCACTTTGAATCGCCTTGTTGTTGAAATGTGCTATACAAATAAACTTGCCTTGCCTTGCCTTGTTGTGTGAGTCAGATCAACTTGTTGACCACAGTACCACATTTGTAGTACAACATACTGCTCTGCAAATGTTATAAACAAAAGGTTGTCACAAGTAGATATTAAATGGGATGCTACTTGATGTCATGTCAGATGGCTCTGCGTAAAAAATAATGTTTGATATCTGGATGTCGTCAGCTCTTCATTCTGTCTTTTTCCACACAGACTACGAACCATCTCCCCACAGAACTGAGGGTAGTGGCTCTGTGGACAATTACACACACCACATATTTGCTGTTAACATGTGTACACAGAAACATTCAGACAAACATACCCTTTAAACTGCTACCTCCACTCCACCACTCCTCCTCCTCCTCCTCCTCCTCCTCCTCCTCCTCCTCCTCCTCCTCCTCAGCCTTTCCCCCACCCCTGACCCCTCCAGTAATGAAAACAAGATGTTTCTATTCTCGTAGGACAGAGGGTAGCAGCAGTGCAGCTCAAGTTAGGGCTCCCTCTCCCCTCCTCACTGCGGGCTCTCTATAAATACTCTTACGACTTTCTTAAATATGTGACAAAAATACATTAACACAGAGTTTATGGGTGAATATTTGGCTGGTATGAAGTAAAAGGAGTTGTGGAATGCAAACTTCCAGCCTGGCAGAGGCAGGAAGTGATAGTGATAGCTTTATGTACTGTAGGCATTTGAGTGTGCATTTTTTTTTACCAAGTGAGGTGAGTATTACTCCCAGACTCTGCACCTGATACTAATTTTTCAATTTGTAACCAATCTTTTCACAATTGGGCACCAAATTAAAGCATAAACATGCCATATATCCATCTTGTTTACATCAAAGCCCAAAAGCATCTACATACCCACCTCGGTCCACCTCGCTCACTTAAGACCCCTGCATCAGCCCCACCCGAGCTAAACTCTGTGTCACTGAGTCTTATCCTGCCATACATTAGTTCTAATCAAGGTAAATTATTTTTTGTACTTACTTTGTTTGAAGCCAGCTATCTGTTGTCTCTCTGAGTGTGTGATGAGGATAGATGGGTCCTGCTGTGCTAGCTTTGTATATGTTTTCTCACAAGCAGAGGATGTGGCTAGCTTCCTAAACAATCCGTGACAGATGAAACCACAGTTCAGTGTTTTCTATGTCCCTGGAATTACTTTTTTGTTTGTTATTTTTCTCAATTAAAACACTGTGCATTAGCAACTATTTTAAATGAATATGTCAACGAGCCAATGCAATAATGTGGCTTTTCTTCCAACACATTCTCATTGCCAACTCATCAAATATGACAGCGTGGCCAGTGGCCCTAAAGTATGACTATATATATATATATATATATATATATATATATATATATATATATATATATATATATATATATATACTGTATATGCAGAATGTATAGACATGCTGCTTTTGCTTCAATTGTAACAGTGAATAAATACCTAACTGGCTTTACAGGAACAGTGTTGTTACTAAATTTATAATTTTTCTCTTCTCGATCGCCAGGTGGTTCACTTTTACAATGTCTGAAGACTTTAGCTTCTGTTTTTATCTTTTGAACCTGTTTTTGATGCTGAAGCAGTTTGTAAAATTGGAATATATCCTTTGAATGCATATTGTAGACCCTTCTCTCCACTTCTCTGAAATTTAGATATCTTTTACCAAAAGAATTATAGTATTTAATCAGTGAGTGCAGTTAGTAACAGTGTGGACTACATGGTGGCACTAGGGCTTAGGGAAGGGTCAATTTGCTTTGTCTTGCTTTGGCTTGGGCCCATTCTTATTTTATGGAATAATCAATAACCTTGTTGCCATTGCTTGCTTCATTGGTTTATACGTCACCGATGCAAGTACAGTTCAAATAATAAAATCTACACTTGTGTGTCACTGACTCATCACAATGTATTAGTCTCCAAAAATATATTTTCCCCAGATGAAGTCATAGATTTCAAAAGTTGGATCCTACTGCTGATGTATTTACATTGAACACAATTACATCTTTAAACAAAATGTAATATAAGCATGTTTTTGGAAAGATGTTTAACACTAGTGTGATATGAAACTGCATTGCAGGAATATGGAAAATCCACATGGATGTTTTCTGCATGAGAAATATGCAGAAAACATGATCTGCGTTGCCGTGTTCCATTTTTGTCAGAAATTGTATAAAGTTCTACTCAACAACTCAGTTCTACAACAAAAACATATCCAGACAGAGACCGGCGAAGGGGCTAACGTTAACAACACAATACATTTACAAATCGACCCCCACATTTGATGCTAATCGCGAGCTGTTGTGGCTAGCCCTCTTTAATGACCAACATAGCATGTTTGTGCGGATGAGCCGGGAATGAGAGCAAATGGATTTTGGATGGAAAGCAGAGCGGATTAAAAAAAAAAGGTTGTATTGTGCTTTCTCCCGCTCCAATTTCAGTTTGGTACCGCTCACACCATTAGTTTGAAGCATGCCCTAGCGAGCCTGGCTGAGAATGTATCTGTGTATTGTGCACAACAACTGATCAACACGTTTCCAATAACTCCAGAACTTTCAAAAATGAACGTTTATTGAAAAAAATGAAATTTAGGCCCAATAATCTTTTTGTCTCACAAAATCTTGCTTCAGTCCATATTTGTTGGTGTTTAGCCTTTCAAAAACTACATTTTTACTGCAATAAAAAACGATTTGATCTCCCACTTGCTACACACAATGGAAGCACCTGTATTTACGGTCAAGCAGCAATCAAACAAAACTGAGGAGTTAGATTCATTAAAGATGATTGAATTCATGAATTTATTCCAATGAGGAGTTTTCTAGGGTGATGTCATAAAATATGACAGACATGTGAAAACCTCAATTGAGGCTTTGAATGTAAAACAAATAAAAATGAAATAAAAAAACACCTGACAGCGCTGCTCGTATCTTTTTTCTTTTTGAGCAAGCAATGAGTAATGTCAGAGGAGTTCCTTTCACATACCCTGGTGACGAGTATTCATATGAACCCAAAACAAAAGTGTAAATTGTTCAGACAAGAAAAAGAAAAAAAACAGTCTTTCTCCTGGGGGACACCTGTGGGTTTTTATCGAACAGACTGGTTCTAGTTTCATCAAAATGTAAACTGCATGTGCAGGAAGATCAAGAACACATAAATAACCAGTGGTGTATAGTAACGAAGTAGAAATACTTCGTTACTGTATTTAAGTAGTTTTTGGGGATATCTGTACTCTACTTTACTATTTATATTTCTGTTTACTTTTACTTTTACTTCACTACATTTTGCAAAGAAAACTGGTACTTTTACTCCGATACATTTCTCCTGAAACCTTCGTTACTCGCTACAAAATCAAATCTATCTTTAGAAAAAAAAAAAAAACATCGGGGACTGTGGTGGAACACAGACTCCACCAAGCAGGTTTTGCGAATCACAATGTTTTGCATCAGCCCTCTACATCCTCTAGTCCAGCGCTCCCAAACCTTTATGCGCCACAGACCGGTTACGTGAAGACAATATTTTCACAGACCGGGTCCGACCTCGGAGAGACGGGAGACAACGACACCCAACGTGTGTGTTCGTTATGTCCAGTCTACTGACTCTACTGCTAACTAAACCTTTAGTCCAGTCTACTGACTCTACTCCTAACTAAACCTTTAGTCCAGTCTACTGCTTAACTTATAACGCGCTGCACAAAGACAGGATGTTGGAATGGAAGCAGGTTTTCATGCTTTTTTGGCGATCTCAGGATACTCTGCCTTGGTTTCCAGATCACCGACAGAGTTGTAACAGACTTACGTTTCATTTTTAGAGTAACGTAACATCTTGACATGTGTCAAGAGATTCCGTCTGAGGTTACCACAGACGGATGTATGCGGTCTTTTTTCACAATAAAACATCTTTCCGGCCTTGATTTTTTTTTATTTAATTGAAATGTTTCATTCATTCTTTCTGTGGCCCGGTACCAAGAGACCCACAGACCGGTACCAAGAGACCCACAGACCGGTACCAAGAGACCCACGGACCGGTACCAAGAGACCCACAGACCGGTACCAAGAGACCCACGGCGGGCGGAATGAGCATACTTATAACCACACTGTTACAAGTCCTTCATAGTGTCATATTGCTTTTTGGAGAATTATGATGATAAGTTCATAGTAGATGCAAAAGTATACTTAGGTACAATATATTATGTTAAACATAATATATATGGATGGATCCCAGCCAACCCAGTTATTTTCAACACAACTCCTGGTCCTTGGTCACGGTGGCCACAGCACTTAAAAGAATAAACTTCATAATTCTCAAAATTCTGACCCTTTGCTTTTTTATTAAAAGCATGTACTTCTACTTTTACTTTCAATACTTAAGTACATTTTATATCAGAAAAATACTTTTGATACTTAAGTACAGAAAATATCAGATACTTTAAGACTTTTACTCAAGTAGTATTTTAATAGGTGACTTTTTCTTTTACTGGAGTAATTTTCCAGTAAGGTATCTTTACTTTTACTCAAGTACGGCTTTTGGGTACTTTATACACCACTGTAAATAACACAATGCAGGTTTTCTGCCTGTACCATTGGTCCGTAGTATTTGTGGATGCGCATGTGTGCGCATGTCTGCCTACTTGTTTGTGAGCCATCAATGAGAGTGTGAATGTGTGTTTGCTTTGAGTGACACTGGTGTTTAGAAAGCTGTCTCTCTACACATTTCAGGTCAACTGAGCATCTCCATTACTTGAGGCCACCTTTTGTTCAGGGCTTCTACACAATCTAGCCTTGAGTTCATTCAGTACTAGTTTTACACCACTTCTGTGTTTGAGAAAGTCATTGATCTCAATCAGCAGCCCATTATCCTTAGCAGGCAATTATCCACATTGTCACTTTTGCATTTAGCCCTGTGACTCCGAGGTCACAGAGGCCTGGTGTAACTCAAGCCGCATGGACGACTCCCCAGCCTCTCATATAAAGAGTCTTCCAGGGTAAAGCACCCCCAAGGGGCCTTTCTGCACAAGCACACAGAAAAGCTAGTTTCAGTCACTCCTTTATTGAACTTCCACTGCAATGCCTCATAGTTTGGTAATTCAAAGCAGCAAAAGGGAGTTGAAATGCTGAGAGAAGCTATAACTTAGCAAACTCATCATTCTTAAGATAGTGTTTTCAGAGTATGACAGTGCCTTTGCTGAAGAGGACTTCCAGCAGGATACGCAACAGTGTGACCTCAAGGCCCAAGTGTGTGCAGGCGTTTATACACTGATTTCACAGATTTCACAGATTACCCTTAATCAGAGAGGAAGGTAGGTTGAGTGATTAGAGCGAGCCTCATCGTCTTAAGCTGCACACGGTTGCTTATTAAATTAATATGTATGCTACTGTTTTATGCATGATATTGGAAGGTTTGTCCATGCTAATAGGATTATAATAAATCATATGTTGTATTTATTAAGTATACCTTTACAACCAAAACTGCTGTGGTAGAACAATATCCATTCTATATACAATTCAAGCCTGAACCATTTTTTGACTGACCAATCACATTCTCAGGTCTTCTAGTCAAGCATCAAATTCATATAATAGATGAATTTGTGTCACTAAATAAAATATCAATATTAATGATGAAGAGCACTGTGGTTTTAATGCTTGAGTTTTACTTGCCAGGATTTTTTCATCTGGCATATTTGGGATTACAAAAATACCTCATACAACAGTTCATATGATATCTTATGAAATGCTATCCTTCTTTGTGTGTGTATTTTCCTACAAAGCAACAATTAACACTTGCGTCTTTTCAAGATAAACTTCTGTCTTCACAGGAAACTACTTGGTTAGGTTTCGTTTCGGCAACAAGACTACTTGGTTGGGTTTTGGAAAAAAATCCCGGTTTGGGTTCAAATTTGACGGAAGTGGTATTACTTTGTGTGAAATGTGAAAGATAAATACACGTTGACTTCTGGTTTCACACAAGACCCTGACAGCCACCAGCCGCCTCCCCACACTGAGTATTTTGCTCGTTAACTTCCTGGTTTGTGATTACATGTATAACATACCAATTGATTTTGTGCAATATATGCAAATTGTTGTGCATTACATGTCGTGGGTATAGCTACGAGTAGAATGACAGCAGCCTGAACTACACCTGAATGAGGACATATTTTGAACTGGCTTATGAGTTCTACAATTCTGTCTAATAAATAAAAGGGTCAGATTGTATTCCACTAATTTAGAACGTAACTGTAACTGTGATTCAGACAGGATGTGGGGCGAATTTTAGACACATATAGGCAATATAAATTGGTGGCTTTATGAATCTTCTCCAGTGACAAAAGGGAAACAGAGTGAAAGATCACTTCTGTCTGAGCAAACTTTTACACTCATGAGTACTCTGCTACAAGTACATTTCAAATTGAAATGAAGTTAGCAAACCATTAAATGTAGTCCAGCTTTTGTAAAGTTGCTCATTACCAACCAACGACTGGAGACAGTAAGTAAACAATTGCCACAGATTGGCGAAAGTTCCTTGTGCAAATCTCGAATTCAGCTTGTTTGAAAGTAAAATATAGCAGGCTATGACTATATAAAAATGAAGGTGTATGTTGTTGACTATATAATATGTAAGGTGTATAATGCTTAGTATTGCAGTATGGTTTGGCATGAGGCAGTGCACTCCCAGTTAATCGCCACGACTGCATTTCATGAACAACAATCTATTTGAAATAGACAAAAGGCGATCCAGCACAAATATGAATGGCTGACTTTAAACACCTTAATGGCCCTCAGACCAGGACTTGGCAGTGGCTGGAGTCATGAGTAATATCCATCCTCAGGCAGCTACACCATTTAAGAGACGAGCAATAAATGGTCCGTGTGAGGGGAAGGAGAAATTGTGCGGTCCATTTTAAACAAGGTAGACTTGTCCACTTCCTTTGTTTTTCAGTTCCAGTATGAAAATCGTAAATAACAAATAATAGTCAGTATTTTGGGGTTTCATATTAAGCGTGCATGGCACAACAAGGGTGAACTCAGAAATGATTGCACAAAAGAACTTGTAACAGAATAACCAAATCCAGATTCAAGGTTATAAATTCACAGATGCCTCTCTTATTTGAAGCTCTTTGACCTTCTAATCGAGCCATTCTACCCTCAAGCTCTTTAAAAGTCACCATGTTCAGGCAGGCATTGCTGAACACAGTCTTTAATGTCTTCTCTACAGTGACACACTTTTTAAACAGCATTTATCCATTTACTTTTTTAGCCCCACTAATCTCCATGCTTCCTCTTTAAGCCAATCCTCATGTGTTCTCTAGCATTGCTTGTCCCAACCTTGGGAAAAAGTCCATTTCCTCCTGGTTCCAAGTTCTCCCGCTGAGGGACGAAGTGTGTCCCTAAGTTCAAGCAGCACCCCGGGCCATGTGAGGGGTGAGGAGAACAAGAGGTGGACCAGTGCTAGAGCCAGGCAATACTAACCAGTGTGTGGGAGAAAATTGCAGGGTTACTGACCTTATAGGGAAATAAGAAAGGCTTGAGAAAATAGACAACAACAAGAGGCAGATCAGTCATCTTCAACTCATGGTCCTGATAAATATTGTCTGCGTGACATGGAGAGGTCACAGCATGGGTCAGCCATTCCACTCTAATAGCCAGTGGCTATATTATCAGTCTGTTTTCTGTTTAAGGTTTCTGTTTTAAAAGGTGACGATCAAATGTTTGAAGTTCTAGAGAGTGTATTGACAAAGTACTCAGCCTGTCGCAGCCTTATGCTAAAATATTTTTTTCACATTGACATAATCAAACAGACCTTTTGCTATGACACCTGGAATTGAACTAAGGCGCTTCCCTTGATTGAAGTTCACCTGTGGTGAATTAAATTGATTGGACATGATTTGGAAAGGCACACGCCTGTCAAAAAAGGTCCCACAGCTGACAATGCACATCAGAGCAGAGAGAAACTTTCAGAAGAACAACCATCACGGCAATTGTTTGTGCGAAGGTCGAAGCAGCGCTTTGAGTGCTGAGTTTAGTGTCTGCAGACTTACATTAATGTGACCCTTTAGTTTTTTTCTCTTTAATAAATTGGCCACAATTTGTACGTTCTTGTTTCATCACTATGGGGTATTGAGAGTAGAAGAGTGAAGAAAAAATATTCAAACAATTTCAGCATAAAGCTGCAACATGACAAAATGTGAAAAAAGCAAAGCGTCTAAATGCAATGTATGCCTAAACTGAAGCCCCTCCCACTATCTACATCTAGACTAATAATAGTCTGGACTACACAAATAATACTGTGTTATACAACATGGGCTACACGTAAAAACAATAAATTATGCAAAAGGAAAACAATCTGGGTTTAATCCCAACAGGCAAATAATGTCCTAGTATTAAATATTTTGTAGCATACAATGTCTTATCTTGCAAACAAATGAATGTTTAACTGTATATAATGACCAAAGTGGGCCTATGTATGTTTAACATTGCTCTCGTGTATAAAAAGAAATACAACTTTTTCTTTCTATCAGTGGCTGCATTGCCTCTGACATATAGATCCCATTGACATGTGGTGGCACACACACGCACAATGGATTTGACTGACCTGTACAACTGTGATGACATATGCAATGCTCCCCACGGCATCACTTTATATTGCAGGGCTGAACTGCAGCTTCCTCCAGGTGATGGAAGCACATGGAAGGTCAGCTGGAGAGGACATCATTGTAATGATTTTTTCTCTACGGTATTCCACCACAGTATTCCTTACAAATATATGTTTTGAATGTCTGAGTTTGGTGTTAAGTAAAATAACATTTCTTTGATCTCACTCATTCGTGAATTAAGCTGATTGTTGAAATTTAAAATGCAAAGACTGAAGAAGAAACTTGAGACATTGTTTATACTAACAGATGTCTGGATGGCACTACAGTCTAGAAATGCATTAGCGAAAGAGATTTCGATGTCTGGGCACATGCTAGCGCGAGTGAGGAGGACACAGGTTGAGGAGGACACAAATTCTGCCATAGGCCAAGATTAGACGGTAGCGTGATGGATGTTCTCCAGCTCCTAATGAAGCTCCTGTCTCATATTAACCCAGGGTGAGGGAAACAAAAAGGAAGGGAAGGAAAAGAGGCTGCAGTGGGGGTGCCAGGAGCGGAGAGTTATCTCATGCTAACTTAGTTAGCTGATAGGCTCCAGGGATACAGGAGGAGAAGGGTCAAGACCCCTACCAACGTCCCCCAGGGGACCGAGGCACAGAGAAGTCAACATTCCTGAGAAACTCTGAGACCTTCCTCCCCTAGAGAGATGGAGAGATGAGGGAAAGAGCGATGGAGCCTAAGAGAGAAGAAGAATGATAGAACTTTGCATGTTCTTTCCATTTACCCCCCTTACAGAACAATGCATGCACACAAACACACACTCTCCATGTATCACATTCATTTTCCAGCCCTTCTGCAATCTCAGGCATTATTAGTGACTCATAAACTCTCACTGACCTATGTACTCATTCCTGTCATTATTTATGAAATATTTGAAGGCAAACTCCTAAAATAGTCTTTTGCTCCTCTCCTCCCCTTGGCTAAGTCATTTCCAGTGCTGTGGTAACTGGCGCCTGCAGAAGTCTGAGGAGCAAGAGGAATTCTTACTAGCTGTTTGGCAGAGAGCCAGCGTTATAACGATCTAGCATGTCAGGTTTATCGCTTACATGTGCATGCAAAAACAATTTGCATAATATGTGCCTGTACTTGTTTATGAGGCACAGTTAAAATAAAATAAGTGTGCACACAGCTGATTTAACTCCACTTGGGGGTGGTTGAGATTTTGACAAATACTGTGGGTGCAGGACATTGATAATCACATAATCCATCAAGCTGGTCTTGGACGCTCACAGAGCTGACGGTGTCGTGCTATCTGTTTTCTTTGTTTCTCTGAGATGTTGTATTTATTAGATGGATGGAGACTAAACAATATAAACAGGGAGTTGCAATGACTGTCAGCTTTTCTTTAACATATACATACTTCAGTTCGTAAAGTGCTAAACGTATGAGGGCCTGGCAGGCTGTGTGAACTGTACACCCCTTGTTCTTCAGCCAGGACCTCTCGACTCACCCCATTTTGAAGGTCTGACATTGACTCTATTGATGCACTGTAATTGCACTTTGTCTGACCTTACATCTCCATCACTCCCCCTACTGTACAGAAAGCACACAGGATTCAAAGGATTTTAAGGCGTGTGTGTGTGATCGGTTTTGTAAAATCAGAAATATAAGGACACAATTGAGCTTGAGCACATATGATATAGTAGTTTCCGAACACTTATTTCCATGCATGTGTGCAGCATTATTTGTTTTCATTACAACGTGCAACTAAAAAACAGATCAGAGAGGTAATGCAGGATTGCAAAAAAACATTGTTTTAGTTTCCAGGTTCTCTGCGGCAGACGTTATTTTGTTGTGTCTGGAAGCGGTTGTCTTTCTACATCAGATCTAATACAGCGGCGCTTTGACAGCCCTCATTCTGCTCTCGATCTCAACTTGTCATCCACATGTCGCTCTTGACAGCCCACAGTGCAGAAACCCCCTTCAAACATGTAGGAATGTATGGGAAATATAGCTTCTTGGAATGCCACGAGCAATCACTGCCAGCGAACAAAGGAACAGAAATGCAGTCACAAGCCTTCACAGAGCTCCAGACCAACCGTACAGCGTTCTCAATCACTCGTCGATAGCCCTCTTTACCAACTTTGGGTTATGTGCGGTGAGAGAAAGTAAATGTAGCATTGTGACACAGTGCTGTCTCGCTGCTCTGAATGGCAGCCATGCCTACCAGACGCCGCTTGGCTGAAACGCTGCAATATCTGGCAGCGGTTGTTGGTGTGCTCAAGGGGTGGAAGGATATTCAAACTTTCAGCGTGGGTTAAAAATAGCCAGCACCCCTGTCGGACAGAAAAAGAGGGCCCTGCTAATAATCACAGCTCTGTACTGGCTGTCTGAAGCATCTGGTCTGAGAATGTGTCATTTTTTAGGAGGGGCCTGGGAAACTGTAGACACCACGCTTGCTGCCCAGAATAAGAACCATGGGAATGATTGAGGGGTCTTTTTTTTTGGTGTGTGTGGGCCGCTGAACTCGAACTAGCCTGTCTGGATTGGGCTGCCTTCCTTGCCGCCTCCCAGCTGTTGAGCCAGGCATAAGTCATTCAGCGACTGGTTTGCCAGAAACAGATGATTTTATGGTAACACATAAATGGTAGGGGACATGATGAGGTCAGGGAATCATGGACATGTGAGAGATGTCATCTCTCAAGGGTTACACAGAAGTCTCATATCACTAAGCGAGAACGTGTTTGAGTGGTTTGTGTCCTGCCTATGCAAATACATCTGTACTACACTATTAAATGACTGCATCACTTTCCCCCTATTTCCCTGGCATGTCCTTTAAATTTGAGGACCATTGAGGACCATTCCAGAAATAGTTGGACATTTTTGGGAAATAGTCTTTTTCATTTTCGTGCCTAGAGTGATATAAAATATACCAAAGTAAGGCGACAGCCAGTTAGCTTAGCTTCTTCACTCTGCAACCTCCTTGGTTGCATGACATTTTGCTTTATGTATGGATTATACAAACAAGAGATATACAGTGTCAATTAGTGAACTGTACTGGTGCTGGTAGGTGGATTTTGATAAATACAAACATTGTCTTTAGTCTAAATGTGGTGTAGTTTCTGAAAAATATAAATTTGAGTATTTAAATGGAAAGTTCTGTTGCCACACTACTCAATAGTGCATTCAGCGGATTCATTTATTGCGTGGCGAGGCATTGCAATGAAAGTGTCAAAGTACTCATAAAGTATTGCCACCACTACCTCTTTATTATGTGGTATGTGACAGGTTCACTGGTGTGAATTGTCTTAAGCAAAAATGTGGACCACTATAAATCAGCCGGCTGAGGGAGAGAAGTTGCTGCTGCCGTTAACCTGGCTAACAATTAGCCTTTCTAACAGACAGAGGTGTTCATGGGAGACAAAATGGTTAATGAGTGCTGTCAGACAAGGACTTGCCACAGGAAGCATCATGGTACACAGACTTGCAACATGTCTATGCTTTGGCACTCTGCTACCTTGCTTTAGTACTATGATTGCAATGTTATAGTTGTCAAACAAATTATTAGTTTTAGTTTTGCATTACCGTAATACCAATATCTGCAGTTCTAAAACGATTTAATTGCATTTAGGATGAACCAAAAGGAAGGAATTGCATCAGTCTGCAAACCTTGCATCAAGCACATGCCTCATTTGTTTTAATAATGTCTTAATATCTATCCTCACATGCAGCAGCTTAGTCCTCTATGCAATTTCATACTGTTGGATATAAATCATGCTTGTTGTTCACATGGTGATACAGGTTAACTCAACAACAGGTGTTTGAATATAATATATTTAAACTGTCTTAGTTATTGAAAGATAACGTTACATTTGCATAACAGTGAACGTTATCCAGGTGTCATCCATCTGAAACATGACATGTTACCACACTGATCGGTTATGATGACTCCTCATAACTTTGGCCTTCAAATTATGGCTTTCTGTTTTGCTCACATGTCATTCTGTGGTAGCACCACAATGAGCGAGCAACAAACTGTGAATGAGGAGCTTGAATTATTTTTGGATCATGGCCCTTCTGGGATGAGAGTAACCCTACCCCCCCCCCCCCCCCCCCCCCACACACACACACACACACACACGCACACACACGCACACACACACACACACACACACACACACACACACACACACTAACATTGCAGCTCTAGGACAAAATGTAATTGTTTTTTTTAAATCTATAACTACATTTTAAATATTGTTACAATTTTAGAGATACTAAATGATGTCAACAAAATAGATTTTTTTTATTCTTATAATAATTTTTTTTATTCTTATAATAATTTCAGTCAATTTTGGTTGCAAACACAACACATGTCAATATGATATAAAGTCATGAAAGTGCTCCATGTACCATTACATGTTCTGTCAATCCCTAATAATAATTGTCTCCTTATGTCATATATAGTTGAAATGCTTATATATTCAAAATTGAGTGGTAAATTGAAACTAAACCAAATTGAAACTGCAAATTCTCTAAACGAACTTCCGAAATATAGGAAGTATGTCGAACACAAAGTGAAAAATAAATTACCAAATTTTGCATAATAACTTTGTCAAGGAAAATGCATATCATTAATTAAAGACATAAATCATGTCCCCTGTAAATCTGCCCTATTTGTTTTTTTCAACTGCAATTCAAATCACTGCTAAAGGAGGTTAGAAGGCATCAAATGAAGTGTGTGTGCTCTGAGACGCTGCAGTTGATGTTCATTAACTACACAGTTAAATACTTAAACAATAATT
Organism: Myoxocephalus aenaeus; assembly: GCA_038501785.1. NCBI lineage: Eukaryota > Metazoa > Chordata > Actinopteri > Perciformes > Cottidae > Myoxocephalus > Myoxocephalus aenaeus. Next base: position 2,720,965 of record JBAMJR010000162.1, read on the forward strand.
AAACAATACCGTGTTGACAAATAGTCTCATCCCCTCGTACAAGTTTGTGTGTCCTGAGATTAAGACTCTTGTCCGAAGTCATGTGCGCCGGCTCCATCTGACCTTCATTGCAATAGAAATAAATCACATATAAAGTCTAAATGTGTTACTCAATAGTTAGTGTATAACCACAAACAGAGAATGCACAAGACTGTGAAATTAGAAGTCCAATCCTACCGTTATTGTTAGTGCGTGAAGGACCAAAGAAACTATCAAGACGTTCATGTGAGGAGAACATTTTGGATTACATTGTACCTTCACTAAGACATTGGTCATTGAAATGATGATTGGAGATGAAACATTTTTACTTTTTCCAACCTATTTCACAACAAGGGTTTACATATTAACAGTAAATTCATAAACAAATTCCTTTCTGCTTATTTCACTTTATTTTACCTATATTATATTTGCTCATATAAAGCCTGGGCAACTACAGCACAGTTAGAGAGCTCGCTATGTGTGTTTGTAATCCAGAATCCACTTACTACCAATCAAAGCTCCATTACTACCGCGTTTTAAGGCATTAGAGATGTCAACATTGTTAAGGCATGTGTATTGTTTTCTCAGTCAGGGAAAATTAGAAAATGAATTCCTCTGGGCTGAAGTGAAGTGTGTTCACGAGGAGGGTAAGTGAGGACAGAGCGCATGTGTGAGGGTCAGAGGGTGGGTGTCTGTGTGCTGAGGGGTGGTGGTGGTGAAGGGGCGGGTGGGTATGCTAAATTGTGCTGCGTCACCCACCGGCAGATCGGTTTTTCTGAGACAGCTGAATTGTGGGAAAAGAGGAAGCATGGTGACTCTGCCATTTGTTTTGCTGGCTGCTGCTTCTTGCCCAAACTGGCTGAGTACATACTGATTTAAAGATGCAAACACAGGCATCACTGTTAACATTGTGGCCTCTGCAAACTGCAATACGCCGCTTTTTAACAGGATGCTGTGGTGTAGGTATGAGAGGAAAAGAACCAGCACATTAATTTAGGGAAAGGCCGGTATATTTTTCGCAGCAAAATTGGTATATTAGCTCAACCATAGTATGGTCATTCTTTGCTCTTATAGACCTTTGACAAAGACACTTTCTCTCTCTTTTTACCTCCCCCTTCATCCCCTCCTCTCTCCATCCCTGGCAAGGAAATGGCAGCTCCAGTGCAGCTTAGAGCAGTTATGGCATTAAGACAACAGAGGTGTGGCTGGCCTTAAATGAGGGGACAAATTGTAGTGCAAGGAGGAGGAGGAAGGCCGGGGGGGGGGGGGGCTCTGAGCCACCCAGCGGGGTCAAGCCGGCCTCCCTGCCATGTGAACAGGAAAGGTGTGTGAACTTTTGCCTTGTCCCGCTCAGTCCATCATCCAGCAAATGGAGCACATCAGCTACACTGATGGGGAGAGCCTGGCGCGGGTGGGAGGGGAGAGGTGGAGGTTGGGGGTATGCGCACACCTCACACAGGCTCCCTTTGTGCTCAGGGCAGGGGTTTGCATTACTATGGGGTTGGGGGGCAGCTGCAAACTGCAGTATGAGGAATGGGCGGGCTATATGAGAGCAATACAAGGAGAAGACCATACTGTTGGAGCAATTACCACTTGGTCGTTATCACGCTCAAACAGATGATCATCCATCTTCTCGTTGAAAGTGTCACCTGGTCTTAATTTTCTACTGAATAACCATTAATTATATCACTAGCTTGAATAGGACCTGGTCCTTTCTCTCTACTCCTAGCAGTGCAACTTTTTACAGTTTGACTTAGGTGTAACTAATAACGTTAATAACAGCTGCATTGTGCCATGCCAGCTCCCTAGCATGACTTACTGGCCCACCTTGATGAAACGATTATTTATGGATTTGAGCTTATTTAAAAATATTTCTAAATTCCACCTGAACAACCTAAGCTAGTCAACACTATAATGTTTATAATCAGCCTGAATTTAACCTCAAGTTTTGTTTCAGAATTCCTTTAGTTGGACTTCAGTTTGAGGAGGATCAAAACATTTGATGAACTGACTATTGTGAAAACATTGGTGCATATGCATTGAAGTACGCAATGCTATGTAAAGCTTAATGAGTTGAATGAGGTTTCAAGATAAAAACAATACTGTTTCATTATTAAATGATTTACTAAATTAAATAATTAGTGATTGCACAAAGAAACCTGAGCAAGCATTGACCATGTCTGTCCTTACAAACATAACAGCTTCAATCTTTACTGTTTGTTTGTATTTAGTGCACTCATTCATGTCTGTATCACATACATGAATGATATAACTAATTATTATGAGATGTGAGTAAATATAGCTGGCCAGACTGCTCTCCTTCCTCCCAATGGGAGCTGAGTGGGAGTTGAGTGAAAACCTGAATATTTTAAGATGTTTGTTATTCCGGAATAGCTGTCAAGATATTTCAGTGAATTTCCTATGATGTGGCTGTTTATAGCTTACACTGTTGTCAAAGTTCCTTTCTGGCAAATCTGGCATAAGAAGCAAGTTTTTCATGATTGACTATATTGTTTCTAGAGTATCAGCTTCTGAGGAATGATCAATTAATCATGAACCAATTTTAAAATACAATAGCCAGTACAAAACTCAGATATGTTGAGTGTATGAGTTATTGATGAAAAAACTATTTTTAATTTATTTTATCTAATTAAACAATAGGAGATTAATACTGTAAAGACAAATCGTTTAAACATCAGCTTTCCAAAAGAAAAAAGATCCTGGGCACTTTTACAAAACTTGATTGTGAAATTTAGTCATGTAATCTAATTAAGATGCCACTAAGTGGATAGAATATTGAAGGGAAAAAGCCACAGATTTTGCCAATCTCTCCGATTGATTTAATTAACTGCAAATCTCTTGCTGTGACCCCTGTAATCCTGTTTTTTTTGCCTTTTTTCACCCGGTAAAAATTAAAGTTTAACTATAAATAGAGGTGGATAATGCAGCTGACCCGAGGGGTTAATTCTCAGGCTTTTGGATGCTTTCATCCCCTGGAGGCCCTCAGTCCATGCTCTCCTCAAGTTACATTACCATGAACTCGAGAACCACCACAAGGAAATGAGTTCATATGGAGAAATGAAGCCAGGATTTGGTCAGCTCGGGCACCTTTGTAGGCACTCCCAACATGAGAGGCCGGGAACAGGCTGGGCCTAAGTCTCGATTAATACCCTGATTCCACGCTACGTCATGAGGTCAGTGGGAATTCAAATAAAGAGAGGGATCGTGAAATAAAATGAGTGAATTGCTGAACCTAGCACAGCAGACATGATAGCTTTGTTTGAATGTGTAGTAGCTTTTCTTTGTCAACACCTGTCAGAAAGAAAGATCAACTTACATGTGAGATGAGAGAAACTTAAATTAAATGTCTCCATTAATACCAGCTGAAAGGGCTTGTTGAGTACAGCCACTCTCAGCTGTGTCCGTGCATGCTGCGGAGCCAGCAGCATTGCTGACTAATTGCTCCTTTTACATAATCCTAAAATGCTTTACATAATCACAAATACTGTCTACAAAACTCCACAGGATTAATGTTATAAAGTACCTCACAGTGCCAGGATAAATATACATCTTATTTGACGGACCCAGCATTCATCTTTCTACATTTGTTCACCGAATCAAAATACAGTTGGATAAATAGATATATGTGGCCTGAGTACACATACAGAAGTCAGTCAGTCAGCCCGGACCTTTTATTTCCAGTATTTATTTTCCCGTGTTGGTGACACTTAGGACCTGAGGCCATGGGATTTGTGTCACACTAATATGCTATATGCATCACGTTCACACACCGCACGATACACACTCACAGTGCACAAACAAACACACGTGCGCGCACAGCCAAATCACTGATTGCCTGAGCAGCTGAGCTGAACTGAGGTCTGGAAGCTCCATTTTTAAAAAGTGCTACTGTGGTGGACCTGAAGGTAAAAATGCCTCTGGGTGGTGAACGCTGGGAAGAGAGCCACAGAAGATTTGTTACTGGGGACATCAAGTAACGCATGACCATAATTTCTTGGTGCAAGTTTTTTTCAGCTAAATTCATAATTAACACATTTAGAGTTGTTCAATCATAACATACAATGTTCTCTGCTCGATTCTTTGTTTTATTAAATGACCATGCCAGTGTTTAAATCATGTATAACTTGTGTTATTGCCGATCATTTTTCAAAGAAGCTTTCTTAGACAGTTGATCCAACACATTAAGCCATTACACATTCCCCTTGCATGATACTGCAGGGTTTCAAAAGTCAACCAATTGGATGGAAAACCTGCCAACAAGTTGGAATAATGCACACAACAACGAGGAACGTTATGGAAAATACTCATGATTTGTAGTAAATGGCTAAAGCATGCAAAATAGGGATAGATCATTGATCTAGGAAAACAATACACAAGAGAAAAAAGGGGAAATATGCCTGTCTCCAGAGTGTTTGGTGTGTGTGGTCTTACAGGAAGCAGTACACATGTCCTGTGTAACAGTGTGACACAAGGGTCATACAATCCACTACTGACTGAATTTAGACAAAGAGATCAATCTTTCAACTATGAGCCCTTATCAAACTGCAGGCATCTTAAAAAGCTTATATGTTGTTGTCCCATTACAAAACATTCTGCATGAGTCCTGCAGTGTGCAGACCTGTCCTGCTGAATCACTTTTGCTCTAACTGCACATGCCTCAAAAGCCCCCCCGCACACACTGCCTCAGCACCCCCAAACCCCAATGCGTGCATTAATCTTATACACCCGGGAGGGAAAAATCCAGCAGCTGCCAATGCAGTCCCACCCAGCAAGCTCTGTCCCCGGAGCTCTACTAATTCCAAGGTCATGTGGATGCGTCAGCCCCTTTTCTCTCACACCGTCCTCTTACCTCGTCTGTAAGCGAAGGAAGACGGGAAGAGAAAACGGTAGAGGGGGGCAGAGAAAGTGAGGCTTTCCAAAGTAGCTCTGTCACACAAACATTTGGCTGTGAAATGAGAAGTTCCATCATGCAACAGATCTGAGAGCACAGATTACTCAGGTGTGATGGGGCATGTATTTCTGGAGGTGGGAGGACAGGGGAGGCCTGGTGCTGCCTTCTGAGCTCTCCATCTTCAGTGATTGAATATTTCATTAGTGGCGCCTAGACATTCCTAAATCTACCCTGCGCCTCAAAGATCCCTCTGTGGTGGCAGAGGCTAGAGATATGGCCTCTATTAATCTGATTCCACTGGAAACATGGAGCCTTAACCAAAATATGTCTTGGCCTAGATCAAGAGACTTAGACCAATACCATGCAAATCTTGTATTAACGAATGTGTACTTACTGTCATTGGTTTTCGGACCCACTCTAACATCTGTATGCTCACATGTGCTTATGACTCACAAACTGAAGTTCTGCATGAGTGAGGACTTTTAGTCCTCAACACTTGTCAGTACAGGAATCGTGTTGAAAGGATGCCTTCTTTGTATTGGTTGTAAGTGAGCTACTCAGCATAACAAATGGCAACTCCTGTCAGCAGCATGAACTTTCTTGCTAACCTTGGCTGTGCAATGAAACGTTAAACTTTGGACAAAGGTCTTCAACTCCCAGTGTGTGGGAAATATTAGCCTACAATTCTCCCATAGCGTTCCAAAATACTGGACATGAATGAAAATAAACTGATTACCTGGTGAAAGTCACGCATCGAGCAAGAGGGTGCTTTGAAGGTAGAATATAGCACTGTAGCGAAGCTTTTATTTTTCTAGGTAATCAGGTTTTCTTTTTGTCCCTTTGCCAACCCCATGTTTAATTCAATCAGCAAGTCCACACGTTGCATTTTTTTTCTTCTGTTTCAAGCATGGGACCTATCAGACTTTTGCATTAATCATCCTCTTTAGGCCAGCTCTCCCACCAGTGTCCAACAGACTCATTAGGTGAACCTGAGTTGCAGTAGTCATAAATCCTGTTGGGGTTAGGCCATGGTATGTGACAGCCATGGGAGAAATGATCAGCTAGGTGATACACCATGCTGGCTGAGAGACAGCAGGGAGGTACCTACAAGTAAGGGATGCAGGGACTAGGACAAAGAGGTTAGGCGTCAACAGGCCACAACATCCAATGCTCAGTGCAGGTTGGTGAGTAGTGGGAGCCTGACAGTGAGAGATGAATGTGAGGGAATTATCTACTCACTCGGCCAGATAATTGCACCATTTGGCCCTGAGTTAGAGAATAGCTTCTAATTAGCTCCCTGTAGTCCCTTAGACATTCTCTCCTCCCCCAAAAGAAAAACACTATCACACATGTTGGAGGTTTAACCAACTGGGTCACTTTGATGACACTTTAAAAAAAATAGCAAACTCCTCAGGCAGTTGGCAGCATGTCTGATTTGAATGATTTCTCACTTTAAAAGAGAGAAAGAGTTCAGTGTCGGTAAACCCTGATTACCAATTTGGTGCAAGTTAGTTTTTACACTGTAGCTGTCCCATGTGAGGGAATGAATCGCAGACCTGTGCCGTTATCTGCATACGTTTCTCTCGGTTTAGGTGTTTGTCATATGTAAATATAATGTGAGAGTTAAATAATAGACTCAAGGCAAATAACCCATAAGACTATGTGTGAAAACTGGAGCAATAGCTTTAATTAACTTAACTTATCTCTTAAGAAATAGCACAACAGTTTGTGAAATCCACTTATTCTCTTTCTAGTGGAGAGTTGAGGTAAAAAGATTATCACCACTCTCCGTATCGGAAGGGTAAATTACTGCCCAGAAAGCCAAACTATTGTTTTATGTTCTGTTCACCTTTAAATCAAACTTTACATTAAACATGTGCTATTGCTGTTGAATTAACTAATGTGTGTCATTTTCATGCACTTATCTGTTTAGTTGCAGTGCTTAGAAGGCAAGTTTCCTCAAAGTTACTACTTTTGGGCTGTTAGTATCTCACCAGTAATAAAGAGCCTGGTCACTGATTAGCAGCTTTCACCATCAGTAGGGGGGCATTTACAACTCAACTTCATTAGCATTCTGTTTATTTGTTCTCACAGTTCAAGAGCAACACACCTCACCCATTTCCTCCTGTTGCTGATAGGATCCATAAATCCAGAGTCTCATCAGCAGCCTGTCAAGAACTACAGTTACACTGTCGCAAAGCTCTTGCCAATATTGTTGTGGGCTGTTCCACGTTGTTTCCACATGAATCAAACTTTGAACTTTCATGTCACGAATCTAGATACCTTGGCAGGTAAATCGCAAATCTCAATTCAACGTGAGGAAAACAAAAGTCATTCCGTAGTATTAAAGATCAAACGGCCACAATGGGGCAGTTGGGACTTCTGTGGGGAAGATAACCTCCTGCTCTGGCGGCAGTAGGAGGCGGTGACAGCTTTAGTGCACATGCCTGTGTCCCTGCAAGTGGACTGCACGAGGACCCCTGACACGCGGAAGCCTGCCGAGAGTGGCCCTGCACTGGGCTGCCGATGGGGTTGAGTGAGGTTAAAGTGGGTGATGATGGTTGGAAGGATAGAAGGGAAGAAAAGGGTTTAAAGCTTGGCAATAACCACCCCGACAACGTCTCTCATTAGACACAGATGTGATGAGGACAGCGGGCCACAGGAGACATGGCATGAATGTGACATGGCATGAGATGTCAAGCACCACAGTCACTCTCTTTGAACTGGTAACATAAAGGTTAAAACCAGCATTAAGCTTCTGCCCCTCACTTAGTATTCATAGATGTTTCATGGTGGACTCAATTTCAGGTTCATATTTTCATATATGTGGAATTCCATCTCATCTGTCATCTGTTTGTTTGAAGTGATTTCAGATATCCCAATGTAACCACAGGGACTGCAGGCTTTGGAGGTTTCATTGGCAAAGGGGTGGAGATAATGGGAAAGGCACCCTGGGAAAATAAACTGCTGCCAGGGATCCCTGTATGCAACATAATACCCACTCAAACTCCCCTGTTTATGGATGTTGGGATTTCTATCTACAAGTGTGACATATTTCTCATCCAGATCACATGGCTGCCCATCAGAGTAAAGGTGGTAGGTATACTCTAATGAGCAACACAATGCTATGTGTGACTTTCTTTGATTTGAGTGGCCATGTACGAGTACAGGCAAATGTTAAAAGACCGGCTCAAGAACGGTGACAAACTGATGCAGTATATGATTAAGTCACATCTCCCTTAGAGGAAAGTATGAAAGGCAAGAGTAGATGAAGGTTTATTATGCAGGTAGATAAGAAATGTCTTAGCTATGGTCATTATGCGTTTAACAAGCCAGATTGTGTGTGCTTTATTCAAATAAAATAGAACTTCAACAGCCTATTACCCAGTTTGTTTCTGTATAAATCACCCTGTAAAGCCGGTATTGGTGAGTTGAGAATGTGTCACACATCACCTCTGAGAGAATAAGTGTAGCAGAGCTCAGCAAAGTGGATGGAGCTGATAAAGCTGGATTGTCTGGCTGTAATCAGAGCCAGATGTGGTCAGGGCCCTCGCCATGGTGGTCCAACCACATCTGCTGTGTCAGGGGGAGAAGGAGGGGCCACAGCTGGATGACCTCTGACCCAGAGAAGGGAACCACGAGCCAAGGCTGACAGCTGCCATGGACGAGGCAGGCGACCTGCTATCATCTCTTAGGCTCACATGGTTTGCAACTCTTCTCAAGAGTTTCAGATGAGTTACTTTCAAATGTTAACAATTCATTTATAACTGGTTTTATATATCCAGATTTTGTTTTTGATTTTTGTCACCACAAAGTTCTTCAGATGTTTTGAAATTGTGAAGACTTCCTAAAAAAAGAAGAGCTCAAATGTTCATAAATTGTCAGTTAACAGATGAAACATTCAGTTGGTGTATCAGCACCAAGCTGACTTCAGTATAGTCAGATGAGCTGAATGAACCTTTTAATATGATACATTTGCGAGTACATGTATGATCTACCTGTTGAAATAGCTTATCTTGACATTATCTCGGCATCTGGAGCAATTGTATTTTCATACTGCTTCATATTGCTTTCAACCTGCGTATAATCCAAATATGTTTTCTTCAACTTCTTGTCCAAGAGAAAGTTCAAAAGCAATCTGATCTTGAAGAGGGGAAAAACTGAAAAACGCAAACATCTGTGCTGACTGGAATTTATATATTGCAGAGATTTTATGATAACATAACAGAACCATTACCCCCCCCCCCCCCCCACACACACACACACACACACACACACACACACACATTTCTAACTTACTTTTACTTGTTTTTACTTTTTTTCCAAACTCTAACCCTTTTTAAAAACACAAGCCAGACAAAGACAAATTGTAAATGCCCAAAACTGAGCAAACAAGATGTCACTGCAGAAGGTAAACTGTCTGACAATATCTACACGTTCACTATTAACCCAGAGGCAGGAACTGAGGCTTGATGATGGAACGCCTTGTGGTTGACGCTTGCCCGGGGCTGTTAGTAGATCATTGGAGGAGTTACCTTTCCCTTTACGACGTCCTCTACTTTCTTTGAAAAGTAAAAAAAAGGTATTGATGTGATTCCGCTGTTAATTAGAAGGAGAATAAGATAACAGCTGACGTTGTTATTTAATTAATCCCAGATACGACAAAGACATTTATTATGTTGCTGTAGTTTTTATCTTTTAAGCTTTTGTGAGTCTACAAATGATCTATTATACATTGTTTTCCTTTTCATTGAACCCCTGCTGAGGCGTGGTTCACTCCAATACTTGGGTGAACTGGTGATCTTGATGTGCATTGTGTTAATTTTTTCAATGATTGTATCCAAAATATTTGTTGAATGTGCTTTACATGTTCCATCAATCACAAACAGTCCCTTTAAATCTGGACCTGGTGGATGCGGAGGGCAGGCTGTCAAACATAACTTTACTTCAGGCCTGTTTGGTGCAGTGATGGGGGTGAGTTGTCATCACTATGGCAGCGAGCGCTCTATCTCCTGCGCTTGATGATGGAGTTGCCATAAAAAAAGAGATTTATCTGTCTTCGTAATGCCAGAGACGAATGAGGTGCTGCATGAAGTATCGCCACGACAACCTGTCTCCTTATTTCACTGCTTCAGGTGCCTCATATTTCCTTCCCTGCACCCCCTCATTTTACTACAGTGAAGGAATGCATTTATCAAGAAGAAGACACCTAAATCATTTCTTGCACCCAAGCGTGGGGTTGGAATGCCAGGAGTTTGCATACTTGCTTGTATGCATGCCTCTGCTTAGGCGCTGGTTGCTGTTCTCTCTTCAGTGTGGGCGACTGGATGTGAGAGATTATTCCAGGTACAAAGGTGAGGAAAACATCCATTTACAGTTTGATTTATGACTTTAGAGCCACCTGACCTGAAATGTTGTTTCCCGTAGCAATTCACAGACATTTTTGGCAACATTTAATTAAGTGGGGTTATTTCAGGCAACTGTTTGTTCAATGGCGGTTAGATTTAATGTAAAAACTGTCCAAACAACATTCAATAAATCTCTTTGGACACTAATTAGTAACTCCAGTTGCAAGAGATTTATGGCTCGTGCAAAGGGTTATTGCCAACTGTTATTTGCCACCGTGTATTAACTCATCATCACCTTAAGTGTATCACATTATGAAATATTATCCGACTTGAAGTACAGGTATACTTTTTGAAATGAGGCACTTTAGTCTACCGACACACCCATGGTGACACCGGGGTCAGGTAAACAAATAATAAACATAGAAGTGCAAAGAGGAAACAATTTTCTTGTTTCAAAATTATATTCTGAAGAAAGAAGAAGAACAGATTGATAGAGAAGTATGTCATTTGATTAAGTGCTATCATATGAAGCTACATATATCATACCTCCAGCTGTTTATTCTCTAAATAATAGTATATGGTTAGTATGCCTTGTAATTACACTGCACTATATATTGTATACCTTTCTTTTTTATATATTATTTTTGGCTGTTTTGACCAAATCTCAATAATAACAACAGGTATAAGTATATCATCTATGATTTAGATGTTCCAACAGCTCCAATGAAAGCTCCAAATTCCTTACTGTCTGTCTGTCACCAACTGAATTTAAGTGATTGTGTTTTTGCCAAGAAAAAAAAAATATGAAATAGGAGTAAAGCAGTTTAGGAGGGATGTAGTTTCTTCTGACATCCTGTTATCAGCACCCAGCACTCCATTACATAAGGGCGATAATACCCAGGGCTATGCTTAAAGTACGAGGGGGGAGAGCACAGGCACCTCCTTCAGAGCTCAGGCATTTCCTTCTGAGATATTCCTTCTCCCCCCCCCCCCCCCCCCCCCCCCCCACACACACACACTTATGACCTCTGAGGGGAAAAGGAGAGATGTAGGAGAGGAAAAAGTGAGTGTAAAAACTGGCAGGGTCCATTAGGGCGTGTCCTCCTGAGGGTTGGCGGGTAGCAAGCTACACTGACCTTTAATGGATTTGAGTGACAGCCAGTCAGTGCTGGATCAGCCGGTGAGGAGTGTCTGGAAAGAGGCCCTTTCTCTATTGTTCTCTCCACGACGTTCCCTGCCATGCTCCAGTGAGGGCAGGTGCTTTAGGGTGTCAAAATAGGAAGACCCACAGACAGGCTTGGCTGCTGTCCATGCTCCTCTGACATATGACAAAAGCACCGCTCTAACTGCGAGCACAAAAGGGAGGTCGTTTACAAAGAGCTGCAAAAGACTCCGTGCTTTGCTTAAAACGGGAAAGGGCTAACTAACCTTTGGACTCAAATGAGTGTGCTTTGGAAAGATTTGGTCATCTCGACTTTCTCCTATTGAGTTTGCCATAATATGGATATCACACTGATAACTGTTTTTCTATGGGAAATGATATATGATTAACTTAAGTGGACAATGACTTTTTGTCTTGACCAAATAGCTTTCTTCTCACTTCTTTTTAAAGCGTTAGAAAAGATTAATCACAGACAGAATGAGTATTTAAGGTGCAGGCTGTTCTTAAATGACAACTTTTAAAATGAAAAACAATTAACACAGATTAAAACTGTCAAGTTCAATGCATGAAGGACGAATAAAGTCGACAGAATAAAAATATCAAACGAGAACAGGACACTGTCCAAGTTGTTATCAAAGTCCAAGTGATTATTTTCCACAAGATTTTCCTGTCAGGATGTTATGAATGTCTTCATGTTCAGTAGTCGATGATAAATGGTGTCACTTTTGCTGTGCTGATGTCAGACAACAGCCTCAAGGCCCGACTTCCCCTCCAGTAAGTGTCAGCTGAAGGATGCACTGTGTCCTGTCCTGGACAGATGGCTTGTGTGTGTCAGAGTGGTAGATGTGTGTTCCATACTTTTCCATCAATGTAAAAATACTTTTGGGGAATTTTAGCCATCAGTAACCCACATGTTTCAGTTTCAGAAGCCTGAATGCATTTCTGTACAGAAGCAATTAGATATATCATCATTACAGCTGCTGTGAGGGCTATTATTTACACGAGTTACTACATTATTGATCGTACATTAATCCCAGTATGTGCAATGTGAGGATGGAATGTATTTGTGTTGGCAGTGAAAAATGTTTCCCCTGCAATAATGTATGCCATGGCATTACATTAACAAGACTCTATGCTTTGTTTGTTTTCGTTGTGTATCTGGTCTTTACTTGGCAATTGGGTGATTGGGGTAAGATTTCCCTCATTGTAAAGACTGCCATGGCAGGAATGTTCGTTGTTTAACCAAAATGTGTATTAGACACTTAAAAATGTCTCCAGTGGGATATTTTTGTGAGGTCTCAATGTGGTACTTGACCTTTCCCACGAACAGTGATTGTCCATTGATTGATCACAGCTTAGCAACCGTACACTCCTGGTTACAGTCCAAACTCCCTCCACTTGCCGAAACAGTCTCTAATAAGATAGGGTGACCAGACTGGTCTGGTTGTGAACGTTAAATTGCTCGGCAACTAACCTCCAGGAGATTAAATAGGGTGACCAGACGTCCTCTTTTTCCCGGACATGTCCTCTTTTCGAGACCTAAAAAATGCGTCCGGCAGGGATTCCAAAAACGTCCGGGATTTTGCCTCGTTGGATATTTGTGTTTCTCTGGGTCTTTCACAAACTAGTTATTACGCCCTTACAAGTTTTGGAAATGGTGTCTCCCTTACGTTCCACCTTCTTGCGCGAGCTCTGACTGTAGAGAGAACTGTCATTGGTCGACCGATCTCAGTGTTGCCAGATGCACGATAATTATCCTCCAAATACGACCATTTTGAGCCTTTGGTACGATACTTTTCCAATCTGGCAACTCTGAGCACCTCTGAGTAGTAGTGTATAGCATGCTGTGAACTTACATTTACGTTGAGATCGGTCGACCAATGACAGTTCTCTCTACAGTCAGAGCTTGCGCAAGAAGGTGGAACGTGTGGGAGATACCATTTCCAAAACTTGTACAAAATCCCGGACGTTTTTGGAATCCCTGCCGGACGCTTTTTTTAGGTCTCGAAAAGAGGACATGTCCGGGGAAAAGAGGACGTCTGGTCACCCTAATATATTCATATGCGGCATGCTATACACTACCCCCCTACTAATGTTAGCACCTGCAGCGCACAGCGTTAGCTTGACTTATGAGTGAACTTCCCAACCCACTTTCTCGATTCCGAACTAAAGGCCTTGTAGTCTTGATTGAGATCATAATTAGCTTTGAAAAACCAGAGGTGCATCTAAATGTGCCTATCTCTTCACGTACATGCAAGTAAATGTCATTTTTGGATAACTTACTCTCGTTTTCCTCTTAACTTTATCTCTTCTGTGCTTGTGAGATTGCAGGCTGACTAAGTTTCCCCAATTCCAGGCGAGTCTGTGGCCATTGTTCTAGGTCCTGACGGCAACAGAGCTGTTGTTGATTGACAGCACCACTGAATCCCGTGCACTTCCTGTACAGACCCAGACAGAGCTCACAGTTTGCTTCGCAGCTCTTATCATGCATGTCACGCTGCCAGGGGAGAAGGAAAAGAAGGGAAAGCCGGGGGAGTATTAAGTGCAAGAAGAGGGTTTTTCCTTTATACTCTTTTGCTTGACAAAAAGCCAATATCCAATCTGAGTCGATGACTGAAAAGGCTGCGTGTTAGTTTCAGCATGTGCATTATTTGTGGCGGTGGTGGGAGCTAAATTACCACTTTCAATATGATTCTGTTTCTCCCTGTTTGGGCACGACGAGATGCAAGATTGTTGCTTCTGATAAGATAAGAATGTAGCAGTCGCCTGTTCTGGTTGCTGCAGCAGAAGGAGGAAATGCCTATCTGATGGGATTTTCAAATTGGATTTCGAATGGCCAGACAGGGAAGGGAAAAAACATTTACACAATTGACATCTCCATCTGTTGGAGATGTGGGCATGGCCTCTGGGCAGTGTTATACACATAAGAAACGCTTCAAATTAAACAGATGGAGTTTAAAAGATTGGGTAAGATTTGACTAGATGCAATGCATTCGACACACTAGCATCTCTTCTTTGGTGCTTTTTAACTCATTTGTTTTCTAAAGAGTATTACAATAAGATATTTGGCATGACCATATCCTGCACCTAAATATGTCTAAAAACAATCCGAGCGTGAACTTGAAATTGAACCGAAACCAACTCTATTACTATCTAATCTCTTTTTAAGAATTCAAAGTCATAAACCTTTTTCCAAGAAATTGTTCTCATTTAGGATTAAAAGCACTCAAGGCACACAAAATGCATTTGTTCCCTTATTGCTTAGAAGAAAGTCAATATTTAATCAGATAGCATATGAAGATACTGCAACAAAAACAAGACAAGCCATCAACTGCAATGAAGAAAACACTTTCTACTTGCCCGCATTGGAAAGGTGTCTTCCTGATGTCTCCCTGCTCTTAATGTCCACTTAAATGTACCACCACTCCACAAATATGTCTTTACTTCCAGAGAAAAGGCGCTTTACTCACTAGTGTGCATGCAATGTAAGCTTTACCAATAAAGAAAAAAGAAAATGACTGAATTATCATGCAATTTAAAATGCTCACATAAAGCTACTGTTGTGTTTATTTACCTGTAGCAGCAAAACGATTTTCCAAATAAATAATGCTTATAATTGGACTGTCTTACTAGACTCTTGACCTTACTGTCAGGCGGTTGTCAGACCCCATGTGTTTGGCCTCTTGTATGTCGAAGGCAATACAATTATTGAGAAAGTGCATGAACAGAGGGGTCAATGTGTTTATCCAGAGGTTAAATCAAGTGTGTAACCTCCCCATTACAGATTGATGGTTGCCTCATGACAGCCAATGAAACACACAGCCTGAGATTTTGGTAAACTTCAGAGTGGTCAGCAGCCCTGGCCCTCAATTGGAAGGTGGTGCTGTGCCAGGTGGCTGAAGTTCAGAGCTGTTTATTTCTGCAAACTGCTGGGGACTGCAGCCCTGCAAGTCCCAACGCTTTCATGTTTCCCCATACGCCATGCCCCATGCAATCCGCCCGCCTGTTATGAGCATGAAGTAAACAAAACATTAGGTCATCATAATTCACTGGCCATTGACATGTCTGTAGCTGAGATTAGACACCAGAGTGGAGCAGCGGAGCACAGAGCAGGGAAGCCAGCCACTCGACTTGCAGCCTGCAGCTCCTTCTCTCCTCCTCGGTCCCAATGTGTAAGGTCATTATTAGAATTGCAGCTCAATTAAGATAAGGCTAAATTACTTTCTCTGTCTCCCTCTTTGATGTTTGGGGGATTTTTCTTCTTTCTGCAGTGGAAAACAGGCAGTTTAAAAGGAGCAGGGGGGAGAGAATCGCTTTGATGTTGGAGTCATGGCTTTAGCATTGCATGGGGTTTGATTGGAAATGTGCATGATTGTTTTTTTGTGTGATTAATTTCAGACAAAGCTCCATTTTCAGAAGTGATTGCTACATCTCATTGGCTCCATTGCCTTTAACCTTTTGTCAGAATGAGTAAGCATGTATGTGTGTGTGTGTGTGTGTGTGTGTGTGTGTGTGTGTGTGTGTGTGTGTGTGTGTGTGTGTGTGTGTGTGTGTGTGTGTGTGTGTGTGTGTGTGTGTGTGCATTCCACTTTTCCTGAACTCTTCATTTTGGTTGCCACAGGCCCTGAGCGCTAAAACGTGACTTCTTTTTTTTCTGTGTGGGGTCCACCCATGTCCATGCTGAATCGTTGTAATTTAACTTGTTTCCTACTGCATGTGGAGTGGGCAAACTGAGGGTGCAGTGCGTACATACAAACTTTCATAGGTTTGAATGCTGTTTTTTCCATCCCATCAGAAGATTTGTTTGCCGGGGATATAAACAAAAAAAAGGGAACATCATGCTAATGTATTGAAGCAGAGTGAATGTCAATGTTGTATGTTTTATTTATTTTTATTTTTTTATTACACTTTTTTTTTTTACATTTATAGGTATTTACTTCAACAAATTCAGTCGCTTAGCCACCCAGTCCATTGTTCATCCTTGTTCTCTTTGTCTTAAAGTTCACGTATTTGCCTGACTTCTCACTGTAAACACAATGGCGAAAACATCAGAGGCCCATGAACTGGGGATGTTTATGTGAGCCGAGAGCCTGGAGATGGAACAGAGATATGGGTGCTGATCTGTGAAAGGAACCACCGCTGTATCGCTGCTGCTCGCCATCACACACAAACACCATCTGGCTGCCTCTCACCAGACAGAGAAGACCTCACACCTGCACACCTCACAGAAATACATGAAGAACCATGGATTTGATATGAAGTTGTTGTAAATGTTAAGTCCTGTCTTTTGTTTGAGTTACTTCAACACAGTAAAAAATTTAAAATATGTTAGATATGTGCTTCTACTTTTCTGTGAGCCACATACGAGTTTCATATTAGCTCATTGTTTTTATGTTTGTCACAGAAGGTCACGGAATACTTTTAACTTTGATAAATCTAATGCATACTAATTCTTTAGCTTTTAGAGGGAATATCTTTCTTCAAACTACATGCACTGGTGAGGACGTCTCAACACAAATTCTACTAACTTATGTTGTTTTTAAATCTCTTATTCTTTTCCCCCCTTTGTGTGCTCTCCATAGACTCTCCTCCTTGACTTACTCCCCCTGTGTGTCCGATTGCTGCTTACAATGCTGTTTACAAAGCATGAAAACAGAGAAAGGACAACTTAAAGAAAATGAGTTAACTGGCTGAATAATAAACAATGGGTCCGTGTAAAAGACCGTTGGGAGGAATAGTTTTCCTCTCAGAAGTCAAATGTTTGATTGTCCATTGACACACATTCAGACAGCTGACTTGTGTTGATAGATTTCCGTCTGAAAAGAGCGATGTTGTCCTTTTCATATAATGTTTGTTACGTGTTTTCCAAGAATTTCTCAAAACCAAGTTTTCAATTTTGTTCCATGGTCTATATTGTATTGCTTAGACAACCTCACACTGTATGTTGATACTGTTTAAAGTCAGAGGAAATGTGTTCATTCAATGTTAAGACTGCAGATCGGATCCATGTGAAGATTATATGTTCTTCCATCCACACACAAGTTCTCTATTTTGTATTAACTGAAACTTGCATCTCCTCAGAAAACATGTAATAGTTGTAGCTTAGATCAGTGTCATTCCGTTAACCAGCTTGTTCTCTGTGTCTTTGTTTCACCTCACACCCCATTCTGCATTGTGATTCTCCATCGCAGCATGTTATTTGTGTTTGTTTGTGCTTTTGAAAGTGTGTTGTTGTGGTGGTGATGTTGAAGGATAGCAGATTAAATCCCTGCTTCCTGCTATTCTGGTTGTAGGGACTGAACACAAACTGCATGAAACATGGAGAATGAATGAGTGCAAAAGACTGTCACTCAAACACTGCCATGCCTTTAGGTTCCCACTCACTGACACTGTTATCCATCAAATGCTTGATTGTGTCTCAAGCCGGAAATATTGTTTAATCATGACAACAAGTGTCATAATAAAAATCAGATTCCTGAAAAGTGCGTACAATTTTAAAGCCAGTAATCAATAAGTTGTGGTTTATTCAATGTAGTATTTACACCTCTGAACCTCATTTAGCTAATCGTGATTTACCAAATCTGTCACCAACATCTCAAAGGGAGGAAGAACTGTAGAAATTGGAGAAGTGACGACTGAAGAGGCATTTCCTGCAACTGGATGTGTTGTTGTTGACATTTTTATGTGGATGTTCAGCACTTTTTATTCAAATAGTTGTATGGCCTACTGACCTCTTTGTATGATTGACTGCTCATCAGCACTGATGGTTGTAAAAAAAAATAGCACATGTATCGGTTTCTAATGAATTATTTACAATATATTGGATTAATCAAGTTTTGATGTCCCGGAGCACAGAGCTGTTGCCTTCTTTTGGATTACACAATCACTGCTGCCATCTGAACTTCAAAAAATACAGCAGAGGGAAGATGTGACGAGACGCTTAGTGGGAAATATTTCAAGAGGAAGGCTGTTGCACAAAGTTTAGGTCGTCTTTCTTTTTAATCACACATACAAATCCCCTCATCCGCACAGATTTCTCTCAATTCTGCACGCAGGAGCACACTAGCTGACTCTGCCAGGAATGAATTGCCTGAGAGATGACTTTACCTCCACACACAAACAAAAGCTCCCACTAATAAAATTAAATTTCAAGATCCTCAGTGACCTACTAACTATGTGAAGGAACTTTTTTTCTATTTTAAGGAAATATGACATTTACACTGAAGCCCAATTCATCCCCTTGCTCTGTCTCTGGTTGGTGCGACAATCTCTTGTCTCCTCCTTGGACGAACTAAAGGACACAGAATTGTCTCCTGTCTCCTCCTCTTTTGGTGCATGACACACTTCTCCTTAAAATAGGATCAGAGAGAGTTTTGTGAAATCTCATGTGACATTGCCAGGTATACATATTAGCAGGAAGCATATACTATTCATTAATAATGAATGGCCATTCATGGAACATTAATTAGAATATATTTAATAATGTAAATGTATTGTCTTTAGCATTGTTCTTCTTTTGATTGTTGAGTAACATAGTTACCCTTTTTAGATTATATCTGTGGCAAAAAAGGGGGGTCTTCAAATTATTATTAATTCAAATGAATTATTATATGAGTTGGGCAACTTTGTTTTGCCTATTTACATAGTTTATATTTTTTTATTTTTAGAAGTGAAAAACAGCTACAACAACATTCAATCTGCAAGAACTCAATATTTTCTACTGGATTCACTCATCAAACTATTTATATATTGTAGACGTTAAAACGCATGTTTTCACCTATTTCTTATATATGTTTGACTGTTAACATCCCTTCTCAGTAAAAAAAAAAAAAGATGCAGCTTCTTGCCTTACAGCAACCTAAGTCTGCTGTTGATGTTTTCATAGCCCAGTGGCACCATAAAATGAGATGAGAGCCGCGAAAGACACAGACAACTGCTACTGTGGCTCAAATAGCAGCAGTTGGACAGCTTTGAAGTGCCCCTCTCATGTCCCAAGTTACAGAGTTCACGTTTGTTCTGTTCGCTCCCTGCTATCAGGACTTTTTACGTCTATAACCCCACGTTAAGATGTGAATTAATGTGACAAATGTATTGTATATGCACGCATGTACATTAGCCCTGAGTATGCATTGTGCTAAATTGCAGTTTACGTATTTCATTAAACAGTGAGTGCAACCGACAAGGCAAAACACATACAACCACTGTTATAGCTTATTATTACTATTGCATTGTTTTATTCAACTGGAATATACCTAATTATAATGTTTATTTTATTATGAGCCTGCATGTTAACAAAGAATAATGATCACGGCGTAAAGTCCACTAAAGAGCAAATCGTTCATTCGTTTAACACCTTTGGGATTTACCAATAACAGGACATGAATTACCATGCATGCCTGTTGTGATATGATTTAATAAATCCGAAAGATTAAATCAATACAGTTAAGGAATTAACAAAAAGATTAGATTAAGAATCCAGATGAAGATGTTTTCCCACACCCTGACCATTCGGATTTAAAAAAAAAAGGTTGTTAAAGTCGTCGAGTATTCATACGCTTGACAATAAATACTGTATGCCACGCTATATAATTGGTGCATTCAAGTGCTCGCTGCTATAATTAGTAACCGCAGGCCCGAGCAGCAGAAAGGCAGGTTGTGCGCCACTTGAAGGCAGCAGCTCTGTTCGTTGTTCAGGTATCTCGCTCCGGCTGTCGGGTTACTCGCAGGTCGCCCTCCTTCACAGGACCCCATTATCCCGTCCAGCGCACCGGGTCTGCGGGAGTTTATTCTTGCGCCTTGAATATGCCGCAGCATTTCACGAGCATTACTTCACCCAGAAGCCTTGTTTACACGCCCTCGCTTGTGCCTGTTGTGACAAAGCCGAGTGAATCATTTCTTTAAAAACTATAATTTGTCTTTAAAATGAGACATGCAGGATATTAAGCTACTCGTGGCGGTTATTTTCCCTCGCGAGAGTGTTGGAGTCACACAGACCTCCAACCTTTCACTCGTTTGGCCGCAGTGCAAAATTTGCGTCTTTATGGACTCCTAATTAGAAACAGATGGCGCGTGGAGCAAGATCTTTGTACACTAACCGAGAGGTATAACATTTTCCATTTTGAGCTGAGCCGGTAACTCAGCAGTACAGGTGCACAGTGTCTGCAGGGGCTCGGGTCATATCTATGTTTCATCCGGTCTGCTCCTACTGTGCTGTCATAAACAACGTCTATCAAATAAATACATGAATACATCATCTTTTGCTTCAACGCTTGTATCAATAATAATAATAATCATAATAATAAATAATAATAATAATAAAGTATTCCGGTCTACTAATTGTTACGAGGTAATAATAGTGTCAAAACGGAATGTTGCAAATTGCAGTTTTACGTCATCAGCTGCATTGATTGTACCTACAACAAATGAGTCAAAATATAGATACCACGCCTCTGCTTTTTATAAATCAGTGATCAGACATATTCTACATTTGGTTGACATTGCATGCATGCTATCTTTAGTGTTATAGTTGGTTATTTTTATGTGCATTTCTCGAACTTTGACCTGACTTCTTAACACGCAGACTGACACACTGACACATCTCACCTACTGGCATGAAGTGTGTCAAGTCTAATTTAGGTTCCATGATTCGATGGTTTAGATCTGTATTTTTCCTATACGCCTTCTTCATCTTAATAATCAGGTTGGCTACAAAACAACAACAGCAACACAAAATATATATTTTGAAATAGTTTCGTATCTGCTTTTAAACCTGTGACAAATATATCGACTTGATATGATACATATTTGGCCAACATAGACGCATTTCTTCTTCGTTATGTGGACCAGAGCAGTGAGGGAAGTGGAGCGGAAGGTTTGATAAAAAAAGCAGAGTGAAACAGGGATCCCCAAACAGACACCGGACCCTGTTGAAGGAGATTTAGCCCTGAGTAACATCTGATTTTATTTTATTTTTAAATCAGAAATGGCAGCCACAGCCGTCTGTAGGTGGGGACATAAATGTTACAGAAAATATAGACAACCTTTCCACTCCTTCTGAGAAAGGAAATGAAAGTGAAATTAAGTTTGTACCTATTTTGTTGTGGTACCCTTCGGGACAGGATGAGGGCCCCCGGGCCCCACGTATAGGAAACTAGGCTCATTGTTAATTACAGTATCAGTTCATTATCACTGCCAAAACTACAAGTTAAAATCCATTAAACGTTTTTTTGCATGTTTGTTCCACCTTTATTTATGAAAACTTAAAAAATGGCATATTACAATTGTAATGAGTCTCTCACACATGAGCTCCCTTTCTGTGTGTGTGTCTGCCTGTGTGTGGTGTGTGTGTCATGTCCTGTTATATTGTTGATGGTGCTCTGGCGGCCGACATCCTCCTCGTTGACCCCCGTCTCCCTCTCTGCCTTTTCCGTCTCATGAAAAACGATTCCCGCTCTCTGATTGAATTTTATTCCTTCCTGACCTGGTCTATTCTGCGAGGGCGCAATCAATCGTTTGACTAACGCGACGTTTGTTTATTAGGCCTCAACTTGGGAGGGAATCTATAAGGACTTTTATGAGCCTGATAGTTGAGACATGTCGTTTTGGCGACACCGAACAATTCGTATATTCTTTTTTTTTAATCATTTTCTTTCCTTCTTTTTGTGTGTGTCGTTGTTCACACATGTACACCATCATGCCAATGAGGTCTACGTTCTGAGATATGCACGTGGCCTCCAGCTACAGTGCGCTCAAGATGTTTTGTTTTGATGTGTCTTGTTGGTCTAAAAGCCTGAAGCTGCCGTAAAGGATATGAGGAGTAAGCCGACCTAACCCGCCTTCTATTTTTCAGAAAAAGTCTCTCCGAATCACCCTTTACATATTGCAGTTTGACATGCTACTGGTTCTGGACTGGGTTATGACTTGGCCTCTGTCAGAGTGTGTGTGGACACGTTGCCTTGTTGAGATGGAGACAAAAGATGCAAAAGGCATTGTTCTCAAAAAGGCAACACGAGTTTTGTTAGAAATTCCAGCAGTTCGCTTTTTATCATTTAAAAGTGCAAAATAGACGTGCATATGTATTATTATTTTGATTATTATAATATATTGTTTTACATTTTGATTATTAGTATTTTTATAATTACCTGTGTTTTTGTTATTATTAGTGTTATTAGTAACATTATTATCAATATTGTATTATAGCCAAAACATCATCATTATTTAAGTTGTCGTTTTACGATCTGTAGCCAACCATCATTTTACGCACACGTCACGCACCAAGCAACATATATTTGAAGATATGTTTACCTGATGTATGTATTAATGACATATATTAAACAAAATATATCTCTGTGCTTGATAAATATTTGAAATCCCTTGAATATAAAAAGATAATATAACGTAATAAAAACCTTATTTGATTGTTGGCTTGAGTTGAAGGACAGCAGACGTGTATTCAATGAAACAAGTGTCATTGATATGTAGACTAGCACTAAATGAATGTCTTGTTCGAAGTAATTGCTGAGTTTCCATCTAACGTAATTCAAATAAATCGATTCCCATTCATTAATGTCACTGAAGGAAACTGTATTTGAGGGGGAAACTGCCAAAAACAATAAACATCTAATCTGACATTTTGAATAAAGGGCCGATTAAATACATTCTCATTTGTTTGCAATTAAATGTCCACTCTGAACCACTAGAATCTGTCAGACTGATAAAACCGGACGGTGGTTGTCTCCATTCACGTCAGCGTCACGTCAGACCGGTGAGAATTCAAACATCCAAACTGAAGTGACAACGGGACTATCTTTGGCATGTGCGGTATGGTATTAAGTAAGCACTGGTATGCGCCAGTAAACACACAACGCAATCCAAAACAACGTTGTGCTGTGTGCAGGCTGGTCCAGGCCTCGGGTCAACATCATAACGCCATACTATAATGTGACAACAACAAAAAAAACATACAAACAGTGCATGCTATTTTCAATGTTAAAAGACCGAAATAAACACATCATAATAGGCGGTTTCTCTTTGAAAGTATTTGCTTTTTGCCTCAATATTTTCTTAAAGCTTTTTTAAATGTATTTTTTTTTTTTTTGGAGAAGCTAAATACTACTAGGTAAATATTACAAGTAAACGAATTGGTGAGAGTAAACATATTTAAGAGCTGTGCAGCAGATTACAGGCCCAATGTATATGACGCATATTAAATAATAAGAGCTAAATCTCAGAGCGTCAGTTCAGATTCATAACGAGGCCTATATTACTTCCTCACAACACTAACACGAGCCAGACTTAATGTAAAATATCACTAGCCTGTAAGTCTGTAAGAAACGAGGCGTAAGTTTAACTCACATAAAATGAAAATTTATTAAACAAACAAACAAAATCCTTCAGAATACTTTCCAACAAATGAAGAATTTTTCAAATAGTACGGCGATATACACGTTCCTTTTTCTTACTTTTTATATTGGAACAATTGTTTGGACAATTAAGGCAATTCAATTTAGAAACACGTTTTGGGTGTTTGGTCCATAATACCCGGCTACATTTCTAGAAATAAATTACTATATGCAATTTACACGTCCATGAAAACTGACATATCCTTAACATATTACGGAAAGCCACAAAAGCAAAGAGAGACTTACGTGTTATTTGCAGTAACACTGTTCTTTAGAAAAAACAAGATAGAGTCTTTTCGGTTTTTTTTGTTTTGTTTTGTTTGTTTTCTGTCTCATATTAGTCCATATGGTGTTGGGCAGGTGAGATGGGAGGGAGGGGGAGGAGGTGACGTCGGATTTTACTGGAAGAGTTCAAACACCATGAGGGAAAATGTCGAGCCTACATTTTCTTTGGTCAGAACTTGCTGCAGTCATACACGAAAGCTCCCGAAGTGCGATAGATTGGCTGGCTTGGTGGGAACGACATCTGACAGCTGTTATTCCCATTCACCGGTGAATTATTCAAGCCAATTCTTTGGGATTCAAACATCTCTCGCACCGAATGAAAGTTCTGCTGCTGCGCCGGGTACGCTGCGCCCAAGTGGCCCAGGTCTCCGGCCTGATTGAGGTACCATGAGGTCAGCCTCCCTTGGTGCGGATGGTGGCCCTCCTGCACTGAGTTTAGATTACCGTGGCTCATGGGAGGCGACGTGGTCGTGACCGAGTAATCTGGCAACGTTTCGTCCACGGTGGTGCTCGGCGCCAAGTGGCTCGTTCTGTCCCCGGCGTACAAGCTCATGGCTTGCATGTTACAATGATAGGTGGCATTGGAGGTAGTGGACATGGAGTTTTGGTTACACGGCGAACTATAGACAGATGACTGATTTGGAGAATAGTTTAAGGACAAAGACGGTGTTATACCCGTCCTGGTGGAGGCGGTGAGGCTGGGGGCGAGCTCAGTGGCACCTTGGGGAGACCCCCTTAGGGAGGTCATGATGTTGTCTACGCTGAAGCCCTGCGTCGAGGCCTGGCCGTGGTGCTGGTGGTGCTCGGAGCCGTCCATGCCGATGGACCGATTGGAGGGGATGCTGTGGGGGCTCCCGCTGGACATGCTGCTGCTGTCCGGGCTCTCGATTTTGGGCACGGTGCTCAAAGAGGGTGAGTCGGACTGCGGCGGCGTGACTGTTCCGTTCTCGGTCTTAATATCCTGGATCCTCACGGGCTTGGAGCCCTGCACCGGCTGGTCCTGCTCACGGCCTTGCTGCCTCGGAGGCACATCCTTCTGCAGCCGCTCTTCTTTCTCTTTCACCACGTCCTTCTTCTTGAACCGTCGTCTCCTCCTCAAGAAGCTCCCGTTTTCAAACATGTTGTACGAGTCCGGGTCCAGGGTCCAGTAGCTGCCCTTACCGGGCTTTTTATCATCACGGGGCACCTTGACAAAACACTCGTTCAGCGACAGATTGTGCCTGATGCTGTTCTGCCAGCCCTGCTTGTTGTCTCTGTAAAATGGAAACCTCTCCATGATGAACTGGTAAATCCCATTCAGGGTCACCTTCTTGTCAGGCGAGTTTTGGATAGCCATAGTGATGAGCGCGATGTAGCTGTACGGGGGTTTGACCATATCCTTGGGCTGAGGTTGGGGGGTGTACGGTCCATACGCCCGGGCCATGCTGGCAGGGTACTGGTCATGAGCCGCATGAGAGTACATGTTCATGGGCGCGGGCATCCCCGTGTATCCGCCACCGGCAGCGGCCCGGTAGTAGCTCGGGTCGCCGCTGATGTACGGCACGACGCCCAGGGAGTTGGGGCTGGAGACGGAGTAGCGAGCCTGCATGTCTTCACTTGGGTCCGGCGAAAAATAAAGCTCCAAAATACGCAGACGGAGAGCTCCACTTCTCCCTCCTCTGAATCACAGTTCCGCACTGCTCACTTCCAAAAGAAAAAAGAGAGGAAAGACTGGTTCTCAGCCGTGTTTAAGCCGTCCCCATCCCTGTGTCTCTATGAAACTCAAATTGAAAAAGTTCTGAACTTTGGACACAGGACTTTTTTTTTGCGCAGTTAAATTCTTTCCTCCTTTTTTTTTTTTGCTGCCAGTGGAGCTCCGCCCACAAGAGTGCGCGCGTCGTCCAATGGGAAGTGAGGCAGTGGTGCTGGTCCCACTCGGGGCTGGTAGAAGGAGAGGTGTCGGTCACTCCCAGCCCACTGCGGCCGGGACTTCAGACGGGACAGAGCAACTCGCATGTACACGATCAGACCATGGAGAGCATATTACCGCACACTTTGTTATAGACAGACATCCTCTATCTATCAGACCTGTGGCTGTCTTAAGAAAACCAAAATAGTTGTCTTTCGATTTGGAAATGTAAGATATCATGAATCTAAATATAATAGCATTACACACACACGTATATATATATATATATATATATATATATATATATATATATATATATATATATATATATACTTTATTCAAATGTGGGGAAATGTGGTTGTGGCAGCAGAGACATTTAAGAAAATTAAATAATAAAAGTGAAAAAATGCAAAGTATATGAATTGTGTAAATATAGTATATACAGTGACATTTAAGTATGTACAGTATGATACAGTATGATATTACTTTTTTTTTGTTTTTATAAAAATAAATAAATAGTGACACCAATAAACCAAATGGCGTCGTTTATACGCCCAGTTTTAACATATACGAATGCGTTGTATTAGATAAAAGTCAAAACACCAGCAGCAGATCACTGGGACATCAAAGGAGGTCAGAGCCGCGCGTCGTGGGCAGTGGGCGGTTAAGTGAGATCTCATTACAACAGGAATTAAAGGACGGGTTGGCTGTGAGGAGCCAGAGGTGTGATAGTTTATTCAAGAGAAGAAGAAAAGCAAATGGGAAGAGCATGACTCCTCACATGAGGAGCTTTGAATCAAAATGTTTGAATATCTGCTGGGATGTTTCGGGCCTATTGTGATTGTTGCCTCTGTAACCAAATACACCAAACACCTCCCTATTCTTCACACAGAAGCAACTCCATTCATTTTTCAAAAATTCCTTGAAGATGTATTAGGTATTTTACGAAATGTCCTGATAATTAATCATAAAGCTGAGGTTTGAAATGAAAGATGGTGATCAAAGATAGACACGAGTGGAAGAGGCCGACCCAGAAGGCCTCTGGTCGCCTGCTGCAGAGGCGACTGTGCATGAAATTGTTAATGGCCATTGAGAGGCAACGTTACAGTCCTAATATCAACGTAATCCTCTGCAGGTCGTCTTAATTAAATGTCCGTGCAGTGGCCTGCTGCTCCGCCGGTTTCTCCTTACATGGACCCGGGCATGAACTTTTTCCACCGCCCCGGGCTGTTTACACAATTCACGACGGGCTTTTTACTTAATACCACGGCCTGCCCACCCAGTCCTCCTGACGCGTAATTGTTTAAGGTGTCCACGACTGAAGCCGCGAAGAACATGATGGATGTCAAAATGATAAATAAAAAAATTAAAAAAAACATTTGATGTCTGCTGACTGCTCTTTTCTTCTTCTTCTTCTTCTTCTTCTTCTTCTTCTTCTTCTTCTTCTTCTTCTTCTTCTTCTTCTTCTTCTTCTTCTTCTTCTTCTTCTTCTTCTTCTTCTTCTTCTTCTTCTTCTTCTTCTTCTTCTTCTTCTTCTTCTTCTTCTTCTTCTTCTTCTTCTTTTTTTTTTACAATATACTGAGAACACCACTATTATCAAAATACATGTTTGGGGTTTTAAAGTGAGACTTGTTCGAATATAATGTGTTCTACAATTAATTGGATTTAACGTCATTTTATGTTTAGTTTTTGTTTAGTTTTGATGCATTTGTTCCACTTAATCTTCCCCCATTATAAAAAAATAAAAAAAATCTCCGAAAACGAAAGACAAGATCATAATAAATAACGACACAAAGTTATTATAATGATATTGTTATATGTTCAATTTAAATCATGCTGGTTACTATCAGACGGATGTTCACATATAAAACAATGACCGTGACAAAACTCAGAGAGAGAGAGGGAGAGAGAGAGAGAGAGAGAGAGAGAACTATTATTTACTTTACAGTTGAAGTTGCTTCATAACTATGATGTTGGCTCCCTCTAGTGTTCACAAAGGGCAAGTTAGAAATCGTTGCTCGCTTTCCACTAATTAGCCTACAATGATTTGTGTATTTTATTTATTTCAAATCATGATGAAGTCCCATCTTTAATGGCCAAAAACCATTTCATAAGACAATTGTTTAAACATATATATTTCTGGAGACAAATTAAAAAGAAGAAGAAAAAACAGATGACGTCTAAAAGCAGTTTGCCTGATCATGAAATATGTGCATTTTAAAATGCTACAGATATTAATTTAACTAGTCAACAGCTATTACCTAATGTGTGTGTGTGTGTGTGTGTGTGTGTGTGTGTGTGTGTGTGTGTGTGTGTGTGTGTGTGTGTGTGTGTGTGTGTGTGTGTGTGTGCGCGTGCGCTGTCCAGAGTATTTGAACATAAATAAGACGATACTGCCACCTTACGGTTTATATGAATACTGCAGTCTGGAATCAGTTTAACGGGCTGCTGAGCAATGGGTCATTTATTAAGGAGACAGGTTAGCAGATAAGACAAAACTACGACCTTGAATAGTGAGATGTGCTACTCAGAACACTCTGAGAGATACTCTGAGTAGATGCACACCTCAATAACATAACATGCACACTGTGAGCATCATAACATAACATGATGCTCACAGTGTGCACCGTAACCAGATGTCAGTAAGTTGAAATGCCTTTAGTTACATACACTGCATAAGCATTATTATAACAACATGTTCATTGCAGACTTTTGTGTTTGTAAAATGGGTCCTTATTTGTTTAGCCAAGGTAATTTTAGTAGTCCTATGTTTACGAGATGGCCACATATTTATTCTCAGGCCATGGTGTGCATGTTGTATACGACAATGTATATGCACTTTATCTTAATGTAACACTTTTCAACCTATAGAATAACATATTCTAAATGGAAATAAATACTTTTCTCCCCATGCAATAGTGAACACAACTAAACACCAGGTCTGACACGGCCCCTGGCCCCACCAGGACCCCTTTAGCATGCTTTAAAGAAACATATGAAGTGTTTTTTTTTCTTTTCCGCAGGGCGTTATTTCGATTAAGGGCGGGACAAACATTGAGAGCAATGAGAGCAGTGTTTTCTCAAAGGGATGCCACTAACTTGTTGGCACTAAATATGTGATATCCGGCAAGTAGTTAGAAGCAGAAGATGTTGAGGTCACACAAGCACATTGTGATTTGTATCTTTGTTCAACTCTAAATAAAAGTTTTTTTTATACAAAATAAGTGCAAAACCCATATGACACTCTAGTCATCAGCACCGACAGAGATATTTGAGCTGCATCAGTGTGGATGATAATGGTGATAAAGATGAGTTGTGTCTTTCAATATTATGAATCTGCATGAATTATTTTCCTGAAAGTTATGCATAGTGTAAACGTGTTTTCTTTCTTCTTTGTCATTTCATCCATTTTGATTTACTCATTTGGGGATACATATATATATATATATATATATATATATATATATATATATATATATATATATATATATATATATATATTGTTAAATGCACATGGTGCTAAAATGTATTACTATTTATCTTCATCTCCATGGCAGCAGAGACATTAATCAGCTCTTATTTTTTTTTATGTATAACAACAACTGTGCCTGCATTTCAAAACTGGTGATTGGAAATTACGATGGTTGTTCTAATCTGTGCAGTATTGTTCAACATTATTCTTTATGTTTATTTGCCAATGTCTCTCAGACCTAAACTCAACATTAGACTTATAAAAGATTTGGGTCAAAATTGTGCATTTTGACAAAATTGTGTAATATACTTGATGTGAGTGTTAGAAACCCTTTTTTGATAGTGAAAGCACATTTATTGACGATTCTTTGGATTTCTTTGATCAGATTAATCTGGAAAGATTTGGCAATCCATTCAGAACTGAATTCATCTCAAACATTTTGTTAGATTGTTTTATACATCACTGTTCATCAGAGAGGCAGTTACATTTCACCGTGTATGTAACCAATATGTCAACTAACTATTCTGAAGAACGCTTTCATTTATTTTGCAGCATGAAGATATGCAAACGCATTTAACCACAACTATTTGAAATACTGTATATTTTGAGCGCTTCAACTTTCAGTCACCACGAGGTGGCGGTAGAGTCACGTGAAAAGCAACAGGACGAAAGAAGAAGGATGGGGTGTCATCCAGTTTCCAGGTCAGAGTTGTGTGTAAAATGTGCCTTTTGCCTTCTTCCTTTCTCTTCAGTAATTAATAACAACCATCATTACATAATAACCACATAGCCAGGCTTCTTAAGACGTGCATCACACTTACATTATTATCAGCATGAACTGAACCAAAGAAGGTGTATTTCCTATTAATAATTTCCATCTTTTCATAACATAAAATGTATGCTTAGTGTTAATAGAAAAATACACCTTATCCTTGTTCATATAATAAACAGATGATGGGGCTCAATGAGGTGACAGTGTCTCTGAAGAGGACTTGTGGATTTTTCTGAAAGGGAAATTTTGAAAAGATCCATAATGATTTTTTCTTGTTGCATATGAAATAAGTGATTTAAACCCAACCCAAAGGGTCAATCTAAATTGACAACTGCACTGTTTATGTATAGTTTTGGATTTGTAGAATATTATTGATAATAATGATAATAATAACAATGTACAAGAAGAACTGCAAACTGCAGAAAAATTGAAAAACGCTGTGTATAAAAAAAAAACGTTTATTGCTCAAAACACTTCCAAATTATCCTTACAAAAGTATCTCTTTAATTATCCGCTGCAAGAAATCAGCAACAATCTCAGCAACTTCAGGAACACAAAATGAAAGTGCATGAATAAAGATTAATTCAGGTACGTATACGTATTTCTGTTTTCAGTTTAACTGTTGATATCGCTTATTCATATGTGTAAAGTCAGTTACGAGAGGGGCAAAACAAGTCCTCTCATCATAACCTTTAGGCTATAAAACAGTTGTTTAAGTCGAAGTTTACTGGCATTGACTCGAAAGGTCATAAAATCGCCAAAAAATCATTTTCACCAAAAGTCACCAAATATTCTGTTAAAATAACTCCTCCCGAGGGTCACATTTAGCAGAAAGGTTTTGGGCAGGTCTGATTTTGTTATGATGTCACATGACACATGGCTTCACGTCCTGATAGACATTCTGGTGGTGGTGATGGAGCTGGTGGTAGTACGACCCTCCGCTGGGGTGGAGGGAAGAGATTCCGTTTAGGTTCAACACGAAGTCCTTCCGGTCGCACGCGGGAGCTGAGTGGCTGGAGTATCGAGACAGTCCCACTGAAACACAGCACACATGGGGTCAAGTCGTTGCCTTCATCGAAATAGTACCTGGATTATCTTTATTCAAACTGTTGGATAACAAAGACATTCTGAGTATTAATATGTGCCCTGCTGAAATGTGTTGGTATACCACTTTCTATTAGGGTGCCGCTTATGGATTTATTAGGATTACAAATCATTTGCTAAGGCCTCATAGATCAATTATAAGCTAATTATAAAAGCACGTGTTTGGTTTCCAGGTAGCAAAACATATTATGGCTGATGTTTGTACTTATTTGTCAATAACGCAAATGTTAGATTGTGGACTTCTAATTAATAATGTAGTCTGTGGGTATATACATGTTATTAAAATATGAATAGAGGGTTTATTTTGTTTTCAGTAATCAAGTCAGTTTTCAGTTTCAAATGCTAATAAATAGGGATAAAAATTAATGTTTTGCGCATACGTTGTGCAGCCCTTTTTCAGAGGGCAGATACGTCATTAATGCAAATGATAAAGTACAGTATGTTGATGGGGGATCTTTGATGGAGCCAAATATATTGTTCGCAACATGGCAACCTAACATGTGTTATAACAGTATTATAGCTTTTGATGGATTTATTAAATAATCGTAAATGGATTAACAACCATTAAAAAATACAGCTGACTTTATTTGGAGATAAATAAAGGCTTAACAGGTACACACTAACATTTGTAATAGCGTGGTTCCACTGTTTGTTGTTGTGTGCATCAAATGAAAGAACAGCATGAAAAAAGTAAAAGACTTTTAATTTGCTGTGAATCATGTTGAAGGCCCGAATGAAGTTGCACTGAAATTATTATTTCATGAATTATTATTATTTTTATATGTATTGATGATAGTTAGTTTATGTCGTGTTCGGGACTTCTTCACGCAGGTCTTCATCATAAACTCGTCAATTTATGGCGTCATTTGGCCTTTTTTTTAACCTTCTATATAGAGGCCTCTAAAGAAAGCCTGAGGGAAAATGCTACCAAATAGTAAGACATTTAAATTGAATAGGCTACATGGGCACAGCAAATTGAAACTGAAGTATTGAAACTATAAATTACGCAACGTTACAATCTGATGGATGAATTATGTTGACATTGTCAGGGTATTTTTCTATGTTTTACTCACTGCAACCGGAATCCACTGTATAGATTACATAATCCAAGGCAATTTAATTGAATAAAAAACGCATTGTGAAAATCAAAGCTCAATTAAATGTCTCACGACTCCTCTGAATGCACATGTATCAGGCATCATAAATCATATATAATAGATCTGCAATAGATCTACCTGAGCTCTCTGAGGAGTCTCGCGCGTTGTGGTGCAGATAGCCTTGATCCAGAGAATAGGAGGACATCGCAGAAGAAGTCGGACTGCCTGCTGCCAGCGACTGCTGTTTGATGTACGAAGACACACCAGGCGAACTCCAGTGTGAGGCCGCATTCGCATAAGGAGACTGACAGTCCAACGTGCCCACCATCGCCGGGGAGGACTGCAGGGGGCTGCTGCTGCTGTCCGGGCAATAGTCCGCATTAGAGGCCACCTGACATGCGGCCATGTGCGCTGACCCGGAGCCTGGTGACATGTGTGAGACGTGATGTCCTCCTCCGAGGCCCTCGAAGCCAGCTGGCAGTGTATTGCCCATCAGGTCTATGTTGTAGCCGTTGTGGCACGCTAGTGAGCCTGGAGGTGTTTGGAAATCAAAGTTTTGCGGCAGCATGGACGCACCAAAGCCGATGCCATTCATCATCCTGTACATCGGCTTCATTGCTTGGCATTTCCTACGGAATCCCCGAGGTCTGCGACGAAAGGAGCCCTCCTCGAACATGAACTCACTACTCGGGTCGATGGTCCAGTAGTGCCCTTTGCCAGGTCTACCGAGACCCTTAGGCAGCTTTATAAAACACTCGTTCAGAGACAGGTTGTGTCTGACGGAGTTCTTCCATCCCTGGTATGATCCCCTGAAGAAAGAAAATCGGGCCTGCAGGAACTGATAGATTTCACTCAAAGTTAGCCTTTTGACCGGCGAGCTTTGAATTGCCATGACAATGAGGGCGATATACGAGTAAGGAGGCTTTTCCGGACGCCTCAAGCCGGAGTTTCCCTTTTTCCATTTGGGTGACGCAGTGTGCGCGCTCTCCATCACCGGCTGCGCGCTCAGCAAGGCTGCGTTTAAAGCAGCGGCCGCTGGACTGGAGCGAGGATTAGATGGATCCAAATGTTGAATAGAGGTCTCGGTCGTCATGGTTGTCCCTCTTTTTGAATCTGTCTATAACACTTGAGCAACTATAACGTTTCTTATATTTAAAAAAGGCTAATGCTATGATTAAAAAGCCAGTTTCCCTTTGCGATGCTCTGCGCGTTCATAGCCGTGAAAATCGAGAAACACCATCCGCTGCTCCTCCTTTCTCTCTCTGTCCATCGCTGGCAATAATCCCACAAGAGAGGGACAATGTATCTCCTCGTCTTTCCTCGCGCATATCCAACCGGCCAAACACAAGTCGACCACCTATCAATTCTTAAATCTCTCTCTGCCCCTTCTATCCCCCCAAATCCCTCCAAGAAATCGCCAGGAACTACTCCCTCCCCATCTGGCCAGGATCCAGACTAGAAGCCGGACACGGCGCAGTGGAGTAAGACAAATCTCCTCCCACGACTCTCTTTCCAAAACACCTCTGAATGCATTTGCCAGGAATGTATTATGCACGATAAACCCTGATGAATAAAGCGAAACTATTTGGAGAAATATTTTTTTTTCTCGTGTACTTTGTATTAACAAATACGATGGCTCCTTTTTTTAATACAATACACATAGGAGAGAAAGAGTCCTGCAGCGCTCATTTATTTGGGATCTGTTGGACTCTGACATGACTGAAGCACGCCTTTTGCATCAGAGCCAACGTGCCACACACAGCGCACACGTGTCAGTTTACCTCCTTGAGCCTGTTTTTACATCCCTGGAGAAATTAATTGATGAGAAACTCTAAAGTTGTGATGAAAAATTCAGATAATTTATATATGTATATAGAGAGAGTTTATTTATGAATGCCCTCGAGTTGTGCAAATGCAGGTGTCATTACAAAGACAGTCACCAATATAACAATGTTGTAAATAAAGAAATTCCCACACCACATAACACAATCTGCCCGCAATCTCAGAAACATCAAACCTGCTGCCCCGCTGCGTGCAGGATGCAGCTATAGTCTAAAAGGGAATTTACTTTCTAGCCTCAGAAGAATGGGCCTATTTAGAAGACAACTCTTGCTATTGTGGATTCCAGTTGAGTTCGCTCAGGATGCACCATGTGCAAACACTTCCCTGCGCATGTGTGACTGAGGCGACAGCTATTTGCAGCGCCAGACAGAAAACATAAATATTGGATGCCCCTTTCCGGCAGAAGCGGACTTCATGAACACTGAAAAAGAAACACTATAAGGCCATTTCTTTCTTAATCGGAAATTATACGAAAAACGATCACGACATAATAAGATATTGATTAGTTTATTTCATTTGGTTTCATTATATTATCATTATCATTGTTATTATTGTATAGTTTGTTTATTATTACTATTATTATTATCATTATTATTATGCACCGTTACTGGCTGTTCTTCCAAAACAATTAAGGAGAAATCTCTCACCCTTTAACCTACAACATATTGTACAACATATAGGCTGCAAAGGCCAGCAAGCCTGAGACGTTTACATACTAAGAGGAGGCTTGTGTGTATCATGCCCTTCGTATTACACCAATCGAGCTCTCGAAGAAAGAAGGTGGAGATGTCCCTTCCAGGTGTCCGTCCATTTGTCTCCACAAGAACCAACGACTTCTTTTTCATTTTCAGAAATCAGAAAACGCAGACATCATCAGTTAGAGTTTTATTTCGTTCGTTTTTGAAAGACAGAGACACAAAAACAGTCAAAGTGCATATTTTTAACACGTTTTCAGACAACGTTAATGGTCAGTTCAGTAACATTTACAACATAATTGTGCATCAAAGATCAAATATAAGATAAGACAATGCTTTAAGAGGTACAAAAATAAGAGTAACACTTTGTCACCACAATAAAGTCCACTCCAAATGTCAATTCTCCTCTCCTCTGTGTTCATTGTCAGTGCACAATGATGCTTTTTAATCATCAAAGGAAATAGGCGTTTGGCGCATGCGCAGCAGAGGAGTCCGCATAGCAGGCTGGCTTGAAGTATGAAAATGAGGCAGGCGTATTTAAATGAGGCATCATCAGTTCAGTGTAGCGCGGCCAGGTGAAGGCCAGGTGGAGTGGTAAATGTTCTTGGTTCGAGTCCCTCTTGAACGGCTTGCTGAGGATGCTGTCGATCGCAAAGGAACTAGTAAACTTGACGCATGAATCCGTCCTGGTGGTGGATGCAGACTGCTGAACGCTCCGCGGCTCCTCGGACACCTTTGGCTCCCTGCTGCACTTTTTATCAATGCGTTTTCTTCTGCGCCTGAACACTCCGTCCGCAAAGGTGTATTCACTGTGAGGGTTGAGCATCCAGTAATTGTCCTTCCCCCAAGGTCTGGACGGGTCCCGCAGCACTTTGAGAAAGCAGTCATTCAGAGACAAGTTGTGCCGAACCGAGTTCCTCCAGCCGGTGTAGCTGCCTCTGAAGAACGGGAACCTTTTCATCAGGTAGTCGTTTATTTCCGCCAAAGTCAGACGTCCAGAGGGGGAGTCCCGGATAGCCATGGCGATGAGAGCGATGTACGAAAATGGGGGTTTGGGTCTCCGTGTGTACGGCTTGGACTTGGTGCTGGTGCATGGAGTAACAGGTGGAGGAGGGCTGGGAGCCACGCAGTCCCCATCCGAGCCCAGCTCTTCCTCAGCAGAAAGAGGGGAACGCGCACTCCCCTCTGCATCAATAGACATCCCGACGAAATGCTTCATGTCATAGTGGCTTCCACACAACACCTCTAACTTCATGCTCTCTGAAGAATGTTCCTCTTTGTGGAAAAACGTTCCAATCTGCTCTCCGCGTAAAGTCCGGATCTTGTGCGTCAAGAAGCGCAGTGCTTTGAAGTGAATCCAATGAAGTCCTGCGTAGCTGTCATACCTGCCTGTACCGAAGCCAGTCTCACCTATTCATCTGCGAGCAGCTGTTTATATCAGGCTCACCTCTCAGGGCCAACCCAAGAGGGCGGAGTTAAATTATTCCAAAACTTTTGTTTTACATTGCGAGCATGATAGTCTATATTAAGATCATACTACACGTTTCATTATAAGCCTATACTATCATATTTTCACTGAAAACACGATTCAGTGCAGCTTTATTATTACGTTCTCACCTTTGAAACGGGATCCGTCAGACACATTGGGACTATTTCACCTGAGACAACCAGGTGGCGTATGTTGCCTGTTATTTAAAGGTGTGTCGCATGCAGGTACAATTTCAGACAACACTGTAGCCTGAACTGCCCTTTCATGCAATTCCTTGAATCCTAAAACAGTGTCTACACAGTTTTTTGAGTGTGATATTTAAACAATCTCTGTGAGAAAAGATGCTCCATGTGCCAGCAGACTGTAGACACATCAAAGCACTTTACTATGCTTTATTTATGAAGTAAACTTCAGATATTCATAACTTAACGGCCCACATAGAAACCACTGTTACTGTCATTTGTGATGTGATTGCAATGATGACAACAAGGCCCGACAGGTGAACAGACCCATTGACTGCATCATGCCTCCAATAGCTAATACCAGTCTTTCATTATTATTTAGCCCGGATGCGTTCTCCTCCCACTCACTCCCTCAGGTTCATCCAGCAATCATGTTGAACTTGACAACCTGTATAATTGGTGGTCTAACTTCCTGCAAATCACTGGGTTCATTGGTTGTGCTGCAACAGTGTCACCAAATAGATAAATAACCTCATCATGTTGACATCAGACCAACTGCTGATATGTTGTTACAGTGACTATAGTGGTTTAGCTTTTGCAGACTGTATTTGTCAAGCTGTTTTTTGGCTATGTAGGCTATACGTGTTTGTGCTGGTGTGGATGTTTTGATTTTCAGGTAATCTGTTTGTGTTGTTTGTGACTCCCAATCCAGGGTGAAGTCACTATTGTGAAAGGTGGCATGTGAAAGATGGATTCCTGTAAGCTAACCACACAATGACAAGAGCTCAAATACCTTGTATTCATTCTGGTCACTGCATGTAGCAGCTTGTGAGGCAGCCGTGTGTCTGTGTGCTCTTGAATGCATCAGGATCTACTTAATAACAGCTGTACAGGTGGAACCACAGAGCAATATGTGGGCCTCATGCCAAAGGCACCTAATAAGGCACCTTTTACAAAAGGGTTTATAAGTAACTATTAGCTTCCTTAGAACTTGTTATAATGTACTACTTTATGTTTCTAGAAAGGAGATACAGACAACATAGACCATAATCCTTTTTATCAACATTTACAGCTGCAGACTTGATTCTTATTATTTTGTCTTTATTAATGAACATTGTTTTCTACCGACTTTATGGCTTATTAGAAAGTGAGAAACCCATTCATTAATGGATCACCAACATTTATAAATGCACTATTGAGTTTAAAAAACAAAAACGATAATGCAGTTATGGCAATCATGATTTGGTTCTTATCTATAAAGCATTGGTAAATCATTTGTTGATCATTAATTAAAACCATCTACCAGCCCCTTTGAAAGACAGCGGTATAGTTGTTTAATAATCATCGGGACCTGGGGTGACAGAGCCTTTTCAGCTGCTGCACCTCCCCTCTGGAACGCCCTCCCCATCCACATCCGTCAGGCTCCCACCCTATCGTCATTTAAGCAAGCTCTCAAAACACACCTCTTCAAACTCGCCTTCACCTGCTAACCCCTGCTCCCT
The DNA here is from genome assembly GCA_038501785.1 of Myoxocephalus aenaeus. Classification (NCBI taxonomy): domain Eukaryota; kingdom Metazoa; phylum Chordata; class Actinopteri; order Perciformes; family Cottidae; genus Myoxocephalus; species Myoxocephalus aenaeus. The sequence goes on from JBAMJR010000162.1 coordinate 2,759,134, forward strand.
ACCCTGCACCCGCTAACCCCTGCTCCCTACCCTGCACCCGCTAACCCCTGCTCCCTACCCGTTGCAGTTTCTCTATTTTTTTAGTTTTTTTTGTTGATTGTTTGCTTTGTTTGCTCCATTGTCTTCCTATATTTTAGTTTTTATTCTGTGCATATCTGTCAAGCGTCTTTGAGCATCTGGAAAAGCACTATATAAATTAAAAGTATTATTATTATTATTATTATTATTGTTATTTATCATTGTCACATGTATTCATTTTTTACAACAAACACTATGAATCAGCTCGTTGAACTGGCTTTACTTACTACAAACATAGTATAGAGGCTACAAGTACTGGATACAAGGGTATTTATGGAAGCTCATATTGGCAGGCATAATAATCTCAGACAATAGATAAAAAAAAAAGAAAGAATTGGCCCGTTGAGACATGTGTCACATTTTCCTCAGACAGTGACTCACTGCCATTAATCACTTAAACTATAGAAGTTCTTATTGTCTCAACCTTTCTCTGACTCTGTCAAGACCAGTGTGGTGAGATTTATGGGAGCATTAGATAACAGTGTGTTGGCATTCTGCAGACACTAGATCAGATAAGGCCTTTCAGTTTGAATTAATTCATTTTTAAAGCACACAATCCTGGAAGCCATGACAAGTGAAAACTTACAGTATGAACCATGTTGTAAATAAATAATGACATCAATCTCTGAGCAGCACCCTGTCCACTAAAGCTCCATATTTATTTTCACATTAGAACTGATCAACACATTTCAGATCCAAGTGTCGATTTGGGTGCAGTAAACTATCACTGCAGCTCTGACTCCGGCCTTCAGGTAACACTTGTCGATGTGTTGGAATGAGGAACTCTGTGAAGCCCGTAGTCAGACGTCACATGAGTGGCACACAGTGCTCAGTTCATGCATATGAACATTTAAGAATCACAAACTGATGCCAACAGAATAACTTGCATGCACAGATTCATGAATACAAAACAATGCAGACACACACACACAGCAGACAACTCACTTACAGTTCAATGTATGTAGTGCACAATATTTTGGAGCCTGCAGTTGTTGATTATTCCCAATTTTGTTCAACAGGACTTTGATTCCTGGAAGGTGATTGGGCCCAGCCGTAGCTCATGAACGACACACAGCCACACGCCTATGATTCCTAATATGTTCCCTCTGCCTCTAGTTGTTTGTGAAGGGAAATTGTTTTCCAGTCATTTAGAAGGAATACATATTATTAGTTGATTGCAGGTGTAAAGAACAAAGCTCTGGCCAAACACTGTACTTATGTTGAATTTTGTTCATGTTATTCTAGGTTGACCAGTTAATTAAAGCGTTTGTGGTGAGAGTATGATGCACTCTATGTGATGAGACAGTGAAGATGAGCCATCAACACACTTGCAATATGTGTTGTTTTTTGTGTGACATACTGTTGAGGGTATACAAGTCTCCAATAATGTTAATGTAATTAAAACAGTAAGTGTTGTAGATAGAGCAATACTTCTACTCTAAGTGGTTTCTTACAAGCTGGATCATTTTTTTCTTTACATTAAGCAAACTGTGTACATTTACAGCATGTCAAATCAGTAAAAAAAAGGATGTATATTCATTGTATATTCAATTTCCCCTCGGGGATTAATAAAGTATATATTCATTCATTCATTCATACCCGATTGAACATTATTTGTGTACAAATATATTTGTCCTGTGCTGGGAATCCTCGTACGTAAATTGATGTACTTTTCAGTTACAAAACAATAATGTGTATTTGAATCTTTTTAGAAGTAACCTTTATTATCAGATAATTGCCTTACACAGCAGGGAGATTTTGAGAAAAATATCCAAATCCTTCTTAGCATTTCAGTGATGTAAACTGTTGCAGCAGATTCCACAAAATGTCTAAAAATAACCCTGTGAAGATGTCAACCTGAGGAGGATTTAGTTTGCATAACTCCCACCCGAGGCGTGTGTGTCTCTCTCTACGCAAACACAAAGCGTGTGCGTGCGAGGCAGCAGATCATTTGAGATGTTCAGATGTTTTGCAAAGGATTATGTTGCTGAGAGCATCGAGATCACCGAGTGGCTTCAGAGTCTGGGACGTATTCAAAGGTTCAAAATAGAAACAGAATTGCATGTTGATTCCAGGCATTCCTTCATGCTATTTATGGCAGCTGTGTGTTTATTATCGTTATACAATACATCCCACCTCAAAATGTTTCATCAGCCACTAATTATAGTATTTTGACAGCTCTGTTTGGAAACCATGTTCTCAGCATTTGACTGGAGCATTATGGTTTTGCACAAACATGTGCGTGTTCTTAGTCATCATCAATGTGTTCCTTCATGTGTACTTGGCTCCACATGTTTCTTCATGTATGTCTGGTTCCTCCCTCTAAATGCACACTTTCACCTGTAAGTATCTATTGTATGAAAGACTCTGTCTGTGACTTTTTTACAAGTTTAGTTATGTTTCTTTACCCTTTGTTATGCTTAAATATAGGTGATGTGTGAGACACAAATTTAAAGATGACAGTTAACAAAGTTCAAGTTCTCTCATGTCTCTTGATAGAAGAATTGGCAATAAATAAAGGAATGAAAGCAGGCCCCTGCCTGTTGCTGGTTTGGGAAGTTTCTATTTCGGTCTCGTCACTTCGTTAAAACTATGAGCTGCAAAGCAAATGGGAAGAAAAGGTGTATTGGAAAAGCAGTTAACATATCAAACACGATATGTTATGTACAGGTGGAGATGGATAACCATGAGCTTTTTCCTGCATTTTCCTCTTCTAAGCATGTTGGGATCACTACAGAAACCAGAATTATAATGTCAAAGACTCATAATAAGAAACATGGTTTTTTTCATATTTTCTATAGTTAGTAGTGCAATTAACTCTCATTTATCAAATAATATGCATATGCATTTCTTTCATTCAGTTTCATGCAGAATATATTTTCCTGCTCTATCACTATACTTTTTTAAATCTTGTCTTACTTGGTCAACTATTGTTTTTTGCATCTCCAGCCTATGTTTTCATATTTCAATGATAGATCTTTTCATATGGTGTAGTATTGCAATCAGCCACGTATTCTTAAATACACTGCTTTTAGTTTCATTTATATCAGGCTATATTTTAGTGAAATAATACCAATATCAGTCAAAAGCAGGGACAAACTGATAGTAAACATTTGACTAACTAGACAGGTACACTTGAACAAATATAAATAAAGATAAAAACTTACTGATGCAGTTCCTATTTTGTTTACATATTTGCATCAAAAGTCCAATTCAGTTAAAACCGTTACAGGCTAGCACAAGGATCGAGAGGCCAGGTAGCTGTTAGGTAACGGTTTGGCGTCCTTCATGCAGAAGCAAGCCATCTGTATGAATACACCGCATTACCCCTTTTTCATGTTTAGACAAAACAAGGGGGAATGGGGGTAAGCACTGCCAAAGAGGGATGTGGTTTATCTAGCAAATGGGGAAACAGTTTCCACACTGAATGGGTGTATAAAACGTCATAACAGTGTGTGTGATGAGAGAACGCATTCAGAAAAGGGGTCGATCCTCACATTTTATTCTCTCAGGAGTTCTGGGTACTGGGCCGTGTTGAGGCCTAGCGTGTAATTGGACAGAGTACCGGTAAGCGGTTGCTGACAAGCAGCAGGGCTACAGAACTGTTAACGTCATCACACTATATGGCAGAGAGAAACGGCGAAAAAAATATTTGTATCTGAGGATGCAAGGCAGGCAATCGGGTGACTTAGGTCAAAACTGAAATGAGTCGCAAGAATTTGATAGAAATGCTTCCTGACTTTTTCCTATTTGTTTTTGTTTAAACGGCACTGAATCCCAAACATATACTTTACAATCAACAATTTTGCAGTGTCAGCAACATTTATCTGTTTTAACCTTGTGAAATAAAGTAAAAGGAATTACAAATGCTATCCACAGGTATTGTTTAGCAGCTGTAGCACATTTATTCATGACCCATCATGTCATAGTTTAGAGAGAAGGTTATGATGATGATGAATGTATGTATGTATGTATGTATGTATGTATGTATGTATGTATGTATGTATGTATGTATGTATGTATGTATGTATGTATGTATGTATGTATGTATATATGTTTGCACCCCTCTCAACAACTGCAAAATTCTTTAATGCAATCACAGGTTCATCATTATCTGCAAATAACCCTTGTCTGTCTTCAGTGTGGATATATTTTTGTCACCATCTCTTTCCGTACCCAAAGCCTCAGAACACTGCGCCACATAAAAAAAAGAAAAAAGAAAACTATTCAAAGCTGTAAACAAACAAAGGCATGGTCTCTCTTTTCTTCTTGTGTATAACTTATGTTGTCACGGCAATGGTCAAATTCAATCCCATGACATAAAGAGGTTGAAAAAGGAAGCTGAAGCCATATGCGACCTCAGCCATCAAAGCACAACTGCAAGGCGAGCTTAAGTTGAGAATGAAATGATCACGGTAAGAGGGTGGAACTTTAACACTGAGTGAGTGCCTTGTGTAAACTGAAAGGGGATATTAAATATTTATAAATTTGTTTATCCAAATTAAATTGCATTTCTTTGACATTAGCTTTCTCCACACCCTGTGTTAATAAAGACATGGAAGGATATTCTTGCTCATCTGTTTGTTCTCCTTGTTTGCATGTTTCTGGTCAGATGGGGATGCTGCCATGTCAGCAGTTCCTGGGAACCAGGATGAAGTTGAACCGTTGTTAAACTTTTTAAACAGCTTAACAATTTGCTCTAAATCCCCTCTCTGATCAGGGTGCCTTATATCCAACCACCCAGAGGAAAACATTTAACAAATGTAAAGCAGTTTAAACATTGTGACATGTTGTCAAGGCTCTCTGGCAAAGGAGCAAAAGAAAGTCTGGTTTTACAAGTGGACTGTATGTATTACAGTAGATTTAATTCTGCTTTTGAGTGTGTTTCTGTTGCTTGTTACAAACAAGTCTATATTCCAACACGACTATTCACCAGAAATCTACTGCCTTTATCTGCAAGGACAACAGTTGCGTGAGGCCATGCTCTGCTGCCCCGTGGCTAAACATTTAAGGCGGCTTTAGTAATCAACATGTGGAATCTTGATGGGAGTTCTTATACCATCAACATTTTAATCACACTGTGTTTGAAGTCTCTGTTTTTCATGTTTTACACACTGACCACTTTAGCGGTCTCAGTGAAACATCATCTCAAGCTTATAGTGACACAAAACCTAGATTGTAATATTTTAAAATCATGATACTGAACAGAATCGGCAGAATTTTGACATGCCCTGCCACATCATTTAATGTATATACAAACCAAAAGGTCCTGACACTTTGTGTGTATTAACCAAAATGACCATTTACACCTGTTAAATACAGAATCTAAAAGCGTTTGGCCGGGTCAGCCCCAACTGTGCTCAACTTGTTTGCCTGCCTTTAGGCCTCCAGGGCTCATTCGTGCAGGCACAGAAAAACAATCTGTGTGATGGGATCCCCTTTAGGTAAAATATGCTGAGATAATATCACTGTTACTACATCTACAGGACCTGTTTGGGTTATTTTCAAATGAGAGAAAAGAAGACAGGGCGAAAAAAAATGCTCTCAGCGATGACAACAAAGGGCCCTGCGTGCAAATGAAAGGAGGAACTCCCTTTAGGTGAGTGCCTGTAAAATGTTGGCTTTGCACGAAACCAACACAGGTTTACCTGCACACACCTTATTTACACCTACTCAGATAGAAGTCAATCAGAGGGCAAAAACTACCTTGTCAAGAAGATTGAATGTGCTGTGGTACAGTAATCATAATCTTTATCTTCCCATTTACTTTTGTGTTTGGTTGCCACAATATATTTGTTGCTTTTGTTACCAGGTCTGTCTTTCCTAATTTTATTTCCTTGTATCTATAAAACCCCACAAGGCAGGTAGATGTTAATACGGACCAGTAACTCCGCTCCAGAATGTGTTAGTTGTTGTTTGCAACAGCAGGTCTTTGTCTGTGATCACAGCAGGATTTTGTAATCCATGTTCCACAACGACAAAAGTACATTATGTATGTAAATGAACGAGGTTATTTAGATCTTTTGGGCTTAAAGCGAAATAAAAGCAACGTCTGTTCCTCGTGTAGTCTTCGCCGGATTCCATAAACAGATCTCCCTGGTGGTCTGAGTGTGTGTGTGTGTGTGTGTGTGTGTGTGTGTGTGTGTGTGTGTGTGTGTGTGTGTGTGTGTGTGTGTGTGTGTGTGTGTGTGTGTGTGTGTGTGTCTGCATGTGTCTGCATGTGTTTGTGTCTGTTTCCTTCCGAGTGGTGGTTGTATCATGTGTGTGTTTTAGATGCAAAAAAGAGAGAAAACCAGCGCTCGCGTGGAGGACAGCCAAGCTCTTAATTATATTTATTTCTCAGCCACACGCTTCCAGAACTGTTCTGGATCTGTTCTTTCAGTTGGACCTCAGCTCAGCACAATGCTTCAAGCCTGGTGTGAGTTTACTTGCTATGTCTGTGAAAAGGGAATGTTTACAGTATGTGTGATGAGTGTGCGTATGAAGTATTGAGTGGGCGTGCATTGCCATAGGTATGTGTACCGACTGTCTCTATAAGAGTGCAATTGCACAAATGCTGACAACAGTAATGGCTCTTTTATGACAATTTGGATGCACAGAAACTCTCGAGAAGGTGAATGCGCCGGCTCCTATACCTATAGAGCTGCATCAGGTATTCACTCTGTTCGCCATTGGCTCAAGACCAGGCCCAGTCTCACAGACTCAAGCTGCAACATCGGCCATTATTTTCTCGTTAGCGACGGGGCTCTTTGTGGCAATGTTGATCAGTCGGACGGTCTCTCTATCACTATGGTCTATTTCAACAACAACTGAATGAGTTGATAAGAATATTTTATTCATGTTAATGAGAGAATCAATTCTTCTGACTTTGGTTATCCTCCTGACCGTCTGACCTTTCATATAGCACCAGTAATACTTTGGTTTATGACCAAATATCTGCGTTACAGGCTATGCGTGCAGTAATATGCCAGTAAACAGTAGAAGTAGAGATTGAAAACCAGGAATAAAGTCAGTTTGACCATTTCACTGAATCTAACCCATCTACAATGAAAGGATGGAGCGAGTTCTTCAACAAGTTTTAATTGTTTTGTCATGTCAGCTCATACTGGGAATTTTTCATTCCGTCTGGAGATGAAGACAAGCTTTTGCAAGTTACTTCAGTCCCTGTAAACCTTCAGATGGTGTGCAGTAGCACCATTACCTCATGTCTTATGACATGTTATGATCTGATTTGTAAGCACACGTTTAAATATATTGAGTTAACTATCAGTGGAAGAAAGGCAATTAAAGTGTGTGCCATTGCATATAAAACAATAAATGTCAAGTGTTTTTTAGCAATGTGTTTTTGATGTAAAGTCTATTTTAGGGTTTTACAAGGTTGACTTTTCTTTTTGCGAAAGTATATTGTCTTTTAGTTATGCTAAACCTTAACATGCCGTTAGTGAGATACTATCATACTATAAAAGTTATACTATTAGAAATACACAATGCAATGTGGTTTATTCTTTAACATCTAAATGTCACCATGCTACTTTTCAGACATTTTACGTGCAGGATTTATTTATTTCAGGTGCAACAGATATTGTTTTACTACTTTATGGTTTTTATGTAAATTGTACTTATTCCATTATGAGAAACACAATAATTGACTTATCATTCGTAGGTTAGATGAGTTTACTTAGTTTCGGAAAATTTCATAATTTTGAGAGATACTACTGCTAGCAATACTGCCATTATCATATATTGACATTATAATTAAAACCACTGTGTACAATTACTTTTTTTTGTTTAAATATAACAATAATAATTGAATTAGTTCCAACAGTCCCCTTAACACAGCCAACACGTTGACTTGTCATAGTAGAGGAAGCACAGGTTTAATAACATTAACACTGCCATGACAGTGAGCCAGCATCAGGAACGTAATGTTCGGGTTATGCCAGAAAAGCACATTTATTTTCACCTGAGTTTTTCCTACTTTGGCGTGTCAAAATGAGTTTATTAGTGTGCTAACATTTCTCTGAGACTAAAAAAAGTCTACAGATTACAGATTAATTGCATCAGAATGATGAGCCTTTGTAAATTTGCATTAACGATACATTTGTCTTATCAACCAGGTGTCATTCTATCTGAGGACTCAAACACAACAACTAATAAAGAGAGTTATCTCTCACAACGTATGAGTATGATGGCGAAATGAAAAAAAAAATGGAGGGGGAAGGAGAGAAGTGATTATCTTTCATTTTATTAAAGTTGCCTTTCAGTATGTGCCACCTGAGTAGTCCTTTTGTTTAGCTTTGAACATCTTATCAGCATCATTTGAAAGAATGTCACTAGTCAAGATCTAACAGACAGATAAGTTGCGTTACTCATGTTAAGCAACGTCCAGAATTTGTAATGCAGCACCTTTACACCTAATAGTAGCTTGATACAAATAAATACGTAATGGCTTTATTCCTGCCCTGAAGGAAATCCTCTCAGTCTGGTAATGAATGATTTTAATACAACACAAAGTTAGTAGTTGTTCATTCTAAATTATGTGAAATGTGAATTATTACATTTTAAATGTAAATCAGAATAAAGGAGTAATCAAAACAACAATTCTAAAGAACTGAGGAATAACCCATAAAATGAATGCAGTACAACATTTATCGTTAATAACCGCAGGCCTCTGCTTACCAAGATATTCATTCTTTCAATCTCCAGCACAGCAAGTGTGTCTTGGTGTGTGGTATGTTCACAATGAGGAGAATGTAAACTGTGCTAGAAATATGATCTCCAGGTTCAGAGATCTGAGAGAGATTAAAGCATGGGATTTGAAGTCGTCAACAGTGGTTGCTGACTTTTAAAAGCTTGTTTCACCATGTAGTTAGAAATGCTAATGAATAATTCCCTCAATCTTATATGAGCTACCTGAGGCCAAGGCAACAGCTCGTGTGTTTTTATTTCCTGCGGTTGCATCCGAGAGCTAAGGTCAAGCCGATAGGCTGTCTGGGCATGGCTTTCAAAGAATCCTGCAAGGACAATCAGCCCATGCCAGTAAAGGTGCGTGAGAGATTCTGCTCCACCCCATTTCATAAATCATTTATCATCTCTCTGATCAGTTACATCAGATAAAGCAACATGAGTTGTCTATATAAACGTTCCAGATTATAATGGTGAACATGAGGTGACTGAAAAGGAGCCAAGTCTACGCATGATTCATGTGGGTAAGGCTTAAACCAGATGAGGAAATGTGAATCTGAATTGTACCCTTTCTGGTAAACTGGAATTCAACCAGTGTAAATAGAAATGTCAAGTCTTTCCCGACCTTGTCAGATTTCATCAATTTAACTTCAGGGAACTTTGGCATACAAACGTTCTTGACAGTGTCGCACTTTAAAGAAAAGGAGAGCCGAGGAGTCCAAAACAGAGAAAGCTATTAAACGTATTAGCTGTGTTGCACATCTTTTTTATTTGAGTATATAAAGTGTTCCACAACAGAGGAATGATTTACAAACAGTTCGAAGGCAATAGTTGATGGTACAACAACTGTCTTTCCCACATGCACTGCTACCCTGAATTTACGGCATCACCCAGAGGGGCTGGATGCTCAATCATTCGTACCGGACATGAAACAGACCCCAGCTCCCAAGTCCAAAGTCTGTGTAATGTCCAATTGAGCCCACGTGTGAATAGGGAAGGTCGTTGTCCAGAGAATTCACAGAGGGTGAGTTGGCGTGTTTCATATATCATACAGATGGCACAAAACCTGAAGAAACAAATATCCAAGGATGAAGAAGACAAAAGTGTCTAACTGCAGAGATGAGATTTGTGAATTTATTGGTCAGTGCCGATGCGAAATTCATCAGACAACTGAAATTGTTGAGTGCTATGTTCCCAGGTGGTGAGATTATTAGCAGTTAAAACTGCAGTACATCATTCTAACACATGGATTGTCTTAAAGTGCATACATACTGTATGATGACCACACACATTGTCAAATATACATAGCAACCTCAGAGCAGACTAAACTCTACTTCTGCCTGACAACATAGGCTAGGGGGGGGTAAATCAGTTTTAGAGGCTATATGCCAGAAGATCAAACTTTCACACTCCCTGAATCTCACAGCCCACTGCGATGGATCACCAGCTGTTGTTGCTGAACAGGGAAGTTCAGGTTTCTGTGACACTCTTCAAGAGACTGGGTACACCTTTCTCAGGAAACTGGCAGTGGAACAACTCGTGAAAGGATGTTTTCTTTACTACGCCCAGTGTTTGTCAGGTCTGAGGAGGGAAGGTGGGTTATGATAAGGTCGAAGGAGGTGAATAGTAATTTCTATTTTAGTCTCTTTGAAGGACGGAGTCGTCGGTCCTTTGGGGGTCTGTAGACTGATTCTTACCTTTGACCCAGACTGCAACTCAAGAAATGAAGTGCAAACAGTCAGGGAGCAGAAGAAAATATATCCTACTTTTGTGATGCCTAATTTCATTGCAATATATTTGTATCTTGCAATTTTTATTTTTTTTAAAGTCAAGGTTATTCAAGTTTTCTTTTACATATCATTCATTGCCTGTCCTGAACTTTAATGTTCTGTATGTTTGCATCTGTGTCAAAACATTCGTCAGTACACCCGTAACTTACTTTAAGGTACAGCAATAAATAAGTCTCTCAAAATGAAGCAGGTCTCACTTGGTACCTAAAGACGATCTGGGAACCCCATTAAGAGGCATGAACTTGGCCCATAAACACAATGGTGGGTCGGAGTCAAAGAGTCAGGCACGATGAAAGCGTTTCCCGTCCATTGACCTCTTGTCATTCCAAGCCCGCCGTGCTGTGGAGCGAGATCAAAACAAAGCCTTTGTAATCTGATCCACATTCAGCATCAAACAACCACTACCAACAAAACAACAAGCTATGAGGTAAAAGGGCACAAAAATAGTCTGGGTAAGGGCCGTAACACAATGGCATTGTAACTGCAGAAACAGACATGGGAGACTGGCATATTTTGTGTGCTTTCTAAATTGCACCTGTCTATTTTTTAAGTCGTTCATTCTTAAGATCATAGGTTTGATACATTTTTGAGACGTTAAACTTAAAATAAATATGGCAAGTAACTGTAATGCAGGACGGCTACACAAGAAATAGCAATACATGATAATAATAAATCTAATATCCTCGACTTTACAAACATGTTGATCTCTGAAAACACTTGAGAGAGCCAACAATTTACACAGTCTATCAAGTTTCAAGGGAGCTAGAAAATAAGACTTTTGGAATAGCTCGAATTCCTCACAGCACAGCTGCAAACTGTGTCATTAAAGTTATGGTGAGTGAAAAACCTGAAAAAGGATTTCTGCAAATCTAAAAGTTAATGTAAGTTAAATATTAGTATGTCAGGTATATTTGTTGATTTATAACCCTTTTCATGCAACGACTATGGACACTTTGGCCAAATACTAAATTCAGTGGAAAGAATAAAGGAGGTGACATTTCTTTTCCTGGTGAATGAATCCAATGGGAAAAACCAGCAAGCACTCCTCGAGTGTAGGTTGTGATGTCCATTCAGAAAGCCAAAAACATGGTGTGACTCATCATAACACATTAGGTCAACTTTAGACCTTTATTTAGTCTAGACCTAGATTTAGTAAATCCTCAGCGGCTTCCCTCAGTAAGCGAGCCATTTAGATATAATGGGGACAAAGTTGTTTTTCGTTCAAGAAGAGAACAATGAGAGCAGAATAGTGAGAGCACTGAAAATGAATGGTGTTGAATAGAAGTTGTTTTTAGCTGCGATCACATAACAACAGCTAGTATTATCTGCCAGCACATTGTTACTTCTATTGTATTCTGACTCATCAGTGGCACCTTACAACACAGTATCAGTGTCCCCAGAAAAATAAGTACCAAATATCTGTTTGTACACAACAACAGACAAACTAAGGTGGTGCCATCTTTTTAACGTACACCATCCTGGTTAAAGGAGAGGTTTCAAATTGTTTTGCTGTAATTGTTCCTCCGGTTCAAACAGACCATGAAGGGATCCCTTCCTATCATGCTTACAATGAAAGTGACGGGGGACTGAATTCAAAGCAAAAAGGAGACCGAAAGTGAAGTGTCTTCACGTTTGAAGACGTTTCGACTTTATGAAGTCCAACAGGTCAAGAAACATAAGCAGTCAGACAATAAGACAAACAAACAACATGGTTACAGGGATTTCCTGATATTTTGGGTGCAAACACTTTCAGTGTTACTTCCAAATAAAGTGGTTTCATAGCCTGGCTGATTGTGTCTTTTGCCCTATTGGACTTCATAATGGTGTAATTTTCTCAACAAATACTTTGAGTCCAGTGTCATAACTGATAGAAATGATGACTATGAAGCACAAGTTGTAACAAAAACAACAAAAACACTGTTGTTCAGTAAGTTATTCAATAACTGGTGTTTTATACCATAGAGATGATACTTACACTTTAAATAGTAGGCAAAATGTTTAAAGTATAAAGCAGGTTGGATTTTTTTCTCCTATAAATGTGATGCTTGTAATTGCACAGCATCGCTATCTATATAATGACTGCTCTTTGGAAACTTTAATCACTGTGCATGAGCACTGAATAATTTTTTATAACTGTTTGTTAACCAGGAAGGAAAACATACAAAGTTAAACACATGCTGCTAAGCAACCGCTCTTCATTGAACTGAAAACATGTTGCGTTAACTGTAGTTTTGAACACCTTCTCATTATAATTTTGCCAAAGGCTGACAGTTAAACACACCCTTGTAGCATGCAAAGCTATTTTTGGTGTGTGATTGTTCCGAGTTTTATCTTTATGTGCAACCTAAGATTTTTTTAAATAAATATCTCATAAAATCCTGCGCGTTAACGTTATGAAGAAAGTCAAATATCTTGCATGACATTTGCATGACAGTTAAAAAAAATTAACCTACCAAGCACTGAAATAGTTCCTCAATAAAAGCGGCATTACTTGAATGGAAGCTGTCAGTTGGGGTGAGGCCCATACCTAAACAATCTGAGGAGAAGCAGCGAGGCACACATTTACAAGCAGCCCTGAAATTCCTCAGTGTTATTCTTCTGGGGATTTTCAAGCTTACTTAATAAGCTAACTGATGAGTAAGACACCGTAAACAGTAATGACTAATGTCTCCATGGAAGGGAATTCTATGCTTCAGGATCGGTGTTGACATGTGTGACTCCTGTCTGGCACGCGATGTGGGCTTAAGGACATAAACAAACCTGTGTCTGGCTCCGCCCGAGGCTCACGTTCACAACTTTCCTGATACAGGAACACCCCACCAGGTCCAAATAGAGACTGGTCCAATTATGATCCATCCACTGACCTTAGACACATCTCAAAGGGACTGTAAGAAATCTTACTTAACAGACAGCAATGTTTGTATTACCTTTTACAAGAATATGTAAAGAACATGCTAAGAACTCACTGTAATTTGGAAATAAACAGACAATTCTGTTTGATTATAATAATTCATCCTTTATTAGTCCCACAGTGAGGAAATGTATTCTCTGCATTTTAACCCAGCCTTAATAATGAAGGAGCAGTGGGCAGCCGTGAAGTGCCCGGGAAGCAACTGGGGGTTCAGTGTCTCAAGGACACTTCGACATGCAGACTGTGGGGACACCAGGGATCGAACCGGCTACCTTGTGGTTTCAGGACGACCACTCTCCCCATGAGCTACAAGAAAGAAGGAGTCCATTCACATGTTTCCCGTTGTGCATCGAGAGAGTGAAGATGTTTGATGAGCACTTGGAGACAAAATCGTGTCTATCTCAGTGCATCATACTTACTCTATAAGGATATTCATGAACACCAGATATACGATTTGAAGTAAAAGATGTGTGATATTATTTCCGCTCTCTCTTCATGATAATGTCAGGCACCCTGAGTAAGCAGTATAAAGGTCTTGTTTTATGGGCCGTGCCTCGGTTAAAGTTTAAATGTCTTTTTTTGATACTGTCAAGTAACCAAGGAGTCATATTGCTCTTTGGAACAATGAATGGTGAGACTGTATCTCCTTTATAGACCATATGACAGAACTTTAACAAGTGATATGTTCTGGTTAGACTATTGTCGTTATGTAAAATATATCACCTACGAGACCGAAGATGACCCCGTATCAGCAAAGACAATGTCAAGTTTTAGATTAGAATGCACATAATATATGTATGCGAGCAATGCCTTGTTTTGTTTGTATATTTCAAGACAATATTTGCAATTCAGCTGCAGCCACCAATTTTGTGTAACTGACCTGTGATCTGCTGTGTCATGCTGTCTTTATTTAGATAAGCAAATGCAGTACAGCTTACCAAACATCACATTGTGATGTATTGTGGCTAATTAGACCCACTGCTATCCGCCCCGGATGTACCACACTAGGTCAAACTGTACTTTTACAGCAGCAATTTCTCTTTTACAATGCCAGAGAACTTTAGAGAATGCAGTAATCTATGTCATGATCAGGACTTTATTCATCAACAGATAGAAAAGTACAAGGCTTAATAGCGCAATATATCTTTTGTTTGTGTGTGAGGGTGTGTGTGTGAAGGGCTTCTTGTTAACTGTTTTCACAGCTGAGAGCAGCAGAGAGGCCTTTCCACACCTCTTGACAGCTGTGTTCTGCCCAGTCACGCTATAGAGGCACAGCAGTGGCCTCCACCTCTGACTGCAGGGCCCTCTAGCGCCAGCGTTAAAGAGTCTGCTTCTTTTCTTCTGATTTGTTGATAATACCCTGACCACAAGCAAATCTAGGCGGCACTAATTGCATGATAATGTTCACGTTACAATGGCATCTTAATGGACAACTTTATTAACCACATTAAGGCGTTCAGTGCAAAAGTGACACTCCTACTTTCTACACAATGCGTTTGAACAGGATCCATGTTTCCTGGTTAAACCCTCGGCTGCATTGTCCTCACATGGCTGCATTAGTTATATGATGAATTATCAACAATCAGCGATTAATCTTTCTGTTGAGCGATATGTCGTGTATTGTATCAAGTTACAAAGAGCAATCAGAGAGAGAGAATAAAGACAGATGGAAGTGGTAGAGTAAGAAGACTGCAAACCTGAGGTTGAAAAAAAAAAGGTGAAAGAAAAGGATAATATGTCCAATTTAAGAGGAATATGAAAGGAATATGGCCTACAATAGCATTTCTGGAAGAAACCACAGTGTGAACCTCATATAATCTTATTAAACTTGTGTTGAAGCACTGACCAAACGAGATCTGGCATCACAGCCTCTCTGAGTTACAATCTGAACCTTTTAGACTATTGATTTAGAAAGACCTGTGATATTGCCAAAAGTTGTAGATGGGGTTATCTATCACATCATTTATCTTGATGAATTGAAATCAACAGATGAAGAAGAAAGGGAGGAGGGCAGTACTAACTACTCGGGTTTGCAAAGACTATACACATAGTCTTTGCAAACCCGAGTAGTTAGATGTGTGTAAGTATTTTTATTAGTTATCATTATGCATATATCCGTACATTTGGCTTTTGCTACATTCCTGTTTACACTCAGTTTATTAGTACGTTATTTTGTCTTGCTTTTACTGTGTATATTTAATGAGCATTGTTGGAGGGAATATTTGCCAACGACTGTAATTGTTCTGCTTCAGATAATAAGGAACTTTTTAGAAAAACAACACTGAGCAAGCAAATGTCATATTTATTTTGGGCTGAAATTATATTTAATTACTATTATTTCCATTTAGAAACCAGGTGTACACATTAACGGTGCTTCCTACATAATGTTGATGATATTAGCTTCGCTGACAAAAACATTTAACAACCAATTAGTGATGTATTTACCTGTGAGGGTGCAGCGTTTGCATGCCTTTTGTATTAGTTAAATGCTTCATTCATAAGATAAGATAAGATAAAATAAGATAATCCTTTATTAGTCCCGCAGTGGGGAAATTACAGGATTACAGCAGCCTTGCTCACAAGTGAATAAAAGGAATAATACAATAGAAACAAGTAATATAAATAAATATAAATGAGCAGTAAAACAGTAGAGAAATATTAATATACAGACTGAATCGAAAAGTACTTAAACGTATTGCACGTAAATACACGTAATATACGTAATAATATTGCACCAGGTGAATGATGATAAAGTGACCAAGTTCAGTTCAAGTGTTCAGTTGTCAGAGTGGTCTACTGGGAGCTCAGCTGGTTGTGCAGCCTGACCGCAGCGGGAAGAAAAGACTTGCGGTACCTCTCCCTCAGACACCGGGGATGAATCAGCCGGGTGACTGAAGGAGCTGTGCAGCGCTGCTAGAGTGTCCTGCATGGGGTGGGAGGCGTGGCTTATCATGGACGAGAGCTTACTCATCATCCTCCTGTCCCCCACCACCTCCACGGTATCCAGAGGACGCCCCAGCACGCTGCTGGCCTTCTTTACCAGCTTGTCCAGTCTCCTCCTGTCAGCTGCCGTGATGCTGCTGCTCCAGAAGACCACTCCATAAAAGATGGCTGATGCCACCACAGAGTCAAAGAAGGTCTTCAGGAGTGTTCCCTGCACCCCAAAAGACCTCAGTTTCCTTAGCAGAAAGAGTCTGCTCTGTCCCTTTTCATAAAGTGCGTGTACGTGGTCGGACCAGTCCAGTTTGTTGTTCAAGTGGACACCCAGGTACTTATAAGATTTGACGATCTCAATGTCCAGTCCCTGGATGCTCACCGGTACCGGAGGAGAGCGTTTACCCCGGCGGAAGTCCACCACCAGCTCCTTGGTCTTACTGGAGTTTATCTGGAGGCGGTTCCGCTGGCACCATCCTAAAAAGTCCTGGTTCAGTTCTCTGTATTCCCTGTCATCATCTGCGGAAATGAGGCCGACGATTGCAGAGTCGTCAGAGAACTTTTGTAGGTGGCAGTTGGCAGAGTTGTGGTTGAAGTCCGAGGTGTAAATGGAGAAGAGGAATGGAGCCAGAACGGTTCCCTGTGGGGCCCCCGTGCTGCAGGACACCCGATCTGACTCACATTCTCTCTGACATAGTGTTAGATAATGACTTAATATTGATAATATACAGTTGCAATACACAATAGTAGATTAGTCAGTGTATTTACTTTTACAATGGTTTGCATTGCAATTGTTTTGTTAAGGTCAGAGAGTAACTTTCAGGAGTAGCTCAATAGCTTTAAAAATATCCTTTTTCAAGAAGGCGTCCTCATGACATAATGTTTACAGTAAGTACTGTAGAGAGTTGAAATAAATTGTAAACAGGTTGGATCCAATGTGCACTCCAGAACTGTATAGTTTGTCCATATTTCAAGGTATTTATCTTTCTGGACTTTGTGTTATTTATTCTTCTGGAGACATTAAGGGGTAATTTCACCCAAATGTTTAAAAAGTATATTATCTCTTTCTGCTATAGTGATAACAGTAACTGTTGCTCTGGTTAATCCACACATCATGCTATGATGTGCCAACTGCTGTGTAATAAAATCAAGGAGAGTACAATATCTTAATGTTTCTGTGCACATTTGCTTGATTTTTGTTTTGGGAGTTTATGAAATGCTGCAGGGCCAGATGTAATTTTCCCTTTTATTTTAAGTCTGATTAACTTGACAATGTTGATTGCCTTCTGAATATAATCTTGGTAAGGAATTTGACTGCGAAAAGTTGCAAATGAGTTTGCGAGGTAATTTTTTAGTGTCTATGTAAATATGCTATGAGCCAAAGGAAGGAGTGGTTTTGTGGCACTCGTGGTGAGCAGATCAACTTTGTTTGTGCCAGAGAGCAAGGCGGTCACTCAGTGGGAGGATCAAAGGTCGGATGTGTTCCAAACTGAAATATCATAGCAGACACACGCACACACACGCACACACACACACACACACGCACACGCACGCACACGCACACGCACACGCACACACACGCACACACACACACACACACACACACACACACACACACACACACACACACACACCTCTACTACCACCATGGAACATTACATGGGGGTTAAAGGTGCACAGAGATGCTCATTCAAATCAGTGCCTTGAATGCTAACATTGTGATTTGTATTGGTAGAATAAACATCCCATATTTTGTGAATAATGTTATTTATCAAACAATCTGCAATTCTAACCTCCTTCCTTGTAGCCTTGATATTAAAATAATCCTGTGAATCTCTATCGTGCACAGTAGACTGGAGAGTCTTGCACCTTCTCAGTGAGCAGCTGAAGTTCACTCAAAGTGGTCACAGAGGTGATCAACCATGCCCCCTGTTGGGTAGAAGAGACGGGTGGTCCCACATGTCTCAGTTGGAAAGAGCCGATCAAAGACTTGATGAATTTAAGTGATGTGTAAACTGACACATGTTGTTTTGGTCTATAAAACTGTCTGTCAAAATGTCTTAAATCATCCAGTGATAATAGCATGTTGTATTTTAATGTTGTCACATTAAGCATATATGATGGCCTGTATAATTTAATTGTTACGTAACTGAGAGCTGGGGAATCTGTATTTGGCAAAGTGCAAATAATGTGGTTTATACAAATAGATATTTAAATTTTCTTTGTATAATAAACCTTGAAGCAAAGCATAGAATCCATTGTAAATCTCTTTCCTTTTTGCTTTCCCTAAAAAAGCCAAACCAGGGTTTTTGTCTATAACTTACAGCTCAGGTCGGCTTTTAGTGAGTACAAGCTCTAAAATATGGTATATAAGATATACAAGAACATGGAAATATGTTTTGTGTGGATGTTGTTGGAAAGATCAACGCTAGAAGATATAAGCCGACATAAACGTCATGAAACAGGTTACATAACGTTTACAGTTAAATACATGTTTAAAAATTGAGTTGTTCAGCTGCTCAGATGTTGTGAGATGTACATGCACTGCATTACAACGGTAATCATTAAGCAATGGTTCTAAAGCAACTATATATCTCCACTAATGGGGCTGATGACAGAAAAAAATCATCCAGGAGCATTTTATCTAAATACAAACAAAATTATAATTTCTATCCCAAATATTACATATATGTACACATATAATTTGTATTGCAAGCAGCAGTGATCTGGCGCAATGCATGTAGCAAGATAATGATGAAGATCATCATACACTAAATAAATACAAAATACATGCATTAGTATTGGTATTAATATATATATTAATAAATGTATGAGGAAACTGTGAAAGGTTTGAGAATAGTTAATGTGTGTTGTAAGTGAATGAAAATGCTTACCTAATGGTGATAATTGGTGATTTTAATTCATGGTAAAGCATTTTCAACTTGTGTTGCTAGAAATAAGAAATAAAAACATATATAATATATATGATATATATATATAATATATATATAATAAATATAAATGTATATTTTGGGTTTCAGAAAATCAAAAGGCAAAATGTGCAGCGTATTTGTATTAATTACACACCAGAAGTATAAATTAATAAATTGAAATATTTTAGTTGTATTTGCTTTGAAATCTTTTTTCTCTTTAAATAATGTTTCTTAAAATGAAGGAATTAACTTGTTCAAGTTAAAGTTAACTGCCATTATCTCCAAAAATAATATAACACAGACTATTTATGTAACCTTTTTGATTGGAGCTATGTAAACGAAATAGTAAAAAGCATTTACAGCCGCACTGGCCTGTTAAAGCCCCAAATTGTCATTAATTCACACACACATTTCATTATTTATTCAGGCCAAAAAAAGTTGTGTAAAATCAGTAGAAGTTAATGGAATAAAAAAATAATAATATTCACCATTTACACAATTATATTACACAAAAGTATTGCCTTCTATAGTCACAACACAAATACACTGCACATTTTCAACATCCCCAACGTTCAGCTTTGAGAACTGTTTTCCACACAGTATAATGCATGTATAGTAGCGATGCACCTTGTTATGAGACATGGTCACACCGAAGACAAGATTAACGCAAACAACATTACAACTATAGCCTAGCATACAAGAGCCCCATTCATATTCTATAGACGGACAAGCTTGTCGCTAATCTTTATTATCACACACCAAATGAACATTCTCTAGACAAATACATCTGAAAGTTGTTCCCACTGATGTTCAGCAGGTCATTTAATCCAGCATCGGGGTGTTTCCCTACTGTACCGGTCTGTAGCATGTTGTTCTAACCCAGGTTGTTAAAACCACCACACTACTGGTAAAAATACATTCCCCCGGGGCTTGCAGAGGTCTTAACATTGAGGCAGGACAGAAAGCTTTAAGTCTCATTTAATGGAAGGTCAATATTAGTGTAGCGTTTGCAGTGTGTCCTTTTCATTTTTACACCTCGAAGAATGTAATTGCAGTGGTGCACTTAAGAATTAAAGCTGCGTTATTGTGTTTCCCCACATTTTCAATCCAGTCTGGCAGAATCCTGAACTATCGAACGACAAGTAGCAAACGTGAGACCTAAAGGACTGTATATCGCTAGGCTTTGGTCCAGACTAAAATACCTCAACAATTTAATATGACGTTCATGGTCCCCAAAGGATAATTCGTAATGACTTTGGTGCAACTAATGACATTAGTGATCCCCTGATCTTTCCTGTAGCTACGCCATGAACTTTACATTTGTGGGAAAACCTGCAAAACACTTCTTCTTCTAGTGCTAATTATCGAAGTTAGCATGCTAACACACTGAACTCCAATAGTGAAAATGGTGACCAGTGTCTCTGTGTGTTGACATTGAGGTTCTACAGTTCAGAGTCAAGCTAAGAGAGGATCTCTTGAGCCCTGTGTTTATACTGTCTGTTTCCTGTATGGCTGTTTGGGAGCCTATGAGGGAAGAAACACTACAGCAGAGACCACTCAAACATAAACATTGAACAATGGATGGTGGACGGAGGAGAATTTTGCTCCAAAGACACAGTTTTTCAGGCTATCTGTGTGCGTGCCATCAGCTCAACTCAACTGTCGCGCTTTGCTGCAAACATACATAGTGAGAACAAACCATTGCATCAGATTCTTCTCCACTACTTTATCTAAATGAGCTCTGCCCTTTCCGGGTGAATTAAAGTCATTAAGAAATGTGGTGATATCCCACAGCCATATCTGGAGTGAAAGTGACTTTCATGACACAGCTCTTTGAGTCTCTGGGGTAATTTCACTAAGTTGTATGTTTATGTTAACTAATAGGCCCCATGGTGTTTGCCAATTGGCATCAGCTGAAGCAGTGATGACCAACAGGCACATGAGTTCGACCTGAATGCCAGGAAGTCTATCAGACTTTGATCCGGCAGCTATCAGGGGAAGCCGGCTACACTATCAAAGCACCATCCCTCCATAGAGAACGCTTGTCTTTCTTATCTCAACAACGGCCCTGCCTCTGCCTCGCACAACTGGACCCCAGCTCCTGGGTGGTCTCAGGGCTTAGCTGCGTAATAACGGTGCCTAGCTGTTCCAAGAAGACGTGGAATACAGCGGGAATGCTGCTTCATTTCAGTCAGATAGGAATCACATGATAGCCTTGATGGAACCGATAAAGCAAGCTGGTTTAAGGCTTGGTTTCTAAATAGAAGTAAATTAAACGCTTGTGAGGTGAAGACATGTGAACCTAAAAAAAATCTTATGTATTACCAAGATTATAGTGATTTCATAGGTATAAGCATCAAATCCCACACATTCTTGTCCATATCTGAATTGTGTGGAAGACTGTGAGAGTCCTATCCTTGAGAGGTAATGAGGAGCACAGTGGAGGTGGAGGGGGATGTGGAAAAACAGCCTTGAGTGGGATGTTGAATGCTAAGTTCCCCTTTCTACTGCTTTTGTCCCGTATCCCCGACCTGGACCTGGACCTGGACCTGGACCTGGACTCTTTGCAGGAGTGAGAGAAGGGGGTGTGGTCTCTTCTTGTCTACCCTATTTCCTGCCTTCCACACCAGTTCTAATTGGAAATTTGGGTGGCCCTGTTTATTTACATGGTTGAAATGCGGCGAGGTTGTATTTATATTTTCATGGCGCGTTCTCAGCAGTGCTGCATTACATAGCCTTCCCTTGAGATCGCTGTGGGAGAGGGAGAAGAGTGCAGAGTAGCCAATGGTTGAATATATGTGTGTAGGAGGGAAGCGTGATGGAGGTTGTAAGAGGTCTAATGTCCTTCGCTGTGAATCTGCACTTAATGATATTTAAGGTGAGACATTTAAATATTCTATGTTGCCTTTTTGTTATTGGGTCTGTCTGTATACCTAATGCAAAAGGAATAAGGCACTATAAAAAATATAATAAAATAAAATGTTAATGTTTTTTTTAATTTTCTTTGTAATAAAGAACCGTACACATAACATTTCAGAAAAAGAAGAGAAAAAAAAACATAAAACCCAGATTCATCCAACATGGGATACATATTTAAGATGCATTGAAAACATAATCTGAGCTGTACCCTTTTAGACTATCAGAAAGCCCATAAAAATGATAAATACTTAATTACACTATGAATAGTCCTGAGTCATAAAACCCACGTTTATGCATGTACACTAAATGACAGAAATAATCTGCTCATCAACTAGGATTTAAGGATTCAAAGGACAAAAAGTTCAAAGAAATTATAGTTTATAAGAAATTACTATGGTTACACCTGTCACAAGTGCAAATACGCTCAAAGTCTATATGAATAGGCAAGATTAAGGAATTGTGTCAATTTCTAATCCAATAGTGTTCGGAAAAGGCAGTCAAACAATTACTCTATACAAGGCTATAGTTTCAGAAACCACACACTAGAAAAGACCCTCTAACCTAAAGGTCTCTCAGGTCTCATATGTATACATGGATAAAAATGATCCTTAGATGAGCCGTGTCAGAGCAGTGGCAGTATGTGTTTATCTTTCAGACCGGGGCTGCTGAGTGGCGGAAGGCAGAGCTTTCTAGTCAAGCCATGGCTACAGAGAGCCCGGACCTGACTCTGGATAAAGTAAACATATGAGCGCGCACACATGCACACACACGCACACACACACACACACACACACACACACACACACACACACACACACACACACACACATGCACATGCACGCACGCACGCACACACATACACTCAGAGGCTTCCCTGCCCGTCAGCTGGAGACCACACACCCAGACCACACAGAGTTTGAGAACAGCCCGAGTCACTCTCACGCAACACAGCCCACGAGCTGTCACTCTCTCCGTCAGCACTGGTTCTGCCCGTCACTTGACACACGAAACAAAGCAACTGTGTTTAGAAAGATGGAAAATGAAAGAAGTGGAGTCACAAACTCTTTATTTTGAAAGGAAAGTGTTCAGAGGAGACCGAGAGAGCAGTAATGTTCACGAATCCAAACCAATTGAGGGAATTCCAAATACATTTGAGTATGTGTGTGAGTGTGTGAGTGTGTGCGTGCGTGCCTGCGTGTGTGTGTGTGTGTGTGTGTGTGTGTGTGTGTGTGTGTGTGTGTGTGTGTGTGTGTGTGTGTGTGTGTGTGTGTGTTAGAGAGTCACGCCACTGCATCATTAAGAGTGATCAAAGGGTTTGTGAACACTGATTATTTTCAGTCCAATCGCCCAAATGTGTGAGCATCATGTCGTTTTTTGCATGTGGAGAATTCATATTTCCACTCTCTCCAGCTCAAGTACAGCAACCAACCGATGATACATCACTCCCTGCTGGTCATTTATTTCACTGCATATCTTCATGCACAGTCACTTATTTTAGTTGGTTGGTAACTTTGGGCCTCTGTTGTGTGTCTCTGGAGGAAATCTCGACTATGGTGAAAATGCAGCATTTCCTACTGACGTTATAGTTTGACATCCTTTATCTCCGAAACCTCTGTGAGTTCCCAGCCAAACTACACAAGCAGCCCTGTCCTTGCATCAGTGCCAGGTAGACCATCTCAGATAAACAAAGACATGTGAAAACAATTGAAGCTGATTCATTGTGGCGATAACAGTTATATTTACTGGTGAAGGAGAGCAATTGTCATGCCTTAGGGGTCATATCCTGAGAATTCATATTAATAATTATAATAATATAATGATAGTGACAGACATTATAATACGAGGATAATAGAGAGTAATGATATGTGCTCAGCCACACCTCCACAAGTCAGTTGTATTGTCCTCTGTTCTGCCATTAATAAAGTCTTAAGATAATCATCTGTCAACTGTTTATCTCCATATTTGTTCCCATCAGTCACTGCTTCATGAGGACACAGGATCCGCAGTGGGCCTGAGAGTGATCATTGGTGGATTTGCGGCATCATTTTCAGGGGTCAAAATGTGTACAAACAGAGAATGAGGTCAACACCTTCTTTACCACGGAGTCAACAAGCAGGAGTTGACTCGAGTTAAACAGGACTGTCATCAAATCCAGGGCGAAGGTCTGACCCTAAACAAACTGGGGTCATGGCCTCTGAGTCTAGTGTTGAATTACCACAGGTATGTTCTCAGTTTAGCAGGGAAGCGAACCAGCAAGCAGACCATCCAGATTGTTTTATTTATTTACTATTTTATTTGTGTTCTTTTTGTTTTAGTGTTAACCCCTGGACTCCCTTTTTTAAGTATTTTATGAGAAATTTAAGTATTTTATGAGAAAGCACAGATAAATGTTTTTAGAAATAAACAGTATTTTATGCAGCAGAAACATGTATTTGTTTTTCTCTGTTTAAGTGTTGATTATCTTGCCACCCTTCAAACTCATATATTTTTGTTTAGATACAACTTTAACCAGCAGGGGTCAGCAAAACATTGCTACAGTTTTACTGTGATACACATTTTATTATTTCTTGTCTAAGACCCTTGATGTATTCATCAAGCATTAATAGATAAACAAATCAACAATGATTTCTGAATCTATATATAGCTTTTAAAAGAATAATTTTTAAATCAGAGAATCTCAGACCAAAAGTATGAACCACTTTTCTAGTATGTGTGAACAGTTATAATACCGCTTGCAGTGACACCCCCAAAGGATGAGAGGATCCAGGTGTGAAGGGTACTAAAAGTAGCATTAACAGAATAAGATACAGTTACAGTGATTTTCATGACACACGTTGGAAAAAGTAAGCATAAAGATTGACACAGTGCACATATATCAGTATTTGCCCAGACAGATTAATCATATCACTGAGTCAAGATGGAACTTTCTTTTGGAGAAAGCGTTGCATTTGATGTGTTCGCTGTAGTTTCATTTCTGTGTAAAACCTTTTTTTTTGGTGATGTTTGCAGCATTAGAAAACTAAACTGTCCATTTCACAGCTTCGACTGAAGGACTGAGGCGCGTCACTTGGAGTAACGGCTCATACAGGCGGAAAACTGAAGCCTGGCTACAAATGATGTGGCTTCCTGCAAAGGGGGAAACACCATGATGTGTGAATGTGCTTTTTTTTTTACCAAATAGTAGTCGTCTCATTTTCCTTCCCTTTGTTTGACAATCAAAAAGAGCTCAAAGACAAAACAGCACATCAGACATAAGAAGTAGAAGATTCATACGTTTATTTAAAAATAAATCATATATCCATTCATTAATCCATCTCCTTATAATCTCAATTCCTTGTGATTATTCATATATATTGTACAAAATATGGAACAACTTTCAGCAATACTTTCTAGTATGCCCATGCTATAATGCATAATAATCATACATACATACTTATAACAGAAAGATGACTGACCAGCCATTATGAAGAATTATGATACTTGGGCTTATAAATCATTTGCTAAATGCTTTATGATGTGTTATACTTATTTTTATAAAACTTTGTGAATATTTTCAGATAACGCATTAGAAGTATGTTATAACGCATTACAGACATGAGCTCCAAAGAAAGTGTTTTCTAATTTTCTTCAGAATACACTTATTTTGTGATTTCCTGTAGCTTGTCTGGAAGGTTTTACTGTAACTGTAAAGTATGATGTGAAGTGTGTGTGTGTGTGTGTGTGTGTGTGTGTGTGTGTGTGTGTGTGTGTGTGTGTGTGTGTGTGTGTGTGTGTGTGTGTGTGTGTGTGTGTGTGTGTGTGTGTCTGTGTTTGAGTCACTGGTGTTGTAGGCGGAGGAGTCACATGTTTTATCCTGAGTCCATAAATGTCAATTCCTGATAATAGTAATAGTGCAACTGCGTGACACGCATTGTGTACCCACCTACACACATGCACACACACACGGCCCGTTACTACACACATACACACACAGTGTGTGCCACAATAGCACAGCAAGTAAAATGTTCACTATCAGGATTCACACACACACACACACACACACACACACACACACACACACACACACACACACACACACACACACACACACACACACACACACAACCATTCCTGCCTGTGATTTTGGTCAGACTTTTAAAGCCATTGTGAAAGTGATGTGGTATAAGTGAGAAGGAAGTAAATGTAAAGATCGAAACTCTGGACCACAGAGGAAAAACACAACCTTTATCCCTTCTGCTGCAGCATCAGCCTTTATTACTTCAGCTGCTTAAAGAATTGCATTATCCTCACTATTGGATATATATATATATATATATATATATATATATATATATATATATATATATACATCTTATGAGATGTATACACATTCCTTGGTAGGTTGTTAGGATCTTAGTTGTGTGAAGAGGTTACATCCATGACCTCTACAGGATCAGCATGGGAACCAGAGAGCTAAACTTGCACGATGACCACAAAGGCAGTTTTTCTTCCCATTTGCGAGGCCTAAAGTTTCAGGTCAAGAGGAACAGGTACGGTTTCCTTGCAAGTTACAGGATAAGTGTGATTTTTCCAGTCAACCTACTTCAGTCAGGTCGAGGCCACCCACTTTATCTGGTGACACAGACCTTCAAGCTTCTCTCTGATCATGAGTTGTAAGTCAGTGGTCCACAACCTTTTTTTTAAATCTTGTGAGCATCTAAAAGAAGCCATGTCTACTTGCGAACCCTCATCAGAAGTTTCATCTCTATAAGTGGAGTTTTCAAATCAGATTGTTTCTGACACCAGAGAAATACAACTAGACAGTGTTTTGCAGGACAAAGTAAGAAACTAACAATGAATCGAGAAAATTTATATTTACAATGTCTGTAATCATTTTAGATTATCTTGTGACACTTTGTACAGTTTTGAAGGAATCACATATTTTTAAAAGCCGACCAGATTCAGTACATTGATAGATTTCTCTAAGTGCATCCTGTTACATACAGTCAAAAGATAAACAATGTGTACAACAGCTTCCTTTACTACACCATCAGAACAGATTGCGGTCTACAATGGGCTTAGATATTGTTGACACTTGCTCACCAAGAACATTTTGCGATTTTGCTCATCAAGAACTGTATTCAATAAAAGTTTTGAATCACAGAAGGAGCTGTGTCAACTGAGTTTAAAAAGCAGAGTTTGTATTTGTGCCACTTTAGTGTGTGAGTGCACCAATCATATTACATATTCATTAATACTCAGTTTTGTCCCTTTGAGGCATCAGTGTGTGTCTTAGGGGCCATTCTTCCTGTGCACCTGTGCTCGTACTTCCTGTCTCACTCGCCCTCTGCTCCCCTCATCCCCTCACCCCATCACCCTCAAACCGCATCCTTCACACTCACAATAATACACAATAAAAAAAAAAAGAACATAACTCCACAGTCACAGACACAAAAACTACGACGCATAGGTGTGCAAGGGAAAACAACAGGGTCTTCCCCATCTTTACCCCTCAGTTCCATGACAATTCATGCCCTCACGTATATACAGTATGTGTGTGTGTGTGTGTGTGTGTGTGTGTGTGTGTGTGTGTGTGTGTGTGTGTGTGTGTGTGTGTGTGTGTGTGTGTGTGTGCTTGTTACTCCTGAATATGCTGTAGCGCTCTCTGGGAAGGATAGTCGATTGTTGTAGATGTGTTCTGTTCCTGGATGTGATCAAAAGCCCGCAGGTAGTGGCCATTGTTCTGCTGGTAGTAGTACACCAGTTTTCTGGCAAACACTGGCTCCACCTAAAAGGAAGGTCTTGTAGGTCATGTATGAAATATGTCTGTGACTTGTGAATTATGCTATCCTATTGATACCTATAAAGGAAGAGAGCAGTATCTAAAGCTATTTCAAGAAGCAGTGAATTTAAGAAAAAAAGAAGTGTAAGAAGAGCATGTTCTGGTTGGCTAGCATACTGCATACCATCGATGCATCGCTGTCTTTTCAGTTTTATTGTGTTTTATATAAAGATAGGGTTATTGCCATACAACATACATAATACTTCAAATATGCATGTACTGCACATATAGACTGTATACAAGAAGGGGAATAACTAACATGTCAGTTCATTAAATGAATAATCTTAAATTACAGATAACAACCAGGGAAAGTTGATGAGTAAAAGTAACTTTTCGGTTAGCTGTGACTAGTTCACCAGCTGGCAACATATTGCTCTCTTGCTTTGGCTGCAGTTTGACTATATTATAACTTTATTTTGCAGAGAGCAGAAATTACAAATTTACATGGTATATAGATACTAAAAGTCGGATTCGGGTCTTAGTTTAAACCAAATATGTAGGCTAGTTACTGCATTTTGCGTTTGTAGTGTAGCAGTATTTCTAACAACCATATGAATTTGCCAATATGTATAAATATGGTTATTAGAGTGACAAGAAATTAAAACATATGTTGGCCATTTCAGAATGTAATAGCGAGTGGATGGGTACCTGTGCTTTGATCATCTTCCTCGTGCGCTGTGGGTCGGGATACTCGTCTCCAAAACAGAGCACCACCTGGTGTCTCGGTAAAGGTCGGCCATTATGGGCGAACTCTTGAAGCTCTGAGAGAAGAGAGGCAAAAAAAGAAAGGGGGATGAGCTGCAGAACAAATCCATTGTGTGCTACTTATTACACACTCCAGCATACCACTTTTAAAATATAAAGTAAAGGAACGTTAAAAACTCAAATTTGCTCATACAACACTTTCCTTTATCATTTTGTCTTTTCTGGAAACCACTGGATGATGGAAATTTCAGTCTAAATGATTCAGAAAACACCATCTTGTCACAGGAGGTGGGTGGGGACTTCACACACGTTGGCCCCCAGCGTTTTAGCGTCATACTTCAACACTGTGGGGGATTTACCCTGCTAAAGCAACTGCAGACTGTCCTTCATCATTATCATCAACATCAGAGCCATCATCAACATGACCACAACCATCGTCATACTGTAAATGGCTGAAGAAGCATGGTTATTAATGCATTAGTTATTCTGATCGCTGAAAGAGTTTAATGAGCAGTAAAACCCAAATCCGTGACCTGGATAAAAAAATACAACCATTCTCGTGTATGGACTGAAATCTCAGCATGACAGAGTCAATTAGTTTTAATTATTGTTTATGTTGTTGTTGTTGTTTTTTATAGTTGTCGTAATGTTGAACACCAACCAACTGTGCAAAGAGTGGATAAAAAACATAGTTTTTAATACAATAACACCTTAAACTATGGGCTAAATATTACTATTAAAAATAATAAACACCTGTGCTGTAAGTGTAAGCATATTTACTTAATTACTGTACTTCAGCACAATTTTAAAACACATGTACTTTAATAGTCCACTTTATGCTATACTTTATACTTAACTCCACTGTGGGTGAAATATTTTAGGTTTTTAATTAACATAACGCTAAATTCTTTTATATACCAAACATATGATCATCATATAAAACATGACGCATTGCTTAAGATCAAGTTAATTGTATAAAGAAGTTCTAATCGGCTGCTTACATGGCAACACTTGACAGAACCCCCCCCTGCTTAGAGTGTAAGCCTACAGTATGAACTGTGCATAAACTAATACATTGTTCAAATCTATCTACAATGTAAATGTAAGCAGAAGTGTGAATTCATGTGTTTGTCAAGTCCTCCTCTGGGCACTCACACACACTGTAGTGGCTGGTTTATGAACAGATAATGAATGACACAATATTGTAATCTTAAATATATACACCAAGCACCACTTTCTGCATCACAATGCAGATGTGTTTCTGCCATTGCTTCCAAAGATGCAGGTGTGAACAGAACACAACAGAAACATCTTTGCTTACCAATCAGGAATTGCTGGGTGTCAAACAGTTTGCATGGCTGCTCCTTCTCCAGCTTGTTGGGTTTATCCATATAAGGAGCCAGAGGTCCTTCCCAGTAAACCCGTCCCTGGCAGAGGCGCTTAGCGTATAACCCATCAGGCGTCATCCACAGAAGCACCCCTCTCTCCAGTACAGTAGGAAGCATCTCAGCACCCTGCCTCTGAGACTCAGGGTACGGGAATGGAAAAAGGATGATTTCTGCCCCGCTATGAAGCTTGTCCTCTAGGCATGGAGAAGAGGAGGAAGAAGAGGATGGAGAGGAGGAGGAATGAGAAGTGATCCGACAACCTTCTGGGCTGGTGGTAGTAACCTCCTTCACCAAAGACTCTCTGTAGTATAGGGACACGTGCAGGCTCAAATCTGGAAGAAAGAGACAATCATTTAGCGGATGCATCCTTGTAGGAAACAATTTGAGGCTCACAGCCGGATCTGATGGCAGCACTGAAATAACAAGCTGGATACAACTTTGTTCTCAATAATCTTGGCATTCAGAGAATTGCTCACTTCTCATCTTTTTAAAACCTTTTTTAGAATCTATCATCATGTGATAGATTGAAAAAACTCACAATTCACTATCATGGCCTGCAGCTCTTCAGAATAGGGAAGTAAGTAAGTGTTGTACAAAAATCTGTCAATGCAAATATTTTCAAAATAGTAAACAAGCATGCGAGTGAACATCTGCGTGTATGTGTCTTTAAATGAGCTCCAGATTTGTCTTTACCTGTTATGCCATTGTTTTGGTTGATTGAATACACAGGTGGTTGGGACTCTGAAAAGTAGGTGTGGAAGGAGAGCTGAAAACCTGTGCAGAATAAAATAAAAAAAAAAGGTCATAATTTGAGAATGTCAAAGGGCATTACGCTGCTTTGCAGGGATGAGTGCGTTTTGTATTGTTATTGAAGTCAAATCTGTATATACAGTATATAGTGTTGTCTTGAATCATTTATCTTGGCCAATTTATCTTATGCATACACATAAGTATATTAAATAATGGTTAATAATAATACTTTCTAGAGTACTTTATAGAGTATCTATGATGGCTGTAAAGATTAACACCTGAATGCAACCACAGGCATTCAGGTGTTCATACAACCCGATTAAAGTTGAATTTCTGTTGACATTGAACGGCCTACAAGTCACTGATGTTACCTGATGACCCGTTAAAGCTTCAATGAATATGGATCAAAGCATAACACGATGAAAGAAATAAGCATAATTGCAATCTCTTTACATTTTACGTCAGTAAAGTGACAACATTGTTCCATCTCAGACTTCTCTTTTGCCAAAAAGAATGACTTCAAAGCTACATGTCTGTGGTTGGGAATGGATGGCATTATTTGGATAATATCTGGATATTTCTGGTCTATTCAAGATTTTTTGATTTTAGAATAGACCAGGTGACTTTGAAGATAAGACATGCATCCTACTGTATATATGCTGAGCATTATAGTCACACTCACATACAGAGCCAATTATTACAGCCATCTATTCCCTTCTATAGTTTTATAATCCTGGACATATCTTACCATTTTCTGTGTGTGACGCGGGCCAAGCCCGGCTGAACGGTGATGGGTAGTGGAACTGACCGTACTGCAGCTCTGCATGGGGCCCGTGCTGATGTGGAGGAGGAAGAGGTTGCGGTTCTGTGGGTGAGTAGTCTCTCCAGTCCCTTCTCTCCTGGGAAACCATATAGCCAGATACCTGAGAAAGAACCACTTAGATGGTCAGTCAGATAAGTTGCCATTTGCAGGATATTTCCTAATTGATGTGCTCATGACCAGCATGCTGACCTGGTCATGTGAAGACGTATATGGAGGAATATTGGCGAGGGAATTTACATGTGATGGTGTCTCCTCCATACTTATCTTCATTCCTGTAAATGTACAAAATCATGAATGCATTTGTCAGATAATTGTTCCACAAGATTGTCCATGCTTTGTTTTGAAGAAGAAAAAAACAGAACTAAAATCTTTAACCATAATTCATTCCATTATCTGAACCACTTAGGGTTGCAGGGGTGCTGTATCTGATCCCAGCTGACATTGGGCGAAGGCAGGGTCCACCTGGAGAGTTCACCAGTTTATCGCAAGGCACATATAGAGACAGACAAGCATTCACACACACGAGCGATTTAGAGCCTCCAATTAAACTAAACTGCATGTCTCTGGACTGTGGTGGGAAGTCGGAGAACCCGGAGGGAACCCACACTGCCACGGGGAGAACATGCAAACTCCACACAGAAGGACCGCTCGGGATTGGGGATCGAACCCTGGTCCCTCTTGCCGTGAGGTGACAGTGCTAGCCACTACACCACTGTGCACTGTCCACTATAGTTTTATTGTACAGATGAACAATAAACTGAGAATATATGTGGGAAAATATTCTGTGAACTACAAACCTAATTCATTTTGGCAGGTTCAAACTGTCAACATGTTGTGTGCACTTGTGAGGTCCTGCTTTGCCTTTTAGCATTTGAGTGACAGGGTGTTTTGCAAAGTGAGTGCAACAGACAACTAAGGTTAATCCTGTTGATTTCGACTTGTTAGCTCAGAGACCAGAAACTGCTGTGGTGTGACAAAAACTGTTGTATGATGGCAGACACTTAGTTATGCAAGGCTGGAGGTCGCCTGCTTGTGTTATGCACCCTGCGCTCAGTAACCGAAGCCCTCTAAAAAAAGCACTACGGCCTCTTTGGTACATGCTTTGGCTTCCTTTGTGCTTCCTGCCTCATCAAAAACAACTGCAGTGGTGCATGTGTGTGTGAAAAAACTGTCAAGAGTCTGCAAACAATGTGAGAATCTGTATATAATTGACTCATTGCAATGGGCTTTACATTTGACAGTTGTCAAATTTCAACCGTAAATTATTTTACTCACCATATTCCATCTGACACCTCACATGGGTGGCTGGATGTAATTTTCACATTGGATGGATGCTATATACATACACTTACCTCTTTTGGCTGCTTCTGGAATTATTCTGTAGACTTTATAGGGGTCTGAGATGTCCAGTTGGCTTCTTTCCACTAACTCATCAAAGTCATTGCTTTTATTAAGAGCACAGCGCAGTCTGGTTTTCCATGTGGGGGGATCTGGCTTGTCCACGCCCTCCTTATGTTTCCCCTTAAACATTGCCCATGCCTGAAATAATCATTGATTAGATTAATTTAGTCTTGCCTATATATTAAGAATTGTACAATTTTAGGGTTCTGAGAATGGATTGTTGCATTAACGCTGAAAATAAAAAATAGTCAACAAAATCTAAAATCTGATTTCCAGAGTAACTACATTACAACAGTTTTTGGTAATCAAAAAATGTAACTGTGAGAGGATTCAGGTGCAGTGTGAGAAGATGTAGGTGGGATGGTCGGACCTTGAAGAGCGCTGCATCCTCGTCTCTGTTATAGTCTTGTTTTCCGGCATGTTTCCAAGGAACCCTAAAGATGCTCTTTCCATCATTTTCCCAAACCAGGCCAAGATATTCCCCGCTGTCAATCTGATCGATCAGCCACTGTCTCAATTTCCCATTGCCGCAGCTGACTGGCAGCCCACTGTCCTCATCAAGGTTCATCTCTGCAAAGTCACATAGAACAAAAGCGCATAACAGAACATAGGCACAGCTAGGCGACACGGTTACTTTTTACTCACACATTCACTCGTTGAAATTAACCCGAGAAAGACTGAAAGATGTAAGGTTCATCTGTTCAGTTACCATTATTACAATTAGTTACAACTGCACCTATTTTAGTGATAAAATAGATGGGTTTGTGCTCTACATAACTTCCCCTCCTCCCTATCGTCGTAATATTAGCAATCACTTTTAATACATTTCATCCATGCCTTTGACACTTTTGGTCTTGCTGATTTATAAAGGAAGGGTATAGGTCCAAGTGGCACTTTCTTCAGGGAAAAGAGATGGGACTAGTTTGAGACACATGCAGGAATAGAAACAATAGGCAATTAAAGAAATACTTTTAACAACAATGTATGGTGGAATATATGCTGATAAGACTTATCCTATGTTTCTTCAACCTAATGTCATTGGACAATAACTCAACTTCAATAAGATTTAACATGTATACAAATGCCAGCAATTCTAAGATGAATTATAAATATATTCTCTCCTGAATAAAACTATTGGGGTTAATCGGTATATACACATTACAAGTCTTTATTAAATTAAATGTTGAAAATACAGTTCATTTAAAAAAAAGAGCTGCTGCCGCTTACCGTGACTTATGCGAGCTATCCCCACTGAAATCTGTTTTGAAGCTTCTCAGTGTCCTTTATCACATCTTGATTTGTTACAGGGAGGAGCTACTCGGGCTCTGAGAAGTTCAAGAGGAGATGCGCTCAATTCTGTGAAGCTCATCGTGGAGCAGCACTTCGGTGGGGAATCCCTCCAGCGACACCCTGAGCAGCAGTTACCTGTGCATGTTGCATATTACCAATATGAAAATATTACACCCACATTTAGATTTTTTTTTTAAAGCCTATAAGTAGCCTACAACCTAATTTGTAGTGACAACACTTTTATAATTGTGTTATTGGGGAGAGATTGCATCGAGAAATGAGGAACCAATGTCAGAATGGTTGCTCACTATCACATGGCTACTTTAGTATGACTGCCCTCCAGTGGCCTTCTATGCGCATGCTATCTGCTACCGGATGCAATATTTCGTCATGCTGAAATTAATGTTTTTTTTTTCCATGCTCTATAGACTCTTAAGACAATGTTGAAGAAGGCGTGATAAAAGAACGTGATCTTGGTGTTTTGGATATCACACGCATGACCTCTCTTGCACATAAGACAAACAGGAAGGCAACCAGGAAACAGTGGTGTTCACACAGCACAGAGTGAGTTTTTATCCCCTTCAATACGACCACAACCTCACAAAGCACTTGACTTTACTCCTTTTATTTTGCAATTTGAAATCATCATGACACAGTACAAAAAAAAAAAAAAACACAACATTCATAAATTTGAAGAAAAAGAAAACTGCACCATAAACATCAACCAAAGCTAAAATGTTTTCTGTGCATCACATGTTAATTGTCTCTTTCAGTGTTCATGTCCATGATATTTGGAGGATCACTCCAGCCATGATAAACATCCTGACAGCAAATTAGACTTCCAGACAGGTCCTGAATACTGTAGCGTCAAACGGTGGTGTAATCCTCCAGACTGAGCAGCAAAATATGTCATCAAAAGATCCGATCAGATGCCTTCAGGTGGGGTAGCAGCCTGTTTTTCCACCGCCTCACCATTGACTTTAGACATACTGGCAAGCAAGTCACGTAGATCAGCCTCATCATTGAAGGAGTTGTCCTTATATTCCTTCTGTAGCCATTCTCTGAACTACGGGAAAAGAAGAAAAAAACACAGCTTGTATTTTTATTACAATGTAAATAAATGTACAAAATGCTAACTACTGATGGTGCATTCTCTCCATATCATAATCACGTCTATTCAGTAATGCATTGATATACAGTATTCCCCACGCTCTCTCACGCTCCATCTTACCATCGCTCAGTTCATAGGACTGACCTGCTCAGCTTGAGTAGTCTCAAACTTCTGGAGTTGGCGTTGGAAGCCCAGGTTGGGCCCTGCACAGGGCCGGGCCACCCTCACTGCAGCCAGAGCCTCCTGCCAGCCCAGTCCCGTCACCGTCATGATGTACGCCACCACCAGGGTGACACTGCGGGACACACCTGCCAAACTGGAAGAAGAGAGGGATGGACAAATAGTATGATGCATGAAATTAAACTGAGAAGCAGAATTGTTTTCTTCAACACTTGAAGATAAAGGAGTAGAGTAATCAATAAGTGTGTCAGCATGCACATGAGCATCCAGGTTAGTCAGGTTTACACTAGTCTATTCTGATTATGTTATGCACATACAAGTAAGGTTGTGGAACTAGTTACACATAACAGAGGTACATCATTTGATTACTCAATAAATGTAATTGTAATCAGTGACTGGAGATCTGATTATATTATTTTCAATAAAAAGTGCTTATATGTCAAATATAACATTCATGCAGTAGTTCTGTTTCATTCTTACCTTCTATGTAGTTATATAAACTAACTTTTAATAAAAGTTTGACAGTAATCATTGTTGAGTACTGTTGTGAGGTTTACCCTGCCTGGTGTTTTTAGTACTTTTCATCTTGATCGCCAAATTTGAAATATTTGCTAGAAAAGTAACTCAACTGTAATCAAATATAATCTACATGACTCTGTAAACTATGACATTCCTAAAGTAACCTTCCCAACACTGCATGTAAGATCTTTTCCTGGTTTTAGAAATATGTATAAGTCCCTATATCCTGATTAAAAAATTAAAAAAAAGTCTTTTGTCATAAACCAGGATGCATTAGCATTTCCTGAATACGTGTAAAACTAAACTCAAACCAAGAATACAAATGTGTTTGTAAAATACAGTATGAGAACTAGAGGTTGAAACCAGGTCACCTCCTAATTGAGGATTATGGAAAATAGCCCAAAGATTCCCAGTAATACTTATCACATTAAATATCTACAGGAGGCAATACCATCCACACTATAGACAGTGACAGATACACAGAGAATTAACTACAAGAACTGCTCGGTAAGTATCGGAATTGAGGCGTCAATCTCAGAAATTTCAGTCAATAAGTATAGTAAAAAAGAAAACTGTAGCAGTACAGCGCTTATAAATAGCCTTTTGTTCCCCTGTATTTCCGAGAAGACCCTCTGTCTAACCAAATATAACTTTCCCCTGTGAACAAATGGTCAGCTACCCAACTACACAAACATATGTGGGTAAGACTTTTTTACTCTACTCTGTTTTAGGAAGTTCGAGAATAGGCTTTTGCTTATCAATTAATCCCTTCTGCGCAGCAGTTACACATGAGTTCACTTGTTGACTTGGTTGATCTCAGGTTGTTTTTTTTAGCTTTACATGAACTGTACATTTCTGTTCAACACAGCTAGATTTTATTATAAGATAGATGAAGGAAAACTATCTTGTTCGGCTACGTGTAGTATCTCATGTTTGTGTGGTTCTAGCTTTGCGGTAAAGATACAACAAGATGTCTTGCTCTCACCAATGAACAAGGCAGCCTTCTCCTTTCAGGCGGGACTCGTGCATGAACATTATGCTTTGTTTAAAGTGCTGAGTTCTGTGGAGCATAAAAATGTTTGTTATAACAGGCCACATTAAACCATTATGAGATCACAGCAAGATCTGCTAGACGAGCTGTGACTATGTGCTGTTGTTCTGTCCTCACTGCCACCTCAGAGCCGCTGCATGTATTTAAAGCTATATTGGTGGTGGACAAAAACTTTTTCCCGTGTATGTTTTTGCACTTGACCCTTTTATTTCTTATCTTAGATGGTCAAGGACAGGGGTGTGTTCATGTCAAGTTTGAGAGAGATGGTGTCATATAATCGCATAACAGTTTTCAAACACCTCTCAGTCTGAACCAAAGAGGTACGAGGCAACCGGGGCAGTAAAGCTGACAAGGTCTTTAGTGTGCATATGTGTGTGTATATATACATGTGCATGTCCATGTGCAAATGTGTGGAGGGTAGGGTGGGGGTGTTGCGTATAAATAGAGGCCCGGCACCAACCACAGCGTTAACACCGAGCTGCGAGACTTCCTTGCTGCTAAAAGGCCACCTGATATGTGAATTTGGTCATAGAAGATGAGTGTGCGTGTGTGTGCGCGCGTGTGTGTGTGTGTCTAAAGCAGGGTGTCATTGGGTGATACATGCTCAACCCTGGGTTCTTCTTCCCCCGTCTCCCACGTTACACAAACACAACTGCATGGGTTTGTGATGTCATGTGCTCATGTCAAAAACACAACCATGCACCAAGAGCTGAATCCAGCCGTGTCACTGCGATCAAGTTCACATTTAAATGTCGAGCTTGTAAAAGAATATAATTTACACGTTAAGCTTGAAGAAAATGCACCTCAGACACCCACACAGCTCTCTCTCGCTCTCTCTGCCTCAGCCTTGCATTGTTCTGTGTTGCTGTGCTGCATCTTGGTACTTACAGGTTTTGTGTGGGCAGGTCAGCTGCTGAAATGCAGAGATAGGTCATCTCCTGAGGGACAAAGTGCTACTAGTTACCTGTCAGCAGTCACTTGCTCTGAGAACACAAATTAATAAGCAGCAGCTGGTGAACATCACTGGACATCAACGTGTTGCTGATGGTGGACACATGCCATGCTTTTGTATGTGGAAGAATAAAGGCAATGTTACGCAGATTTGTAGTCACACCTGTACGTCCCTCCTCAAAAGAATTACAAAACTGAGAAAATAAGCTGATTTGGTACTTGCAGCAATAAGAGAATATTTACATAAAAATAAATAACCTTGAAAAATAGATAATGAAGCAAAACAGCGCAGTCCACACTGGCTGAAGAAAAACAACCGCCTACTCTGAAACCCACGCAGGCACACAACTCAGCACACTGACCGAACCAACTGTTGTTGACTTGCATTTCGTCAAGATACTCCAACTATCACAGGAGTATAAAACTCCCCTGCTTATTGTGTATTCACTCACTCGGGAAGGACTACTGTTTGCTCAAGAAGAAGCACGCTGCCTCTTCCCGACCGACCTGACAGACCGGTTCATGGTCTGAGAGTTCGAGTCATGTGCACTGTACTAACACACAGAGAGGGCCCAATCAGATCTGTTCAGCCTCATTTGCTTGAACATTTTGCTTAAAATATGAATGAGAAATGTAAGATGCACACAAGAGCAAAGGTGTTGTGTATATATAACAATGGAGAGCTTCTTACCTGGAGTATGGGAGCAGCACTGTCATGAATGGACAGGATGTGTGTGATGTTGTTTCTGGCTAATTGTTCTCGGTCTCTGGCATCTGACACAAACAAATGACACCACAAGCAAATGTAACGGGTTTGTGTTGTCATATGCAAGAACCAAATAAAATTAAAAAACAAACAAACACTGAGACAAACCTCTGAAATTCCCCAAGTACAAGTCAGGGAGGACCTATAAGGAAAGAGATGAATATGTACACATGAAGAAGACATGACAAAAGCACTATCATCATCACTATTTTAATTGTATTTAACAGGGACAGTGCACAGCTTCTTAGCTGAGTTAGCTATAAGCTAATTTACATCTGTGGTCCCTGGCCAGCGAACAGAGAACAACATCTCAGTTATAAAGTGAGTATTAAGAATAATGGGTTCAAGTGTAAACTTGAGTGCAAGTGATTATAAAAAATAACAATCAAACAAGGTAAAACAATTGTGTTAAATATTCATAGTTTGACCACTTAAGTTTATAAGGTGCATGTTGAATCCTGTCAAAACCATCAGCACAACTTCTCTAAATAAACATAGAAAAGACTCGAATGAAG
Organism: Myoxocephalus aenaeus; assembly: GCA_038501785.1. Taxonomy (NCBI): domain Eukaryota; kingdom Metazoa; phylum Chordata; class Actinopteri; order Perciformes; family Cottidae; genus Myoxocephalus; species Myoxocephalus aenaeus. Next base: position 2,798,655 of record JBAMJR010000162.1, read on the forward strand.
AGGACATCTCAAAATACCGAGGACCTCTCGTGAGCGTGAACTCAACGACCGTCGCGTGCAACAAGTGGGAGTCCTACCTTATTGACGCCATTCCCCATGCTGAAAGATCCCGTCTGAAAAGCAACAGTGAAAATAAATGCCACGCTGTGTTGACTCGTTGTTTAAAAGCGCTTATCCAGCGGCGTGACGGCTTTCCAAACCCGCTGTGGAGGTGCAAATGCAGCTCCGCGCCCGAGCGCTGCTTCCTCGGCTCCCGCGCGGTGAATGCTGGGAGTCGTAGTTTGCGGATAGACACACTCAATCGTTCAAATACAAAAATTATGTAATTTGCCTGTTGCAGTTCCCAGCAGTGTACAGACGATAACGTTGTTCAGTACCCGCTTTACCTTAAAGTAAAGATATGCCACAAAAATGCACTTTTATGGAATTTATAATTATCTTTATAGTTAGGCATTAATACGTCGACAAAGTGATACAGATATTCCAACACTATGTATACATATATACACTTATAGTAACAATTGCAACTTAATTCTCTTATCTTTTTACGTTTTTAAAATGTTTTCTTTCTTTTCACAATGTGACTGGAAAAGGACAATACTTTATAAATTCCCAATTTGTCTCAATAATTGTCATAACAATTGCAACTTAATTCCCTATCTTTTTACGTTTAAAATTGTTTTATTTTTTATTTAGATAAATATTTTGTCATTGTCACTAATGAAACGCGTCAGAAGAAAGAAGTGGGACACCGTGTTAGACTTGCAAACCCATTTGTAGTTTTCCTTCTTTTTTTTTTGCATTTTCAGAGTATGCTCAGTCACTTTTAGGACTTTTAGCCCATGGTGGCTAATAGTTCAGCTTCAAAATTCACATCAAAATCAGATTTGTCTTTTTGGTTTATTCCGTCTTTTAGTATAACTTTATCAAGCAACTAATAAAAACATGAACCACGGAATTAAAGATAAATGTATACATTTACATAAACATCATTAATTAGCACGGTGGTGTGTTGGATTAGGAGTGGGACTTTCACACCGGGGCTCCGCGGAGGCAGGTCGCGTATAGCTGGTGTTCACTGACAGCCAATGAAATTGCAGCATTATTAATGCTGTCCAAGGTGATGAAAATCCCTGTTTTCAGCACCTGAGACTCAAATATTCTCCTGTTCTATTCTATTCTTGAGTCTCATTTTGGGCAAAGCCACACATCAATGAAGAAGAGCTATTTATGAATTAGTAAAAGTATACACTTTTATTAATTCATAAATAAAAGTGTATACTTATGAATCAAGAAAAGTGTATCCCTGTTTACTGATTGTCACTATTGTAGTGGCAGACAGATTATATAAGTACGTGACTTATCTATGGCTATTTACCTTTTATATTACAGTTTTCCTACTTATGAACATGTTAATTGCAATTACTTCAATAAAATATGTATTTACTGTTAATGGTTCACCTATTAATAAGACATGTAGACAGTCCATGAAATCTATTTATTAACCACAACATGACAGTAAATATTGAACACAGAACCCACAGTCACACAAACACAACACAAATATGTAAAACAAATATAATAATGTATATATGCTTTTGTTGCTTTGTCTTCACCCAGATCCTCTGCTGCTGTGAACCGGTCCATGCTGACGTCATGGTGGTAGCAGGAAGCTGTGAGGAGGACATGATGGCTCACCTGGTCAGACCAGAATAAAGACAAAGCCAATTAGTACGATTGGGTGTGATTTTATGTCATCTTTTTAAAATGTACACAACCAAATTGTAGAGGCTCAAACCTTAACCTATTTAACTATTCGAGCCACTAGGGGGGCGAACAAGTTCGGACGCGTGTTCTGCCACAAACAAATCCATTGTCCATTCCAGCACTGTCTCTTTTCCATACATTTAATCCGTGACACCATGGCATGAAGTCATTTTACATTAGTCACACCAGAAGGTACCACGAGACAGGATACAACACTTGATCTTAGCTGAAAGGGAGAAGCTGTCGCGACCATGGTCGAAAACTATTTTGCTTCCCATCCACACACCTGTTCCCATCACCTGGCACTCACCTATATGCTCTTTTAACTGAATGTGCCACCCTGTGTCCAAATAAAGGAACTACATGTCCCCACTACCACCCAGTGATTCCCTCAAACAATAAAACCCCATTTTGTCTCCAACACACCGGCCCCTAATTGTTGATGGCAGGAGGGCATAAACAATTCAATACATATTTATATAATGGAGCCAATAAACCCAAAATAAAATAAACAAACCCAAAAAATCCCCCTATGGTAAGAAGTACTTATATATGTCAGCTTCTTGTAGAAGACAAAGTTTGCTCACTGGCCTGTCCAGCGTGCTAGTCTTAACTTGCACTTGTGCAGACCGCACCAGTCCTTTCCTGTCTGGATAAGTCTTTAGAACTCTTCCGAGCAATCACTAGATCCTTGAAAGGAACCATTAATAACCCACCCCAATAGGGTCTTAATGGCATACGGTCCGTTTCCATGGCTGTTGATTACTCTCCAAGGCTCAAGCATTTTGGAGGCGTTGGTACCTATCAACAACTCCACATCAGCTTGAATTCTACGAACACCAACACCATCCAAGTATGGCCATTTTGCCAAATCCTCTTCTTTGCTGAGGTTTTCCGTGCTTGCAGGCATTCTCTTCTGGGTATAGACCTCTGGCAAATCATAGAATCTTTTCCCAGTGAGACTTGAAATCTCCAAATCAGTCAACACGTAGCTGGAAACTGTTGCTCCTGAACCCGTGGTCCTTAAATGGATTTGGGTTTTTCTTCCATTCAGATTAAGCCTCATCAGGTTTTCAGAACGAAATGTTGCTGTACTGCCTGGATCTAGAAAAGCATGTCTGTATGACTTGGTCTCCCTTATTGGATTTCACCTGTATTGGTACAATGGGTAGAATCCCATCACTTTTACCGGCCCCTGTATGATCACATGCCTGTAGTGAGACATGTGCGCTACTCAATGATGGTTCCTTAAGGTGTCTTGAGTTTGTGTCGACTAATTTCTCTCTTTGGAGGATGTGAAGAACACTGGGATGGTTTAGGCTGCACACCTTGCAAGTCAAGCGCCTATCGCAATCCTTGCTCATATGCCCAACACAAAGGCAGCCGAAACAGATTCCATTTTTCTTAAGAAAGTTCATCTTGTGCCTGTGTGTCATCTCCTCCAAATCGTGGACACATCTCCAGTGTGTGACCTTGAGAGCAACGCAAACAAAGGCTGGTGTTCTTTGCAGATGAACTACTTTGTCCTGTATCATGTCTTAGCCTTCTGGCTTCTTCAATGGTCGGGGTTACAACGGTAACAGAAGTTGCAAAGCTACTTGCTTTGAATCTTGGCTGCAGTTCCGATTTGATCCTGTTGATATTTGTGCCTACTGTATGCGGTTGTGTATCCTGAATGTCGCCAAAGATTGGGTCAGACACTATTTTGACTTCATGCTCAATGAATATGACAATATCAACGAACTGTGCCCTGCGTTTGAGGTTTTCCAGTAGCTCACATACAGAGACTCCATTTTTCTCTTAGCTTGTACGGAAGCTTCAGAATCACTGCTCTCATATTCGCTGGCATATCCAGCTCTTTCGTGTACTGTATGTCCTCCATTGCATTACAGCACTCACGCAGAAAGAGGGCATAGGCTTGGAGCGATTTGACATCCTCAGGCTTCACGACCGGCCAGCAGAGAGCTTGCTCCATATATGCTGCAGTAACTTTGTGTTCATTCCCAAAGTGTTCCTGAAGCAGATCCTTAGCTGTAGCATAGCCTCTGTCTGGAGACATATGCTGACAGCTACGCACCAGCTCCTTCGGTGGACCTCTTGTGTATTTATCCAAAAAATACAGACAGACAGTCTCCTCGGTTACTTGCTTTACTCTCCACACAATGTTCAAAGGCTCTGATAAATGTTCTGTACTGCAGAGGGTCACCATAAAAAAATGGAATTTCTCTTGGTGGTAGTAAATGAGAGGCTTGTTGTTGGATAAGCATAGTTGTTATTTCATTTTGCCTTTGCAGTAGGTTGTAGAGAGCTGATGTTTCATCACTTCCTTTATGAGAGCGTTGAGACTGAATGACAGCTGGATTTGTTCGCTGCACACGAGGATGATCCAAGAGAGATTTGACTGGTGCATTATCCGGTTTCAGTTGACGGACCTTACTGTTCTCTTGTGTTGCATACCTATATGCACACTGTTCTTGTATATGTGGTTGTTGCAAATCCACATATGCTGGTTGATATGCTTTGGTATGTCGGCTGAGAGTGGTAGAGTGTTCTTTTAACCTTGTTCCCTTTTCAAAGTATGATTCCATTCCATTCGATTGTGTATTTGACAAAGCTTGGTGACCAGAGGCATTCAATACTGCTAATTTAGCAGCAAAAGCGGCCATTTCTGTGTCGACCTCCAGTTTTTCCTTTCTCTTTCTCAGCAACTCAGCTTGCTCCTCCAGCTCGTGCTTCTCCTTTAAGGCTGCAGCGCGAACTTCAAGTGCTGCTCTCTCTGCCTCTATCTGAATCCGTACAGAGGCAGATGGTGTCACTGGGTTTTACTTCACTCTCATGATCATTTTCACCAGTGTCTGCATTACACAACCACTTATTCACAGCATCACTAAATTCATGAACACTCAACATTTTTGCTTCGAACCATATCTCATGTTTCTCCCTTTCTTCATGAGGCAAGATTTGTGACAGAGATCGATGTTGTTCCTTGGCTTCTTGCAAAGAGTTGTGTATTTATCATTGGTACATTGCACCTCTGTTTTGTGTTCTCTGTCATGCATTAGGTCTTGAATTGTCCTTTTAAGGTCAGAGGCTTTGTTTAATTTGGCCTTCCGAGTCTTTTGCAGCATGTCCAGTTTGCCCATTAATGCCTTATGTGTCAGTTTAAGAGGACGTTTAGTGACAGATTGTGTTTCAGCCTTGGTTGGCTCCTTAACAATAGAACCTTGATTTGATACCTTCAGGCCTATATCAGAATCCATCATACATTAAACAATTCAAAAGAAACCACCCGTACAGCTCTTATATTAGGCCTATAAGATGTAACCAATTAATGCATTGTATTTATACACAAAAAATAAAAGTGCGCACACAACTTTAACATGTCCAGCTTGGTAGCGCTACATACCTCTCTGCCTATTCAGAGTTTCTATTGGTCCAAATCGTACCTTGCGTCACGGAGGTGACGATCCAATTATACCCCAACGCAAACACCACATCTGGCGATGTCCAGCAAAGTCTACCTGCTGCTGAATCACGTGACATTTGATCAGCTGTTGACTCCTGCGACGCGACCAGCGATGTCGACCAGCTGCGGAGTCCAGCTACGTTGATCAGCTGTTGACTCCCGCGATGTCGATCAGCGATGACGATCAGCTGCGGAGTCCAGCGATGTTGATCAGCTGTCCAATCCAGCGCTTGATCAGGTGTTGAGTCCAGCGCCTCCAATCCAGCCTGTTCCAATGAACGACGGTCCATACGCGTTCCCATGAAGCGGAGTTTTCGACTTAATGTAGAGGCTCAAACCTTAACCTATTTAAATATTCGAGCCACTAGGGGGGCGAATGGGAGAACAAGTTCGGACGCGTGTTCTGCCACAAACAAATCCATTGTCCATTCCAGCACCGTCTCTTTTCCATACATTTAATCCGTGACACCATGGCATGAAGTCATTTTACATTAGTCACACCAGAAGGTACCATGAGACAGGATACAACATTTGATCTTAGCTGAAAGGGAGAAGCTGTCACGACCACGGTCGAAAACTATTTCGCTTCCCATCCACACACCTGTTCCCATCACCTGGCACTCACCTATATGCTCTTTTAACTGAATGTGCCACCCTGTGTCCAAATAAAGGAACTACATGTCCCCACTACCACCCAGTGATTCCCTCAAACAATAAAACTCCAACACAAATGAAAAACATTCAAATACTGACTTTGATCTCTTTGTGCAGTTTGCAGTTGACCGGCTCTGCTGACGTCTCAGGAGGAATCAGGAGGTCCTCTGACTCTACAGAGAACATTGAACATGTTGTTGTTATTGACAGTAAGATGAAGCAGGAATGTAACATGACGTCTACTCTGTAGTCCGTATTGTACTGGCGCTGGAGTGCTGCCTACTTTTGGTCTGAAAACAGAGCACCAGTATCTAATTTACAACAATAAAGATTTTAAAAAATTAACAACCGTTTTGATGGACACTACATTTGGATATTTTTAGGATGCAAATACACGTAAAATAATACACACCAGGCTGTGACAGATGAGCTGCTACTGTGTGTGTGACTGTTGTGTGACTGTGTTAGACTGTGTTGTGTGTGACTGTTGTGTGACTGTGTTAGACTGTGTTGTGTGACTGTGTTGTGTGACTGTGTTGTGTGAGACTGTGTTGTGTGTGACTGTGTTGTGTGTGACTGTGTTGTGTGTGACTGTTGTGTGACTGTGAGACTGTGCTGTGTGTGACTGTGTTGTGTGACTCTGTTGTGTGAGACTGTGATGTGTGTGAGACTGTGTTGTGTGTGGAACTGTGTGTGAGACTGTGTTGTGTGTGAAACTGTGTGTGTGACTGTGTTGTGTTTGTCTAAATTATGCACCACCCGCCAAGACAAATTCTTTGTATGTGTAACATACCTGGCAAATAAATGGTTCTGATTCTGACCGATTCTGATTCTGAATACACACAAACTACTGTTAGTAAAGGCAGAAAGTATCTTTACTTCACCTGCCGTTCTCAGCCAAATCCAATGAAACAGACTGTTTCTAACATTATTATATAAAGAATATACTTCATTCATATACATGTGTTTATGTTGGATTGGGTTAAAATTCAGTAGCAAGTCATTAAGATTTAACCTAGGCAGGGGAAGCAACATGACACTAAAACACACTCAAACACACGTTTAAACACATGCCATCAGGTGTTAGTAACACAGCAGTTTCACATGTATATCTGTTATTACATAAAGGAAAAATAGCATAATGTAAAGACTGATACGTACCCTCATCACGGCTGGGATCAAGTCATAGTCACTAGGACGAGAGGTAGAACACCAGAACACAAACATGACCAGAACATGTCAACATGAGACGGGATGATAAAGTCATGCTTCATGTGGGACAAGAGCTCATGGTCCAGTTGTGTCAGTCGACGGCAGCACAGTGTTTCTTCACATGAAGATGCAGAGTCATCCTCCTGCTGTCCCACATCTCTGAAGAGTGAAGAGTCTCATCAAGAAACGCCTTCTGACATCCCAAACAGACATGTGGCATATGATTATACATGTAATAAACAACGTTATCACATTCTGGTGTTCTCTGATTTAACCACCACATGGTGTAAATACTCTTTAACAAGTACAGAGCACCTCTGTAGCACAGTATCTAATTTACAACAATAAAGATTTTAAAGAATGAACAACAGTTTTGATGGACACTACATCTGGATATTTTTAGGACGCAAAAACACGTAAAATAATACACACCAGGCTGTGACAGATGAGCTGCTACTGTGTGTGTGACTCTGTTGTGTGACTGTGTGACAAGTCCTGCAGTCAAATTAAATGACTCAAGTAAAGTATTAAAGTTTAGCATAAAAACAAACGTTAAGTATAATTACGCATACTCGTTTTAATATTCTGCATGTAGTTTAATCTATAATAACTCACCATCAGTTATTAGTTAGGTATATGTTGTATGATAACCTTAATCTGATAACTAACTAGTACCTCATTAGTAACTCTTTCTGTCACATACATGTGGAGCAGTTAATGTACATGACTATAAACTACTACATGAACCTTGAAGTAACGTTACTCAGCACGTGCACGTGTATGACAACACTGAAGAAACACGACTAGCTGTACAGCTTTCAAGTGAACCAGAACATGTCAACACTAATTATCATTACATTTCAGGCCATTGTTATTCATTTGAATGACTTACTGTTTCACGTAACGTCCAAACAACGAAGAGCTGCAGAAAATACGTGTTGTTTACACTCGTTTCCGGGTTGTGACTGAAGCAGGAAGGGAGGGGGAGAGGAGGGGGAGGAGCCGGCGAAATTCAAAACGGCTCCACTGCGCCACTAGCGGCCACAGATATATTACATCGGCGGATTTCAGCGCCGATGTAATATTTTTAATAATTTTTTATTGACGATTCCCTAATTTTTCACCCGATTTTGAGTCTTTTTGTCAGGGTCCCCCCCATGATACCTGTTTTTTTTGTTTTGTTTTATGAGAAGTTCTATAGGTAAAATAAAGGAAGAGTACTTCGATTTGTCTTGTATAGTTGTATTTTAATATATTTTGATGAGAAATATATTTTATGAAGTACATTATATCGGGTGAAATATACCCGACGTTAGTGATAGTGTGACTATTTTTAACGTTAGTGTTCTAGGGTTAAAACACCAAAAACCTGTTTAGAATATTGATCAGAGTCTGCAATCATGTCTCTATGTCTTTAGTTTTGCGGAGAATCTGCCATGTTGAAGACATTAGCACCATCTAGTGGTTAAACTAAGAATTACAACACACTCAAGCGCACGTTTCACGTGAGTCATATTCCATTATATTTTTGTCAAGTTTGGAGACCCATGTGCTAAAATATTACACACACTCAATCATTCAAATACAACAATAATGTAATTTGCCTGTTGCAGTAAAGTAAAGATATACAACAAAAATGCACTTTTATGGAATTTATAATTATCTTTATAGTTAGGCATTAATACGTTGACAAAGTGATAAAGATATTGCAACATGTCACTCTGAATATTTGTTACATTAGCTGATTAAGACCTCACTCGTGTTATTTTTGGAAAATATATTGAGGGCGGCTGGTTGTTTGAATGGCAAAAGGTGAACAAAGGTGGAGTTGAAAGGGGACTGGGAGCTTGAGCAAGCGCTTCTTTTTTATTAAATAACTGTAAAAAGTTGCATAACCCTCCACAGGATACATGGGTCACACAGCATGATTATTAAGACTTGTAGGGGAAACGTTATTGCATCTGAATACCAGGGCCGAGCGTTGCGCCCCGCTGCTAATGTGATTTGACAAGTGCACTTGATGCTAGCACCTATTTTCTCAAGTTGTTCTGTCTAATAGTAGAGACAAAAAATGTTGACGGGGATTTTGTTTTAGGCCTTACTGCATCAAAGTGGAAAAGATTAGTTTATCAAACCGGACACACTTTTTATTTTTTAAATTGTGCTTCGTCACTTGCTTTCATTTTGGAGAAGCAAGGCGTAAGCAGGTACTTCCTGCGGTTTAATCTGCCTGTCATGTTTGTTTTTTTAAACATAGAAAAATCAATACAAAAATAAAAAATCTATTAAAACTTAAATAGAGCAACGCGAGAAGATGAGACACCCACAAGTTACTGTTAACTACTCCGACTTGTTCTTTATCTGACAGATGTGCTTTGCACAGAGTCCAGGTTGCCTGTATTTCAGAGGGTTTATAATGTCACAACAACGTACAGGTAAGTGTTATATTTACAGGACGACAACATTTGGATATATCCACTTGATTTCTAGCTGCAGTAAATCATGCTGCAACACAGCCAACGCGGGAGCATGACCACCTCGACTGGCATAATACTGGGCCTCCTTTGTTCCATATAATGTCTGTTGGACTCGTAAATAAACAAAAACCCATGTAGACATTAATGTTGGTGGCACAAGAACGTGTTGCACACCCCAAATAGCACTGTGTGTGTGTGTGTGTGTGTGTGTGTGTGTGTGTGTGTGTGTGTGTGTGTGTGTGTGTGTGTGTGTGTGTGTGTGTGTGTGTGTGTGTGTGTGTGGTCTGTTTCAGAAGAGGGGCGATGGAGAGTGTTCCTCTTAACACAGTTCAAGTATGCACATATTCAAGGCAAAAACCATTCACACGTTACAAACTAAAAGCAAAATTTATAGCAGCAAACTGAGAACAGCTTTCAGGAGGAAACACAAATTAACAGAGCAAAGACACTGGGAAGCAAGGATAAGCCTCATTATGGATTTGCTAGAGAGTGATGTCTCATGCACATGAAATGTACACTAAAGTCTGAGTCCCGAGTCTTTGCAGTACAGTAGCAGCTGATCCAGTCACTCAGTTCAGTCCAACTCGCTTCAGGCAGGTTGCTGAGGACATCAATGAAAACATGGTACTGTAATACTTAGACTCTTACCTGAATAACAAAAATGATTAAGACAGATTCACAGACCTACTTCCTGTAAACCCAGCAGTTGATCTGAATTGCTTTGCAACAAAAGAGAAAATCTGAACGGAAGACTTGGCGACTGATAAATTCAGAACTAGCCCACGCTGTATTACTTCATGCCAAATGTGCGAGACCAGATCACCACAAACTGGACCGGAAGTGCAAATCAATCCCAGAAATTTTATCTGGAACTTCTTTTTTTTTTTTATAAATGGAGTCCCATCAAGGTTATGTCACTTTCAAGTGAACCCCATCATGTACAGAGGGATTCTGAGGGGTAAACTCATTCAGATGTAACCATCATTTTGTGCCTTATAACAATGGAGTGCAGTTTACTTGAGCAGGTCGCCCATATTTGATGCTTAGACACTCATACCTTCTCTGCAATGCACACCTGTTCGCCATTTTTATTCAGTTTCCCACTGGTCAATGCCACCCTCAAATCAGCAACAAGAGAACTTCTACAACAGCAGCTTTATGTTGAACAAATTCTAAGCCAACTTGTGAGATGTACTATGGAGTAGAGATAAGAGATGTGGGCTTGGGCACGGCCTTGAGGAGCTCCTATAGCTGTTGAAATGTCTCCTAAAGGGGGGTTGTTTAATAAAGTCCAAAAATAAATCCATTAGATTTTCTATTTTGGCTCTAAACCAGGATAAGCATCTTTCAATTTCTCTCTCTCTCTCTTCCAGTTATGTCCCCCCCCCCCCCCCCCCATCTCACACAGTTGAGTTCTAGGGCACAACTTTGGACAACATGTGCAAAGGGAGTTTCACTCTTTTCCATCTTATTCTGCTCTGTTGCTTATTCATCCATTTGGGAACAGCTCGGGTAAAAAAAGAGCTGCATCCATTGTCTTCAGATTCCAACAATCCTGCCTTGAGATTGGCCAGAGGCTCCTGTCAATCATGCGAGAGAGCCAGTCAGTAGGTAGAGAGAGATGAGGCGGCGGGCTGCAGGGAGCCGGAGGAGTTTGAACGTCTCATGTGAGGGAGGAGGTAGGAGTCCGAGCACAGTTGGTGAACATCAAACCGGTCCTCCTTGCGGTAAGCCAGACAACGCCTGATGAATGCCTGCAGATCAGAACACATCATAAAAAGAGCTACAGGCCGTGTGCTTTTGTAGACTCAATATATTTACTTTGAAAAACTGTACCTTTTGTCTACTTCGAGGCAAAGACTGTACTTTGAGCTGTCATTTTTATAGCTATACATTACAGACGATAAGAGATGTTCCAGCATGTTTACATGTTATTATATAGCCAACATGTTCAAAAGTTCTGGTTGACATTAATACTTAAATTACAGTAAAATTGCAACACACCAATGTCTCAACTCAGTTAAGATAATGATCACAAGGCAGAGCGATGATAAATACCGTGAGATGATTCATTTGCCAACTGTCACTTTGCTTTGATGTTCAGACTGAGGTTACCATCCCTTTATTATCCCTGCTATATACTTTATAGTAGGGCTGCTTTATGGCAGTTTGGGATTTGTTAATATACCTTGATGTTTCGAGTATTTAATCAGGGAGGCCAAGAGAGAGCTACCCAAAGTGGGAAAACAAATGTGACAGCTTAATATCATTTAATGTGACGAAGGTATGTGCTTCACTAAACAAGCGGAGCTTGGTGTTGGGTCCCCAACACCAAGCTCAGCACCATTTTGAAAGAAAAGTACGTTAAAAATGAAATGCATTATTATAATTGTTAATTCCACAAGGATATGTAGAAGACCAGCCAGGAGGGTCTGGGGGCATACTAGTCACGTAACTGCTGTTTACTTTGAAATAACACATTAATAGCAGTATTTGCGTGACAAGAAAGCGCAAAGAACGGATCAGATGAACCATGAAATATGAACGGGAACACATTTGTCTGATTATTCTGACACCATGGGACTGCAACACAAATGTCATTATATTTGGTCATTGACATTTCTGTAATATCGTATTGGGCGCATATATATATATATATACACGTGTGTGTGTGTGTGTGTGTGTGTGTGTGTGTGTGTGTGTGTGTGTGTGTGTGTGCGTGTGCGTGTGTGTGTGCTACCTTGGCCTCTGTGCTAGCCTGTGGTTTAGCAGGGAACTGGACCTCTGTGGCTTTGAGGATGGTGTTTTCCTGGAGAATATCCTGCTGTGACTGGTTGTGACCAAACGGCTGGGAAAACAAAAAATAAAAATCACCAATAATCCGATGTCTTTTCCATCGCCTCAACTCTTGTGAGTGGAACCTGAAAAATTAATTTACTAAGAAAAAATTGCCTCTCAGAATTGGCCCAAGTGGCCCGTCATGGTCATTGAATCCATTTTCAACAATCTACTGCAGGTGTTTATGGTCTTCTCTGAGTTTGTTTGCTTTCTCCAGTGTAGCAAGTGATGTTCAGTGTTGTACCTTGCGTCCGTAGAGGCACTGGAAGAAGATCACTCCCACAGACCAGACATCCACCTTGTTGGAGATTTTAGGTGGCTCCTTCCCCACCACAAAACACTCTGGAGGAAGGTACCTGAAACACACACAGAATGCAATCAATTTCAAACAATGTAAAAGAGAAATCAGACTCCTTGACTTTCATAACATAAAAATGGTAGGAATTTAGGTAATTCCTTGAAAAATACAGTCACAACGCACTGTCCATAAGATCATGAATGAAGTTCTGCCATTTGCAATATGCTACAAGAAAATGGCCAAGAATACAAGAAGGAGAACGTGTGTTGAACATTTCACATCGACCATAAAAGAGGCTTTAAAACACCATGCCACTATGTTACTATGATATTTGACTATGTCAGTTTATGTGGAGTGTGTGAGTGTGTGTGTGTGTGTGTGTGTGTGTGTGTGTGTGTGTGTGTGTGTGTGTGTGTCTTACCAGTAGGTGCCTGCCCCCTGGGATGTGAGGTCCATCCCGTCCACACCATAGTTATCATCATCCATAATCTTAGACAGGCCAAAGTCTGTGATTTTGATTTCTCCACATGCAGTACCATCCACCAATAAGATGTTACCTGCGCACCACACAAGACGATGAGACTCAGTACAGTGTGTGAGAGCGAATGATTGACACAAGATCAGGTTCACATACAGGGAAGGATTCGTTTGAACTACAGCATTATCAACAAATGCACTGCATTGCAAACGAAGCAGTGCAATTGTTCATCTGATTATTATTTATTTATCTACGCGTATGATTCATCCAAAACATGACCTACCAGGTTTGAGGTCGTAGTGGATGATGGGGGGTTTGATTTCGTTGAGGTAGCGCAGGGCGCTGACAATCTGCATGACAATGGAGCGTGCCTCCTTCTCTGACATCAGCTTGTTTTGCTTCAGGTAGAAGTCCAGGTCGTTGCCTTCACAGAACTCTAAAACGGTACAGAACCTGGGAGAGGAGAAGACGGAGAGTGTATTTTAAGAGCTGGAAAGACTGAAAGAGAAATTTCACTTTCTCCTCTTTTGCATGGAGGTCAGGGGTCAGAGTCAGGACGTTCTGCTACCGAGTGAGAATGACTTAAGTTTCCAGTCGGGAATGTGAAAAGCTTTGCTAACATGGTACAATATGAGCTCAACCTTTGTACATATGTGAACACAGGTGTTTTCATCTGAACAGATATACAGTATCGTAACATTAGCAATGACTTTCTATGTCTCTCTTGAGTGCAGGTGACTAAAGTTCACAATTAAACCTTCAAATTTTTTTTTTTTTCCATTGTTGCATGTGGATGCTGAATCATACGGTTTTCTGTGAAGTGCTTTTACCATTTACTCTTTCCCAATCTGATAACACCCCTGTGATGTTTGCTCTTACGCGTAGCACCCACTGACGCAGAGCCTTGAGGCAGAATACAAACAACTCGTGCACTATTTGAATACTTACTGGGTAGTGCCTTTTCAAAAAGGTTTGAATCTTACTGATGGGCCCCATGTTGTTTTAAAGCCACTGTAAAAAATGATTTTTACAGTGTATGTCAAACAAGCAGTGCTGCAGCTGGCAGAGGTCAGAGTTGACTCACGTGTCAGTATCCAGGGAGAAGTAGTCATACAGTTTGACTATTCTGGGATGGTCCAGCTGTTTGTGTATCCGGTACTCCCTGCATGCATGCCTGGAAGGAAATACATGTTAAAGTAGTGCGCAAGTTGCTGGAGAAATATTTTGCCTTTGATTATCTTAATGTGTGTGGGTGAGAGAGAGAGTGAGTGAGAGAGAGATGAGACCTACTTGTGGTAGTTCTCCTTTTTCTCCTCTCTCCAGTTTTTGTTGAGCTGGTGGATTTTAACAGCTGCATAGCGCTGCTCAAACAGGTCAAAAGCCTGCGTGACAAGAAAACACACACACATTTGTCTCCTAAAACATTCTTTACAGTGAGAGGGAATAGAAAATACAATCTAGTCCAGCCACACATACATTACCTTATAGACTTCACTGAAGCCACCCCTGCCCAGCAAGTGCAGCAGCAGGTACCTCTCATTCAAGGTGGGATGGTCTTTAAACCTGTGTGAGGAGGCACAACATTTTTATGTTCACTGCTTTTACCGGATTCTTGTGTCACCTTTTTTTCAAATGGGATTTTATTGCACTTCCATGTTCTGACATTTATGTCTTAACTACAAAAGCCATTCTCTAATACTTAAATGTTTGTATTGACAGAATAACCCAAATGTCCTGACAGTGGAAAGTGAATTCATGATTAACATCATAAAGCAGATTTTTAGTGCAAGTCTTAACCATTAGGCTACTTGGCACGTTATGGTACTGTACGTAGAACGGACTTACGCTGAGCTGTCCTCGTTGTTTATCCTCTTCAGCTCTCTGATATGGAGGTTCCTCACCCGCTCCAACCGCTCCAGCTCTGCCTGGATCTCTGCTTCCTCCTGTAGAATTACACCATGTGAAATCATTTTTTCCCTGTTTGAAATTTCATGGACTTAAAACCCATGTATATAATCGAACAATGTAATACTCCAGCTGCCATTTAACTGAATTAATAATCATCTATGCATTGTTTTAATTACATTCTAAATGTTTCAATGTACATTTCAATAGATAAACATGTCTTATGGTCACAATATGTTGAGTCAATTGATTCAAAAATAAATTCTACCAACCTTCTTTAGATGTCCAAGGCGAAGCTTGAATATTTCTTCCTGCTCGTGGTACTCAGCGAGTGTCAGTCTGACAAAATATGTACTAGTCAAAATCTCCACTTTAATTGGAATTATGAAGACTAAAATTATGAAGACCTAAAAGAGGCCTATGATGTATGGCCACTAAGTTCTACAGACAAAACAACACAAACAGGGGACAATCATTCCTCATTCTTTATGGGCCAACGTCTTCGAGTGTTTCACTGACTGTATGTAGCTATTTCAGTGTACTCACAGCTGGGGCAAGGAGGGCTTGAGAAACGGGTCAGAGTCGTTGCCGTTGACCACCTTAGTTTTCCGCTGCTTGGCTTCAGAAGTGGAGGAAACCGAGAGGGAGGGAGATGCAGGGTTTGGAGGCTTCCTCTTGGCCAGCAGCTTCCTCTGTCGCTCTATGTCCTCCCTCTGCTGGTTGATGCCCTCCTGTTGCCTATACAGTGTGGTATAGGGAATGGGTTATGTGGGAAATACTATAGCAGCCAATAAACAGTCTTTCATATGCTCTGCTCCTGGCTGTGAAGTGAAACATGCACAGAAATTCCACTTAAAAGCCACTTTATGTCTGACCTTATAACATGGTTTAGAGCTGCAACACTCGTCCAAAATCGAATATGTTTAGTCTGTTAAAATGTGTGTAAACTATGCATGCGTATTCCGTCACTCACTTGATCAGATTCTGGAATGCGTATCCGTCCGTCCACTGCTCTGTGTAGGACGCTCCGTGTCTGACGGTGGTGAAGTGACCAAGACGGAGACGATCCTGCATGCTCTTCTCACGACATGACTGCTTCTCCTGGGTGCTCTGTTCACAA
Organism: Myoxocephalus aenaeus; assembly: GCA_038501785.1. Lineage (NCBI taxonomy): Eukaryota > Metazoa > Chordata > Actinopteri > Perciformes > Cottidae > Myoxocephalus > Myoxocephalus aenaeus. The sequence continues at coordinate 2,814,870 of JBAMJR010000162.1, forward strand.
ATACAGGCACAAATTAGACAAACAAAATGTGACAAGTGAAAAAAAGCCCTCACCTATAACTTCTTTCCACCCAGACTAAATGTGTCAACACCAACTCCAACACACAACTTTCTTTAAATACCTTCAAGCATACGTTTAATTAAATGGTGCAAAGGAAAACTGGTTCACGTATGAACTACACTGCAGACTGAAATCTCTACTAACAGAGTCCCGACTAATCAGACAGATCCAACCCAGGTTGAATGCGCATCGGCAGATCCACATCCTCTCCACCTGGTGTATGAAATGTCCATGTCCTCACTGCAATCATGTAGAAACTATGATAATTTGGTCAGTCTGTCCCGTCTGACTCCCTCCTCCTTTCCTTGCAGTTCTCATACTCATACAACAGCAGTTACATCCAGTAACTACGAGTACTAATGGCAGAACATTACCAGTGGAGTCACTGGGTGTTTTTGCAACTTCATTATAGAGGATTGGGATTTATTACAACTACAGTAATAGCGACTGCCTTAAGTTCAATACACAGCTTGCTGGAGCAGCTCCGGTTTACATTTTTACCGGCTAAAATTCTAAACAAATCCGGCAATCTAAAAAAATGCTGAATAGTAATGGCAGATAATCGGTCAATCTCTATTAAATACATATTGTGAAAAGGTTGCTTGTACAATAAATCCCACCACTACTGGAAATAATTGCAACTTCAGCCTCACATTGTGGAGCCCATGAGGAAGACAGATAATTAGTGAAGAAATTCAAAGATCTACCAACCCACAGACATAATTATCCCCTCAGGAGTTGGACCAAAGCAGAGATAAAACGTTTAGTAATACGTTTAAAATCTTCTATATGTTGCTCACACATTAACTGTAAGGATATGATAAGATGAAAGTCTCTGTTAGGCGTATGTACAGTGGGATGTGTGTCAGGTGGTTTTTCCTTTCTGCCCACAAGGGAATAAAAATGTCTGAATACAGATGGTTTTCTTTCAACCAAGTGTATGATGAATATACAAAAGGATTCATGCATGCAAAGACAGATACCTTCTCTATAAGCAGTTTCTTGCTCATGGTAATGCACTTATTAAGCCTCTCCTTGTATTTCTCCAGGAGTTTCTGCTGTTCATCTATCTGCCTTCGCAAGTCACAGTTAGCCTGTTAAGGAAAAACAGCAGGGAGTGCATTAAGTTTGGATGTCGAGTTATAAACACAGTACAAAGCTGAAATGATAACCTGCTGTACATTAGACAGTTTTATGCACTCTCCATCAAAAGTCAGTTTATGGATGCTGAACCTACTCTGAGCAGGTCATCTATACGTCCCTCTTTTTTTTCCAGGTCCAGACTCTTGTTGCTCTCCAGAGCAGCAAGTTTCTGGCCCGTTAGCTCCGTCTAAAGGATTCAGACAAAAATGAACCAGTCAGAGGTGTATTAATAAATATACAATAAAGTGTCTCATGCGAGTGTTTAATGTATGCATGACATTACCTGGACACACTTGCTGGAGGAGGCTTTAGGATTGTGTTCTCCAAAACACAGACTCGTAGGAGAGGAGCTATTCTGCCGGATCTATAGACAAATAGGGATTTTTAAACCTTGTAATGAAACACAGAAAATCCCATCCACCTCATGTGCAACTAACTCAATCAATAATCCTTGTGTAAGGCATTCTATTGTTTGTGAAAAACTCACGATTGAGCCCGGGGTAGAGTGCGAGTTCTGTGGAGAGCGGCGAGCTGATGGGAGGCCTCTGACTGGACTGGAACCATTCCCACCCTGGAACTTTGCAGCAAAAATTGGCGGCCTTAAAAACCCATTTCAAAAATAAGGACCGCGACTTTTTGGAATGTTGAGAGTTGCTTTAATACTCACATCAAAGTAGTCACTGATCTTTGGCCCACGTGTGGAGGTCTTCCCTGAATTAAAAAAACAAAGATTTACGTTCATGGAAGGCATGGATGTGTACATCATACAATTTTTTCGCATGCAGGTGTCAGTCATACCTTGACTGCTCTCTGAATAGGTGTCAGCTTTCCTTTTCCTCCCCCTGGACGATTCTGAGTGCTTTTTCTCTGGGGTCTGTGAATCGATATGTGTGAGAGAGCGAGAGAGAGACTTAAATCCCTTGTGTTTTACCTAACAAAGCTGGTTTGAGTGGCAGTGTTCAGTAGGAAAGAGTACATACTGAGTAGGCAGGGGAGCTCCCTCTTTTCATATCAGAGTTCTAGGAAGAGAAGAGAAGGAGAGGTGGAGGTAGTGGGAGGGACAGAAAGATGAGTGGGCAGAGCAAGGATGTACTGAGAACATGCAGCTTTGTCTAACCAGACTTCATTTTATTCCAATTTCTTTAGTTCCGTCTTATCAAAATAAATACAGTTGTGTGTGTGTGTGTGTTACCTCTGATTCCTTATCGCTAGATGAGCCCAGACTACCATAGCTGTGGTTAGAAGACTCATTGGCCAGACCCTGCACATCGTGAGAATTTAAACAAATAAGTGAACACATACAATAAGAAAATATTGTCCACAAGTCTGTAATGCTATCAAAAGTTCAGTAACCTCATAAAATGTAAACAAAAGTCAAACTAGGACTGAAGCAGGCCCCGAGTCTGAATAACAATCCAGATCTTCAGCTATTAGGTGTGTCACTTGGCTCTTTTCCACCACAGATATATTGATGAGATCCCTGCATCCTTTTTTAAGTAAAACAGGAACTTTTACCTGCTTTTCCACCACGAGACGAGGTTGTGTTTTTTCTATTTCCTGCCTACGAAAGGTCACTGTTGCTGAGGCAGTACCTTCGGACATCATGGTAGAGTTAGTCACTGACTAACACAAGCATCAAGGCTGCTACAACTCGTCTACAGCATTCTTTCTGCTGCAAGCAAGCACTGGTTGTCGCTAGAGTTGATATTAGAACTCAAGGTTGGATATTTCTTGTTATTGATATCTAAATGACGCATCCAATTTCTTGAGCAGTCTCAAATAAGTGTTGTCTTTTTAACAAAGATTGTCAGTTTTCAATCCTTCACTGGAACAGGAATGCACAAAATCCACTTTTAGTTTATCAGGCTCTTTAGATCCTGAGTCGACTGTGCTTGTGTGTGGTGTGCGACATTCTCAAAAACAAGGTTTCAGTTTTTCTGTATCGTGGTTACCTTAGCACCTCCACTGGTACTCCCAGTGCTGCCTCCTGTGTTGCCACTGACACCTCCTGTGAACCTGGCCTCCAGCAACTCCTGTCTCCTGGGGTCCAGGCTGTGCAGCTCCTCCATGGGGCCTGACATAAGGGGGATCAACAGCGCACAGTTAGACACTTTTTGCCATTAGAAGGAAACAGTGATGACGATGAAGTAAAAGGAGTAAGAGCAATTGAGGCCAGAACATGTTTATGTGACCAAAAAACAAGAAAGAAATACAAATGGGCATTAAGAGAAGGAACAGAGGACAGTTCCTGGGGGATGATTAGAGAAAATCAAGTGATTAGACAATGGATTTGATTCAATGGGCTGTAGAGGTAGCTCTTTAAAAGATACACTTTCATGCTATGATGGAAGATACTGCAGATGAGTGACAATGCATTTCTAACATAAGCAGGAAGGTCATTCTACCACTGGGAAGTCAGGAGCGGGAAGAGTCGAGGCTGGGATGAGCGAGTCTCCCAGTTTGTCATTACAAAAATCTTCAACCAGAGCTAAATTACTGTGATAGTTAGGGATCCTAAAACCTCAGAAACATTGTAGATAGAGCCCAACACCAGTTGAGATAAGGACACTGGAAGATGTATTCCAAAGTCACACTTTTCTAAAAGCTTCAGAGGAATAGAGTTTGGCCATTTCAAATACTACATATCTGAAGCAATGTTCCTGACGCTATTGAGACAGAGCTTTTGTTTAACAGCCCGAACACACTTTTGCAGAGTTTACATTTCCTTACTGTAAAGCCAGATTTGCAGACGTCAGAGTGGTAGACCTTACCACTGCAAATCTGAACCACAATGTTCATACAATGATCATCACACAAGCATGAGGCTAACACATATATGCTGCCTGACTGGGCCTTGTTCTATGACAACCAGTTTCCAGGGAGAGACACACAGGGGTCCTCTGCTCCCTGCTGACTACTGCTGCAAGCGTTTGTTTCCTTCTTGGACATTTCCTGGCTGTCATCTTTACCTAGCTTCTGGCACAGGGGCAAGCCCTAAAAGGCATAATGGACTTTATGAAACCTCTGAGCACTGCGAGCACATAACAACGCCTGTGTGAGGGTATCTAAGGACAGGGGGAGCGTAATTTATCTATATAACCTTAGCTAGAGCTTCGCACCCTTACTGTGTATAGTACATTAGTATTACCATGTCTCAGGTGGAAAGTTCATTATTACACGATTACCTCCGTATGCATAACGCAGATTGTCTTTCTCATCGACTTATTTACACCATCGCTGTCTCAACATTTGCAGTATGTCCTCCAATATACGTAACTGGAAGAGTATAACTAATAGCTCCCACTTGTGATCACTGTTTTGTCACATCGCATCCAGCAACTCGGCAAAATCGAGTAAATACAGTCTCCACAACACGTCGAAAACAATGTGGAAAAACAAATGCATCCAAACTGACCACAAATGCAAAAGCCAGGGCCTGTTCTCAAGTTAATAGCAGTGGTATCGTGCATTTCAATGCATTAATGGATGCACGCATAGCCATGTTGTTGAATATCCAACTAGATGTTATTGATAGGGGGCGACTGTTACATACTGCTACTAAAACAGTGACCGCATCAACAGCTACAAGTAACAAGAAACCATGTAAGCTGACAAACAAAACAAGCTAGCGCCTCCTTTGTGCAAACAGGATAGCTTGCTGCTACTTAGACTGGCCATCAACTGAACTGACAGCTGACGTTTGGCTTCCCAATTCACGGCATCACTGAACTTGACATCCATTTTTACTTCAACCAACGTTAGCTCGACACGGCCATACTAATCCCCTTCTTCTGTTAAGGACACACTTTAAGGAGGAGACGAGTCAATTGTGTACTTGGCGAGCTAATATACCTTCCTTGCTCTTTGCGGTCGCCGTTATATGTTGTTGAGAAATCGTTGGGGACGAGGAGAGCTGCGACCAAGATGGCGTCGCCTCCAAACTTCCACCACCACTTCCACTGTTACTTTGGACACTCATGAAGCCACTTTACCGCTGATAGGAGCCAGCGTACACACTGCCGTTTGCGGAAATCCCAAACTTTCGTCCATCGTTTGACACCTGCTGTAGCCAAACGGGCCAATAAACGCGAGTCCGAGAGTCTTTGTGCTGCTAGACGTCTCGCATGTTGCGCTCCGTGCGGGTCCGGCGGAGGAGCAGCTTCTTCAGAGCCTCGCTGAAGCGGATCCAATGTAACCTTTGCATGACGACCGCACCGCGCGCCTGTCAGCATCCAGCTCGCGAACGGAGCTTTGATTCCAGTAGGCGAGGCTATCGCGAGGCTGCCGTGCACCGAGCAGCGCGATAGGGGATGGCATGACACCGAAACAGACACTGATCTGGGATCATTTTACCCTCCTCCAAACTAGCCATAGGTTGACTGGTGGGCACGCCTCAGCGTCGACCTGAGAACAGCCTCTTGTTTGGGTGAAAACAACAAACACCCCGAAAAAATGGCCGGAAGTTCTTGTCTGCTTCGGCTTGAAGAGAAGAGAACGACAGAAATAGGAACACACACCCATGCGTGCGCACACACCATATTTTGTGTGCGTGCGTCTACACACACACACACACACACACACACACACACACACACACACATATATATATATATATATATATATATCTACACACATATACATATATATATATATATATTAATATATATATATATTAATATATATATATATATATATATATTAATATATATATATATATATATATTAATATATATATATATTAATATATATATATATATATATTAATATATATATATATATATATATATATACATACATATATATACATATATATACATATACATATATATACATACATACATACATACATATATATATATATATATATATATACATACATATATACATACACACACACACACACACGTATACACATGTGTGTGAGTAAGTAGATGTGTATAGGCCTGATCTTGTTTTTCAGTCTGTTTTCAGTCTTAAAATACAATGGGGGGGGAGTCAATGCAGGTGGGAGGATAGTGATGTGGTCTGGGCAATAAGGTCTTTTGTTCCAAATTTGGTGCAGTGCATCAAAATGCCTTTGCCTTCATGTAGGGCAGCATACACAAAACATACAGACTTCGACATTCAACTCATTGACCTACATCTTATTCTTACATTCCTTTCTAATTTATTTTTAATGTAACAGCTGACATTTACTTTAACCCAGACTGTGAGCTAAGGGTGAGCAAATGTGTATTTCCTACAGAAAAACTGTTTAACCTTTATTATCTGAATAGTAAATTGTATCTTAATTTCATTGGTTCAGATGACGTGTTTCAAATTATAGTAATTACACTGTTAAAGGGTCTTGTGTCTGTCTACCCCCTGCTCCACTTGCGGTCGGATTTCATCAGGAAATAGACTGTGAGGCACAGACGATAATACTGCACCTCATATGCACCTGCCCATGATAACCTGTTTTTTTGGTCACATGGTTTCCATGGTAACAAAGCAATAGTCTTGACAGGCAATGAGGAGGGTTGTTAAAAAGTAGTCTACCGCATTACAATACTGTGTGTTACACCACACACACAGACAGAGTTTGTGATGTAATTTCAGGTATGAACATTGAGTTGGCTGTAGCTCAGGGGGATGAGTGGTCGTCCCGCAACCACAAGGTAGCCGGTTTGATCCCCAGTCCCCCCATAGCTCACATGTCGAAGTGTCCCTGAGCAAGACACTTAACCCTCAACTGCTCCCCGGGCGCCTCACAGGGCTGCCCACTGCTCCCTATCCAGGGATGGGTCAAATGCAGAGAAGAATTTCCCCAAGGGGATTAATAAAAGTGCATGTTTCTGTTTCTGTGTTACAGTAAAAGAGCGAGCAGCAAATATCTAAAGGAAAACTGCGTGGCGGCTGATTTTGATAGACCTTCAAGTATGAATACAAGTTTGAAAATACAAACAAATTAAAGAGGAAAAGAAGAAGTCGTACATTTACACAAGGTATAATATTTCACAACTGTCTAAACACAGCTTATTGTAATAAACATTGAACCAGCATTCAGCTAAGAACACTTAAACTATTCAAACTTCAGAAATGAAATACAAAAATAAAACAAAAACTGAGACGATGTTTTCTGTTTAAATAGTTTCAACTGTATTTTGCGGGTATCAGATAATAATTTTATCATTTTGAACATTGTGTACTAAAGTCAACCGTTCTGGATTTCAAAGAGAAGCCTTTCTCAACATTTATGGATGCTATTTATAGTTTTATAATAGCCCTATTCCTCCTATATCATTTAAATGGATCTGAATAAACAAGATAATTAAAGGTTGGTGAATTTAGATGATAATCAAACAATTGATGAAAGTCTATGTGTCGATATATAAATGTATGAACATATGTACACTGACAAATGATGACTGAACATGTTTTCATGCAGGATTTTCAGATAAAATCCTATATTTGGCATATTCTAGGCTGCATGTATATAGTGTACAGAAAGTTGTGAGTCTATAAAACAAGAAAGTATGTTGAGTATCATGGTATGTTAATATTCATTTTATTTGTCTTAGTACAGTCTTAAATGGGGGTCTCGTTGTATTGGCAGATTAAAAAATAGGGGAAATATTTCAGTGTAAAGGGCACTATCGGACTAATGTTGACAAGGAAACCTCCCCACCACTTCATGCATTTATGTCTGGAAAACAATGCAAAATCATTATCATCATGAGTGCGGAACCTTAAACGTGCACATACTAGTGCATATTAGTGAAATTAAAAGGAAATTAAAGGAAATGCAGTCTAATAAAATATATGAAAACATCAAATTAAGGCAAATAATCTACTGTAATCTAATTTATCTACTGTAGCTAAATGATGGAGCAGGAAAATGTATTCACTCCTCTGTGACTGCAATAGTTATTAATAAATCACAAAAAAAGTAAATCATATTAATCTAAATAACTCACTGTTAAAGGTTGATACCACTAATTTTACATGAATCTCAATTCATGTTCTCGACTCAACAGTTCTCACAATGGCACGTTAGGAATTGCAGTCAAGACACAATAAATTGCAATATGACAAATTAGAATAACACTATCTTGTTTAGTAGAAGCAATCTGTATTAGGGCCAATTATGTCATTGTAATCACTGAAAGATGCAAATACATGAATGTAAAGGTATTGATCAAAAGTGATTATAAATCACAGCTTTCTCAGTCAATGTGTCTGCTCTTGAAGCCTCAGGAAAACATCTGGTTCCTCGGTCGAAAGTTCTGCCTCTGCCTCTCGTACATGGTGATGTACGATCTAAGAAGGTCCTCTATTGTGTGGGCCTGATAAAGGAGGAAATGGAAGTATTTGTCAGAAAATATTTAATTTCAAAATAACCTCGCAGCAACAGACTGATTTATAGAATAATGTGTTGTGGCTTGTGCACGGTGTATTTGGAGATTATGAAATCAAATTGAAAAGACAGCCATTTACCTGTGAGGTTTCACAGACAAAGATGTTGCCCAGGGTGCCGATGGTCATCTCGAAGTAGCCGCCTTCGCTTTGGTACTCTGTGATGCGGCTGAATGGGTGCATGACAAGCAGCTCCTAAAAGGTTTACAGTATGATTAAGATACATTAAGATGTAAACCTCCACCCCCCCCCCCCCCCCCCCCCCCCCCCCCCCAATCAGTTATTATAAATGTATTTCATGGAACAGATTAGATTTGATTCGCAGTGAAATCGAATACTAACAATGACCTAACATGACAAGACTGCAATTATATTATTACTAATAAGGAAGAGGAAACATAGCAGTACACATACCGTAATGTAAAACATACCTTTGTGTTTGGGTCTATGAAGCTAACCCCTTGCTTGCTGATGGCGATCAAAACTGTATTTGGGTAGCTAGATTCACAAGTTTTGCTGCAAAGTAAAATGCAAATGAAATCATTTATGAGGCAAAACAGCTTCCTCAAATTGTTGTCTGCCATCTTTGTTGTCATTCCATCCTGATGACTCACTTTAACTTCAAAGAAGCCACAGCCGAAGGTTGACCAACTTGAAATGCCTTTCAGAAAGGCAATTTTGGCCTCCTGTACTGTGATACCACTCTGCTTGTTATATGCAGAGATGATGTGCTGCAAGGAGAACAAACGCACAAGAGAGAAATACTCAGTGGACTTCACTTAACTTGGATACATTCATGTAAAAGACTGTTTTCTCCCGGTGCTTCTCCGAAAGAGATCCTTTTTTTAGAAGAGGAATTGTCATACGTTTCTGCCCTGCCTCTTTATATGCCTTCCTTTACCTTCTTCCACTCTTCAGGGGACATGATTTTTAACTGGTCAGCAGGAACAAGCTCCCTGAGCATTCTGGGGATCATGACAAACTGCGACCTGTCTGAATCTACTTCGACTCTGAAGAGCAGCCCGCCCAGGTCGGCCATGTCCGCTTTTGGTGCAATTGTGGTATCCACGCAGGTACCTGGGCACCTCCTATGTGGCAGCAAAAAAAAGGGCTTATGTGTCAAGACAATTCTGCGTGTTGAAAAAGAGTAAAAGCCAGCAGAATGAAGAGAGTGTTTAGGTTGCACACCTGTGGGAAATGGAAAGTGAGGTCTGCAATCAGGTCTTTCCCCGGGCTCACATTGAACCAGAGCTTCCTCTTGAAGATCACCCGGTAGGGCACAGTGGCCTGGTTGCCTGGGACACAAAACCTCAATCATACATTTGGAAAACTACTAACTATAAAAACATGAAGGTGTCAGTATGAAGCATTACCTTCTTTCAATTTTTTTCCTTTCTTAGGAGTCTCTGAATTCTGCCTTAAACTGTCAAAAAAGTATTTCTGCTCCTCCAAGCTTACGACCTAAGAATTAAAAACAGAATAATATCAGTATGTTGAACATGTTCGAAGCACAGCCTTGGTGGCTCCAGTCAATAACTGTGAGTGTTAATTCACCAGTGTAGATGAGATCTCAATTTAAGACCTCGTTGTCTCAAAGTTTTTCGTCATCATCAGTCATATCAGCAATGCAAACCAAAGCACACAATGTCCACTTAGGCTATATAGAAATCAATATAACATATATTTTTGTCAAAATATAATGTCAGGAATGGCACCAAAAAAAAAAAAGAATCAAACAAACAAACTCCTGCAGTAATATTATCCAACCCCACCTTGTTTGCCGTTTTCAGGTACAGGCCATATCCTTCAGCTGAGCTCAGTTTGAGCTCAGAGGCGATACTGTAGCACAGGTCTTTGTTTGTGGTGGTCGATTTCACCTCAAGTATCTGCACAACAGTAAGAACAGTACAAATAGAAACTTTCGCTGATATCCAAATGGATTTGGATGTGATAATTAAATATGGAAGTTGGAAGTAATTTTAGAACCACATGTTCAAAAATAAATGTGGGAGAAAAATTGTTTGCCCACGAATGGATTTACCCATAATAATAGAATAACAAAAACTTCCCACCATTGGAAAACAGAACAAAATCATGCGAGTTAATATCAGTATCATGATCAAGTGCACATAATGGACATCTCATCTCAGTGTTTAGAGGCAAGTGGTGTGTCTTACATCACTTGTGTCATTTGGGAAGTGGACTTTATGGAAGATCTGGGTGCTGTTCTGTTCGATGGCGTCCACTTCTACCGGATGGGGAGGAAGCTTCCTGGGCTCCTTACTGAGGGTGCAAAGCAATCCAATACATGTATTGTACACACTATGGTGATTTACTAACATGCGCTGATGATGCCTATTCCTTATTATGACTAATACAGTAACAAACTGACAGGAATGACTAAATGAGGAAGACCAAACATTTCTTTTTAACACATTTCCATCTTCACACTCCCTTTAAAGCAGTGGTTCTAAAACTGTGAGACGCGACCCTCTAGTGGGGTGCGGAGGTATTACAGCGCGGGGGGGGGGGGGGGGGGGGGGGGGGGGGATGTTGATTTGTTTTTAATATACATTTTTTTCTACTCTTTTTTCTAATCCTTTATTAATCCCCACAGTGGGGAAATTATTCTCTGCATTTTACCATCCTTAGTAATTAAGGAGCAGTGGGGGTGCTGTGAAGTGCCCAGGGAGCAACTGGGGGTTCAGTGTTTTGCTCAAGGACACTTCAACATGCAAACTCTGGGGAGACCAGGGATCGAACCGGCTACGTTGTGGTTTCAGGACGACCACTCTCCCTGAGCTACATGAGAACTTCACATAGTACAAAACTACAAAGTACACAGACATAAAACGTCATTAATAAATACATGGCGAAATACCTGTACTTTCATGGAAATGTTCTTAGCGACTCACCTATTCTTGGCGTTTTGCCAAAACAAAAACAGCAGAAAAGCCTATCTCACGGAGATCGGCTTTTTGTTGGGGCGGTGGGGCATGAACATTCGTCTTCCTCCAAAGTGGGGCGTGACAAAAAAAGTTTGAGAACCACTGCTTTAAAGTAACACTCTTTAACCTCTAATCATCCAGTTTCTATGCTTTTATTCTATGGAATAAAATCATTTCCACAAATATTTGAATCTCAGCAGTAGTAGACTGAAGATAGCTTTGATCCCTGTGCTTTGCAAGACTACTTTAAATTAAAGGTACTTTAAGATAACCCTGGAAGACACTGCCAAGTTGTATTATGGTAGTTGTAGGATGGAACATTTTTGGAGTTTGACACATACTACGGACTGAAAGTAAGAAAATCTCGGCATCTGTTCTATACATTTTCAATACTAAATTGTTGGTGTACCCCTTTAAAATAATATCAAAAATACACAGTTTATTACAATATACTGTCAGTTCAGTAGCATCATTATTTCCTTACTATGGACTACCAGTTTTTCAAGTTTCAAATAGTCATTGAGTTATACATTCTTGAGTTATAATACCAGTAACAAACCCCTTGTACAGGATGTTGCAGTCATCCCATTACGTTCTACATCTATTATTTCTTATTTCTGTATCTAACTCCAGCCTGACCTGCCCACACCGCGCAGCCTCTGCAGGCAGCCAGGAGCCAGCTGGTCTCTGGGCCGCGATTCCAGGAAGCGCTGAGTGTGTCTCATCAATTTCTGACTCGGCGAGAACAGGCCCAAACACAGCCACATGAGCTGCCACCCACGCTCCATACTCAACTGAGAGTGAGGGAGAGCAAGAAAAGCAAGGGGGGAATCATAAAGGATTATATATGTAAACTCTTGATTATGTGTGAATGCTTTAACGTACAGAAGTACACATGGAGGGAGCACCTGCTGCTGTTGCTGGTCATCTGTCCTCATAATCTGGCAGTAAACCTCGTCCCGCAGAGCTTCATGCTGGGTGGCAGGACCAAAGATCTGGTCAGTCAGCTCTAAAGGACTGCGAGCATGTTTGATGGGGTAGTCGCCCATGTACTTCAGGATAGGTAGCAGCCATGGTTAAGGATTTAGACAGACAGTACGAAACAAGACTAAGTTCTGTATCGCATAGTCCTGTATGTGTTCCTGACCAGGTGTGTGAAAACATACGGCCCGAGGGCCAGAACCGGCCTGCTAAAGAAAGTCAAAATTGGCCCACTGGATGGCTTTGTTCAGTATAAAAATACTATTTTCAAGAAGAAACAGACCAGTTCCTATTTTTTTACAGTGGTAAATTAAATGAGAAGTCAGTGTGCTTGCTATGTTCAGAGCACCTTTTCAGTGTTCAAGGAATATCATATTTGGCAATATATCGGGTATATATGTATACCCGATATATGTATAAAATACAAGAAATTGCAAGGACAACTGAGAGCAGAAACAATAAATTATTTGAGGGTTTTGTTTTTAGTAACACATCTGCTGTTTATCATCTGTTTTGTAAATGAATTGTTCATTAATTGTGTAATTAATACGTATACTGATATATATATTTACACTAAAATAAATAGACAAAATGGGAGGTGTTGCTATTTATTGTTTTTACTGGTCTGGCCCACTTGAGATCAAATTGGGCTGTATGGCGCAGAAGTGGCTAAAATATGTTTCACAATCCTGTTGGAGTGACTTATTCCTAAAAAATAAATAAAAGGGTACAGATCACATGCAGTTAATTGGGTGGAATCAACAATATTGTGAGTGAAAACAACATTGTTATCTGACGTTTTCATTTAAAGACGTTTTCTCGACTGAGAAAATCCTTGCAACAGAATACAGTTCAGAATTTGGGGTTTTAACAAGGTCGACATTATCAAATGTTTCAGCTTTTACTGAAACAGTAATGTGAGTGGACCTGCCACCAAACTTGGACCTGCCACCAAACTTGCCCTCATCTGCAAATGGGAAGCATTCGTTTCAAGGATATCAGTGAAGGTGCTGCAGGCCAGGTTGCTGAGATCAGAGTTGTGGACCAGGCTCCTCAGTAGGGGCTGTTTGAGCGGTTCTCTGGTGCTCGCCCACAGCTTCTCCCTGGTCACCCCTTTGGACGCACCCTGTCGACCGGCATCTTTACCTGTCGGCCTGCGACATGGAGCAAAACTGTGGTGAGCACATCAGTCCTGCTTGCTTTCCTGAGACTTTTTTGCTCTTTGCAACACTTAAAACAACATGGCATTCATATAGAGTAATGACGTCGTCTGATGTAGAGTTCGATAAATATTCATAATTTAAATTAGAACAATAACTATATATAACTCGTATGATATCAATACCTGAAGTTCTCAAATGCAAACTCTTTTAAAGAGGTAGGAGCCACTGTTTCGTTTCTCTCTGTGGCGTTTTGTGTTGATGAAGGTTTCCTCTGGCCCGGACTGAGCAGCTCCTGAGGGGGTCAGAGGCAGGTCATTAGTTACACCATAAGGGGGGCTTATTCGAAACCATCATACTCATGATCCAATGCTGCATCCATAGACCTGAAAGATCACTATGCAATATTTGCATGTGCATGTCGACTTGAAATAAATTGAATGAATGTTTTTGGTAAATTTGGCTTTAGTTTTTGATACATAATGCAAATACGGAAACAAATTATAGGCTATATTTGTATATGCTACTATTTCTATACACTGATCCTTTTATATATAGTGAAGTTGAATGGTGAAAAATATACATTTTACAATAAAAGATGGATAACTCTACCAGCATAGCGTCAGTGGGCTTCTCAAGAGTCGGCAGAAACTGCACTGTATCCTTATGGACCGCACCGCTAGCACTGGTCCGCTGGTTGGTAACGTTCATCCAGTTCTTATCAGGAGAACCTTCTTTGTCTTTCTCTACGAGCAGAAGGTCGCCTCGTTTACAAACCAGGAACATGGGGGTCATCTGTAGAAGGAAAGAAAAAAGAGAGGCAGATGTGTTTTTTTGTGCATGTATGGGATGAAATAGACTGCATGTGTGTTTGAGCCTAATACTATACACGATGTAGACTCTTACCTGGTCTACTGGCATCCTGTTGAGCTAGTGCATACACTGAGCGCTGTCTCAGCCCATTCAGGTTTTTCTCAATAAGTGCGGCCATGTCCGCAGCGTCACCAGATTTCAGGACAAACTCTTCTTTGACTGTGGCCAGACTCAGTGACTCAGAGTCAAGGAAATGGCTGTCACTAGACAGGTTATATACATCAAAGTATTATTTGTTTGATACTTTTACGCAGTTAAAGGTTTTTGCAAGGGAGTACATTCAAAACCAAAATGATTATATCAGCAGAACAACATAAATTGTCCATACCTAATCATGTGTACATTCTTTACTTCTAGGTAAGGAATCTCAAGGAGGCTCTTGTCTCTGCCATCCATGAAGAAGATGCCACTGCTGTTTAGAGCCACAACAAATCTGCTTTTGGGCAAAGGAGATCCTGTGGACAGATATGGGAATGCAGTATTTCAGAAGCAGGGTTGTAAGTGGTCTGCCAATTCTTAAATTGTAACTGGTAATCTGAGTTCAGTGGGGATGCACACACATATGAATAACATTCATTGGTGACATTCATCTGCAGTAAACCCAGCTGCAGTAAACAAAATGTCAACGTTGTTTCTTTTGGGGGGTATTATTATATGAGCTCTCTGGGTGTTGAGGAAAAAGTATATTGCATGTTAAATACTGCGGGTAATATAAGCTGTATGATGACTGACCTGACATCAATGTAGCTTCATAAAATTTGGAGAAGTGTAGGGGCCATGCGTGTTGGGCGTTGTTGACCAGTTCTCCTTTTACGCTGTCGGTTTTCTGCTTCTCATTGACATAAGGACCCTGGAAGATCAGGAGGTAAGCATTATCCCGAGGTGACTCACCTTTTATGTACCAATTTGAAACCCCCAAAAAAACTTGAAAAAATTATAATTTAGAACACATGGCATGCACAAATTAGTGTTAGGCTCCAGGCATGTTTATAAAATGTATTAAGTATCTCATTTTGTCCTGTTGTTTGCACTATACCGTTAAGTGTGCTGCGCTGATGAGTTGGATCCACTTTGTCATAGATTTGTTCTCAATAAGTGTTGTGGTGATGCATTCCTCCACCACCCTTTGGACGTTGTCTTTGTTGTATGCAGAACCAAACTGGATGTAATAGTGCTGTGCTGCCAGCTGGACGTATTCATCCTCCTGAGAGATGCAATACATTTTTAATAGACATAGTTTGTAGAACAAATTGTTGCTTATTTTGGATTGGTAATTTATATAATGTAACATGCGGCAACAGTCACTAATTTACATATTTAGCAGATTAGGAGCAACATTATTATGCTAACCTCAATATTGTTATTTGTTCCTCGTGACACTAAAGGGCAGATATAATTAGCCTGTTGAAGAACTGTTACTTCACCATATAAAAAGATGGAGAGAGGAGGATTTAGGGGTACAAATCTTGTGCTTTTTTAATATTAAACATCTTTCACGGACAAAATTCAACCTGTGGCCATACAAATGTTGGGTTCTTTCTTTTAGCTTCACATCAGAAATGAAGTTATAATAAGTATGTAAAGGTAAACGGTCCTCTCACTCCTGAGCCTCACCTTCTCACTGGTGTACTCTCCGATCTTGATTCCCTTGATAACCTGTCTGTAGATTAGATCTGTGCTGATCGGGTCTACTGAGCAGTCATGCCAGGGTGTGAACAGTTCCTTGCGGATGGAAAGTGTCCAGGGGGTGTCCTTCTCCTGCTTGCCCTGCCTCCTCATCTCCTGCTCGCACTGAGACACTGCATCCAATACATGCTTCCCACAGCTGCCCAGAGACCACATCTGGAGACGAAAGACGGTTGAAGTGAGTGTGGTTCTTGTAATGGAAATGTTATATTCTTAGTATTATTTTATCTTTCTATTGTGAAGTTATATATGCAAATCATCTTCTCTTCTGCAGTAAGGGACTGGGAAGTTTACAAAGCCAATGGCATACCATCCCCCGTACCCGGTGTCAAGTGATCAATCACTTGTGGGGACAGGTCATAAATCAAGGGCAGGATGAGGACCTTTAGATGTTTTGATTCCCACACTGATCCAATCCCTTTGTTCTTATCACAACCTGAAACAATATGTTCTTTTGTAACCTCCACCTTTCCTCTCTGGGGATAAATGCCTATATGAATGGTCACTCTTCAGTGCATCCTCACAGTGACTCTGTATAACGGTTCTGTTTCTTCGATATTCGTTATTTCAGCTTAAAAAGACTCAACAAAATGTTCCATTACATTCTCTACAATCTTTTGAACTGGACTTTAGCACTGATTAAATTATATTTAAACACTGGACTCACAGTTTATGAGACAACCAAAAGCATGGACACTTTTGTTTGCAACTAGAAGTGGGGGAGGTCTGAATGCATACGATGAGACAAGAGATGAGGAAATAAAGCTCACCTTTTCATATAGACTGATATACAGGGAGAATCCATATGTGTCTCGAAGATCAATCTTGTCAGCCACAGCTTGACAGACTTCAGCAGAGGTGGAGGCCGAGTCCACCTGTAGACTGAAAGTGCGGTCGTCTATTACAGTCACAGACACATCTATGGGCTCCTTGGACTTGGCAGCCTGTCAGAAGGGAGAATAAAGAAAAGAAATTAGGCCCAGGTGGTATTAAGGTATACCAGGGTATTTAGAAATCCTGATGGTATGATTTTCAATACCATCATAAATACAGAAGCTCCACATTCTATGATGCTGAATGGATGTGATTTATAGTAGTGCACAGCACGCGCCACCAGAGGTCAGTCTCTACTTGTGGAACAGGCAGTTGAGCTGAAAAAGCAATAAAAGCAATAAACCTCTATCTGGATAGTATTATGGATTTTTCTTCTTTCAACTACAGAAGCAGTTAGCCACATGTTTTTTTTTTCAACTGCCAGTCTGCCACCGCCACCTGCAAATGATCTGTCCACTGATGTGTCCGTACTCTCTATATAAGTAACGTTACTGAGTGTAACACATCCCGTCATACCGTCATATACCGTATACCAATGTGAAATGACAGGAAAGTATGACAAATAGATCGTCCAAATGCTTATAGAAATTCAAGAAAACAATTTAATACTTTAAAGTTTCATAGCTGAATAAGGCGAGGAATGCTGCTCATAAAAAAACTATTCTTCAACAATAAACTTGTGTTTAAATGTCGAGAGACGATGCAGACAACACAAATGTGATTCAGTGTTTCTACCTGTTCCTCTATCCAACAGGGCAACTCTTTTCTTCCTCCGTTGGCTATTATACGACGCAGGCGCTCAGTGCAGTATTCTCCGTAACCACTTGGACCTCTACGGACAAAACTCTCCAAATACTGTGGAACAGAGAAGAATATAATATGGTCAATAGAATACACCACCACATAAAAAACTATTACAATTTAAACCAAAAAATATGTAAACATACACTATTTGAGCAGACCCAGGACATTTGACTGTTGCATTAAACATACAAAACGTTCAGGTTGCACGTTGAGTAAAGGTGTCCATTATTTCCATTTTTCCATGTTTTATTCTGTAATCTGAGGTTTTCAGCTGCTGTTTTACTGAATGCTTGCTGCAGACTGACCTTTATGAAGAGGTCTGTGGGCAGGAAGATCCCAAGACAGATGGAAAGAAGGATCCAACCTTGCATACGGCTCTTCCTGTTCTCATTGTTCACCAGCTGCTTACAGATCTGGCAGTAAATCTCATCCCTGCACAGGCCGAGCAACATGAAATAAACAGTGATGAACAAGACAGTATAAGAGTATAAGAAGAACTGAACAATGAATGCAACAAGAAGTAGGAGAACATCCAGGACTTCAGAAGGCGGTTCAAATGTTAATGATGGAAAAAACGAAACAAATTGGAATCGTATAAATCTTGTGTTATAAGGCTGCCCAATGCCGCTCCATTGTATACGAACATATCTATGTTTGTTTCTCCCTATCATGTCAACAATCATCCCACTTCTACCTTATGTCTGGTCTCGATATAGCGTATCCGATGATAATGTGTAGTTTTTCCAAAGAGGAAAGTGGCCGATCCAGTGTCGGGCCCTCTCCGATCAAAATGTCTTTGTCCTCCGTAAAGTCCTCTGGCTGGAAAAAATGGGAAGAAAAATAACTAATTAGCATAAAGCGTTCATAATGAAGCAACACAGAAATAATGAGAGAGTGATGAATATCGTAGCAACATTAGTGCTGACCTCCTCTGGAATGACAGAAGCTTTTCTGTTTCCACCTCCAAGCTTTTTCTTGTTCTTCCTCATTATTTTCTATTCAGAACAAATGTGATGATTAGAGGGTAATGACTGTTGTTTGACATTCAAGGGAATCTTCTGTATTCTACAGCAGCAGAAAAGAAGCTGTTTGTAATATGTTACCTGGTCCAGTCCCACCAGGCTGCTCAGCCTCCGGCCTTGCCTATGAGGTATATGACGGGAGATGGTGCTGGAGGCTTGAGACATTGTGTCCACAGGTTTTGGTTCTGGAATGTCCTCCATGAAACGCAGTATAATCCACCACACAGTCAGACATGCCTGAAGGAAAAATGAGGAAAAGATGAGGCGAGATTTGGCAAAAAATGGAAATCTTTGCAGCTGGCAGTAAGACTGTTCCTCTCTGTCCGCTCACCAGTGCATCGCCCTCGTCATCGTGGGGCAGAAGCGACTGCTTGAGTCTCTGGCTGAAGTGCGTGTGGCCGGTGTTTCCCTGGAAGTGAAGGATGCTGAACTTGAAGAAGGAAAACTCATCACTGCCGTCATCAAACTCGTCGTCCTCCTCTTCCAGCGATGGGGTAGGGGTTGATGGGAGTGAGGCTGCGGCGATGATTTCCAACAGTGTTGTCTCAACTGTGGTTTCCTCCACAGGCTCTGGTGTGTTCTTCTTCTTCTTCCTCTTCTTTTTAACAGCCATATTATAATTAACTTCAAGGATTCAGTCAGTAAATTCATGACATGATAAAAGGATTACACAACTGAAATATTGTCTCACCTCAAATTCCTCTGATCGTGGTGCTTCCTGTTTGACCACTTCCACAGGAGGCGTGGGCTGGAGATCATACGTGTCGTCCTCTGAATCCTGTTGAACAGTTGACTCAGGCTCCTCATCAGCTGGTAGTGACTGAGCGATGACTTTCAGTCGCTGCTGAAGCTCCAAAGCAATCTTCTCTTGGTTCTCTTTCGCCAGGCGCAAAAGGGAAGCCTGGGAGGTGGGTTGGGTGGAGAGAAGATACAGAAAGAGGAGGTGAAAAGGTTTCTTAATACAACACACCTATTTCTTAACATTGATTATGTTATTTTCAAGACTTTCAGCTCTTACATCATCCCTCATCTTTTTAGCTATTCTTCTGGCCAGGAGTCCTCTTCTGTAAGCTTGGAGCAGTATGACTGCCTCTCTCTTCTGCTTCCAGCCCTTCCTCACCGTGTAGCCTCGAACCTACAGTTTATCAGAAATTATTGATTATGTTATTCAATAATGAAATGCAATTGTTTTATGTTTGAGTTGCAAATATAATATAAAAATTGATTTCCACTTCCAAAAATAAAAATGGTATGAAATCAAAAATGCGCGTCGCGTCGCCAGCTGTTATAGCATACCTAGGTGCACAATCCACGGCCCGCCACTGATATATATATATAATATACAAATATACTTTAACTTTCAACCTGGGACACCGAAATTGGAACAAAGCTACACTGTAAGCTAATCTACAATATGTAAAGTACATGCCTGGCTTTGTATGGTGATTGCTGCTTCTCGCTGTCTTTGGTACTGGAGCTGTAGCTTACGACTACGGATCTTTGATGCCAGCCGGTAAATGCCGTGCAGGAGCTGGTTGGAGCAAGAGTGGAAACAAAGGACAAGGTCACTGGACTTGAGATAAGTTATAGCAAACATCAAAGAGAGAGCATGCATATCAGCGACACGCTATGCGTTCTATAAAAGGTTTTTAAGCATCAGACCTTTCTTCTCATTTGCTTCTGTTTGTGAGCTCTCCAGTGCTTCTGCAACACCACAGCCGCTGCCCGCGTCTTCAGGAAAGACTTTCTGTAAAATAAGCAAAAGTAAATAAAAAAATAAATAAAAAGAAACTTCCTTCACCCAACATCACACACAAACATCTTTTTATATGTTTTTCTGTGACACCATATTTCATCTGGAAGTATGCATCTCAATAAAATAACACAATCTGTAGCGAAAGTATAGTAGTAGTACCCAGACCTTTTGAGATAAAAAAAAAAGACAATGTACCCATGACCTCATTCAGTTCCGAGTTCATTATGTCTATGTGATTTCCACATTTGACTCTTTTTAGAAGCTGCACCTGTCTTTGTATCCCAGCATGACTCTCTGGATCACCAGAGCCATCCGGCTGAGCTTTTGTTCCCTCAGCCGTTCCAGGACGGCGTCATGTGCATCCTGAAATAAAAGGGGAAAAATACGCATTTTCTATTTTCTGATGCAATAAAATGCCATAATGTTCCAAGATTACGTTATCCAAATCTCATAAAAAACAATGCAACTAAATCAAGTAAACTGCAGCATAGAGTAATGACATAACAGAGAACAAATCACGGTTTAGCTGCTAGTTTGTAATACTGATACTTCTTTACCAGTTAATATTGTTACTGTTAATCTGCGGTGATGTTGAAACATTAAAGCTGTGGTACAGCATGGTTTGAATTATAAGTTTTCCTCACCCTGAGGAAGATCTTGGTCCTGCCTATTTTCCACTCGTCGGCATCTTCAAACACGGTCTGGCAGATGGCTTGACAACAGGCAGCAGCTGTCTCCTGGGGAGACAATAAAGATGCTGAAGAGACACTAATGACAGCCCAAATTCCTCCAGGGGAAAGACGATAAAGAAGTAAACCATCATGTGGCCATCATAATTGCATGAACAGTATTATCTTGAGTGACATTAAGCAATAACATTTTAGATTCCACAAAGATTTTATGAAATCATTGTAACATATGATCATCACGACTAACAGTTCTGGGGTTACAGACGGTCGTCTTCAGGAGCACCCTGTAGCGCATCAGGAATTCCACAAAGGTGTGGCGAATTGGGTATCCCAGCTTCCGGATGCGGATGGTGTCCATCATGCCCGAGTATCTCAGCTGACGCATACATAGCTCTCTGTCAAACACCTAGAGGAGAGCACATGAAAGGGGTTTTGTATATTCTGTCTATACGGGACAGAGTGGCATTATTGTTTTCTTCATACACAGAACCAGCAAAATCTTTTGTTAATATGATTACATGATATATTAGAAAAAACATTATAGATATATATATATTTGTTGTGATATTTCAAAGGATATACAGTATTTAAACTTGCTAATGGCACAATAAGAAAACTCAGGGGATCGCGACGCAGTAGTAGGAAGATAATGAATTCTCTGGCGACCATGAATGACTGTACAAAAGTGCGTGGCAATCCATCCATAATTTAGCAGGTCATATTTTTCCGGAAATTTGGTCAAATTACTTTATGGCATAAAACAGGAAGAGTTCGTTGTTTATCCAGTGCAACGACAGATGGTAGGGGGGCTGAATGGCAGATCGGAAAACTAATTTGATCTTCTTCAGTTAAGGCAAAGGAGAAAAAAACTAATGTAGACAGACTCAAAGCAACATCTTCATAATTTTAGGAAACAAAAAGATTCCGGGGAAATGTCTTGATTTTTGTAAACACTAATGCAACTTTTCTCAACCCTTCGTCTCATTTGTTTATCGAACATAATTGCTCAATTATACGGTTATGTTTAAAAACTCTTGTGTCATTCACCTCAAACTGCTTTTCATTGTTGGGTTTGAAGCAGCGGATGAAGAAAGGCTGACAGGCGGACAAAGCCTTCATGAGGGAGTCCAGAGACTGACGGAACTGACCGCTCAGCGTCACCACCTGTTTACGGTTGTCAGTGTGAGCCTGCACGGATGATAGAGAGGAGACTCAAATGTGGAAAATGTGTGGTAATTGGAAATTGTCACACAATGTCACTGTCAATGCTTGTCCACTGTATCCCAATACAAGAAAAGTCCATCAAAACAAGTGGATTATATTTGTAGCGATGTGAAAGTAAAGGGCATGCTGATGAAGTTATACTTTCATACCCGTAGAGAGCTCTTCGGTGTCATGATGATCTTTTTGTTGTTACTAATCTTCACACCATTGGTTGAAAGCTCACTCTCAAATATCTGACGAAGCAGCTTATTGGTGGTCATTTCCACCATCTTAATTATGTCAAAACTGACGGCATCTCTGTTCTTTTCCAGGAACCCTAAACAGAAAAAATAACATTGCTAAGCACCTCACATTACGCATTTAGTCTTTCGTTTGACTTTTTTTGCATTTTGCCTCTGTACCTTTGGAGTCGTAGTGAACCTTGCCTGCAAAGTGGCAAATCCCAAAGTCAGTGTCGTGTTCACTTTTGGAGGCGATGTAGGTCTTGTTCCCTCTGTGTTGCTGGTTCATCTTGTTCAGCAAAGTGAAGTCTGAGCCCTGTGACACACCAAACAATATTTTGACTTAAAAACAAGTGGAAATATTTGACTGAACTAGCAGGTTTTATAGTAAATGCTTAAATACTGTTTGGTGTATTGACTAAAAAGCAATACAGTATATGACATCACCACCTTTGGAAAATGGCTTTCTTCATCAATAAGAGCCAGCAGGTTACATGGTTTCACAGCCAGAACGTCCAAGATGTTTTGATTGTCACTAAATTCCATGCTAGTCCAGACAATGTCCTCTTTCCGGTACTCCTTCTGCTCCAGCTTGAAGATGTGGCCCACAAAGAACTGCTGCAGCTTTTCATTGGCAAAATTAATGCACAGCTGCTCAAAGCTGTGAAGCGACAGGATGACATTAAGTTTTAGGTAACCATAGATACGCTCGGCTTGAAGGGAGTGTGAAGAAATGTCCTGACCTGTTTGTGTTGAAGTTCTCAAAGCCAAAGATATCGAGCAGGCCAATGGACAAGAAGGAGGATTTGGGGTTGCTGGTCATCCTCTTAGAGATGACACCGTTGATTTTCCCAACGATCCATATGAACAACTTATTGTAGATTGCCTGAGAGATCGGCCACAAATAACGGAGGAATATTAAGCAATAAAATGTATTTGTGACTGGATGGTTGTTTGTTTAAATCCCTGGATCCCTCCTCAACAAGTGCTTTGTCTGAAAGCTCTGCTTGCAGCCCCCTCCTTTTTTTTTTTTTATTAATGAATGTTGCTATAAAAGTCCTAATTAATCATTCTCTAAAATAAGGTAAAAATGTCTTATTCAGCTGAATTGGCATCCAACAGCCAACATTTAGAGGGTAATGTTTGTCGTAATTTGTTTAATCAGGAATCAGGAATCAAGATCAAATAAGGAAGTATGCAACAATCTGATTTATTGCCATTGGCTTCATTACCTTGACAAAGGCATCTCTACAGTCAGAGGCCTGTTCGGCGCTGAGGGGTTTGGTCACCCTCTCTCTGTTGGTCATAAAGGAACGATGGGTCAAACTCATCGCCAGGGAAGAATTGTGGACCTGAAAACAACAAACAAGAACTTCATATTTAATGCTGAAGAATAAAGATCTGTTATTGGCGCAGCTGGTTCATGTTCACTCAATCTTGAAATGTGAAAAACATACAGAATCTCATGTTGTGTCAACACTCACTAAAGATGAGCGAAGAAAAGAAAATGCTCACCTCCAGTATTGATGCTGCGATGCTGAAGTGTTCTGACTTGCTGACGTCACTGGTTTCCAAGTTATTTTGTGTGTTTGCTGGTGGGAACAGGAAATCAAATGTAACAACAAGACCAAAAGAATTTGACAGTGTAGAGGCAGACTGGACATGGAGGAGAGAGAGCTGTATGACATGGAATCAAAACCAGGAAGTTGCGGGGCTACCAAGTACAGTTTAGAGGTACTTCCAAATGACGCTACTTTATCCATCTACTCCATCACATATCAGGGGGTGTTGTTGTTTTTACTCCCCTACATTTATTTACCAGATTGAATTACATTGCAGATGAAGTTATTATATACAAAACCTCTGATGCTCTTATAAAATAGAATGCATTGCTTAAGGTTAATCTACCCAACAGAATATACATTTGAATTTAGAATTTTAATTGATCTCAACCAGCTGCTATAGAAAATGCTGTTTCTACATTTATGTATCACAGATGACCATATATAACACAGACAATGGCTATTATTATTACTTATACTTGTATATGTATGTTCCCTCTGTTTTATCAACATTATTAAAATTACTATTTTAAAAGAAAAACGACAATAATCTAAAATGCATACACTCACCCTGGAAGCAGATGTTTCCCAGGTGTAATATTGCGGCCAGCAGCTTGACAATTTTCTGACACTGGCTCTCTGAGAAGGCCAGGATTTTCATCGCGGAACAAATTCTTTTGTAGTCTTTAGCATCGTTCCTGCCTTGACACACGATGCTGCCGCCCTGCAGCGCATGAGAGGAAAGGTTTAGATTATTTACTATCTGTAGATAGAAGGTGACTACATGAGCTGCAGGTAGATATTGTAATACCTTAGAAAGGAATGTGTAGTCCTTCGCATCTCCAAGGCTCAACGTTTTCTTCTCCTCTGCCGTGACTCCTGCCAGCATGCAGTAAAACATGTGGTAGTTTCTCTCCTCCGGGGCCTGAGGTTGTGGAGCAAAAATGCACTATTATTGCTACAAAAAGATGAACTAAAGGTGTTTAAAAGGTGTCACTTTTCGGTCATATGGGTGTAAATGAACAGTCAAATGAGCAAGTAACATTTTATATGTTTTTGTGTATTTTTACACGTTGACAGGTAACATGGAATGATTTACTTGCTTTCCAGGACACAGAGAGATTGTTGACCATGATAACAGCATGTTTATCTTACCAGCACTGCCTTTATTGGTCAACAGCATAAATCTGCCCAGATAAGAGGAGCTAGGTGTTTGGACAGAGCTAACTCACCTGATGGCAGACACGAGACTTCTCCAGAAGATACTGTTCCACACGAGCACCCTCAATCACTCCGTCCTTATTGAAGAAGATCTCCAAATACTTCCCAAAGCGACTGGAGTTGTCATTGCGGATGGTTTTTGCATTTCCAAATGCTGCATGGGACAGAACAGGGACGTTTGAGCACTGATTGTTTTTTCCCTTATCCTGTGTATGCATGCGTGTCAACAGGCAGTTGTCGCCTATCTGTTGAGTGCAACTGCATGTCTCTGTGTCATTGAAGTACAGTTGTGTTGATGTAGTACCTTCCAGTATTGGGTTTGACTCCAGGATCTGCTGTTCAATCTTCTGCTCAGAGAGCTCACCACTGACTGCTGCCAAGTACTGCAGGATCAGCTTCGTGCTCTCAGTCTTCCCTGCTCCTGATTCCCCACTGAGGAAAAAACAACAAATTAATCAGTGATCAAAAAGTAAAAACCTGAACACTAACTCTATTCAAGTCTGCCTAGCAGCAACAGATTACAGCGGAGTGATTTATTCTGACCTGATGATGCAGCACTGGTTCCTGAGATGACGTGTCATGTTACAGTAACAGGATTCAGCGATGGCAAAGATGTGCGGAGGGAGTTCCCCAAGCTTTCGACCATGGTACAACCGCACCTGAAGGACAACAGATACACACATGAATCACCACTGTAATCTATGATGAAGAGATTCAAAGTTAGATGATAAAGGGAAATGCACTGTTGTACTATAGTTACTACCAGCCTCACCTGGTCATCTGCATATAAAGGGAAATCCTTATATGGATTCACTGCCACCAGCACAGAGCCTGTGTAGGTCTACAATCACAAGAAAATGGCTGTGTTAGACATTTAGTAGATAAGACAGTTAATTTACCCAGAACATGGGATACCAGGATTTAGTTTCAAATGCTCTTTGAATAATGTCAAATTTGGTTTTGTTTATATTAATAAAAGCTAATTGTGTGATGAGCCCTTTAAAGAACGATGTAACAAATAGCATGAAATCATTTAGCTTGTTTTCGTTGGAAGAAATCACCTTATTAAACGAAGATACTTCAATCCAGTGTGTATTTCTACACTTTCCAGTGATTACGCTTAACTCAAGACTCTTGTCAAGAAATATTTCAGGTGAAACTGCACTTGCAAATGGAAAATGCATTCCCCCCCAGTGGCAGGTAGCTCACTTTCAAAGGTATACTACAGTTTGCGTGTTGCATGTGTGCCTTACATAGATCATGCCTCGTTTGTGTCGGAGATGGAGGTTCCTGAGGACGCCGGCCTCTGTCATGTCTCCAAGTTTGATCATGTCATCCACACCCTCCACTGATGTAGGGTGCATGATCCTGAGAGAGGCTTCCTGCTCCTGGGAAAGACTCTGCTCCTGGGCGGTCAAAGTAAGAAACTAGAATTACCACCTTGTGGTTGTATGCCTCCGCCAAACAGACAAGTTGCAGTTTACGTTCATGTGTGCCCAAAATGTCATCACTTTATAATTTTATCCTATCACCCATTGAAGTGAAAATGGCTTGCACCCCGCAATCCGCTGCTACTTCCTCAAGCTGTCAGAGCTAATGTTACTACGAAGCTCACACTGTCACTAACTGCACTCACTCTATAAATATCTAATAACATTTTTTATTATTATTTCAGTGATAAGCAGACAGAAGTATTTACTAAATGCATTTGAAGGATATATCCAGAATGTCAAACTGATTCATCAGCAAAAACTGGTTAAAAAGATAAAGCTAAAAGCTACAGATCAGTGTAAAAGTGAATGAAATTAAGGAGCAGCACTGTGCCTGGAATGCTCTTTTATTCACTGTGACAATCATTAAAAAGCAAAAAGCAGCATGTCTATATATTCGGTTTACCTTCAGTAGCTTGTTTAGCATAGATGTGCTAATGCTAGTTAATGATGAGCTAACGTCTTCTGCTAACATTAGCTCCACAGTTTAAGAAACGTATACATCTCCTTCCAGCCTCTCCGGTCAACGAGTATCTTATTACACAACGTTTCACCATGAACTGAAATCCACAAAACCTGCCTGAAAATTAAGAAAATTTGGAACGATTGATGAGAATCTATAGAGCCGGTTTGTTGAAAAACCCTGGTCAGAGCTGGCCGATGCAATGCTATGATTGGCCAGATTGGATTTGATTGTGGGGCTTAGCAAATAATGAACATATCAATTCTTGAGCTTTGGCCAAAAATATGTTACAGTGACCTTGACCTTTCACATTTAACCCCCCCCCCCAAAATCGAATTAGTTCCTTCTCAAATCCCAAATGGACATTTGAGCCAAGTTTTAGAAGGTCCTTTAAGGCATTCTTGAAATATCGCATTAGTGAGAATGACCCGGACAAATAGACAACCTGAGGAGGCGTAATAAAAGGTGGATCCCGGCTGAAACTGTTTTTATGATGCTTCAACATATTAATTTTGCTGTTTAACTAGCCAGCAAAGAGTGTTTACCTTTCCCCCATCGTCCACCAGTAACCGTTGGCCAGATGGTGTTACTTTGACCCTCGCTCCAATGGGGACCCCGATGTCAGAGTCCACCCAGACCCACTCCCCCTGAAAATACAGAGCACAATACATACGTTAATAATTCCACTTTTGTGTTTTAATGTACCTTAGAATACAGCATTTATGATGTGACTACCGTAATCAGTTTACACTATTTCCTTGAACTTGATCAGGGAAGTCTTTTCTGGTAAGCAGTAATCTCATCTATAAAATCCATGCTTGTAACTAGTTTTTCAATTTACCTTTCTCAGCATCGCTAATTTTCAGCGGTCCCACTCCCTACATAAAGAAATTCAGAAAATGAGTTGCAAAGTTTTAAAGACACGGCAAAAGTGAGTCCAAAAAAATAATTTTCAGCTCAAATTATAGTTCATTAGCATTACAGAAAACTTGTGTTAAACAGTATTTAGCTGTTAGCAGTTGTGCTCAATGCCACTGTACTGGTTACAGTTAGTGTACAATGGGAACAAAGCATGTAATGTAACATATAACAATTAGGAGACCTACCTATCAGTCCTTTTATCGTTGATCTTCATTCATTCCCACTCTTCGAGGCTGCTGTAGAGCTGCTGTATGTCACGGCGAGCTCTTGAATCCTTCCTTCTCAATATGAAGGAAGAGACGCTTTGACTGACAGATTGATTTTTATGGCACTTTGACTTTGAACCTGCTGTAGCAGAAAGCAAGAGGAAGAGAAACTGATCTTACACAGAGGTTATATCATATCAGCCTTGTCTTCACATGGCCACAGTGATCACATTTTTTTTATCTAATGGGGAAATCTGCAACGCAGTTTGATGTAAAAAAAAAATCAATGGCTGTCATGTAAAAATACAAATCAGATGCTATTTTAGAACAAGCACATTCACATATTGTTATTGAACAAGTCTTTATCTAAATAGCCATGACGTAGACTGACCATAGTCATACGAGTGTTGTAATGAATGAATGTGCAGCCTTTGGACCTCGGCTGTGTAAATCTGAGGAGGCATCTCACGAACGGTCATATGAGATATGAGATTAAACTAACTATCTTTTGAATTGAAGGACCAACTTTAGGCTTATTTGTGTGGTGGTACAATTGTAATGACATTCTATCAGTTATCTACTGTGTCAGGTTAGAAGTTGGACTTCATACCTTAAGGGAAACCTCCCTATTATAGGAACATTTGAGTTATCTGCACTACTATAAAAATAGTCATATGGTTGTGTGGGTTTAAAGTCAAACACTTGGCTGAGATGGGAGTCACTGCGGGTCGACACTGGCGTCATTGTGTTTAGCTCTGATAAGGAATTCTCCTCAAGCTAGTCAGAGGAAAATAAAACATCATAAACCCTCCACTGCCATTTGCTCGTGCTACTGTTCCAAAGGTAAGTCACTTCAACACCTCCTGTTGACTTCAATGAGGTGATGGTCAAATGCTCCAAAAACCTTTAAATTAATAATTATTTTAATTAATAATTTTCAGTTCAGGATTCAATAAGTTGTTCTCTTTGGGTCCCTCACTACAAATGGCCTTTTCATATAACTCATTTGATGCATTGTAAAGAAAAAGTATCCACCTTAGCAGCTTTAAGCAGACTTGAAGTTTTAGGAGGATGTGGCACACAGAAAAGTCCTCTGGTCCTCTTGGGGTGGGGCTTTATACAATACCTGCTTCTTATAAAGGAGTGGCCATTTACTGTGACACAAATCTCTTCCTCATTAGCTTCTATATGCTGATGCAGTGGGTTTAAGGTTGTTAATTACAAGCACTCCCTGGCAATAAAGGACATAGCGATTATCTGTTTATTCACAACAAACTGACAAAAGAGGGCCATGCCACAGTTCATTTGGGGAATCAGTGTGTCACTATCAGCAGAGATGACTCACTGCTTGGTCCTTCCTCCTCTTCAGTGACTACAGCATCACCACCAACATGTAGTTATCTTTAAACTGGTTTAAAAAACTAAAACACAGTTTGAGTCATTCACGTATTTATTTTCCATAGTGACAAGGACAACTATCTATTGCTCCATATGGTGGGTTAGCAGACAAATTAACTTTTGATACAGACGAGAATCAAAGTTACATGTCACAATATCACTTCTCAAAAGACACAGAAATTGTACTTGAATTTTGACTTAAGTGCATTCTCAGGTTTTCAAACTTAAGAATTACGCATTATTTTTTTTCAACCCAAATCACAGAAACACATCCTACTAAGTCAGGACAGTTGTTTTGAACAAACACTTAACTTGCTGGTTTAAAATACATTTACAATTCACATCACAAACTAACAGTTCATGTGAGCAAAAATAACTTAAAAACATTAGTTAAATGGTATTTCAAAATAACTGACAAGCATTTTAGTCAAACAAAAGATATTTGAAATCCAAAAATAAAAACAAGTGTGCAGACGTAGCAGCTTATGTATGACACTACATGGCACTTAGAACTAAAGAGAGGCACACTGACTTTGTTAAAGCAAAATGGGAGGCCGACAAACATTTTAAAATGTGCAGTTTCACAACAAAACATTTTTTCTGCTCGATTAAATTAAGGCTGAAATTCACAGTTGATATTAATGAGGTCCAATACAGTATTTCTGCTGCACAAACCAAGTCTAACTGACTGAGCATAACAATCCTCACAAACAATTGGAACACCCCAAAGCACATGCGCTCATCCACATAGAGGCCACCAACTACTTTCAGCAGCTATTCAAGTCATTCCTATGTTTTCTATTAAAAACAATAACAATCAGTTGAGAAAATATTAAGCTTTGGCCCGTCTTGCAAACTAAGTAAAGCAAACGTGCCTTAGTTTAGACAAGAACAATATGTTTAAGAATTCAAATCAAATGAAAAGTCCTATGAGCTGTTCTTCATGACTGACATGAAGGATCTGAAGAAGCCCTTCAGCCCCTTCATTCACACAAAGAATCTGAAAAATCTTCCAGTATAAAAAACTATAAATACATACAATGATGTAAAAATCCTGGCTGGCATGTGGTAGCTGTTATTTTGTCTCTATGCAAATGTAATATATACAGTGGGGGAAAAAAGTATTTAGTCAGCCACCAATTGTGCAAGTTCTCCCACTTAAAAAGATGAGTGAGGCCTGTAATTTTCATCATAGGTACACTTCAACTATGAGAGACAATAGGGGGGGAAAGAATCCAGGAAATCACATTGTAGGATTTGTAATGAATTAATTTGTGAATTCCTCTGTAAAATAAGTATTTGGTCACCTACAAACAAGATCTGGGGCTCCACGCAAGATCTCACCCCGTGGGGTCAAAATGATCACAAGAACGGTGAACAAAAATCCCAGAACCACACGGGGGGACCTAGTGAATGACCTGCAGAGAGCTGGGACCAAAGTAACAAAGGCCACCATCAGTAACACACTGCCAGGGACTCAAATCCTGCAGTGCCAGACGTGTCCCCCTGCTCAAGCCAGTACATGTCCAGGCCCGTCTGAAGTTTGATAGAGAGCATTTGGAAGATCCAGAAGAGGATTGGGAGAATGTCAAATGGTCAGATGAAACCAAAACAGAACTTTTTGGTAGAAACTCAACTAGTCGTGTTTGGAGGAGAAAGAATGCTGAGTTGCAGCCAAAGAACACCATACCTACTGTGAAGCATGGGGGTGGAAACATCATGCTTTGGGGCTGTTTTTCTGCAAAGGGACCAGGACGACTGATCTGGGTAAAAGAAAGA
This sequence comes from Myoxocephalus aenaeus, assembly GCA_038501785.1. NCBI lineage: Eukaryota > Metazoa > Chordata > Actinopteri > Perciformes > Cottidae > Myoxocephalus > Myoxocephalus aenaeus. The sequence goes on from JBAMJR010000162.1 coordinate 2,846,706, forward strand.
ATGAATGGGGCCATGTATCGTGAGATTTTGAGTGAAAACCTCCTTCCATCAGCAAGGGCATTGAAGATGAAACGTGGCTGGGTCTTTCAGCACGACAATGATCCCAAACACACCGCCCGGGCAACGAAGGAGTGGCTTCATAAGAAGCATTTCAAGGTCCTGGAGTGGCCTAGCCAGTCTCCAGATCTCAACCCCATAGACCATCTTTGGAGGGAGTTGAAAGTCCGTGTTGCCCAGCGACAGCCCCAAAACATCACTGCTCTAGAGGAGATCTGCATGGAGGAATGGGCCAAAATACCAGCAACAGTGTGTGAAAACCTTGTGAAGACTTACAGAAAACGTTTGACCTCTGTCATTGCCAACAAAGGGTATATAACAAAGTATTGAGATGAACTTTTGTTATTGACCAAATACTTATTTTCCACCATAATTTGCAAATAAATTCTTTAAAAATCAGACAGTGATTTTCTGGATTTTCTTTTCTCATTGTCTCTCATAGTTGAGGTATACCTATGGTGAAAATTACAGGCCTCACTCATCTTTTTAAGTGAGAGAACTTGCACAATTGGTGACTGACTAAATACTTTTTTCCCCCACTGTACACCCATTCTGACAGTCAAAGGTTTTACCTGCTACATTTTTACCGTTTGACCGATGTAGCTTCACTCTGGCCACAAGACGTTATTTTACAGCCAGCAGAGCAAGTCAAGACCGCACAATAAGTAAACTTCAATCGTGTGGACTTTGCAAACACAAATATATTGATGATATAAACTGAAAATCAGCTTTCGCACATTAGATTGTGTACAAGTTATATCACATCAATACCATCCTCATAAAAATTCCGTCAGACCTGGGTCACAATTCAATTTGAAATCCAGCCACTGAATTACATAAAATAGTGTCAGAGTTTACATGTTTTAAAACACTTAGTAAAAAAATCATAAAAGGTCACATTGTCAACCATTTTCCAAAGCATATTTCTACTTTAATGTCTATCAATTTCTAAAGAGTGAACGCCAAGTTGCCTTTTATGCCTGGGATGGATACATGTTGCGTGCCTATAAAATGTGACATGTCTTGTGGAAATGAATGGAAACCAAAGAAAAGCTGGAGGCAAAGTTCCTTTCACAGCAAATCAAGACAATTGAAATCTGACTGACCTGATCAGTGATGCCCCTGCTTACCAAAGCAATACGGCTTCTCAGCGAACATTATTTATACCAATCAACAAAAGAAAATGTGCAAATCAAAATGTCCCTTCAAGTGTTTGAGTGCTCTTCAGCACATATCAGTGTTTTACTCGTTCTCCTCGGGCCTCTTGAGCACTGCACTGTATTTCATGGGCGCACCGTCAGCTTTAAGCTGCACCTCCACTAACGTGAAGATTGAGATCACCTGCAGGTGGAAAGAAGAAATTATGATTATTGCAATTTATATTCTGTCAACTTGCTTTGTCCAAGACACTTTCTAACCAGCTTAACCCCAGCTGGCTGGTACGTCTCTTTGAGGAACCAAGTTAGTAATCTTGTTTTCTACCGTTTTGTTGTTTTATCTTTATGCAATTATTGTTTTAACCGAGAGGATATTGTACACAATATAATGGCAGCTTCTCTGTGTGAAACCTAAGATTAATTTCTCTATTTCTGTTTGTATTGAATAATAATTATATTTCCTATTGACAGGCTATACCATGACAAACATTTTTTGCAGCTCTCACCTGCTCTACTGGAGCTTTCTCTGGGTCCTCTGCTGTCCAAATCAGAGTCAGCTCAGATTTCTTCCCCACCTTACGATGGTGGAATGAGTGCAGGCCCGCAACAGACTGAAGGTGGAAACAAATGGTTTCTGTTTCACATCAAACTTTCACGGTGACAGTCCATTACTCGCTGGACATTCATTTGTCTCTGCTCAATGAGCTTGTTTTGGGGTAGATAAATACGGGTGAAATATACTTTGTATTTCCAATTTGAGTTGCAATGGCAGAGTGGCGTTCTTCCTGTGGGCCATCCACTCGTGCTAGTTGACTTTAGGGTGGTGAGAAAGTTCAGTATGTCCGGCCCCAACTGCTGCACAGAGCACTGCTCAATTGTTTATTCAAAGTTATTAATATTGAACGTGTCGCATGGTCAAATAGAACTAAATTTGACCACGCACGTCCTTGGGTCCCCAGCAGTACACGGTTCTTAAGATATCTGGAGGACATACAGAGATTCCTTGCTTTTATAGTTAGATGACATAGCTGAATTGAAATCCATCTACAGAGTCAAAGAATATCTCTAAAAATGTAAGTTATGTCAACAAAAATTAAAGACAAAAGAGGTTTTAAAGTGGCAATCCTTAAGATGTCAGTCCTTGATTTATAATTTATGTTCGAGTGAAATCAATGAGATTGTGAGAGTTCATCTGTCTGAAGTCTTTTTGTTGGTGCCTGAGCTCCAAGTTTTCAGAATTGTGTGCATAGTAAAGTCAACATCTAAAAAAACAGACAAAAAAAGAAAATTTACAATAAATGTGTATAAAGCTGAAATGTTTTTTATATTATCATGATTTTAGGAGGGTATCTTAAATGATAAGAACGTAAGATAGGCATATAGGAGCATTATGCCTCTGCCCGTGCCTTTTCAGTCATATTGTACTTTAATGTACTGTATATGCTGTTCAAACTTATTGTAATGCTACGACTTAACTACTACTATATTGCTCTCTTTAAATTGAATGTATTGGAGCTCACCTTGCAGTAGACACGTTTCTGCACTCCATATCGGAGAACCAGCACATCAAAGGACTGATCAAGCACCCCCATCACCATGGCCTCAGAGTCCAGAGGGCCACAGTCCTGTGGCGTACAGACCAAAAAAGTACTTAAATATATTGATGCTATGCTTTTAGACCTGATATTAATTAAAAATTAAATGCATGTAAAAACCACATTTCAAAAACAATTAATTTCTGATGTGGTTGATTACATATTTGAAGTACTGTAAATCTAACAAAAATAAGAGCCACTGAATGAAAGTGGACAAAAATCCCATGTGCGATTTGGCAACCCACCTTTACAAACACTCCAAAGAAGAGCTCAGAGCTGAGTTCCTGGACTCTCTTGGACACGGTTTTCTTGTCATTACAGTGTGATGCCTGTTTTTCGACGTCTTCTGTTGACAGCCCCAAACTAGGCCCACAATCTGCATGTAAACATTCAATGGACAGATTTGCACATAATGAGTACTAGAAGAAAAAAAAAAAAAAAAAAAAATCACACATTTAAAACGGTCATACACACACACACACACACACACACACACACACACACACACACACACACACACACACACACACACACACACACACACACACACACACACACACACACACACACACACACACACACACACACACACACACACACACACACACACACACAGAAGCAGGAAGGGCAGAAACAATGGCAGAGGCAACAGCACAAACAATGCATCAAACTCAATGTGAGATCTGAGGCTTCTTTGTTCTCTACTGCATTTAAAGTCTACATCATCAACCAGACATGCCCTGCAATACAACCACAACACTGTATGAAGCAAACAGGACATTCTGTTATCCATTTAAAATGTGTGTTTGTTTTTGTGTGTCTAGAAGAGACATTAGTAGAGAAGGTACTCACTCAGTGAAGAAGCCAGCAGTCGGTGGACAACGAGGTCAGCGTAGCGTCTGATCGGTGATGTAAAGTGAGTGTAGAGAGGAACGTTGAGGGCGTAGTGCTTAAACAACTGCTCCTCCCCAAGTACACCTGTACAGAAGTACAACGCCATCTGCAAAATAACAATAATCCACATTAAAGACAGAAACTTACAGAAATATCCCTGGAAAGGTTTCATGTTAAAATAGTACATATTCAGTTTGTATCTGACAAAACATCTGTCAAATAATCATAACATTATTCTTTAAAAAACAAAAAGCTGATGCAACATTTACTTTAAAGAATAACGAAATAGTTCCAAAAAATGATCGAATATTATTTTTGCTTGGAATGCCCATCCTTATTATTAAGAAACTGTCATTAAACGGTTTACATAAGCAAACTTATTCCACACAAGCTTGATAAATGAATGCAAAAACGGTCGGTGTCCTTCAGCAGCGGCCCCTCAGCTCTAACCTGCATCGGCCTGGAGCACATGTGGGTCAGGACTTCTTTTCTGGCACTGGTATACTCATCATCACCAAGAGTAGTGTTGAGACTCTTCTGCATGTCGTAAAAGCAGAATAAAGGTTGTAATCATTAATATTGATTTATTATTGTACATCCTGTTGAGTAAATTGAATGACTCCTAAGCTTTTTCAATCACTTATTGAAATATCTACATACAACACAATAAAAATCATGAAATGGACAAGAAATATAATTATTTTAATGCTGTAATTAAAAATGTCACTAAAAGAACATCTAAACTGCAGGACAAAATATAATTTCTAGTTTTTCTGAGATATTAGAAACTAGGCTACATTTGCTGTATTGCAAGTACTGACATTCAACGCTCCTGCAGAGGAGAGATCGATGTTGATTCCCAACTGGTCACAAAGTTCCTGCAGCTCTTCCACCATTTTGGCCTTTGGTGGAGGGTGGCGTCTGAGCAGGGCCAGCTGGGGGAATCTTTTGTGGATGTGGTGGGCTGTAGCTATGTTAGCCAGTAACATGAACTCCTCCACCAACCTAGGAAACACAGATTTGAATGATACTGTGGTTAAATGACCAGAGTGGTAGAAAAAAAGAAACAAACAAAGGAGAACTGATATTAAAGCACTCCAGAAGGATTGAGATGAGGAGTGTACACTCACCTAAAGGATTATTAGGAACACCATACTAATACTGTGTTTGACCCCCTTTCGCCTTCAGAACTGCCTTAATTCTACGTGGCATTGATTCAACAAGGTGCTGAAAGTATTCTTTAGAAATGTTGGCCCATATTGATAGGATAGCATCTTGCAGTTGATGGAGATTTGTGGGATGCACATCCAGGGCACGAAGTTCCCGTTCCGCCACATCCCAAAGATGCTCTATTGGGTTGAGATCTGGTGACTGTGGGGGCCATTTTAGTACAGTGAACTCATTGTCAGGTTCAAGAAACCAATTTGAAATGATTGGAGCTTTGTGACATGGTGCATTATCCTGCTGGAAGTAGCCATCAGAGGATGGGTACATGGTGGCCATAAAGGGATGGACATGGTCAGAAACAATGCTCAGGTAGGCCGTGGCATTTAAACGATGCCCAATTGGCACTAAGGGGCCTAAAGTGTGCCAAGAAAACATCCCCCACACCATTACACCACCACCACCACCACCAGCCTGCACAGTGGTAACAAGGCATGATGGATCCATGTTCTCATTCTGTTTACGCCAAATTCTGACTCTACCATCTGAATGTCTCAACAGAAATCGAGACTCATCAGACCAGGCAACATTTTTCCAGTCTTCAACTGTCCAATTTTGGTGAGCTCTTGCAAATTGTAGCCTCTTTTTCCTATTTGTAGTGGAGATGAGTGGTACCCGGTGGGGTCTTCTGCTGTTGTAGCCCATCCGCCTCAAGGTTGTGCGTGTTGTGGCTTCACAAATGCTTTGCTGCATACCTCGGTTGTAACGAGTGGTTATTTCAGTCAAAGTTGCTCTTCTATCAGCTTGAATCAGTCGGCCCATTCTCCTCTGACCTCTAGCATCAACAAGGCATTTTCGCCCACAGGACTGCCGCATACTGGATGTTTTTCCCTTTTCACACCATTCTTTGTAAACCCTAGAAATGGTTGTGCGTGAAAATCCCAGTAACTGAGCAGATTGTGAAATACTCAGACCGGCCCGTCTGGCACCAACAACCATGCCACGCTCAAAATTGCTTAAATCACCTTTCTTTCCCATTCTGACATTCAGTTTGGAGTTCAGGAGATTGTCTTGACCAGGACCACACCCCCAAATGCATTGAAGCAACTGCCATGTGATTGGTTGATTAGATAATTGCATTAATGAGAAATTGAACAGGTGTTCCTAATAATCCTTTAGGTGAGTGTATATCTCACATCAAATAAAGATTAATTTTGGAAAGAAAACCACCCAGAAGGGATACAGGCATAGAGATATATGAGGAGGGTTTGTTACTCACTTGTTACTGTCTCTGTACTGGTAAATGTAGCAGCCTTGAGGCATCATAGTCTCTTTGTCCAGGGTGAAGGACAGTTTCAACTGAAACAAAAACACAAGGCATGTATATGAAAATAATGTCAGAAAGCTGAACAATTAAATAATCTGGGTGTTGTTTCCATCCATTTTTCTATTATATAAGTGTTATATAATTTAGTCAGTTCAAATAGTCTTTGTTAAATATCTTCCAACAAACTCTTCAATTATCTTTGATCAACTCTTATTTTGAAATAAAAAGCTGAAACCGTGATCACCACCTACAAAGACCATGAAAGGAAACCCTACCAGAGCGACAAGAGCCACCAAACACAAGGGAACGAGGGCTAACCTGGTCCAGTCTGAGGGCTCCACCTGAGAAGCGTTGAGCCCGGAGGTTCTTTGCAATGGACTGCAGGTTGAGCACAGCCTGGTGAATCTCAACAATGGTGTGCTCAGGGTCCACAGGTGGTAGTTCCTCTTGAGTGAACGTCTTCTCAGGGGCATCGATCATGGACTGAGCATGGTCGTAGCTCAGCTTAACGCAGGAGCAGATAACTGAGCGGCCAAACCACTCACTCAGGATCTGGGGGGAGGAGTTAGGCGAAGTGGAACCAGTGAGAAAAAAATGCAAATGCCATCACAATTGTCAGCCAACCTGTGAAGTTAACTTTTTATTGTTTGAGTGCAACTCTAACAGGTCCATGAAGTTTAAATGGTCATACCTTCCCCTCCGGTGTGATTGTCCAAACGACTGAGAATGTGAGTCTGTCAGTGAGAGGATTGAGGCTACACAGCTCCTCACAGAGCAACCTGGGCAACATGGGGATCACCTGGACAAGACGAAAGACATGAACAAAACACGACAGATATGTTTATTATCATTCATCACTGCTTCATTTGACTGAGTGGATTATGTTGAAAACAATATCCAAAAAGACACAAAATGTGACACAATGTTGTCAGATCAACTAGTAGTTCCAATTATAACACTGATGATCAAGGAACATTCACCTTTTGCACCATGTAAACACTAGTTGCTCTCTGGCTGGCGATGGTATCCAGAGCGTTGTCCTCCCCCACAAAATAACTCACATCAGCAATGTGAACTCCCACCTCAAAGTTACCTGTGTTTAAAAGGACAGTCTATGAGACAACCTTATATCTACAGGAAAAACAGTATCTAGATCTATAATCGGAATGAATCATCATTACTCGGCTCTTCAGTTAATATAGTTTACCATCAGGGAGTAGTTTACAGGACAGAGCATCGTCTAGGTCTCTGGCGGTAGCAGGGTCGATGGTGAAAATACACTCCTTCCTATACATTAAAAAACAGTGATTTGTGAATCATATACATATGAATCCTAAAATGAAACTGAATACATGTGTTCTCGATAGCTTAGTTATTAGCTAAATAAATACAGCAGTCATGCGTTAGCAGTGTGAATCTACAAAGCTCACGTCTGTCATTTTGTGCAAAGCTGGATCTGGCTCATGAAGCATGTTCCCACTCAGAGAACATATTCATAAAAACAGAAAATAATGTAAATCTACTTCATAGTGCTACCTCAGGTCTTTCCTCTTTCTCATCTCTTCCTCAGGGATGCTCCAGGGCAGGTTCTTGGGTAGGCAGTTCAACACCTCATCTGAGAACTCAGAAATATCAACTTCGTACTCTATCAGGATGCCCTCCGTCTCTGGCTCGATTTCTCCAGCCTGACCCAGTGTCTTAGCAAGTTGACTGGAGAAAACATTAGGAGAGAATCAGCTTGGTTGTTACAATAGTTCCCTGCATCAAGCTTTGAATATTACACTCACCCTTCTGCAAAGTTGCTGTCAGCTGCCCAGTTGGTGATCCGACATATGAACAAGGTGTTGGTGTAGTCGCCCGGGCGGGAACTGAAGTCTTGGGGACAGTCAGCAAGGAGAACATTAATCCGTGGCACCCGGTGGTCCACAGGAGAGAACATGGCAAACGGCTTATCTGGTAGGAATTTCAGGAAGCCTGTCACAGCTCTTGAGTGTTTCTTTTCAACAATGTACACCACCTGGAAGACAAGTGTTTTTTGAATTTTTATATTCTGAACACTTACAAAATACTTTTGTAATCTTTGGATATCGTTAATACAAACAGTAACTATTTTAGTTTTTTTTTTCATTTATAGTTACAGCCTTTCAGAGAAAATACATTTATTATGAAGTAGCCAGATGAAAGAAATGTTACGGTTTTTTTTTGGCAACATAGCATAGCTCGTTGGGCAAAGGTGCTGAAGGGTTCAATCAAGTCACATAGAACCTTCTTGTCATGGCCATACCGTTGCTTCATGAGCTGGGATATAAACCCTTCTACTTGTGGTCATTTTTATCTGGAAAAATTCTTTGGGGAAAAAAGGAAGGGTGGAGTAAGAAATACAGCAAAACTGATAGGCGAGACGCTCACTTTAGCAGTCTTTTGGAGTATTTCCCCATTGGGCCGCGGGGTTGAGGGATCTTCCAGATGTTCCCCTATTTCCATCAGATGAAAGAGAAAAAAAAATGAATTGCATTACCTGAACCTACTGCCTTCATGTTTGCTTCTGTGCATTGATACTCTCTTCAGACCATTAAATAAACCTTCAAACATAGTTTACTGACCATTTCCAAATACCAACTGAATTATTATAATTTGACACCCCTTGTTAATTGTGATTGGCCAAAGCTTCTATAATCACAAGTCCATCACAGTACCTGTGTCCGTGAAGGTGATATTCTGCAATTTGTGGGCGAGTTCATCCTGGTCGCTACACTGGTCTTCCACAATACCACCAGGCCTGGGCATGCGATCCGTCTTCTTCTGTGCGGTTTTCACAATGTTTTCTTTCTGGGTATCCGACTCACTGGCACCCTCACCTTCGGTATCGGACCTCACAACCTAAACAGACATACATTCATCATCCTCTGACACTCAGCACTGGTGTGTTTTGCTGTCCTGTGGAGCTAAAATTAAGCCTGTTACAATAATCTAACTTTAAAAAAACTGATGCCAAAAAGGTGTAAGACATGCGTCTTACAAACTAAAAATATATTTTACATGGATTGGTAAGTGTAGTCTACCTTCCACTGCTCCCGAGGGAGGATTCGCACCACCACTACATCTCCATTCAATGCTCTGTTGCGAGCTACAATCCCATCCAGAAATATATCTCGTGCGTCATCCTGTAAAGATAAAAAGAGATTGCTTGATGTCTCCTGCCTGCCTTGGACTTTGTAAACCTTTCAAGACAGATGTTAATGTACAAGCAGATACAATTAAATCATGTGCAAAGTAATATCTTTAATACAGTATATTGCATATAATAGCTATAAAGGTGCTTTTACAAAACAGAATAAAAAATGTTGTTGAGGCAGCAAAACTATTTAATTACTACTAATTAATTGTGAAATACATTTTGGGTTGAACTTACAGGAGATGGGATGAAAGCTTCATGGTATTTCTTTGGGTTGATTCTTAACTGTCCCTGCAGAGAAAGTATGTAGAATTTAGAAATGTATCCACCAGTATATTGCGGTATTCACTGCTTTAATAGTTTGATCACCTTGAGCAATACTATCCATACTCAATATAGATATTAATACAGTCTCAGGTCGGGAACAGTAACTCTGGGTTTCTACCTGAATGAGTTCTCCTCGTTTAAGGCCATGGGAAACCTCCTCTAAGGTCATGTAGGAATCAAAAACTTGTTTCTTTGATCCTCTGGGTCCTTTGTTCATACCCTTGTCAGCAGGAGAATTGGCACTTGAAGCTGAAACATATTGAACCAATTGATTTGATCCATCATAAACCATCAAATGTATACAACTGAAACATAACAAATACAATGTGTGTACACCTGAGAATTAACATCTCAAAAACATATTCTACAATTTACCTCTGGGCTGCAGCAGTTTTTTCTCTTTACCATAAGGGGACTTGGGCCTTGACATCTGAGGGTCAACCCCAGAGTGGAATGTCCCTTCCCTGCTTTTCTCTTCTTCCGGGTGCCTTAAAAGTTTCTTTTTCTTTGCCTTCTTCATCTTCTCTTGTTCCTGTCCACTTGTACCGGCTGTATTTGGGGACTGGGGACGTCCAACAAATGAGTCACTCTCTTTTGAGGTAACATCTTTGTAAGAGTCCTTGGCTTTCTTTGGCTGCTTCTGGGGTTTCTTTGACTCATTGGGGTTTAACGAGCCAAGTTCCTCACCAGACTCGACGTCTCCGTCGTGGCTGGTGGCTGTGTCTCTTCTCTGTCCACATCGCTGTCTGTCAGACACACCCTGCTTCCTTTCGAAGTCCTGCTGAGCACTGCGGGTGCTTAGTTTCTCCATGTACAATGACAGGGAACTCTCCTCCTCTTTATTTTTCTTGGAAGAGGGGGAGAAGTCGCTTGAATCAGAGAAATCGTTGGCCACTTGATCCCTTTGTCGCTGTGGTATGTTCTGCCTGTCACTCTGGGCTTTAGGCAGGGCGCTTGGCACATTTTCTTCCCTTTGAAAGGCTGTGTCCTTGGCATATTGCTCTAGATACAGACAAAACTTGCTGCTGCTGTGCTGGTTGAGGAGCCTGGCATAGGCATCTTTCTGAGGAGGATTGCTTGACCGATTCTGACTGCGCTTTGGCTCTCGATTCAGGTTCTTCGGCTGCCGAGGAGAATCCATATGGTAATCCTTAATAAAGACGATGTCCCTGAAAAGGCAAATGGCATACATTATGTGTGCTGCCCTTCCATCACGAGTCACAAGATGCTTAACTTTCATTCAGGGAGCTTTACTTGGGAAACAAACGTTTAGCTTACAGCTCAGAGCACTCAGAGTATACTGAAAATAGGAGATGGTCATCTAAATTTAATTTGAAGGAAATTTAAGCTCTCTTCGCAGTTCTCTCATCTTATATTTACGTTACATCAAGCGTAAATTAGTTTAGCAATATGTATAATTACTAACGTAACGTGACTGAAAGTCAATCAACTTAATATTACCTAAAGATAACGTGCATTGGAATGATAATTATACGGGACAACACACTATCATTCCATTGTCTTTGGCGTTAACGTTCTTCTGGACATTTGCTCACGAGCACCTGACGTCAACGTTCACTCACGTTAGCTAGCAGTTATTAGCCCAACTGGCATCAGCTATGTTAACGGCTACGGCAGGTTTTTGTTTAACGTTATCTAACTACTAGTACGTCAGACAGACCGTAACCCTTCCCACAATTAACGACTTGAACTGGTTGAAAAGATTGTGAAACTTAAAATCGTAAACGTTACCTTCTTCACTGCGTTTAAGTTGTGTAACGTTGTTGTCGTACAGAGCTAACCGCTAACTGATGCGTTCTTCTTCTTCTTCTTCTTCTTTACGGTTTATTGGCGGTTGGCAAACAACTGTTTGGTGCATTACCGCCACCAACTGGTATGGAGTGTGGGTCAGGATGTCTAGCACCTGCCCTATCAAGAAATAACACTACTAAATAAAATAACAAATAACAAACCAACTGCAGGAGCTATTTACTAATATTATAAGTTATTTTTATTCACAAGTAGTATTGTTTAATTATAGTTGTTTACTTAGTCTTTAGATTTGTTTGTTAATTGGGTAATGTTGTGGGCACCTGAGTACCTGGGGTACTTAAACGAGTAGGTGGGTACAGGACCGGGATGCACCTGGGTAGGCTTATGATTTTTTACCAGCACAGCACGTCACCAGCTCAGCACAGCGTCAGATCTGGTCACGAGGGAACGGCAGCATGGGGGGTTCTTTGTTCTTTTGTTTATTTGTCTGTTGATAAGTTACAACAAACATCAGTAAAACCGGACTCCCGCATGGACCCTGCATTCTTTTAGCTGCGTCATTTAGTAAACCTACGGTGCATCATGGCTTTTTGATATTGATTTATTTTCTTTGATTTATATTTATTTTATTTTACTCACAGGACAAATGGCCATTACACCAACAACAAAAACATATATATATATAGCTCCAAGCACCAAACCAAAACTAACCAACCGAAATAACAAATAAACCCAGGGCTCATATTCTCTCAACAATCCTTGTTATCCTAAAATATTGCAATAGTGCTTTATAGCACCCACTCAAGTTACCTTGCAGAACACACGCCATATCCAACCGTACCCCCTCCTTGCCGAGGCCTCCAACTAGCTGTCTCATTTCATTCTCATACCTCTGACAGTGTAGAATAACGTGTTCTACCGGTATTGTTTCTTTCTGCCGACAATAGTTGCATCTTCCCGTGTCGTGTTTCCCTATTTCCATAGCATGCCATTCAGCCCAGTGTGTCCAAATCGCAGCCTTGAAATGATGGTTTCATCTCTCCTGTTCCCTCCTGCACATCTCACTTCCCCCACTTTCCTCTGGACTCTGAAAAACCATCACCCTTTTCTCTCCTCCTCCCATCGCTTCTGCCACCTTTCCTTTAACCTCATTTTGATAATCCCCTTGCTCTGATTTACTGAAGTTGACTTCAACTTTTGAGCAACTACTCTTTGCGGCTTCTTTTACCGCTCTATCCGCCATTTCATTTCCCTTAACACCCACATGTGCAGGAACCCATAAGAACACCACTGTCATACCCATCATTTGAATTCTGTATAGTGTTTGCTGTATTTCAATGAGGATGTCTGGTCTACTGTCTGAATGACTGTTCTGTAAGTTGTCTAGTGATGAACTGGAGTCTGAACGAATGATTGCCCTCAATGGTCTTGTGTCCTCTATCCATTGTAGTGCAAACATTATTGGCAGCATTTCCCGTATGTACACCGATACTCCCTCTGTAATAATTTTACCTATTTTTATGTTAAATTCTGGCACTATAACTGCTATTCCTACCTTGTTTGCTAAATTCTTTGATGCGCCTGTGTATACCTGGACATGTGGTAACTGTCGATGTGTGTCTGAATTGTATGCACATTAAACGTACCCCCTCTATCCTTGTTCTTCTTTTTAAGTAATGCTCTGTTGCCTCAGGAAGTATCCACAGTACTATTGCTGGCAATGGAACTGTTGGACTGAAGTTTAATTTGTCAATGTTAATTTATTTTGCTTTCTGTGCTGCTGTCCATCCAAAGCTTCTTCTCTCCCTCCTCTCCTTCTCCCAGCAGGGTCTTAAGGTTTCCTGAGTTGGATGCTCTTCACTGTGGCCCTGAAGATTAGCCCAATAGGTTAATGCCAACTGCGTTCTCCGTAATTCTAGAGGCATTTCACCCAATTCCACCTGTAGTGACACTGTTGGAGTTGTTTTAAAAGCACCGGTGCATATTCTCATTGCCTGATATTGGATTTTATCTAATTGTTTTAGATATGATTTTGCTGCTGACCCATACACCACACTCCCATAATCTAATATAGATTGAATTAATCCACTGCATGGCTTTTAAAGCAGTTATAGCTTCCCTCCCATTCCCTTCCAACCACACACCTCATTATATTTAACACTTTCTTACATTTATCCTGTACTTTTTTTAATATGTAAAGCCCATGTGACCCTTTCGTCAAACCACATACCCAAAAGTGTAAAGTGTTTTCCATCCATCCATCCATTTTCGGCCGCTTATCCGGGGTCGGGTCGCGGTGGCAGCAGGTTCAGCAGGCCGACCCAGGCTTCCCTCTCACCCGCAACACTTTCCAGCTCATCCTGGGGCACCCCGAGGCGTTCCAAGGCCAGCCGGGAGATATAATCCCTCCAGCGTGTCCTCGGTCTTCCCCGGGGTCTCCTACCAGTTGGACTTGCCTGGAAAACCTCTAATGGGAGCCCGAACCACCTCAGCTGACTCCTTTCGACACGAAGGAGCAGTGACTCGACTCCAAGCTCCCTCCTGATGTCCGAGCTCCTTATCCTATCTCTAAGGCTGAGCCCGGCCACCCTACGGAGGAAGTTAATTTCGGCCGCTTGTATCCGAGACCTCGTTCTTTCGGTCACGACCCAGAGTTCGTGACCATAGGTGAGGGTTGGAACGTAGACCGACCAGTAAATGGAGAGCTTCGCCTTCCGGCTCAGCTCCCTCTTCACCAAGACGGACCGGTACAGCGCCTGTTTTACTGCTGCAGCCGCACCGATCCGTCTATCGATCTCCCGCTCCACCTTACCCTCACTCGTGAACAAGACCCCGAGATACTTGAACTCCTTCGCTTGGGGTAGGCAGTTTGTCCCCACCTGGAGGGAGCAGTCCACCGGTTTCCGGCAGAGCACCATGGCCTCAGATTTGGAGGTGCTAACTCTCATCCGTGCCGCTTCACACTCGGCTGCAAAACGCCCCAGTGAATGCTGGAGGTCACGGTCCGAGGAGGCAAACAGGACCACATCATCCGCGAACAGCAGAGATGCGATCCCGAGATTCCCGAACCGGATCTTCTCCGCCCCCTGGCTGCGCCTAGATATCCTGTCCATGAAAGTCACGAACAGGACCGGTGATAAAGGGCAGCCCTGGCAGAGACCAACACCCACCGGGAACGTGTCTGACTTACTACCGAGGATACGAACACAGCTCCTACTGCAGGCGTACAGAGACCGGATGGCCCGTGCCAACGGGTCCGGCACCCCATACTCCCGCAGCACCCCCCACAAAACCCCCCGAGGGACCCGGTCGAAAGCCTTCTCCAAGTCCACAAAGCACATGTAGACTGGTTGGGCAAACTCCCAGGACCCCTCCAGTAGTCTTGCGAGGGTAAAGAGCTGGTCCACTGTTCCACGGCCGGGACGGAATCCACACTGTTCGTCTTGAATCTGAGGTTCGACAAGCGGTCGGAGCCTCCTTTCCAGCATCCTGGCATAAGCTTTTCCCGGGAGGCTGAGCAGTGTGATACCACGATAGTTCGAGCACACTCTCCGGTCCCCCTTCTTGAAGATGGGAACCACCACCCCGGTCTGCCAGTCCATGGGCACTGTTCCCGACCCCCATGCGACACTGCAAAGGCGTGTCAGCCAAGACAGCCCAACAATGTCCAGCGCCTTCAGCATCTCAGGGCGAATCTTCACCTGAGTGTCCAAGACATACGGCCGCAGATCAGATGATACGACTACAAAGTCGATCATTGATCTCCGGCCTAAGGTGTTCTGGTACCAGGTACACTTATGAGCCACCTTATGTTCGAACATGGTGTTTGTTATGGACAAACTGTGGCTAGCACAGAAGTCCAACAACAAAACACCGTTCGGGTTCAGATCGGGCAAGCCGTTCCTCCCAATCACGCCCCGCCAGGTTTCTCTGTCATTACCCACGTGAGCGTTGAAGTCTCCCAGGAGAACTAAGGAGTCGGCAGGCGGCGCCCTTTCCAGGACCCCTCCCACTGACTCCAAGAAGGCCGGATACTCCGAAATGCTGTTTGGTGCATAAGCACAAACAACAGTCAGAGCCTTACTCCCCGCAACCCGTAGGCGCAGGGAGGCGACCCTCTCGTTCTCCGGGGAAAACTCCAACATAGCGGCGCTCAGCCGGGGGCTCGTGAGTATCCCCACTCCCGCCCGGCGCCTCTCACCCTGGGCAACTCCAGAAAAGGACAAAGTCCAACCCTTCTCCAGGAGCTTGGTTCCAGAGCCCGTGCTGTGCGTGGAGGTGAGCCCAACTATATCTAGCTGGTACCGCTCCACCTCCCGTACCAGCTCCGGCTCTTTCCCCGCTAGCGAGGTGACGTTCCACGTCCCTAGAGCTAGTCTATGCTGCCGGTGATCGGCTCGCCCAGGTCTCCTGCCTGGCCCGCCGCCCGGTCTGCATAGCACCCGACCCCGATGCTTCCCCCTGCGGGTGGTGAGTCCACAGGGTTGCTGGTCCATGATCTTTTTTCGGGCTGAGCTTTACAGTGTGTTTTACTCTTTCCAATTTGTGATTATATAGTTTTAGTTTTATATCAAAGAATGTAAAGCATTGTTTTTGCTGAAAATTAACTTTTTTTTTATGTGCCCAATAATAGTTGCTGGAGGGCTCCGTGGGCTCATTTATTTCTGTTTCAAACTTAACACTAGAATTAGAACACTGGATGTGCCTGACTGGAAGCACAAGAGGGACACAAGCAACCTCTAGAGGGCAGCAAATACTCAATATTTAATTTATTTGACGATACAGTGACACGTTATTGTGCAAAAAAACTCATCCTGTCAGATTAAAACAATAGGAAGAAAGTAAATTTAACAATCAGTCAGACAGATATGTGTGATATCTGGGTGTGTGAAAGCATGTGTTATTCTACAGGATGAAAATGTTATTATCCCCTATATTAGCCGGAGATTCTCTTCTCCCTCCTGACAAGCTGATGTCACACCTGTCTGTTCACGCTTGCATAGTACAAGTCAATTTATGAAGCCTCCTTTAAGAACACACACACACACACACACACACACACACACACACACACACACACACACACACACACACACACACATTCCACAGTGTATTTCCCAGGGGATAATATGGAGTTTTTTTTAGCTAGGTGTATGTGTGCAGTCAGATGGGGCTTTCAGACATCTGAGGATGTGATGTAGACGAGGTTGTCCTGTCTCACCTTCATAAAGGCTCAGAATGTTTAAAAAAACTAATGCACAGATACTGATGGATGCCTTCGGTAGTGGTTGGGATTACGTTATTGGGAGTAAGAGCTTTACATGAGTGAGGAGAAGACAATATTTTATCTTATCTGCTGCTCATAATTGTCATATGGCATTGAGGTTCACAACAAAATGAGTTTGCGAAAGCTGAATTCACTCAACTCTCCTACATATGGTCTCAACTTCCTCAGTGACAACATCACAATGCACATCTTTTCTGACATTTCCACTAAACACCATCAGACTGTCGGTGGAAACATCTAGTTTCTAATTATAATAACACACCTGTGCAGCAGTGTTCGTCAAACCTGACGTGATATGGCTGTAATTGGATTAATTATGATTGAATTAATTCTCAGCTGCTGTTGTATTATAATAAATAGGCTCAATATGTGCCTTTCTGGTTTAACAATACTTCCAGCTGGATGTTATCAGTGTTGTTGTAAACAGTATTGAACTAATACTGAACTAAACTAATATGACTAAGGGGGGTCATATAATGAAGCTATAGCGTAAGTTCAGACAGGAAGACAACCCCCTCACACCAGGCGTCCCTCACCAGCAGCACGCACGTCATACCGGATGTCCCTGTCAGGAGCGTCAGAAGTGTCAGACTCTACCAGCTGTTCAGCAGCCGGGTGCGCCCAGCCATTAGCGCAGAGTCACGCCCTCCTCGCTATCCTATCAGCTCGCTGCCATCTCCTTTAAATGTTCTCCTTCTCCGCCTCTAGCGTCCTGCTGCCGTCTCATGCGACTTCACGCTGCCGTTACGCACGATCCACGTTGCGTTCTCCACGTTCTCCATCAGCATCGTCTGCGCGCTTTCATTACGAACCGACGCGATGTGGCAAACGTCCACATTACCTTCCCCAGCCTCGCTTTGGAGCAAGCAACGTCCAGTTCACCAGCGGAGGAGAAAGCATCTTCTTCCACTCGTTCCACCGCGGGAAACTCACCAGGTACTCCGTAACAACCCGAGCGGCACTCGCAGTCTCCGGCTAAAATCCAGCAACCATTCATGCACGCCTATCCGGAAGCTTCCGCCGCAACGGCTTTCACCGCGGCCGGCTCTCGTGCCAAGCGGCCTCGGCATTCATTAATTTCAAGCGCATATTAACCAAGGATATCATTAATCCGCACGTCGCACCCGGACCTCCTTCTCTGTTATATAAACATGGTCAGACTGGCGTCAGTAGTCCTAGGCGCGTCTGAACCGTAACCTTGTTCATCTCTGACATTTCCCTGTTCAACTTTGGAAATATTACCGTAAGTCCGTTATTGAGGCGGGCCTCAATAACCTCTCCTATAAGGCCATCTACAAGGCCAGCTTCAAGCAGGGATATTATAGCACGCAGCCAGAACACATTTAAATATTCTGCGTCTTTCAGCGTTTAGACTCGCAGAGCTTCATCACGTATTCTTAAAAAAGAAAAAGAAAAAAAAAAAAAAAAAAAAAAAGCAACGCGCTCAAATAGCATTTCAATTTCTAGGCACAATTTATGCCCGGCTAGTACCAGTTCAGCGTTCGAGACTGGAGCACTCCGAAGTCTCATGTCCGAGGTAGAATTCTTAAATCACGCTAAAGAAGTACTCCACGACAAAGTTACGGTTCGCCATCAACCGGAAGTTATCCATACCAGGGCAGCCCCCGAATTTCTCAAGCAGGATCACGCGGCCTCATCCAAGCAAAGTGCTGGTCATTGCTGACCTCACCACAAACAACATAAGCAGGCTCAGTCGGCACTCGGCAACTCTCTTCATCGTGCGTCGGCGTATTCCCGTGGGTCGGGTCCATAATGGATGAACTAATCTCATCAATCTCCCGTAGAGAAAACTAAGGCATGCGAAACACTCAAATGCCTTTTAAACATTTTTAAACAGGAACTCGGAATAATTCAAGTGATGGACAGAGCTTCCACCACAGATGGGTTGAAGGTCCAACCCAGGAAAATAGTTCAACATGAGTTTATATATCAACCCCCCCCCCCCCCCCCCCCCCCCCAATCCTCCCCCGGCTCCCCCTGGCGGTGTCCTTCTTCCCACCAGACAAGCCTGATGCCCGTCTGGAGGGTGTTGCGTGGCTGCGGCCCTGAGAGTCAGGAGCCTGAGGGAAGAAGGAAACAACGAAAAGATCCCAAACCTACAGAGATCCACCCGTTACCGTCCACCCGGATGGCGCAGTTCAGACCGTGTCAAGATCAGAATCAGGGTCAAGATGAACCGACTCTCCTCTCAGAGTTCAGCTACACATTTAAGAATTAAGCACTTATGATTAATTTCCACCACAGGGCCCATTTCCAGTCATAGCGACTTTCGGCCACAATCATCCAGATCATCAAAGTTTTAATATTATACCCTATCATATCCTGGCAAGTACCCATTCACAGTCACATTAGCGTGTGGCCATGGTTCTCATCGCGCAACATCATGGAGTCATGTCTTGCAGGCTCTTCACCCAAATAGCCTGGCGCACGTGGTGCTCTCCCATGTGAGTGGGATTCTGACGGCTCATTAGCCCAGCTAACTATTACTCACCGGCATTTAACTCCGTAGCAGGGCGATCCAATCTAGTCTATCATAAACGCAGACCTAGCATCATAGTCCGCGTGGTTCTATTGCGATATCGCATTCAATGCAGCAGCGTTACTCAATTGTTAGCAGATTGCATATGTCGGAGCAGCGCAGGGCATCGTTTGCGGAAGCGCATACACCGCAGCAGCATTGGCATCGTTCAGCGGAATCACATGCGTGCAACAGCGTTGGCATCCGTTGGCCCAGTATATTAGAGGTCGGCTGCCAGGAATCCAGCTTAACGCCAGGCGCCCCAATCCTTCCTTCCTCAGCCATTTGCTACGTGCGCCGATGCCTCAGCCATCATCGGAGCTCAAAGATCCCTAACAATAGGCTCGTTCGTTAGAGCTGCGCCCCGCCTCGGATCCAAACGAGAGCAGCGGCCGCTGCAGGAGGCGTTGTCAAAAACCGCGATCAAGTCGGACAGTTTAGGCTGCCTTCAAAGTATCCACAGGAAGTCACAGAGAAAATTACTTCTGGTTAGTTCTGAACTTTTGTCTACTTGTAGGTGACAGATCACGTTTGGATTTAATCACATGTGTTTGTAATATATATATATTTACGTAGAAACGTGCGTGGTAGCTGCATCCTTGTTCTCTCATGTCTGCCTGCGAAATACATTTCGACTGGTTGGACGTACGTTTGTATAAATACGATTTTGTATTAACAACCAGAACTGGTTCATCTCGACGAGCCTAATATGTTCCACACGCCGGGAACAAGGTCTCCGGGAGCAGCAGGTCTGCCGGGAACCTCAGCCGCTAAATCCAGATCAAAGACTTTTGCGTTTGCGGTTGCCTGTTAATTGCACCAGATTCAAGGACATTAACCATTTCTGCACCCCACTACTGCATTCTAATTCCTAAACTGCAACCGGCATTATATTCCCGCTTTCGACCCCCTTATGTTTTAATGATGTTCTTAATCATGCGTAAATCTCGTCTCTCCTGCATCATGTTTCGATGCCCTAACGATTTCCCGCGAAGCACTTCGAATCGCCTCATTGTCGAAATGCGCAATACAATTAACCTGCCAAACCTTAACAGCCGTTAAGCTATTGCATATAACTGGTGGTCGGTGG
Source organism: Myoxocephalus aenaeus (assembly GCA_038501785.1). Classification (NCBI taxonomy): domain Eukaryota; kingdom Metazoa; phylum Chordata; class Actinopteri; order Perciformes; family Cottidae; genus Myoxocephalus; species Myoxocephalus aenaeus. The sequence goes on from JBAMJR010000162.1 coordinate 2,867,091, forward strand.
TCGAGGGCCGTCACTTTTCCCCTTCTTTCTCCAGCAGCACTTAATAATAAGGCTATCATCGACCCAAGCAAGTCCGTAGGATCATCATGGCCTCGTCTTCCATACAGGGATGCGTGAGCAGGCGGTCACGTATGGTATTAAATGGTAGTTGACGTCATTCATGGTACATCAGTCATCGCAAGCGGGACACTCAGTCATCATTTATCCAAGCAGAAGAAAGAGATGAGGGAGAAGAGAAAGAAAGAAGCATTGCTGGCTACACCGTTCATCCAAGCAGAAGAACGAGAAGAAGAAAAAGACGGAAAGAAGCAATGCCGGCTACACCATTCACCCAAACAGAAGAGAAAGAAGTATCGCTGGCTACACCATTCATCCAAGAAGGGCACACAGCCCGTTAGCCATTGCCGGCTTCATCATTCATACAAGCAGGGCGCGCAGCCCGCCAGCCGTCGGCCAGGAAGAAAAAGAAAAATGGAAGAGAAGACACAAGAGGCCAGCAGTCGGTCACACATGCACACAGCAGGGCACGCAGCCCACCGCAGTCGGTCACAGCAAGCTGATCACATCACGCATTCAGCAGGGCGCGCAGCCCACCAGCAGTTGGTCACAGCAGTCGATCATATCATGCATACAGCACGGCGCACAGCCCGCCAGTAGTTAAGAGAAAAGAAGAGAAAGAGAAGAAGAGAAAAAAAGAGAGAAGAAGAAGAAGAAGAAGGTCACAGCAGTTGATCACAGCAGTTGATCACAGCACGGCGCGCAGTTGGTCACAGCAGTTGAACACATCACGGCAGCAGTTGGTCACAGCAGTTGGTCACAGCAGTTGATCACAGCACGGCGCGCAGTTGGTCACAGCAGTTGATCACAGCACAGCGCACAGTTGGTCACAGCAGTTGATCACATCACGCCAGCAGTTGGTCACAGCAGTTGATCACATCACGCCAGCAGTTGGTCACAGCAGTTGATCACATCACGCATACAGCACGGTGCACAGCCCGCCAGCAGTTAAGAGAAAAGAAGAGGAAGAGAAAAGAGAGAGAAAGAGAAGGGAAGAAGAAAAAAAAAAAAAAAAAGCAATCACATCACGCATACAGCACGGCGCGCAGTTGGTCACAGCAGTTGATCACATCACGCATACAGCACGGCGCACAGCCCGCCAGCAGTTGGTCACAGCAGTTGATCACATCACGCATACAGCACGGCGCACAGCCCGCCAGCAGTTGGTCACAGCAGTTGATCACATCACGCATACAGCACGGCGCACAGCCCGCCAGCAGTTGGTCACAGCAGTTGATCACATCACGCATACAGCACGGCGCACAGCCCGACAGCAGTTGGTCACAGCAGTTGATCACATCACGCATACAGCACGGCGCACAGCCCGACAGCAGTTGGTCACAGCAGTTGATCACATCACGCATACAGCACGGCGCTCAGCCTGCCCGCAGTTGATCACAGCAGTTGATCACATCATGCATACAGCAGGGCGCGCAGCCCGCCAGCAGTTGGTCACAGCAGTTGATCACATGATGCATACAGCAGGGCGCGCAGCCCGCCAGGCGTTCTGGTTACATCATCCCTCACGGCGGGGGCCTCAGCCATCACAGCAGGTAAGTATATCCGGTAAGTAGCGCCACATCCATCCAATCGCGCTCACATGGGTCAGATGCTCACCCGGTCATAGCCATCTACTTTACACGTATCGCTCCAGTATTGGCACAGCATCATATTCCAATCGTGTCAAATTTCAAAGTAGCATTAGATCCATCACATCTCTAAATCCAGGTCACCGCGACCCTAGCCACTGACGGCACATCATTCATCACAGCAGGGCAGATCGCCGGCATCCACCTAACCCCTTCGCAGTATGTTATTCCATGCCTCATCCCCTAGCAGCCGCACCAACCGGCGGAACTCGCAGCCAATTCAAGTACAGCTTGGTGAGTAGTACTTCCTTTTGGGGGGGAACAGATCACTGTGTTACCCTTCTCACTTTTGGGGATCTACAGATTGCTGCCGCTCAGGGCAAACACAGTGCGATCTCAATCTCCTCGCGGAGTCCATGCGCCAAATAAATTCTGTGTAACCATGGACTCATTATCGGCATAATAAACATTGACTACTAATCACCCACTGTCTCTCCTGATTGAAATGAAGCTATAGCGTAAGTTCAGACAGGAAGACAACCCCCTCACACCAGGCGGGCCCTCACTCATACGTCCCTCACCAGCAGCACGCACGTCATACCGGATGTCCCTGTCAGGAGCGTCAGAAGTGTCAGACTCTACCAGCTGTTCAGCAGCCGGGTGCGCCCAGCCATTAGCGCAGAGTCACGCCCTCCTCGCTATCCTATCAGCTCGCTGCCATCTCCTTTAAATGTTCTCCTTCTCCGCCTCTAGCGTCCTGCTGCCGTCTCATGCGACCCGCCGCCTCCCCAGCACCATCCACCTTCTCAGATTCAGCACCCCATCGGCATCTCCAGCAACTCCAGCAGAACCTCAGCCACCACCACCAGTGTCTGGACTCCCCGGGGGGGGATCTACAGATTGCTGCCGCTCAGGGCAAACACAGTGCGATCTCAATCTCCTCGCGGAGTCCATGCGCCAAATAAATTCTGTGTAACCATGGACTCATTATCGGCATAATAAACATTGACTACTAATCACCCACTGTCTCTCCTGATTGAACTGCACTGAGTCCAGGTGAGTACTGAGGGACCCTTATGACTTACATGCAGAGATGGGCAGTATTTCTATTACTTGTATTTGAAATAGGTATTTCAATGACTTTTGAGTATTTTGTCATTTGTATTTGATAAAAAAATCTAAAGTAATTTGTAACAAAATACTTTAGAGTGGAGTAATTTTGTATTTAAAATACTCAATACTTTCTCCATGAATCAAAAAACAGTTCACCAGTTCAGTCTTCAGATCTTTAAGTTCAACGGATTGTCTGTCAAGGTAAATATTTATTCTGAGTGTGATGGATGTCAACTAGCTTGATGTATAATTTATGTCTGGCTCTGGCTACATAGCCTATGTATATACATGGTGATGGTTATAATATCAAGCTAGCGATCGATGCTAACATGCTAATGACGCTAGCATGCTGTCTAGGCTAGTGCATAGCCAGTGTTTAGAAAGTTAATTTATCAGTCTAGTAGCTAGCTATAGGAAGAGGGAGATTGGGAGCTTGTATGTTCATGATAACCTTGATATGTCTGACCATCTAATATTGCACTGTATTACAAGTTATGCTGTATCTTCTCAATGTGAATGTCATAATGTCATATCAATTACTGGCAGATAATATAGTTCAGTTAGTCAGTATCCAATTTATTTAATTTAAAAGGTATATCAACTGGGTTCATCAGAGCTTTGCGTACATCATAGCCCAAACCTGAATGCTCTATAACAACATGAGAAAATGGAAAATCCAGAAAAAAGTATTTCCTATATTTTAAAGACAAAATATGTGTATTGTATTTTGTTACATTTTCTGGCACCACTATTTTGTATTTTATTTTAATACATTTATTTAAGAGGTATTTTGTATCAACATACATTTTGATGTATTTTTGCCCATCTCTGCTTACAGGCAGGAAAAGCGACATAATCACTAATAGCAACACTGGACATATCTTTGATAAATTTGACGAAGACCAATAACAGTTCTCATAGTGTTTTCTCTCTGCAGGTGATAGAATGTCTCGGGGATTACACTGTTGTTGCACAGTAAACAGGACCAGTGATGGGTAATCCATTTGGGTGGATTTCAGGAAAATGTGTTTGTATTGTTTGTATTGTGATAGAGGCAAACTATCCGCCATTTACGCAGGCACTTGCCAATTTTTTTATTTTTTATTTTACTTACCAACAACAAGGGGGACACATATCTATAGATAGAGAACAACACATTTTGCCAACATTTCATACTGTAACACACTCTCAGACCATTCATTTGGAACATTGTGCTGATATTTGCAGATGCAATATATTTTATTTACACCAGCATTAGTTGATTAAACGGTCATTCCTTTAGCAGACTATCTAGGGAAATGTGTTATCAGCAGCCTTTTTCATCTTCATTAGGCAACTGCAGATAACTTGGTGGCCAGAGCAACATTTTACAAAACCATTACTTTGAAACGTATACTATTTTCCTACTTTTAATCTTGATGGCCTGTTCCTGTTTTATATCGCCACAAAACTAGCCGATTTAACTCAGAATTCTACTGAGCGTTAAATATAAAATGGAACTTTAAAATCTCACGTCTTTCTTATTTTCATCATCTCCCCTTCATTCTTCTTCATCACTCTTGGTTACCCGCCTGAGATGCATGGTCAGAGAAGGAGACTTGAGTAGCCACATCCATCACTACATCAAACTGAGGTTAAACCAAGTCTGCAGGTTCCAACAGTTTTGCTATATTTACAGAAGCCGGACAGCAACCACAGATTAAAAGTATTTCCCACTTTCATGCTTCTACATTATATCAGATGGAGAGCTGTGGTTGACGATAAACCTTTTACATCAGAAGATGCTGTTATGGCAGTAAAATGTGAAAGGAGTGATTAAACACCATCATTCATACATATTCAAATGTAATGTGAATGTTTTTCACACGCTTATGCAGCGTGTGAAAAACGATGACTGTAGAGTGTAGAATTTAGGAAAACTTTTCAGCCTCTGAAAATGACTGGCTCCGTAATCGCCTCCCGGCTCAAGCTGCACTTAATGGACAGTGTATCCATGATGTCACATTTGTAATGGTTAGATGTTGACCATATTGCCCAGATAATAGTTTTGTTGCTGCTGTTAGCATTCCTCCTGATGCTGGTGAAAAAAATACACTACTGTTTTTGTTTTGTTTATTGTTTTTCTTGAGTAGTAAATTGGCTTCAACTGCATTTATTTGTGCAACCCTGTGATGCATTGTGACAATTAAGGGTATAAAGCACACATCCATTCACTTGTAAGGAATTATGATGTCCTCAAGATTGTCATTACAACACAAACATCAAAACAATACACTATAAACATATTTTCTGAGCCCTGGTCACCTTCCCACTGACAGCAACTACGTGTTTCATTCTAAATACAGCTGCATGGGTGCAGTAGCACAGCAGACCCCAGCATGCACCTATACAAAAATAAAAATAGAAACAGCTTAAGAGGAAATACTCTTTTGCTCATAAGCCTTTTTTTCTTCACTTGCTCTTTTCTGTGGAAATTTAAAGGAACCTCTGGGAGAACAGAGAGTGTGGGTGAAGAACGGCTGGTACAGCAGTCTCTCATCCACTGTTGCAGTTGTACAGACTCAAGTTGTAAAGCATGCAGATGAAGCAGCAAATGCTCATCAAATATTCATCGGGCCAGGGGAGGCGGTGCAGCTTGTAAAAGAAGATGAAATAGAGGGGGCAGGAGCAATCATTTCGTACAGTCTCTCGTCTCCTTCCCTCTGATGCTCTCTCACTGCTTGGTACTGTCTCATTTCCTCCACCTAATTCACCATCTCCACCAACACACCTTTTTTGATGGGACCCATAGGCTGCATAGCCATTTTAGCCAATGTACAAAATGAATGAAAGAGTTCTTAGTGATTTATGTCACTTACAAGTACTTCCTTGTTCTTTCACCATTATCCATATACCTTTATGAATATCTATCCTTATCATGTCCAAATATTCGTCTGATTTGGAACAGATTGATCAGTATGCGAGTGTGAATGTGTGTGAGAGGTGTACACTGTAGGTCTTATGCTGCAGGGCCAGACAGACGACCTCCTTCATCTCCTGCTGCAGCGTGGGGAGATCTCTGCGGTCGTCACCTTCCACTGCCATGGCAACGGCCTGCGAGTCACCCCGGGCCGGCCGTACACTGCAAGGCCCATTTACAGTCCGGGGCTGACTCCTGATGAGCCCCATCAGAGAAAGTCAGAGCAGACCGATAAACACATACAACTATACTACAAAAACAATGCTTTCATGTTTGTTTTATGATCAACAACAGATGAACACATGAAGTATCTGAAGTGGGATGTCCAACTTCTCTCATCAGTGTGAATGAGAAAGAGAGGCTGGTGACACACATGTTCATCTCTCTGACTTCCCTTGTTGACATTTTCACATATTATTTTATGTGTCTATTATGCATTCATAAAGATAAAAAACCATATGGCCAAAAGTAAGCGGACGCCTCTGTGCTCGTTCTTGTGTGTCCTTATTTAGGTCCCATAGTTCTGTTAAAGAAAAGGTTAGTTCATAATGTTTTAGTTTTGGGAACAGATATTGTGAGCCCTGCAGTTTGTGAGGTATGAAGTCACATTTTGATACAAATAATGTTGGTGTGTCATATTTTCTGATCTGTACTGTATAGAGCTTCACTCTATGCTTGTCTGCAGGGCTCTGAAGCTCAGTCATTACAATCAAAACGTCAGAATGTTTAGAAGCTACATAGGAGCAAATCTTCACCTTTGAAATGTTACACATATGTAATAATATTGTCTCAAAATCTTCACGTACATCATGTACAGGAGTCATAACAACAACAACGGCAACTATATGTTTCTGATCATGGATGCCTTTGTACAACTCCTCCACATCCTGCCACTTTCATTTCCACACCAACTGAACTGAAGGTGAATATACTTTGACTTCTGGCTCCTGAACATTGCTGCATTTACAATATCACCCACTGCTGTGTTTACGTCTTTATCTCATCACCAGTGACGAAGGACACAATGAGAAAACATGTATCCTCTGCACTGCTGACTGACTGAGTGTCTCAGCAAAATTATCTGGTATTCTCTACAGCAGATTCAGCAACTATATTTCAGTTTAGGTTTCCAATATGCAAACAATGGAAGTTGTGAGAAACCTAAAAAGAGCTATATTCTGCTACATTCTACTTCCAGTTTTCTTCATATTTGGTATTAAAAAAAAGAGTTGCTTACTCTGAATTAGAAAAAGGTTCCCACAAATGCTGGCAATTGTTTAGTTCAGAGCATGTGTTACATTTAACATGGGAGCTGTGGTACAGTAAGTGTGTGTGTGTGTGAAGATAAATAACACATTACCCTCAAGGGGCTTTACAATCTGTACAATATACAACATCCTCCATTCTTAGACCCACGATTTGGACAAGGGAAAACTCCTCTATCCCTTTAGCCGGGGATGTATAGCAAAACTACAGTACGAACAAACACAATGATAAAAGTATGGATACTGTGTTAAAAATTTCATTTTGGTGTTAAACTTGAAGTTAAGTCAAATGAATGCATGGTTTTAGGAAGCAGGTGGTACTTTGGACCTTAAACTGTACACGGAAAAGTATACATTCAGAAGTTCAACATGAACACATGTTTGTATGGTTGTCTTGTATTGGTTTCTCCCTCATTCACACTATTTGGTTGTATTTTCCTTTAGATAATCTCAAGGAGCATTTTTGTCAGATTCAATTGACAGGCGCTGCTCCTCCGCGGTTGATCCCTACCGCAAACCTCGCGTTTCTTCCTACGACTGCTACTTTCAGCACTGGACAGCTCCGGTCTTTCCCACGCTCCGCCCATCTCCGGCAGACTGGCAGTGAGAAACAACCACACACACCGGTGGGCGACACTATAAGTGGCCTATTAGGGTTACATTGGGAGGGACGGAACTTCAAGAACAATTTGCTCCGTGTCTCGTCATCCTACTCCTCTCACATGGATTTCTCCGAGAAGGAGTGAAAAGAGACCGTGAGCGCTCATTTACAGCCTCGCTACACATGAATGGATTGGGGGCTGATGAGGAGGCAGTGTCTTTTTTTTAATGAGTTATGAGGCTGGGGGATGTTTGGATCAGATAGTGCTACTGTAAACACGGAGAAGAAGAGAGGAACATTCAGTGTTTTCGCGGATAAAAAATGCACAGGACGGGAAGTGGAGAGGCTTCATCGTTTTCAGCTTGATTCGTGGGTATGAAATTCAGGACATTCTCTGGTGTGTGCTTCCTAAAGTGTTTCTAACACCGTGAAGGAGTAGAAGAAAGAGAGTAGCTTTGGTTATGCTCGCCACACTTTGCCAAGTACCCACGGTTTCTTCTCTGTGCCTGTAAAACGGAACGACATGGCTCTCCTGATCGTCCCGCTGCTTCTGCAAACAGGGCTCGTTTTGGGATCAAACTACGGTTATGTGGAGTGGTCGGATAATGAGCGGGAAGAGAAGCACCCACCGGTCTTCAGCACCCAAAACATCAACAGAGAGCCGCCCTACCACCCGACCTACTACTCGGTACCGGGCACCGAGCGCGCGGTGGTGGCGCACAAAATTGAGGAAGACCTTCCGAGGGTGGTGACCGCGTTCCTGCACACCGGAGACTCGTCAGCGCTGAGGCAGGTCAACTGTTCGCGGAGGTACGAGCTGAGCAGCCTGCGAGGCGGCCTGCACGTCGCCTCCCACTACTCCCTGCACAGCATCCTGGACACTGTGGCGCACGCCACAAACTTCCTGAACATGATCCTGCAGGCCAACAGGTCCCGGGAGCAAACCTCGCGGAGGGACAACCACTGGTACCACGCGCTGGTCCAGAGTATCCTCGAGGGCGACCCCAAAATCCACAGGGCGGTGCTGACATTCCACGCGGACGCGCCGACCCCGGGCCCAAACGTTTTCCTCCAGGCGACCAGAACCGAGAAGGAGGTGGTGCTGCAGGACTTATCCAGCTCTGCACACCGTCACCTGAGGAGCAGGAGCCCGGAGTCCGACTGGTTTAACGACTTTCGGGACGGTAGGAGACCACATATGCACAGAAGAGTCCCTGAGGTATCGGACAACAAGAGTGGAAGTTACCTTCTGGACAAAAACCAGATCAAGTGGTCGGCACCGTACCTGGAGTGTGAACATGGGGCGTTTGTGCCCTATTGGCTGCTCACCTTGTCTGCTGGCTTCTATGGACTGAAGAGCAACTCTGCACCAGAGTTCAGGTGAGAGGAGGTGTTTGTGTGTCTGTGGAAGTGAGAGAAACTACATGTAGTTTAGTTTGTGCCAGTTTTGTGACAGCACTGTTTGTCCTCAAAATGTATAAAATGGATGCAATTTCATTTTACACACATTAAGGTATTCAGAACATTGCAGTAACAGCCAACCAGAAGTAAGTATGCCACATCATAATACTCTGTGAGAATGTACATATGGATCATCAGGATCTGCAGCCTTGATGTAATAAACAGATGGTGTAAATGTGGCTTCAGAGACACCGGTAGACCTTTCTCATTTAATATGCTGGCCTGTCAAAGCACAGCTGTGCATCTCTACTGCTGCAGACTAGCATCTAATGAACACCACACGCTTTACAAAGTGCGTTTCTTGGTGGAGGGACAAGCTGGCATCTGTGTGCTTGTGTTAGGTGTATAAAATCACTCAAGGATTTCATACTGCAAGGCTCCGGTCAAAGAGCGTCTTGAAAATATCAATTAAATCATTAACGATGAAAGATCAGACACTGCAATGCCACTGTGAATTTCAGGTGCATTAAACCCTTACAGCTGTCTAGAGATGTTTCACACACACGAGATGTCCAATATCATAAATCATATAGTGCACAAAACCCGCTTTCTTAATTTTTTGGAGCCACTATTCTCCACACACACACGCACACGCACACACACACACACTTTAAGTAAAATCCACCCTAACTGAGACCCGAGGATACATAGGTCTCAACACAAATTAAAGTGTGTGTCACAACATTGAAATGTTGCTTTGTGGTTCAGGGGCAGCAGTGTGTCGTGCTAGTGATTTGGGCCTTAGGTTGGCAGGCATCCACCTTGCTGATGTGTCCCTGAGCAAAGTGCTGCATCACTACCGGCTGCAGGGACGGTCCCTTTTGGGTTATGGAGCTTGTGATCTGGCCAGAAACTGCTCTGGATATTTTTGGGAGTTGTACTGCGGTTTCAATGGTGGTAATTGTGGAGTTACCACCTAATCAGCGTTATCAGAATCGTCATAGTCTTCCATTTTAGCTTAGTGAGAGTCCACTTGAGTAAAGAGTCTTATACAGTACAGGTTCTATTTTCTATCGCAGCTCATATATTTCTGGCTGAAATGCCCCATTTGTCACCGTGCAGTAATTAGAATGTTTAGTAGAGAGAAATGGAAGATCTGCTTGTGCCAGTTAAGTGTCTGTTGATGTTAAGTTTCATTAAAATAATTCAGTGGATTAATTCAGAATTCATCAATTGACTATTCAAGCTCAGGCAAGAGGGATTTTAAGTCATTATGATTTGCGACAAAAAATGAAAAATCGGATATCCGACTTGCATTGATGCATCCAATCCCATGTTTTCCTTTTTTTGTGTAGAATTGTATTACTTTTAGCCCATGGTGGCTCATAGTTCAAAATCAAAATTCCAAGTCAATGTCCACTTACTAGCTTTTTCCAGAGCATTTATGCCTGACTTAAAGCCAACAGGGAGAACATTCCTAAAGATGCTATTGATGAAATCATAACAGCCACTGAGCTTGCATGTCAACAGATCGATCACAGTAAATTATATCTTCTGATGAAAACCATTTCAAATAGTTGAAAGCCCCAGAAAAATTTAGTCATTTGTCATCAAAAGTCGTGACGTCAGCAGAGGGTACCACGCTAGGAGGGAACATGATGAAGTGGTTGTTTTATGTCAGAGTGTATACAAAGATGTACTCCCTAATTGTGAAGATGCATGCTGCTTTCCTCCTCACTCTACTTCTTATAAAGTGGGTTGTGGTCTGCAACTTACTGTGACTGCTGCCACTCATCAGAGTCCTGTGATGACATTTCTAAAAAATAGAAAGCTGGTTGGCTCTGAACAGAGCATAAACTAGTGTAGATGATGGAGTCAGTTCCACTATGTCTGCTACTCGCCTCAAAGCAACTTCTTTCTCATCTTTTTTCCCCTTCTCTCTATCCTTCAAAGGCCAAATTCAAAGCTCAGTCTGTGGCCAGTGCAGTGAGTTCTGGTAGTAGCTTTCGTACAGAAAAGTGCTCATTTGTTTTTGCAAACCGAATCAAAATGCTCATGGCGCAGATTTTAATCAGAATCATGAAGTAAGGAAGGGCTGTGACTGCCTTGAGACACAGCAGGCTTCTTTTTACATTCAGTAACACTATTAGATGTGATGTTGTTCTGACCAGCTGTCAGAATATAGGTTTACCGCTGGCTTTAAAGTAGGGATGCACTAATCCAATACTGACATTAGATATCGGGCCCACACAGAGTCAAATAGCTGGATTGGATATCATTGACAATGGACCCGATCGATTTAATTCAATTCTATGTGTACCCCTGATTGCACATGTGCTTGTACTACGTCATACGGCAGCAGAAAGTTGATAGACTGCATAGCTGATAGAGATAACAATAAACGTGTCAATTGTTTGGAGGTATTTTACACTTCAAATTCTACCGGCTATTTATCCGCAAAGCCAATTCTTCGATGGGTGGCATTAACACTGCAAAATATAACACTAATGCATTACATTTGAAGATGTTTTACCAAGTTTCTGGTGCAAGATTTATTATTTTAATAATAAAAAAACATTTCACATTTCACATTTTTACCTTTTGATTTACAAAGTTATGGAAGCGATGTTCAAGTCAAGCTTGATGTTGCCATACACATAAAAGAATGCTCCCATTCACTTTCACACAGTGAGGCATTAATTGAACACTGGTAAAAGATCGGTGCTTTGTATCGGCCGATACCCAGAGCCAAGATATTGGTAACTTAAAATGTCGGATTGGTGCATCCCTACTCTAACAAGTAACATTTTCTGTAAGTCAGAAGAACAATACAAGAAACAAATGACACCATCTCTATGAAAACCCAACCTCTCCCGGTCAGACTACACAGGACCAGTACAAAACAGAGATCATGCTAATGAGCTAATGCTGTGGACAGCTTTGGAAGAAAACTGAGTGACTAACTATATTTTATTTGTAGACTTACAATACAAATTGATACATTTAAACATAATCTTAAAGTTTATCAAAAACAACGGCAAACTAAAAATATAATTGAACTAGGATGTAGTTTAGATTTTTAAAGCTCAAAATGTTTTGTCACTAAGCAACACGTTTACCTCCATGCTTGTTTGTTCCACCGGAGAGGAGAGAGAGAGAGAAAGATGAGAGTGAATGGGAATATTCAGCTTGTACGATGGTGCAGGAAACGGGTAGGAGAATGTAAATCAAAGAAGACAAAGCATGTTTTTCATGGGTATGTGTGTGTAAGAGAGAGAGACAGAGAGAGAGAGATGAACTGGTAATGGCAACAGCTTAAGTGAATTTAGCTTCACTGTTTAAGTCCTAGGTAGTTATCCTCTATTGCTGTATTCCAGTCACATCCCTGAGCAGTATTTAAACATATTCACTTCACAGAATGGATCTGCAATTGCTCACGGCTGCATGGGCCAGCAGTCTACGAGTCTTGAACTATTCCTACGTCCTGCAGACATGTTTGGGTATCCAAGCAGAGAGGAAACGTGAGAATCTTTCTCACCTTTGGTGGGAAAACACCACAAGTCTGCAGTGTTGCTGAACAGTAGAGAACACACTGCATGTCTAACGACTGTTTTTAAAAGTTTACATTGAAACAAAAAACAAGGACAAGCTACTTCCGGAACTATTTGCACTGGCCACAGATATTAAGAAATGTAATTAACTAAATCAAAATCTCAAAGAATATGTCTGGTGCCTCTTATTGTTAACAAATCCTGTGAAAACACACAAACCAACAATGAATTGTATCTTAAAAAAAGAAAGAAAGTATTGCCTGTGTATTCAAAGCCTGATAAAGCTTTGGAGCTCCATCGTTGTCTAAAAACTATAGAAAGTAAATAAATGAGACACATTGTGTTGTTCCTTCATTTCAATAATATAATAATGATGAGAACACACATTTCTGTAATATACACTGAATGGGAATGTATCTGTGGCTGAACATATTTCCCAATAACTGCACACTACTTTGTTTGCTGTAAATGACAATGCACTGCTGTAGAGAGCAACACCATCATACATTTAGAGTCGTGTTTCTGGTCAACTGCAGTGAATGTAAGTTGAATATTCACTCTCCTTTTAGCTCTGTTTTGGTCTCCACCAACTCCTGAGTAAAATATCTGTCCCTACAGCTGCTCAACTATGCTCACCAGTTAGTCAGCACCTTTATTTTTTTGCGGATTGGTGTTGGGCAGGTAGTGTTCAGTGGGTTTATCAGAGCCCCTTCACTGAAAACAGATTGGCCTCTATTTTCGCCAGCTGGCGCAAATATGAGGACAGCTCCACCTCCTTTGGGGAGATTGTTACACATCTCCCCAAATTCATAACCTAACAACATTAACAACATCCAAATATTGTTTAGTGAAGACTTGATGATACATCATCTTGTGTTAAATCAGTACTGTTGTTCAGCATATAGTATTAAAGGAGATTTAAAAATGAAGAGATGAGGATACAATGTAAAAAAAGAAAAGAAAAGTTTATTCTTTTTATGGAGGGAAACCTGGAGATGCCAATTGATATCAGTGTGTCCTTTGTGGACCAAAACAATACAACCATTATCTCTGAGTGCATTTCTAATGTCTGCCATTGGGTAGCATAACGCTGTTGTGCAAGTGTTTATTGAAATTTCAACATTGCTTCTGTTTTCTTTTTCTTTACATTTATGTCCCTCTCTCTGTGTTTCACCTCCATCCATCTTACTTAATTTCCCACTTTCAATATATTTAATTAATTCCTCTCTATTAACACCCTCCCTTTCCCTGCTTCGTCCACCATTGACTTTACTTCCCCTGAGCGCCGCTCATCCTGTTCTTTATAATTTTCTTCTCTTTCATTCTGGTTGTCTCTGCCTCCATTTCCTCCTCCCTCCTTTGCTTAACCTCATACTATTGTCTTTCCGCCTCACGTTTTTTCTCTTACTCCCATATCACATTTCCCATGTCTCATTATTACATATATATTTCTTATTATTTGTTATCATTAACCCGATCTAATAACGTTTTGATTCAAATTTTTACTTTGTTTAATTCTGTCCACTCCCTAATTTAATTTTGCCTCCTTATCATTTCCATCCTCTTCTCTCTTCCCTCTTTCATAACATATTTGTAATTCCATTATATCTTCTCTCTATCGCTGCTTCTTTCTGGATTTCCTTTTGGATTTTGTCCCTATTTCCTTTCACTCTACTCATCAATCCTTCCCATTCTCATTTTTCCTCCCTCTGTCATCCCTTCTTTCTCTCTGGCAGGGGTGTGATTCGTGTGGATGTGAACCTGCAGGATGTGGACATTGACCAGTGCTCCAACAGTGGCTGGTTCGCTGGGACTCATCGCTGTAATCTCACTAGCATGGAAGTGAGTCTGCGCAGCAATACCAGTATTGTCGCTTGTCTATTTTGTCATGCTGGTGTGCTGGAAGTGAAGTTAATGTATTCCACTGTTTCACATTCAACCATATGTTCAACCATACACCCTTTTTTCTGAAAAATCAAATCAAACAGTGCAATCAAAGCATTCAAATGTGCTTCAAGTGAAACAGATGATCAACAGCTGTGTAATATCAAAGATGTAAGACTTGCAGTGGGTGTTTGACAAGAGTCTTTCCTGTTGGACATGAGTGTTGCTCACCATTTCCTCTCCATACAACCATACTCCTTATTACAGTGTCCTTGACTGAGCCTACTCACTGTAAGACTTTCTAGTTAAGAGCATTAGCTAACTCACCCAAACTCAACTACAGTGTATGAAACGTAGCCTAAAATCTAGGAAACGTTCAAAAGGAGTTTAACAACCCTAGGAGTCTACAGCCATGTTAGCGACTCAGTGAGGCTGTACTTAGACACAGCAGTGCTTTTAGCTAAATGCAAATGTAAGTATGCTAACATGTTCAAAATGACAATGCTAACATGCTCCATGTGAACCATCTGCATTTAGCCTGATAGCATGCTAGCATTGGCTAATTAGCACTACATAACAAATACAGTTGAGGTCGATGGGAATATCTATTTTTTCTGTTATTTGTTCGTAAACCAAATAATTGAACTACTCTAAACTGACCTGATAGTGCAACAGTTATTACAATTAATCCTAATCGGAACATTAATGTTTGAATAAAATGTTATGGCAACATAGGCTTTATCCTCCGGGGACCGTGAATGCTCACACAAATTCCATGGCAAGCCAATAAATAGTTGAGGAGATGTATAAACAGCGGTGTAATGACTGACAGGCTGACAATGTCATTGATTGAGCCACAATGCTAGCATGGCTAAAGTGTGCTGCAGTGTGCTTGTCTGTGATGATGAGGGTCGGTGATGGTAATATGTGTAAGAGAGTGTCTTCTCCATGGTATAGTGCTTGTACCTGTGTGACCGCTGTGATGGAACTGGCAGCAGCCATACATCACGTGTGTATCTATTAGAGCTCCTGTGTTTGTGTGTGTGTCTTTGTCAGTGTATGGGCTCGGCTGTGCATTCGTTGCCTCGCTCATGTCAGTACCAATGCGTTAGTGTTATGTGATGTATTGCATGACGCCTCTCTCACTCCACCAGGGCAGAGTAGCTGCGCAGGCTTGCTGGCATGTCGCTGGCCATATGATGTATAATAAATACAGTGTAATGGATTGCTGCAAGATGTGGTGAATAATTGACCATGCTCTTTGTCTGTGTGCCTCAACCGCTCTCTGTTTGTCATGGGGAGAAACTACAGAGGAAACATGTCTGTCTCCATGGTTCTCTAGATCTGTTTTGATGTTTTCCTCTGCATTGGCATGAGCAACTCTCTCATGGCTGCTGTCTGATCAAATCTCAACGGCGTTGATTATAGAATGATATCTTCTGTTCAGATATGTGTGTGTGTGTGTGTGTGTGTGTGTGTGTGTGTGTGTGTGTACATATGGTGTATGTGGTGTCTTTCCATTGTAATCACAGTGGTGAGCAGACCCAGCCTTTTAGTTTCCAAGGCCATACTAACCTGTCCATCGAAGACAACTTTCATGGATTTATCCGAGGTGTCTCCTGCTTGTGTGTGCAAGTTTATGTGTTTTGGTTGTAACTATATGTACAATTTTGTGTACAGTATGTGCATACATTTATCCTACTACTCTGTGCAAACGTTTAAACTGCTTATGTTCTTAACATGAAACACCATGAGAGGAGATATTCAGAGGATCATTACAGAGCTTACCAGTCATTACTCGTCTCCTCTGATGATTCTCCTTCACACACCATATTTGGCGAAGCGGCAGCATTACTTGTCTCTGTTTGAAATGTTGGAAGCAATAAAAAAGAAAAAAGCTGAATTTAAACTTTGAAAGATTAAATGTTGTATTGACCAATAAAATGTATCTGTTTCTAAAAATACTATCAATCTTATCCTACAATAGAATATTTCTTTTGCCGATTAGTTGACTAATTGGTCATTTTGGTCATAAGTCATTAGTCGTTCTTCATGCTTTTTCCTACTGAATGACTTGTGTTCAATAAACTAATGAGCACATCTCTGATAAATACAAGATTTAAAGCGGCGCTTTTGTGTGATTCTTTGTGGAGAAACTTAGTTTTATAGATTTGTCTATTAAATTTGTTATAAATTAGTCGACGCTAACATGTTCATATTTGGAAGTTGTTTGGTATGAATGTCTTGTCTGTACCGGATTTCATGACAATTCATCCAATAGTTACCAAGACATTTCACTCAAAACCAAAAATGCCAATCTTATTGTGGCTAGTTGTGAAAAGTTAAGGGATCATCAAAGTCATTACAATTCATCATTTGGGGACCATGAATGTCTGGACCGGATTTTATGGCAATCCATCCAATAGTTGTCGAGACACTTACATCTGAACCAAAGTGGTGGGCCAACCGAAAGTCCAACCCTACAATTCAAAGAGCCACACTTCTGGCATGGCTGGAAGCATATGAAGGAAAACATAGTTTCAGTGAAGCAAAAATGCTTCCAACATTAGAGTTGACAGTCTGCTGATGGTGTTTCAGCTCCTGTAATATCTCCGGGCTGTCACTTAAATCCATGTTCTATAAAGAGAGGCGAGAATCAGCACAGATATAGAGGGAGATGTCATAAAGAGTTGGAATAATCTTCAAATAGAAAGTGAATCTAAAGAAAAACAAGGCATGAATACTGCTAAACTGGTATTTCTCCTTCAATATTCTCTCTTTTTATTTCTTCCTACTTGATGTAATCAATTGCTTATTGCTGTTGTTCTGCCAGTGCAACACCCACATGTTTATGAAGTACTTTTGAGACTTCACCTCAATTTTTCTTGTTCAAATCAAAGTCTTAAAACAGTGCAGTCAAAGCTTTCAGGAAAACAAGATTTGGATTCTAAAATGGTATCCCAACCCAGTGCACTGCACACAATACTATAAAAACTTAAATAGAAAGACAAGAAAGGTTTTTCTGCTTGTTATCACAGACCAAGTAAGAAATGCCTTTTGTCCCAAAGTCCCCATTAAAAAGCAGTTCATTTCAAAATCTTGCAAAATCATTGTTTTGGGGAAATGGGCTGTGGAAAGTCAGTGTGAGGCTCATTGCTTTCCCCACTGAGAACAAACACACCCCGAGGCTTTGTCTAAGAGAGAAAGATAATACAGAGACAGACTCTAGTAATGTGACAGAGCAGAGTATTACCACAATGGTGAAATTCTCAATGTTACTAAGATGTAGGCCTAATGGATTAATTTGTAACTGAACAACTTGTATGTTAAGTCTTTAGTTTTTCAACTTTGTTTATTCTGCATGATGAATCATTTTGTGTCCTCGGCTTTGTTTAGTGAAACGTGATGAGGTTCCGTAATGTCTGCCAATTTATCCACCAAACTTTGTTTCACTTGAATGGGACACATTTTCATTCACAAGTTGTTTAGGAGATAGTGAGGATCATTACTAGCACTCAAACACGCAATTAGTAATGCCATTCTTTTGTTGGCCACTTGGGGGCAACTTAACAAACAGAAAAACATATTTATCTGGAGTCGTGTCTCCGACCACATGACAAATGTAAGTTGAACATTTATTTTAGCATTAGCTAGAGGGCACACTCAAGTTGACCCGTACACGTTCCATTACAACAATTAAAAAAACTTGATGGGCTTTGCTCACCGTAGAAACATGTCCACAGTTAGAGGTTGGACAGTACTAAATGTAAGACTGATTTAGTGAGACACAAATAAAGTAGAAGTAGAAGGGAACTATACACGGTTTGTATCCTGTTTTAACTTGTTAAAAAAACTAAAACACTATCAATACATAACTCTACAAAAGCAGTTATTTAGACTTTTCAGACATCTTGGAATAACACGTGAAGACTCCCAGTCGAAATAACGGGTGGTTTTCCCATGCTTTACAGTTCTTAGATGTTGATGTAGCCTGCTGTTGCATTAAAAATGCTAAAACGCTCTCCAGAGCTGAGGGGACATCAGAGTTGGGAGATAATTATCTTTGAGACAGTACACATTGACATTGTTAATACACACCATAGCAATTACTGAATCTTTAAGTTCATAAAACCAAGTTAGATGGTTCCAATGAAGAATGCTCCCAAAACACCAAAGTAACCATTTATTTATCCATGTTGGTTTAAGTTAGCTACAGATGAGCATCCTTTTGCTCAGCTACATGAGCTTATTCTTCTTCTTCTTCTTTCACTTCTTCTTCTTGGCCTTTTTTTTTGTTGGTTTACTTACTTACTTACATTACATTTAGCTGACACTTTTATCCAAAGCGTTGGTCTGCCCAGATACAGCAAGGCTGTGGAGGAAGGTAAGATGTGTCACCATGAACCAAATACAAGACTTCGTGCATTATGGATAGTTAGTCGTAGAGGAAGCAGCTTACATAAGGAGCCAATGCTTATATAATTAGACAAGTACTGTGAGAATGAGAATGATTAGTGTGGGTGATTTGTGACCGGATGCATCTGAGTAGGTTTATATGTTTTATTTTTCTTTGTTTGTGCTTTTTAATTGTAAGTACGCATCTGTGTGTGTGCAGTGTGTTTGCTTATGGATGTCTGCCTGTGTGTGTGTGTGTGTGTGTGTGTGTGTGTGTGTGTGTGTGTTTGTGTGTGTGTGTGTGTGTGTGTGTGCTGCTGGAGATAAAGGGCTTCAAAAGCAGAGCTCTGCTAATGAGTTTAAACTGCTGTGACAGCCAAGGAGGGTTACCCTCTCTGTCACTCCTCTTGCTTTCTCTCCTCAATCAGCTACACTTCCTCTTCTCAAGCTTTACCAGACTGTCTGTTTCCATGGCTATTCACACTCTCCCAAATATCTCTCTATCTTTGGTCATCATTCCCTCCTCATCTATCTTTCACTCTTTTGCTTTTCATTTTGCCTTCTCCATTGCCCTTACTGGTCTCTCTGTGTCTCCATTTTCTTGAAGCTAATTAACTCCTCTGAGGAGGGCAGAAATTATCCATCCATCTGTCTACATGTCCTGCTCTTCCTTTGCCAGTCTAACACATTAAATCATCATCATGCCCAAATTATAATTGAGAAATATTCTTCACCTTCTTCTACCGCTTTAAAGGCTGTAGCAAAAACCTTTATGCAGAGACGGAAAGCACAATCTGACAAAGAAAAAACAGCCATTATTTCCATCTTTAGCTCAGCTACTGTTGACAGTTAATGTGAGTCCCTCTATTCTAAAAAAATAATTACCTGGACATATGTGGCCCTGCTCTGCCCCACTACAAGAAACCAGGCTCTGCAGTCTCAGGCTGTGTGGTGTGAAAAAAGGGACATAAATTAAATATTTGTCTCTGCCTTAATGTGTGTCTTTTTGCAATCCTTATCGTCTCTGGCACATTGCGGAGAAAGAAGAGGATTTAAGCTTCAAAAGTCAGTATAAATACTGCATGTAAGGAGACGGATATCCAACTGAATAAGACAGCAAAAGCCTGTGCAGAATGTTAGCAGTAATGGAGGGTTAGGTTAAGGAATATGCTGGATTTCGGGTTTCTTCTTAGATATGTCATTCTGTATTTGTCAGGAAAGCAGACACTCGCAAGACCTGTTTTTTTAACCTGCCTTATCTCTAGCAGGTTAAAAAAAAGGTGACTTGAGGAGCAGAGGAGACATAAAATAACCAGTTCTGCTCTGTCTTTTCCTGTTTCACTCTCCTCTTTCTGTTTTGTTCTGCCAGAGGCTCTCCGTCTCTCTTTGGGGAGTTTGAAGCTCTACAGCTAAAGCTGGGTTGAAGTGCTGCAACACTTTCTGCATCTGTATACCAATTGGCAATGCATGTGTGTATTTAAGTATTTTCATTTCTCATCATCAAAGAGACCATAAGTGTTAATATTCAAAGCTGCATTAAAAAAAAGGTCAAACGTAGGTAAATAAACTCTCAAATTCATGAAGCAAGCTTTAGTATACAGCTGTGGAATGTAGACATATTCAAAACAACATTTCTCTTCTAGGGGCTGCAGGGAAAACGCATAGAAGACCACACATTCACATTGTGAATTAACATACCGTAGCATATCTATTAAAGCCTATTGCTTTGGGTTTATTTTCACTTGTGCAAAACGCGGATGCCACTTCAAGGTGTCTGGTATCCAACAAAAGGTCTATGTGGTAATTATTGGTCATTGCTTATTACTTCTTGTACTGTCCAAGAAGATGTTGGATGTTAGACACACTGACTACACAGCCCAGATGAAAGCTGAGTAGCACTATTTACCATGAGGAATGTATTGCTGCACCTTTATTAAGATGAAAACCACATCCATCAATAATACAAGACCCAACATAGTTTAACTTTATGATAGTCAGTTCTTTTCAATACAGGTGGACTGACCATGAAAATGTTTTATTAAAAAGGGAATTTTGCAATATCTTTCCATTCCTCAGGGAGAAAATATTGCAGGCAAATGTCTCCGCTTTCTTAGGGTTCGTGAATAACTCAAAGTTTACACACTTAAACTTCCCTTATATTTGACAGTAATATTTTCATGTATCATAAAATCATGTTTCGTGTATTTATTAATTGAGTGGGATATATGGCATTATATGGATCATTTTTCACACCCACCAATTTAGCACATCAAAATCAGTTTATTTTTCATAGGCATAACCACTCTGCACTGAAAATAAATAAATAAATTGGAGCCTCATATTTTCCAGAAAGCCGGGGATACAAGCAATGGACATTAAGTTATATATAATATAGATGGCAGGGAGGGTCGAATTAAAAAGTGTTGCAAGTTGCATTTTTGGACATAAAGCCACTTCTATTGTTCCCTATCCCTGGCAGCATATTGCAACAGTTCTGCACCAGATTATTTATGATCTTCCAGGTTTCTCTTTGCCTGGAGTCCTGTGCAAACCGTGGAATGCAATTTTCCTTCATTCGGAGCACAAAGCCCAGCCATCACAGTAAGCCCTGTCTTATTTCTCTGATGATGTTCTTGCTTTTGATTTGCTTTTTATAATTCCAAGGCTGGGACCTTGTAGAATCAGAAAGCACCATATAGCCTTTATAGGCATTTATTCTGGAATGCATCAATAGTTTTTCACCGCAGATTTCGTTTCCAGACTAGACTGCTGTTAAACATGATAGATGGAGCGATGGATGTTGCTTTGGGCTGTATTGCTTGGACGTCCAGCTGTCTCAGAGAACGCTCATCTCTGAAAAGTGGCGTTTTCGCAAACTGAAGTGGCTCATTCTTTATTAAAACTGGTGCTCGAGTCGGTCTATTAATTAAGTTTGGGAATTATTCTTCACATAAACCACAACATAGGATATTATGACTTCTGTTGCTGAACTCCCAACTTTCCCAACTTTCAATTTAAATGGGCTACTCAAATTACGAAATTGCTGGAGTGTCCCTTTAATGAGCACTTTCTGGTTAACAGTATACTATTAAAAGTACAGTATATTAATAGCAATTGGCTAAAAGTCCCACAGGGGCAGAGTCTCTCTTTGGCGTCCGGTACCTGAAGTCTTCACTCTGCCCTCCTGTGTTTACTAACAAAATATTTTACCTAGAAGGAATTGTTATTTAGTTATATATGTTTACAGTACAATGAGAATTGTATTTCTAGTCACAGTCCATTTCCCACAGACCCTTTGCTGGTTCAAATGCAAATCGAATCCCCCTCCTGTGCCTGATAAGAACAGGAGGGAGATTCCCCCAGACCACAGGTGGTCCTGTCCCCTTTGTTCTTAAAACCAAATGCTCCTTTGTAAAACCTCAGCCCTTATCACTGTGTGCAAATGACTGTGACCCACAGCAGACTAGTGACTCTGTGCTCATCCCATGCATACCTGATAAACAACACTCCATCTTACGCATTGCAATGTACACATGAACATTTCCTTTTTTGGGTTTATTTTTTGGGTTTATTTGGGTTTTTATTGACAAACTAAGTTATTAAAACTCTTCAGTAGCCAGTGCTACTTTTTCTGTCAAATCCAGCATATTTCTTCTTTGATCTTTAATTAGGCTGAAGATGCATGCATTGTAGCATGAAGTGAGGAAGGAGAGCAGAAGGACGAGAAAAGGAGGGAGGCATGAGGAGTGACAGCAGAGAGGGACAGTCGTCACTCTCTAATCTGTTGCCTGCAGCTCAGCGTCTGCCACGGACAGAAGTGTAAGAGCTTGTCAAGTCGGCAACAGCAGTTGGATCTTAATTCAATGAGGCTTCCCAATCGAGTCCACGTAGGGAACTGGGGACCACCCACCCAGATGTCTATGTCGGGAAACTGAGGGTTCATCTCATAAGTCTTAAAATTCCAAGTGAGACTTGCCTTTCACTGCTGTCATATTTCCTGTGGCTCCACAGCCAATCAGCAGTGACATTTTGAAAAATATTCCTCTTTATATCAAAGCCCTGAATTTCTGAGTTCACAACCCCATCACCTGTATTCTCTCAGCTCATGTCCTCTAAGAATGCAGGGAGACCAACAGCAGCACTCAGCCGGTGACTCTAGTCACAGCACTGTAACCGCGACAAGCCACGAATCAATAAGCGGCTATATATCGCTGTATTTGCCTCTTAAATTGATGGAGAAATACCAGACAGGCTTAAGTCCAAAGTCTCCTCTTCTCAGACATCCACTGTTGGAGTGGTTGGTAGTCTTGTGAAACAGCAGCAGGCAGATCCCAGACCCAGGGGACAGAGTGATTGTAATGCTTTTAGGGTTTAATGCTTTTTAGTGTATTTATAGATCTCTGAGGGATGCAGAGTGCTCTCTCTCTCTCTCTCTCTCTCTCTCTCTCTCTCTCTCTCTCTCTCTCTCTCTGTCGCTCTCTCTCTGCCTCTCTCTCTCTCCCTCTTTTCCTTCCTCTTCTTCTACCATCTCGGTGTCATGTTCACAGCTTTTTATCAAATTGTACGGCGAGAAACCTGAAACTGACTGCAGTCCATATGGGCCCTCAATGTGAAAGTTACAGATAATTCATTTTCAGGTTTCACGCTTCAGTCCGCATGTGAAGTATGTTTTACACTTTGTGTGATAGTATCATCAGAATCAGAATCAGCTTTAACCCTTCAGGGTCTTAGCCTTTTTCTAGATTTTACATAATTTCTTAAAGTCTCATTTTAAGGCACTTGCATATAAGATACATACCCATGTGTTACATCTAAAATTGCAGAACAATCTCAGCTATCTATATAATGAGGCACAATTGCCATAAGGCAAAAGTATAAAGTGATAATATGAATCTAAAGCTGAAAAATTAAAGTTAGATTTTTAAAAATGCTTCATATATCTTGTGAAAACATACCTTTACTCATGCTGACAAAACGTTTTGGTGCTAGAAGTTGGTTTACCAAAGGTATTAGGTTCACAAAAGCAGTGAAATATGTGAATTCATGCTAGAAACATGAAAATAAATGTCTGAAACCCCAAAACATATTATCGTTTTTTGAGCAGAAATGTGGCCTGTCACACCTTTCACCAAAATGATAGAAATGGGACTGAGAAATGACTTCATACTGCAGATAAAGCTTTATGGGGTGTGTGCAAATGAAAAATTACCATCACAACATGTTTGGTTTTCAAATAAAATATGTATTATTCATGAATAAAACAATATTTACACATATACATGTTCAGAAATAGAAAACAGACCGGGGCTGGTGGGGATGGCTGTGCTAGAGGGGCTGGTGGTGGTGCATCCTCTCTGTAAAATAAATGACTACTAGTTAGTAGTTTGAACAGTTCAACAGGTGTACATGTGTAGCTAAGCTGTGTACATACCTGGTAAACAGGGCTCAGGCCTTCAGTCTTCCACGTCGATAGCATAGGTGCAGGTGGCTGTAGAGAAGCTGCATGTTGTCCACTGGACCCTGACAGCTGTGAGTCCTCTCTGTAAAATAAATGACTACCAGTCAGTACTAAGTTCAATGAAAGAAAGTTACGATTACACAACAAAACAGTGACAGAGCTCCGGGCACGAGCTAAACGGTACGTTAGCATGTTAGTGCGTTAGCACGTTGCTAATGTATAAACACATACCGATAGTTAGCATTACGTCTTACAAACACGTAACGAAGATCAGCACTAGTTGGTACTAAGTGATATTGACGATGCAGTCGGGTAATAAGCTGATACTACCTCCAGTGGTGTCCCCGCTGTAGCAAGCTATCTCCCGTTAGCTCGCGGAGCTAGCGCTAGCTCCCTGCTAGCTCCCCAACAGCCAGCCCCGTCTCAGAATCAGACTCGGGCACCGGGGAAAACCACCGAAGGGATCGGGACCAGCTCACTGTGCTCACAGTTGAGTTAGTAAATACACGTACCCATCCTCCAGTGGATCCCTTCTCTCGGCATAATCCTCTCCAGGAGTCGAAGCCTTCAGGGCCTGTCTGACGCTCCTCCGTCCTCATCGCTGCTGGACAAAATCGCTGCAACGTCCTCCTCTGTTGTGAACTGTGTTCTCTCCATGATCTCTAGCTTCTGTCTGACTGTAAACTACAGCATGTATATATAAACCTCAGGTGTGTAGGTTATCTTAGGTCCTTTGCAGCGTAGCTGGGTGGGGAGGGCCTTAGGGATTTCCTGAGTGTTCCTGAGTCACAACTTTTTTTGACGGACACCTGAATTGACTAATCACGGTGAAAGGAGTGTCAGCTTACGTTACAGCCACACAGAAGGACACAGAGGAGGGGGCCGGAAACTGCAGAGTTTGGCGGTTCTAACAGTAGCGGATTATTTTTTCTGCGCCGTATTTTCGCGGAGATATGATTTTCTTTTTTAATTAAACTATGTATAACACGCTAGCGTGACGGTAGACCCCAGAGGGTTAATGGCCATGTAAGTTTGCACATACATGGAATTTGACTCCGGTTTCACTTTGCTCTCCGTACTTAAACACACACAATATACAGTAAACAAGATAAAGATAAAAAAGATTAAAAAAAAGACATTAAAGACAGTAGTAAAAAAAAGTGCAGATAGTGCAGATGGAAGCGCTCCTCCTGAAGTCCACTGTCATCTCTACAGTTTTGGCCTTGTTCAGCTCCAGGTTGTTCTGGCCACACCAGAGGACCAGCTGTTCAACCTCCCGTCTGTACGCAGACTCGTCACCGTTCCTGATGAGGCCGATGACCGTTGTGTCATCGGCAGGAGTTTAACAGATGGGTCCCCTGAGGTGCAGTCGTTGGTGTAGAGGGAGAAGAGCAGTGGAGAGAGCACACATCCCTGGGGGGCGCCAGTGCTTATAGTCTGGGTGCTGGATGTGATTTTTCCCAGCCTCACCTGTTGCGTCCTGTCTGACAGGAAGTTTGTGATCCACTGACAGGTGGGGGCTGGCACGGCGAGCTGGGTGCGTTTATGTTGAAGTACCTCCGGATGATGGTGTTGAATGCAGAGCTGAAGTCCACAAACAGAACCCTTGCATATGACCCTGGGGAGTCGAGGTGTTGCAGTATATGGTGCAGTCCCATATTTACTGCATCATCCACCGACCTGTTTGCGCGGTAGGCAAACTGCAGGGGGTCCAGCAGGCTCTGCTAAAACCTGAGGTTTGTACTTCTTAGACTAGCAAGCGCTCGCTGGGATTTATAGGGCTGTTATTTTGTAAATAATATTTCATTATTTGTAAAGTTGAATTCACAACAGGGGACTGTCATCCTAAAAGACTATCTCTTTTAAACAGCTGGGTCTAATTGGTAGTGTCTATTAATCCTGGAGACAGTGGAGATATTTCCAACTGAGCCACAATACACTTAAATTGTATTACAATTGAAACATATACAGTATAATTTAGGCATTAGTTTGTCCTTTGGAATTAAAGAGCAACAGCAGACCCATCTTTTATACAAGGAAAAGTCCAAGAGCAAAAATTGAGAGCAGCCTCATAAGACCACAATGCAATGCAGCCAATAGACTGTTTTTTCTGTGGCACAGCTAAACCCCCCTGCCTTTAGATGTAGTGTGTGTGTGTGTGTGTGTGTGTGTGTGTGTGTGTGTATGTGTGTGTGTGTGTGTGTGTGTGTGTGTGTGTGTGTGTGTGTCCGTGTGTGTCCGTGTGTGTGTATGTGTTGCTGCATGATTATGTGTGTAATTTGCTGGAAAAAGCAGCACTGGTGATAGACAACATATGGAGCGGTGTGCTACTGAGGCAGGTTAGGGGTATAAGTGGCAATAATTTAGTGTTGACGCTCTTTGTCCTTCTCCTGTGTGACATGCATGTTTCCTGCATAATACTCGTGGGATCTGTACCTAAACTAGTCCTGAGAGATGTATACATTGATTGGAAATAATCTTGTCTCATACAAGGTTAAAATTAGTGGGGATTTTAAAGTCATGTGCAGTTCTTCTAGACTGATTTGCTGTGCTTTAAAATGCACTTGGGAACCAAAACTGCTTCTGCTGTGATAATGCAGATAGGTTTAATAATTGCAACAATTTAGATGCACGGAGCCCAATAAGAGTCTAAAATAAGCATCATATTTCATCCTTGCCCACCTCCCTGTCCCTGAGTATGTCTTATCTTAATGAGTATCCACTTCCTTCGGAGTAAGCAGAAAATAAGTTCATAACAAATGCTGTTGGTGTATGTTTATGTCTGCTTTAGTGTGAGTGTGTGTGGTTGGGCAGTTTTCTCAATTTGCCATTCAGTATTTGTGCTTTTTATGTATGCATGCATGTTCTATATCGAAATAGAAATGATCCTTTATTAATCCCCTTGGGGAAATTCTTCTCTGCATTTGACCCATGGGGACTGGGGCTCTAACTGGCTACCTTGTGGTTACTGGACGACCACTCATCCCCCTGAGCTACAGCCGCCCCATCCAGCTATCCATCTATCCATCTATCTATGGCTCTTATCTTTTCTGTTTCAAAGTTGGACTCCCAACTCTGTTTGGGCCAGACTGAGTCCTCGGCTCGCCACCTGCTCCGTCACTCAGAGAGGTAGAAATATCCTGGCAAAGACCTTTATTCTTTCTTGTTTGAAATAAATGAAGAATGAGCAGGCTCTAGATCAAACAAATCCCCTTTTCCTGTTTGTTTTAGACTTTACAGGTATGCTTATCTCCCGAGAGAGAATACATACAAATAAACACACAGATTTGCTCCAGCAGTATGAGCAGCAGCTGGCTGCATTATTTTTTTTTTTATGTTTGCTGGGTTCCAATTCATGTTTGTATGCACATTGTACTTAAAAACCGCAAAATATGACTAATCTGCCTGCAGGAGAGAGGCATTTATCAACCCGGCTATGAGGAGGTAAAGACCTACCGTTGTGTGGGTGTATGCACTCACTACTGTGGCAGTTTGGACTTTGCTCGTTAATTTCTATTCATGACTAATTTCTATTCAAGTCTTTATCCCAAAAAACTAGAAGAAAAAAAACGATTGAGACAATAGTGGCCAAGGTGGAAGGCAGATAAGGCACACACAAAAAAAGAAAAGGCTTGGGCTGCAAG
This sequence comes from Myoxocephalus aenaeus, assembly GCA_038501785.1. Lineage (NCBI taxonomy): Eukaryota > Metazoa > Chordata > Actinopteri > Perciformes > Cottidae > Myoxocephalus > Myoxocephalus aenaeus. The sequence continues at coordinate 2,895,008 of JBAMJR010000162.1, forward strand.
GTGGTGCATGTTGTTTCCCCTAATACTGTTGCTCAAGTAAAAAAATTAAAAGGAATGTGTGAAAATAAGAATAACAGACCAGAACAATAATAAGGTAACAAGTAGAAGAGGACAAGCACCTTCTGATCGGTCAGAACAAGAAGAGAGAATCCTCACAGTTATTGGACTAACATCTAAATGGGGATATTTCCAAGACATTAGGGTGGAAGTGATGACATCCAACAAAGACGTTCATGCAGAGGACATTTTTCTTTCATAATGGTGTTAGAGCTTTACCAATTAGTTTGAAGCTTAATTTATAACGTTGACATACCAATTCTAAATCAACATTTGAATGCTGTGCAGCTTCTTCTTTTTCACATGTCTATCTGTTCTGTTAATTCTGTTTTTCTGCACAGTTGCATTTATTTATTATAAGATGTGATCATTTCCAAAATTCACAAAATATTTGTTTCCCCTCTATCGCCACCATGAGAAGCTGTACTTTGTGTTTAGTGCTAAAAAAAGGCAAACATGATACACATCAGCATGCTAACATTGTCATTTTAAGCATCCTCACAGAGAAGCTAGTGTGGCTGTAAACTCTTTCATTATGGCTTTAAGTCAGGTTTATTTTACACAATCTTTCTCAGTGCAGCTGAAAGTCACTGGGCAAATACAATAATGCTGAAACGCAGTAAATAGTGATGGAAATAATTATGCTGGACTGTTGTTCAGGAAGCCTACAATGCTGTATTGGTTTGTATTGAGTGTTTTTACAATCAGGGAAATGCAATAAATATTTCAAAACCCTGCTTCCAAATTCTCTCAAATATGTATACTCTTGTTGTGTGGCTGATTATGGTGCAACAAATCACTTTCTTATAAATAAACTGTTCAGAAATACTGTGCAGCACTAGCTTCACAATGGCTGTGAGTGAATGTAAAACATTATCAGAATGCATGGTCTTGCTTATGAAGGTACAAAGCTCTCTCCAAAAAAGTGGAAACATTCATCAGAAAGATCCGGCATGCTGGTCTTTACTGGTGCGATTGACCTTGTGTTTATTCTGTCAACCATTTTCAGTTTAGTTCAGACATGTAGACCCTAGCAGCTTATCCCTACTGCTGCTGCTTCTTCCCAGTTTAGAGATTTGGGGCTGTTTGTCAGCTTTGAAAAAAAGCTGATCTCTGTCGAAGTTTAGCAGGAAGCTTTAGCTTTAAAGTAAAACAAAATTGAAAAATAAATGCATACATATGAATGCACTGAATTGTTGTTTATCAAAAATAATGGTAAGACAATTGAACATTTTAAAGTTGTGTACATGTATATCACTTTAAAATGTTCAATTTAAGTAAACGGAAAAAAAGGAGGATTTTCTGTTCATCCCATTCTGATGACACTGCGTCAGTGCAACATTAGCATAGCTGGAGGCTGAAATAAGTGAGTTTAGCTTAGAATAAAAGTTTGAAAATACACCTCTAATGCAGCAATGTATTTTGTTGTGTTTCATACATTCACAGATAACATTTTAAAATGAAAACTTGTTCATTCCTGAGCTTTGCAGGCGTTGCTAGGCCTATTTTTGATCTTTGAAGATAGCCTGGCTAGCTGTTAGTTTCTCCTGCCTCCAGTTTTTATGCAATACTAAGCTAATTGTCTCATGGCTGCCTGTACATGAAGAAATCGAATGAGCTTATTTCCCAAAATGTAAATTCCTTCAGCATGGGCTGTTATTATTAAAATCATATAAAGACTAGCGACAGATTCATGAAGTATAAATGTAGTCCTGCTGTTCTCCAGCAGCTGTCCCTGAGAAGATATATTGTTGGTATTGAAAGCATGCAATGCACTATTTATGAACATTCATGTCAAATTTATTGCAGCTTTATTTAAGTACAGGGACGTGTGCATTCACATGAGTGTGCACAATCCACACGGTGCCTTTGTGTGAAAGTGTTTTTGCTCCAGATGGTGTGTAAGCTCATGTAGCTCTTGCAGTTATCGATGCAAACTGGAACTATGCAGACGCGCTTAAATTCTGAAAACAACCCTTAATTCTTAATTTAGATATTAATTAGTTTCCCTGTAACTTGGCAAATCCCTGTGATTTCCCCTGACACCATGCATGTTTATAACTGGAGCATCTTCTGCTTCACGCTGCAGAGGAGCATGTAAACGATGTAGGAGACTCAATAACATGATTGAAACAAGTTCATTAACTGGGACCACTGCAGGGGCCTGGCGAGGAGCTTAATCATCAGCTGGAAATGAAAACACATGGGACTGTACTTTCGTCAGTTTGTAATGTCTGTTTTAACTACAGCACTGAGACCCTGCTTATCATTGCAATTCATTTCAGTGAAATATACAAGTTGTAAAACCCTGTAGATCATGTCTCTTTACATTATAAATGTAACAGCATTATCTGTTTGTAAACTGTTCTAAAATCACCTTTGGGTCCCGTGTATCATCCATATCTTCACAATATTGACTGCAAATGCAAATCTCATTCAAGAGGCATTTTGAGGCATACTTTGGAGCAAGAAATACTAAAAATATGAATGAATGTGTGTTTATGTCTTTGCAGCAACTACAACTTTGACCTCACACTTTCATTTCTTGATGATATAATTGGCTGTCTTTATTACTTTAGGGCTGCAACTAACAATTATATTTGATTAGTCTACAGACTATTTTCTCGTATTTGGCTCATACAATTTCAGAAAAGAATGAATCATTCCCAAGAGCCTAATGTGACTTCCTCAAATATTCAATGCACTATAATAAACAATAAAATATAACATTTTGTAATAGACTTATTAAAATGTAGAAGACAGATTGTGTTGTTGTTGTGTCCTATACTATTTCATTCTGTTTCTGAACATCCTAAATACCAGAAAGAATGTCATCACTTTACTCCCACTTGCTTTTGGATTCAAGAAGCAAAACAAAGCTACATTGGCTTTTTCACCCAGTCACCCTCCTCCATCCTGTTGGTTCACTTTCACGTAATTTCCTCTTCAGCTTCTCACTTTTTCAACTAACTCCTGTGATATTATATTTACAACCAAAATCCACCTGTCTTTTTTTTCCTAGTGCATTCCCATCGTCGGCCATGGATTTGTGTTGGACAAGTACAAGTGCCAGTGCAGGAGAGGATTCTACCATCCCAGCCGAGTGGTGCTCAATGGGTTTAAAAGTAGGTTAAAAATCCCTCTGTGATATAAAAAAAAAATATTGCATTGAGCTGTCAGATTATAACTTTGAATTGTTCAAAAGCAAGCTTTTGGGATTTATGAAAAAAGAAAAGAAAAAGATCACTTTTTTTCTCCAGCTGACAGCAACACATTTTGTTTGAAATTCTTCTTATGTCTTTGAATGGGAATCCTGGGGACTGTGAGGTTATGAAACCTCAAGCTTCAGTCAAAGGATTTTGACTGTTCTTATTGTGGAAATGTCTACTATGTTTCTATTCTGAGTTCTAGTGGGAGCCACTGGTGGCTTCTGAATCACAGACCTGTTGGATATATAAGGTGGCTGCAAAATGTAGGCAGAGAATGAATGTTGAAGGAAAATACCTTGAATAAAGGATTAGTCACACTTTAATTGACTGTTCGATAACCGTGCTATCTGTAGTTACTGTTGCTCCGCCTGTCAAGGGTCCGTTCTCATGCAGCTCATAATGGCAGATTTACCATTTCACTGATTTTACCCAGAAGTAACACAAGTCAACAACTATGGATTTTGTCAGCTGAAATGACAAATATCGCCATCAGACGTCGTCAGCTGTAGCTGGCTAGCAAAAGGTAGCTAACGCTAACACTGAAACGAAAAATTATTCAAAATGATTCCAGCTGAACTCATCTGAAAATGAAGCAGCAGTATTGTTAATGTTTCTGTGGGTAAAGCTATTTATCCCGAGTATTATAGTTATATTTTATTAGTGCTTGTCAAAAATACTTTGACAACCAACAATTTTATTTTATTTTATTTTATACGGCAACAGTTTGCCTCACTTTCAGAAAAGAAAAGGATTCCATGATGAGGAACGACCAATGCAACAACTTGTTTGGACGGAGGTGCTTTGGAGAAATCCGAGGCATATGTTTTGCTAAACTATGATTTGAAAATCACTGTTTGTGGGAGGGGTTTAGCTTATGGTCAATTAATTGGCTGTCCTAATCATTTGTGCACATATTTATATCATTGTGTATTATTGTATTCAGATGTGACAGACACAATGAATACAGGCTGAAAATCAAAAAATCTGAACACAACTTGGTTTTGGACCTGTTCTCCTCTGATGCTTCTCCTTTCACTCTTGTGATTTTAAAGTATATCCTTAACTTCACCATCAATGCTCCTGCTTTGGTTTTGAAAGCCTGTATTCTGACACCTTGACTGAAAGCGTTGCAGTGTCCTCGAGCAGAAAGCTTGGCCCTGATGAGCGAGATAATCAAGCAACTGCTGTGGTTTTCATCCCCTGACTCCAACAATACAGCACCCGGAGGGGGAGGATATGCAAAGCTGGAGCTTTATTGTAATGCAGCGTGATGAGTCTCTTCAGTCTGTGAAGAGACTCATCTCACAAACCCAATGCAAACCCAGTCATTCAAAATTACTGCAGCTCAGATTGGGTCGCAGTAGTTTGCAACCCTGATTTCCCTTTGAAACCTGTCTGTTATTCCATCCCAGAAAACCGGCCAGACTGGAAATAGATTTGTATTGTTCCCTAGCAACGGCCAATAGGACAGATATCAAAGGGGAGAAAGGATGGAGGGAGAAAAACAGCCTGCAAAAAGAATGAATTATTCTGCAATGTGTAGTAGAACCTCATGAAACATGACATTTCATTAGAATGTCACAATGACACTTTTGCTGGTGACCTTCTATCAGATAGACGGACAGATGGATAGATCTGTGTCTAGACATAGAAGTCGGTCAGCTTAAAATTACATTTACATAATAAAACAAACACACGTCAAAATGACAAATGTTTGCACAATTCATGAAAGTCAAATATTTTTTAACCCTTTTAGATCACATCCTCGGTCATATTGCACGTATTTCACAATACATGCAAGAAAGATTTATTTTTATATCAGAATCCAATGATATTTTCTTCCTGTAAAACAGAATATGAAAAGTTGCTTAAGTAAACTAGAACCGACCAATTTCAAGCAACGCTATCATCCCATCCATGCATCACTCAATGCACAACTTAGAAACATCGGAGATGAAGGTGGAGCCACAGCTCTATAGCTCCTGATCATCTACATTCTAAGCCCGCCCACTTTTTTAACGATCCAATCAAATGCAAAATATTTGATTTAAATCCCTCTTGGAATTGTACACCGCTCGTATATTCCGTTTCACTGTGAAATACTTCCCAGTACAGAAGATGAAGACGGTCTTACTTACGTTTCACGATAACATACAAGTGTTTCTTCCTCACCAGGTTCTGTGCAAAGCGTTTCACCACCTTCCAGTATTTAGCCCTTGACCAGGTAGCTGAAGTTAATAGCTAACTGTGCACTCTGAGCTAAGTAGAAGGTTTTCTTTACTGAGATAATAATTATTATTTAATTTTTTTCTAATTTTGTTATTCATGCAGTTTAAGGTACAAAGAACACGTTTCATGTTAACCATTGCCCCCAAACGGAGAGGTGTGGACTCACCTGGCCCCACATGTGTGCCATAATGTGGTTTCTCTTTCTGACTCATCGTTCTTTCCTTCTATCCTCTCTCCATTCTTCATGACAATGATTTGACCCTCAAAAGTCAAATAAAAGAACGGACTGGTTGCCCACTGAAAGCAGAACCTGTTTTGCCCCTCTAATAATCAAACAGATAGCCCAGATGTAGGTGTATACAAATACAAAAGTGTTAACATATTTTGGGTTCAGTATGAAACAGTGGCAGGAAAAAATAGACTTTGGTGGGCAGCAACTTTACAACATAAAGGCAAAAGACAGTCCTTGCCTTCTTTTCCAAACCCTAAAACACATGAGACTAACTGGAAAAACAAAGTCACTTTGTGTGATTTCGTAAATTTGTGACTGCATGATTGATAATCTTGATACTGTTTATTGTCTATTATTAGGTCCATAAATGTCCAGTCGATTCCCACGTAATTGGTTTAATCCTTACCAGAGTACTTTTTGCTCGTTCTCTTGCAATCAAGCTCTGAAGCAACTTAAGCAGTGTTTGCATAGTCAATGAGCTCTGGGACTTCAACCATCGTATTTCAAGAGGAGCTGCACTGTGTGTGTGTGTGTGTGTGTGTGTGTGTGTGTGTGTGTGTGTGTGTGTGTGTGTGTGTGTGTGTGTGTGTTTGAAAATGTGGGATTTGGACTAAAGATTGAAAAAAAAATCTTTTGGCATCGCCTGTCCTTTCTTTACTTGTAATTGATTCAATTTGGGTTTCAAAGGCACTTAACAGAACCAATCATGCTGATGTGAACACTCACAAATGAGATGTTTGAAAAAGTAATCTCGGGACAGATATGATAAACCACATCCAAGTGTGCCACATGCTGGTATAACAACAATTATGCAGACCAGAGTGGTGAAGGGAGCGGTGTCACCCTCTCCTTCATTATTCCCTCATCTGCCTAATTAAAGGCTGCATTGTTGTAATTATCACCCCAGAGGCTTTGTTATTTATTGGATTGATGATTTTGATTCCTTCAAATTGATTAACTGAGCATTTAATGAGAAGTCAGTGTGTGGCGGCTAAACCAAATCAATTGAATTGATAATCCTTGAAAAAACTACAGTAAGACCCATGTTCTAAATTGTGATTAGATACGTTTCCAGAAGGCTGTCTTTCATCGGTTAGAAGAGAAACAGAAAAGTACCAGAAAGTAAACAACAACATGTAATGTTCTGATTGTCAACTAAAGTGCCTTCATGTCCTCAGGTAAGGAGCAGGGTTTTAACAGAGACGAGTCCTCTGACGTGTCCAGTAAGTGCCTGCCGTGCCGCGAGGGCTGCCCCTACTGCCGGGATGACACACCCTGCCTGGTGCAGGAGGATGGCGCCCTGCGGCTCGCGGTGGCCTCCTTCCAGGGTCTGTGCATGGTGCTGGACCTGGCCGGCATGGTGGTGGTCTACCACTTCAGGAGGAAGAAGGTGAGGGGGGACAAAGAGGTCACTGTGGAAGGGTGTAGGATGCAAATCAAATGCTGTGAGTGTGAAAGTGTAACTGCACTTATAGTATCTGCTGTGATCGAACATGTAAAGGTTATTATTCCCTGCCAGTACAATATGACATTACTGTGTGCTTGTCTTGCCATGCTCTATACACCTGGGTGTAAATAGCTGCATTGGCTGTTCTTCCTGGGTGCAGATAGGGCCAATGTGCAAAGGGGGGAAGAGATGAGGACAAAAAATTGGACTTCACAGATTTTTCCTTAAATGAAATGAAAACGGCTACAAAATGTGTAATATTACCATCAAATACATTACAGTGATAGCCCATATACAATGCTCATATGTAGGCCTATAAATAAATAAATGCATATACTGTAGCCTATGCAAATATTTAAAATGTAAAAAAAACATGGCTTAGTTGAGAGTGCCTGTCTACTGATCTCCTCCTCCCGGTACAACGCTGTTGGCCTACACACAAACCCTCTACACACAACAGAACAACTAATGTGTGATTACTTTTCCTTATTTCAAGGGAATTTGGGAACTTTTGGGGTGTTACATATAAAAACATAAATTATGTATTCAAGTACTGATTTTGAGGTTGATTACAATAGCAACAGCAGTAGCTTCGAAGCATTCCAGTTAGCCTTAATCCCAGAGGAATAATCTTTTGCCCAGAATAGACTTTTCATAGAATAAAGTGAAATAAATATGAGATCCTCACGGTGTAGAATTAGTACAACCACAACACCTCCTCAGGCAAAATTCAGTTGAATCTTTCCCGGTGTGCTATTTATAGACATGTGTGGTGTTGCCTCAAAATCTCCTACATTTCTTCAGTTCACAATAAATATCCCCGGAGCCTTTTGAATTTACATAAAAAAAACACTGAAAGTCCTCGAAGAGGTAATGTGGTTAATTAAATCCAGAAAAGGTGCTATCATCACTTATATTCTTGTTTCAGGGGATGGCAAAACATTAGCAAGTATATGTAATTGCTAGGTTTTTATATATTTATATGTACATAATTTTTCAAACTCCCTCAACACACAATACATCCCATTTTCCCTGTCAGTGATTGATTAATTGATCTTTTTTTCTTTTGTGTCTCTCCCCATTAACAGAATATCCGCACATCTGGTCTCGTTCTATTGGAAGCCATCTTGTTTGGGTCTCTACTGCTCTACTTTCCAGTAAGTCAGTGTTCTGATCTTAAATGGCAGCTACAATTTACTTAATTTACTTAGTCTGTTACGTAACTTATATATAAAAAAAAATCCTGTTCACAATAGAATACACTGGTATGTAAATAAGGCAGTGGACTTTGTCTCCTACTTCTTCAGCTGCAGCAAAATGCTGTTACTGTAATTATGATCATTGTCTGGAAAAAACAAAGAGTTGGGGTGCATGATCAGTACGAGTGGGTCTTTTTGTGCGTGTGCCTTTGCCAGCTTTCCTGTTGCCTGAATGCGTAAACAGGTCCAGGTAGGTGCCAGCGTGCATCTCATAGGTGTGTATTTGCACTTGTGTACACAGCCCACAGTGCACCTGGAGCGCCGCGTCAGAAGCCCATCTTTAGCAGGGAAACAGATGGAAGAAACCCGAGCGCCATGTAACAGGGAGATCAGACGCAACCGGGGAATTCGCCCCCTTCAAATACTTGCACAGAATGCCAACAGTGAGCCACTGCTCCTCAAACACGAGGCCTGATGGCTGGATGCTAGCCATTTTTAAGAAGGAAAATGAATCTGTTGAGAAGAAAAAGTTTCAGAGTGCTTGGCTGACTCTTAGAATAAATATTGTTGTCCTTATTCTAAATTTACTGCAGTGTTACCCTAAGAAATATATTTGTATTAGAATAGAAAGCCGGATAGTTTTTGGTTCCAGATGAAGAGCCGCAGGTATTCTAGGTTTGTCCTTTAGTGACCACACTTGGTGTATATTTCTACTGTGATTAAGCTCGGGCAATATCAGAGTCAGAAATGGTTTATTGGTTTATTGCCAAGTATATTTACACATCCAAGGAGTTTGACTTGACTTTCATATTTCTGAAAGTTATTAATAATTTGAATGATTGTCAATACTGTGGCCACTTATGAGGGTTGCAACATATGTGTCTCAAGGCCATACCTATTCATATCAATGTGTGTCTTTCTTTTCAACTTTTTTTAGAAAACTATTTTGTATCTATGTATTTAAAGCAATATTGCCATTTTGGGAGTTTCAATATTGGCCAACCCTAGCTGTGATGCTCAAAATGGATTTAATTTTGCATCTGTCCAGCCGCCCTCTGCTTCATTCCATTCACCCCAAGGATAACTGAAGTACCAAAAACAACCTTCCCAAAAATATCCTGCCACTCTCTGAGGTTCACACACACTTGGACACAATCAAGAGTCTCTTGCTCCCTTTGCTCTGCTGTATCTCACCCCTCCCCTTCATTTGTAAGCACCTTCCCTGCCTGTCACTACCTTTTACCTGTCCACCCTTCCCCCATGTTTTCCTTTCATTACCCCTCTGCATGTTCTCTCGCCGTCCCTCCTTTGTGTCTGTCTCCTCTTCCTCAACGTTTGTTGCTGCTCCTGTTTCTTTGTTGCAGCCACAACCAGCCTCCTCAGCTAAGCTTGGCACAGCTGCTCCGCTCTGGTGCTCGTTGCATTTTTTAACAGTCCATCAAGTTCTAGCACAACTTGTTTTAAAAATACATCTGCTGATTAATTGATGGCGGAGGCATGGAGGGTTGGATGCAAACCAGGAGGGCCACCTTCTTTTCTGGGCGATATGAAAATGTGGCTTTTTATTGTGCAATCCCCCGTGACTTAGTAGTCCACATGGGTAGCACTGCAGAAAAGGTGTGTGTGTGTGTGTGTGTGTGTGTGTGTGTGTGTGTGTGTGTGTGTGTGTGTGTGTGTGTGTGTGTGTGTGTGTGTGTGTGTGTGTGTGTGTGTTATGGGCAGGATGGAGTGGCTTTACATCTTCACATTTTCCTGCGAAAAAGTGTGCATGTGCATTTGTGCAGGGATTTGCATTTCTGCACTGATATGTGGGTGTAAGAAACAGTGTGGCCTACTTTTACCTCGTATTTGTGGAGGTGATTTATTGTTTTTTTTCTGTCATGTAGGCTATACCAGAGAGCTGGAAGGTTGGATGTTTGCTCAGGAGGCAAAGAGATGAAGCTGCCAGGCAGGATGCTAATCCTAACCGCAGGTTAACATAAGTGCTTGGTGAATTGTTGAACCCTTAAGGGTTGGCAACATTTGGTCTGTTAATCTGTTCTTTACACATGTATTACTTTGTGTCTCTGTCTGGTGTTTTGTTCAATTATCATATTAATTTCTACTTACTAAAAAAGACATAATGCCTAAAGCTGCTCTAATAAATGTGTGTATATGAACAAGAGATCAAAAGACTATATGTAATGTGACACAGAGACAGACAAAGCTAACGACTAGCTGGTGAACATAGTGGAGCATTTAACAGCTAAAGAGACAGATAATTCCTTCAGGAGTTGATGGAGACCAAAAGAGAGATAAAAGGAGAGTAAATAATGGCCTGGTATTCATCAGGTGGCCAGAAAGAGCAAATTGTTCTCTGCATCTGCTTGATCCGTAAATAAGCCACTGTTTGCGAAGAAGTTCACCACATCAGCTTTACAAGTTGATAAGATGATGATGTTGTGTATACAGCTTGTTGGGTAGCACCATAAAGTGGACACAAAATCAATGAATGCAGATTTAAAAGAATGTGTAAGTGTACTCACTGCTCTCTTTCTGAGATAAACAAGTTGATGTCAGGCTCATGTGTGTTAGATATGGAGCTGTTCCTCTGCACTTCCTGTCTATTGATTGTCTGTTGATTGTTTCCTCCTTGTCTAATCACCCACACCTCCCCTTGTACTTAAGCCCTGTGTGTCTTCTGTTCCCTTGTCTGTGTGTGTGTGTGTGTGTGTGTGTGTGTGTGTGTGTGTGTGTGTGTGTGTGTGCGTGTGCGCGCGCGCGTGCGCGTGTGTGTGCTCCTGCTTTTTGTTCCGTTCTGCCGGAATCCTGTTGGTGTTTTTGAGAATCCTGTTTTGTGAATCCTGTCTGTTTTTGGAAGGAATACATTTCTTTTCTTTTGCTACACATCTGCATTTGGGTCCTCTCTCCGAGTCCCCCGTGACATAAAGACTGGAAACAGGGGTAAATAGTTAGTCTGGCGCTGTCCAATAAAAAATAAATACACCTCTCATCGCATCTAAAGCTGACTAAAACAAAGCATCTTGTTTGCTTCATCCGTAAAACACTGACATGTAAACATGCTAATTTGTAGTCTTGGGGGTTATGCACTGTAATTGTTTCTTGACAAACACCAGTCTATCAGACAACCAGGCACCTGTGTGGGGGTTGACAGGTAGTATCTGGCAGATTCATTTGGTATTGCTGGCACAACGGTACTAAACATGGCAACCTGACAAACAAGAGTCTTTGGAAGCTGCACACAGTCACTGCACCCAATTTTTGCCAGCCAAGAAATTGTTTGGCTCATAAAGCCACAATTATTTTTATAATTTTTATTTTTTTATACTTCTGTTTGTATACAAATTAAAGTAATGGATTAGTTAGCTTTAAATGTGTTGGTAGGCAGAATTTGAAACTTTGGATACGGCTCTTAATGCCAAGCTGTTCCTGGTTTTAGCTCCATACTTAATACCCAGACATGAAACTGATATCATGTGATTCTTACCCAACTCCTTGGAAATAGGCTACCATATTTCCCAAATTATCTTAGCCTTTAGAAAATAAGTAATTTTTCAGTAAAGTGCATTATTGGTATTAAAGCTATGAATCATGTCAAGACTGTCTTCTACAAATCCCTTTAATTTTGAAAATGTGTCTTTGTCTGAAATATGTAGAGAATAATTATTATGTTGCAATTTCTTTTAAAAATGAATACATCAAATTCAATTCTTAATATCATATATCAACTAATTGATCAGATCCTGAGCTAAACAGTGACTCAGTCAGTAGAAAAGCACTAAAAAGGAACACATATTATTCCTGTTATGATAAAATGGACCTGGGGCTCCACTCTCTCGTGACCAGCATACCAATGACGGACTTTGTCACCGCAAGGTTTTGATGATGATTGTGGCCGGAAGGAAACTGCTTTGACTCTGTGTGACACATTCTTAATCAGGAGGTGAGAGAACATTTCTATATAGCATCGCTGAATTGAGAGTGGACAGACGAAAGGCTGAAATAGGGATGTTATGACATTTTAATTACACACTGAGACACATTTTGGTTGAATGGGTGGTACTGCTGTCAGTTTTGTATTAGATTATACAAACAAACATCGAATAATGTGACAATAAAAGCAAGATACAAGATAGATTACTTAATTGTTCATGTTCCTGTGACATTACTTCAATGCATATTCACTATGCGTCTTGAGAATCTATTTTAATTGTAAGTTCCTGAATAGATGTCAGATTTGATATTGTTGTCATTTCATCGCTTTGTCTTTGTACCTCACCATTTGCTTTGCATTTCTGTTGAAGGTCACATATAGTAAACAATTTCAAATAAAACTCAAGTTGCTGAAACAAACTTTAAGGAAGTTTGGGTTTGGTTTCCGAAGATAGATACCGTGAAGGTTTACCTGATTTCGGTGAAACTTAGATAACCCCCCTAAATTCAGACACTGAAAAGTTAACAGCAGGTTTATTTAAGTAGTCTATGCTCTATTTTTAATAACTGGCCCCAGACAAGTATTTGGAATGAAAATAAATAATAGTTTACTAACTGCTTTCTGAAAAAGAGGCTTCAAAATATATTTACCCTTTATGTAAAAAGACCTAAACAAAAACACAAAGTAGTCTCTTTTAAAATAGAAAATAGCAACCTACTAATAATAAAACAATAAATTTGTAGATAAATTAATTACCTTAAAAACAATATGCAAAATGGAATTGGCTGACACCGAAATGTGATTACATCATCTCAGCACAAAAACACAAGTCCAACTCACAGTTTGGCGTCAGTCCTGGAGAAAAACAGTTCATTGTCCGAAAGATGAAGCCAGAAGGATAAATATAAGCAATTCAAGCAATGTTGCTTTTTTCTACAATTGGGAGGAATTAGTTATTCCGTCTCATTTTCACTTTTGTATATTTACTATAGTACATATCTTACACCCAGACATTTGCAGCCTCGGGGTTGGCTGGCTTCTTAGTTGAGTTTGCCGCAGATGTTCTGCTTCTATTGTGAGGGAAAGATGGTACAGGAGCTGTTGTTTGTTTGCCTAATTACTTTGGACAGTTGCTGTCTCTTGAATGCCAAGGCATCATAGGAGCTGGGTTGAATTACTAGCTGCACTTCTCTGGAATGTGTTTCTACTGCATTTGAAATGATATTCTGGCCACATGGTGAACTATCAACCTCCAGTTGATGGATTAGGATAAGGATATGCCTTGGAGTTTAGGTGCTTTAACAATAAACAAAGGAAGAGACAATGAATATAAAATCAAGTACTGCAAAAGCCAAGAAACATAATTATGTGTACAATACAAATATGAAATCTACTAAACAAAATAATAATAGAGCTGATGTGTTTTGTGCAGGAAGGAATATTGACCAAGAAAAGTGCAAAAGTATAGAGACTATATGCACTGTACAGTAACACACATATGGGTTTAGTGCGTCTCTCCAGTGAAGATGACCATACTTGTTCAAAGGAAATCTAGTTGTGACAACCAGGAACTGCGGCTTTAAGATTATGTCTATTTGCTATTAATGGAACAAGCACCTTCATGACAAGAGCTCAGCTTTTCTGTACCTCATATTCTATGTATTATATGCAGAATTTGAAATCTCTAAGTATAAAATACTGGCTGGTTGGAGGGAGCAAAGCGGCAGGCACTGTGATCCAGCCCCTGTTTCTCTTTTTTGTCATTTTTACAAAAAGAGTAGGAGAAGTTTTCCTCCACACTGTGTCTACAATGTTGGCTACATGATTATGCTGTTCACTGCTGGCTCTGCTCAAGCACATCTCAGGTGTGGTATAAAGATGACCATCATAAAGGCAAACATATGAGATAGGATTACATATTTGTAGTATTAAATAAATCATTAATTAAATTGTTATCAAGGAATCATTCAATCAATCTTTACATGTGGAACACTGCATTTGGCAGTCTGTATTTATTAAGGTTAAAACTTTAGAACCTGTGTATGCTTTGTGTGAATTGATGCGAAGCACATTTAGCAATACGGACTCAGGAAGGAGTCGTTCCTGGAGGATGTATATCCGCAGGTGAGTAAAGCCAGTTTTCTTTGCTTCAGTGGAAATGTGAATAGAGTCACTGCACTGGATCTACAGCTTCATTTGATTTGACATGGGCGTGCCCGTGAGGTACACACTAATGAAATAAAACGCAGCTGCAAATGGAAGACCTGATCTTTACAGCTTGACATGAGACTTATCTCGTCAGCCTGTCACAGCCTCAGCTTTAACAGTAGTAAGTGCGAATACAGCTCACACCAAGCTGGAAATGAAAGGCTGACATTTTATAAGCCACGGGCAAATTCTCTGTTATATATCAAATCACACAGAGACCAGAAATGGCCGTACATGTGCACATTCCGAAGCATGTAAGAGTCGACACACTGTTAATACAAATTAACCTGCAAATACTCAATGCAGTCTATTTTTAAATACCACCAGTGAGGTAAGAACTAACCGTTCAAAAAGTCTACGCGTAGGATGTCTGCGAGGCCAAATCTGCCTCCAGCTCTGTTCTCACATGCTGAAGATTTCCATTTCTGATTCCTTCTGTGTGAACATGAGAGGAGTGTGACAGAAGTGGGGGATAAAGTAACCAAATGTATGCATAAATTCAGTGTGAACATTAACTGTTGTTTCACTCTGCAGGTGATGATCATGTACTTCCATCCCAGTGTGTTTCGCTGTATACTCCTGAGGTGGGTTCGCCTCCTGGGTTTCGCTGTCATGTACGGCACGGTCATCCTCAAGCTGTACAGGTACTGGACACTATTGGAATCAAAAGATTGAGCATATGAGAAATGACATTTCCTGCATGTTGTATCAAAAAACCCTTGTCCCCTCCCAACTCTTCCCTTCTCCCAGCTCCTCTCTTTCTATTTCCATCTCCTCATCTTTTTTAGTCTCTGCTCCGCCTCCTCTTCCTATCGTCTCATCTCCTTGTCTTCTTATCTCATCTCCTCTCCTTTCTTTCTCTATCCTTGACTCCTCATCTTTATTCTTCTCACTTCCTACCTTTTCCTCTCTTTTTTCTCTCACCTCATATTCTCCTCCCTCCTTTCTCCCTGTCCCCTCTCCTTTCTTCCAAACTCCTTTCCTCTCCTCTCCTGCCCTCTCCTCTCCAAGTCTCCTCTCCTCTCTCTTTATGTCCTCCCATATATCTTCTCTCCTCTCCAGATATTTACTTGCCCTATGAGTCAGCCGTAGTGTTTCAATAATTCAGCTCCCTCTCAGTCTGCACTCACACACATGCATGCTGTCAATAAGCACATTTGAATTTCCCATTAGTAAGGTCTATCTGCACCTGCCTGCTGAAGTATCTATTGAGACACATACTCTCTTCCTCCTCTCCAGCTCTGAGCAAGTGTTGCTGAGATGGTAGAGGGGGGTCAAAGGCCGCCCAGAGTGTTCCCTTGGCAAAATTACCATTTAGATTTTTTCCCGAGCTTGCTGGGTGGTAAGTGTGCCCCGAGGCCAAGCTCTTATAGCCCGGTCTCACTGAATATATATCAGAGATAAGGTAGAGTTGTCACAGTCTGGTCGGGAGAGAGCAGATGAGCACAGCGTAGAGACGATAGTCAACCGAGAAGTGACTGTTTGTCTAGATGGGGATATTTATATAACTTCATCTTTGTCCCCTATAGCTCTACTTACCCAGCATCAAATCCCTTTTAAACTATTCCGGCTGATGGGTTGCATTTTTAATTCCCTTTACAGAGACAGACATGTCCTGTATGAATGTGTCAGAAGGCAGTAAAGATACTGTGCAGCTTACAAATAAACTGCCTCTGCAGTCTAATATGTTAGCTCCAATCGCATTTGTTGGACTAAAAAAGCTAAAAAAGTAATAATAAAAAAAGAAAACTGACACCCATAAGATCATTTGTTATATTGGGATTGAAAACAAATATATGAAGAAATCGGTAACCTCATTCTGCTCTCTGACTTATTCCTTTGTGTATTTATCCCGTCAGCGCAAGAGCTATTAAAACATGATTTAAACAAACATGAATGAAATTAGATAACAGTGCCCTTTTCTCCCTGATCCTTTTAATTCAAGTGGGCATGTTAGCAAGAGCAACAGCCGGGGGTGTGAGTTGTCAATCTGAAGAGTCTCTGACTCACCTCCACTACTCATCATAATTTCACCCAGCAGTCTCAAGTATTCTTGCTAATGTTGTACTCTTCCTCCTCTCTCTTTAGGGTGTTAAAGGTTTTTCTGTCCCGCACGGCCCAGAGGACGCCCTACATGACCAGCTGGCGGGTCCTGCGGCTGCTGGTGGTGATCCTGCTGGTGGTGCTGTGGTTCCTGGTCGCCTGGACCTCCTCTGTGTGCCAGAGCCCCGAGCTGAGTCGGGCCATGATCACTGCCGGCCTCACCCCAGAGGGGCTGCAGTTCAGCATGTGTCTGCTGGATCGATGGGACTACATGATGGCTGTTGGTAAGTGTGTGTGTGTTTTCTGTGTTTCTGTGCTTACTTGTACCCAAAGTGTAGTGATGTCTTTGCAGGGCAAGAAACGAGTGAGGAAATCTTGCTCCTACTTACCACTAAACTGTAAGGAGCTTTTGGGCTTATAGCTTGCGGGTAGGCTGCTTGGGTAAGGCTAAAGAACAAGTTTAGTTTAGAAACTTTTGGAAAAGGCTGCAGGCGGGGTCAGGGGGAAAGAAATGCCTGTTACCTCGAGTGACTCTGAGCATTTTGATTGTAAATGCTGGAAATGTATTGATTTGCCAACACAGTTGGAGTATCTAAACTTTAGTCTGATTCTGCATTGAATGCTGTGTAGATACACATTCCTGAAAACTGCTTCAAATGATAGCGCCTTGTATTCTGTGAGCGAGTCTCTCATTAAAGAGTAACTTAAAGGTACCCTGGGGAGTTTTGGAGTGTAGCAATGTTTTTACGAGTGGGTTTAAAGTCCTGAGGCTCCAATGCTAGGGTGGTTGAAAGGTAAACAAAGACTGATTGCCACCACAAGGCAAAAAGACTGAGTTTCCAATAGTGTAACTGCATCATATGTGACCCATTTACACACACACTCACACACTATACACTTCATAGAAACTGATGGTACCGACAGCAGATGGATTGCATAAAATAGAGGGGACTGTTTGAGGTCGTTAAACTACATCTTGCAATTTCCAGCGAGTCTGAGGCACAATGCATCCATTGTTGTTCAAGTGACAAATCACGTCAGACAGAAATAAACAGGTAGGGGTTGGGGAATTGTATAAATGTGATAAACTTTCTTGTCGGAGATAAATACAGCCACTTATTTAAAGTGAGGCTTGCCTGAAGACATGATTATACTGTAATAGGCCTGTTTATTCAGCATCCTGCCCTCGAAGCAGCATTTTGAAAAACCTTTGCTCTGGACGAGGTTAAATAGATGCAGTTCTGAATTTTGATGATAGTGTCCATTGTTTGATTCACCTTTCCCTGAAGGGTTTGCTCACAAACAGTTTAATGGATGGTGCTGTATATTAAATTACCAATGGGATGCTCTGATATAAAAGATGGAGTGCGCCTCTCAGTGTCTTGGGCTGCGGCCATTAAAGCAGAACACCTCCAGAGGGCAGGAGGTGCCACAAAGTCCCTCATTTATTTTTTACAGCCCTTCACCACAAGCATGTCTCTCAGGACTTTCCGGAGGACAATCCTATCTAGTTTTATAGACAATGATCTATCACAGAATTGTATAGTATATGGTATTTCGGGATATTAGATATAGATATATGAAAGCAAATCCAAGCACAATAACAGTCTAGTCACCGCAATATGTAGGCTTTATTATTTAAACTGAAGTCAATGTGTGGATACACATTGTGCTCACAGCACTTTGACTTTCCCTTTCCTATTCTTTCACATTCATCCATAAATCATGATTTACATACCTACCTCACCATGCCGCATAACACATTTACAAAGTGAATCTTATGTCTGACAACACAGGCTTATTAACATTTGCTTTCACTTAACCTTTAAATTAATTGCAACACCCTCCCCCTCAAAATCTCAATTTACCACCAAATTAAAATTGAGAATTCAAGAAGTACACACAGAAATAACAATTGCCAAAATTATAGAAAACATAACAAATGTCGCGTTGTGTTTACTGAGCTCGCAACTTTTGAACAAAGAGCTACTAAATGAACATGGTATCACCACCGTCACTGAATAAATGAGTGTGGCACGAGCAATAATTCCTACTGACTATAAAGATCTTCATCTATTGTTATTTTTCATAGTTCTACCAGCCACTACTAGTTCAATGTGAATTGGAAAATTAAGCCACGATACAGATAAACAATGTTTATCCTCCGCATATGGTCAAACTCACAGTTATGGTCCGTGGCACACACAAAAGGCATTTTTTGACTATTCAATCTTTTTCTTTTTCACGGAAAATCTCTCAAGAAAAGCATGAAATAAATTAGACGCCCTCTTTGCTCTCCGAAAACAATGAGACAATAAGAAAAACAATGTTCATACAGTCCCCAAAATGATCAGAATCTATAACACTGTCACGCTAACAAGCATTACGAAGTTTCTTTCCCTCATGTATGTGGTGGGTACCCAGAGGGCCTTGTGTGTGCATAACAGTAGCTTTCTAATGACAGACTCTTGAAGCAGGAGGCAGTGATAGGCACCTCACTGAAGCAGTCTGACAGCAGGGGAGACTAATCCTGTTTGGAAAGAGGCAGAGGATGGAGAGAAGCTTCTGAAAACTGATAGACAGGCCGACACACAGAGAGAGAGACGGAAGTGGCAGGGAATAAGAAGAGTCTGTGAAGTATGAAGCTTGGAGGGATGTGGGAAACGAGGCAGAGAGAGAGAGTTTTCCACCAGCTGGGGAAGGGGGAGGGGGAGAATTTGAGAGGAAGAGAAGAAGAAGAGGGAGCTGGTGAAGGGACACTCATGAGACACGACTGAGTAGCGCAGCATCTTCAGGGGAAGTGACGGTGTGTTCCTGCCGTGACAGATTTCCACAAACGCATCACTTTAAATGGAATGAAACACGTAGAGCACAACAATCCCTTCGTTTGGGTCAGTGTGTATTTGTGTGTGTGTTCGAGACAAGATATGAAATGAGGGATCCCCGCTGTTCGCTGTGACAGCCAGTGAGAGCACTGGTGTGCTGAGGCTGCACTGAAGGACAGGAAGCACCCTGCAAAGCTGCTTTGGAGGATTCAACAATGCAGTTTAACAATGCACTAACAATTTAGTGATGCGTATGAAAAAATATCTAATTCCTTTTGTGTGTTCACTTGTTTTGTTATAATGCTGACAAGTGAACACGTTTGTCTGGAAATGAACAAATCATCCTATTTTGTCTTGAAATGCGTTGCGAAATGGAGCTTAAGCGAAACAATATTGATAATGCCAACAATAACCAATTCATTTGAATCTGAAATTAATCTGCATTAGTGGGAATTGTTATCCCTTTTCTTCTTGCACGCAGCTCTCCGTGCATCCTGATTCAGAGGCTAAGTACCCAGTAATTAGTGCTGATTTATAGACTCGGCCTGTTTATGAATATGAATGTGCCGTAATAACCGTTTTAGGACTTTAAGAACTCATATGCCAACACAGTATTGGCACAGTTTTTGGTTCTCCTTTTTTATGTCTGCAAACAAAACAACAAACTCATGTAGCTTATATAAGAGGAAAAGTCATTTTTTATTTGTAAATGTGTTTTTTTAACGCAAGAATCATCTTTTTGTTCTACACCAGAGAGCAGCAAATATTAGAGTTATTAGATTGCCTCCAAAATGCACAATCTGTGAACATATAATGTCCAATATATTTATAATGATGTTGATAATGCTGAAGACAGCTAATTTTCTAAATACATATTTACTGTAAAATTGCAGGCTGTGTGAACTTCATGAGATCAGACAGTAGCAGGAAGGTGTCAACGCATTGTCAAGGAAACACTGCAAAAACACGGGAACTCTGACTAAATTAAGAACTGCTACATTTGGAGTTACATAGACCTTGAACGCAGGTTTGAGGATCAACTTTTTCCCAAATCTTTGTTTCATATAGTGTGTGATGAATAACAGTATTGCTGTGTACTATTGCAGGGAGTCTGCATCCTACCTTTCAGAGCAACAGTGCTGATGTTATTTAACATGCAAATAAAAACAGAGACTAAATCAATGCTCAAAGGATTAGTTAAACATTTTGAGAGATACATTTTTGGAAAGTTCTCTCTTGAGAGTGAGAGGATAAGGAGCTGAAGCCGGGAGATGATTAACACTAGAAACTGGGGGAAATGACTAGCCTGGCTCTGTCCAAAGGTAAAGCAACATCTCAATATTAAACATGTGTCTAATTTGTTTAATTAATACACAAATAGAAAAGTTAATAAAAATATGGTAACACTTTATAATAACTACACACTATGTAGCATTAGTAAAGCATGAGTAAACATATCATTAAAAAGTGTTAGAGTTTTTTGTCGAAGCCTGGTACCATCACTGCCTGTAGCCCTTCAGTATAATCAAAATATTTTGTTAACCATCCTAAAACCACAAATTTTAATTTGGTCATGTTTGTGTAAAGGCCAAACAAAGCAGATTCAACGTTTTAATTAGTGAGCTTTAGAGACTCTGGTGGGCATGTTTTGTAAACTTGGAGAGAGATAGCCCCCGCCTGTTTCCCGTCTTGACGCAACGCTAAGCTAATCGCCTCCCAGCTCCAGCTTTTGTATTTAACTCAGAGACATGCAAGTGGTATTGTTCCCATCTTACCCTGAGAGAGAAATCAAATCAGTGTGTTTCCCTAAAAGTTGAACTATAAAGCTTGTATTGAGTTTGGCACTTTGGAAAGAGACGGAAGTTTCAAATCTAAGGGAAGGCATTTTAAATTTAAAAATACTTTTGGGATTATATAGGCTTGTCTCAGCTTGCGGGGTATACAAATGTTTAATTAAAGACACTAAATGGAACAACAACAATTCTGCATTTTAAGACAATACAAACGTAAAACCAGTCCTTAACCCTCCTTGTGACCTTTTTGTTGTTTGTTTCTTTTATGACCCAGCGGAGTTCCTGTTCCTGCTGTGGGGGGTGTACCTCTGCTATGCCGTCCGCACCGTGCCCTCGGCTTTCCATGAGCCACGTTACATGGCCGTGGCCATCTACAATGAGCTCCTCATATCAGCCATCTTCCACATCATCAGGTAGGTGTGGGAAAGGGCTGGAAGAGGCATGAGTGCGCGTGAAGGACAGTACGCTTGGCCAGAAGTGAATGGCAATAATCATGTCTTCACGGAAAATTAAAAAGGGAAGAACAATCCTCTTACTCTGCTTGATGAACATCTTTGCGACAGTGATGAGGAAATAGCGTGAACAATGACAAGGGGCTTAGACAACTTTAGCCCTTCTTGCAGCCGTTGTTCAATCATTAATCATAGAGATATTTGTGTGTTAGAGCAAGGCATTACAAGTGCTGAACATGTCTGAGGAAAAGCAGAGAGTTCACCCGCCCCCTTCATCAGGGAAATGAACTGCGTCAGCAGAGCAAGTTGAATGGAGGTGAATAAAAAATATCTTCCCCAGGCAGAAATACAGCATTTAGATCTACTGTGCCAGAGCCCTAAATAAACCCTCTGTGCCCCTTAACACTTGGAGGTCTGGGGGTCAATTTCTTGATTTTTCTTGATTTTACATACTTTTTAAATTCCCCTTTTTAAAGTCACTAGCATATGATACAAAATCATGTGTTGTATATCAAAAAATACAGAAGAATCTCAGCTATCTATATAATGAGGCACCATTGTCCCAAAGGCACAAGTGTAAATATGAAAATATGACTAAAGCTGAAAATTTGAATCTTGATTTTGGAAATGTCTCATATTTGTTGTGAAAACATAACTTTACTCCGGTGGGATATCGGTTTTGGTGATGGAAATTGGTTTACCAAAAGGTCTTAGGTTCACAAAAGCAGTGGAATATATGAATAAAATGGTAGACACATGTAATTTAATGTCTAAAACAATTTATTATTATATGGTGGGGATGATGAGATGTGGCTGGCTTTGCGGCCTGCTAGGTGATGTGTTCAGGCAGGCAGACGGACAGGGAGGCTGCTGCAGCAATGCTACATGTTGCCCTCTGGACCCTCACAGCTCTGAATCCACTCTGTAAAATACATTAATACAGTCAGTATGAGTTCAATGTAAGAAAGCAGCAGCAGCGTGCCGTGAACTTACATTTACGTTGAGATCGGTCGACCAATGACAGTTCTCTCTACAGTCAGAGCTTGCGCAAGAAGGTGGAACTTGAGGGAGATACCATTTCCAAAACTTGTAAGGGGGTAATAACTATTTTCCCCGACGTAGCAAAATCCCGGACGTTTTTGGAATCCCTGCCGGACGCTTTTTTTAGGTCTCGAAAAGAGGACATGTCCGGGAAAAAGAGGACGTCTGGTCACCCTAGATTATGCCCCGTTCAGTCATATATACGGAAGATAACAGCCAACAAGGCACTGTGTACTGACGTGCTAACCGCTACGTAGCTCTCGTCAACACACACGTTATTTACTGTCTTACAAACACATAATGGAGGTCCAGCACTACTGGTCGTACTATGTTCACTGTAACAAGTTAACGTGATAGATTCAACAATTGATTACTCACCGTTCAGTCTCACAGAAACGCTGTGGCCAGCTATCTGGCCCGTTAGCTCCGGCTAGCTCCTTGTTAGTGAATCCTTCAGGCTCTGAAGCTGCACAGTCAGTCCCCTCCAATATAGCTTTGCTCAGGACTCTTTGCTTGGCACCTTCTTACTCACAGTGAAGCTTTGCACGCCTCATACATGTCCATGTTTAGATGCTCAGACGCGGAAGTGGAAACCATATCCGCCAGATTTTTAACCTTATTTATGTGACGTATTATTGTGATGATTATAATTTTATTAAACATTTAGACATCTGGTGTAACGCTTCGACGCGGGCACCGACCTCAGAGGGTTTAATGGATTGTCTGTCTTTCTGTCACAGGGTTTTTTCATTTTTCATTTGAGTAATCGTCATACGGAAAGTATTCAAACCCCTTTACATTTTTCACTCTTTGTTTCATTGTAACCATTTGCTAAAATCAAAAAAAAATCATTTTATTTGTCATTAATGTACACTCAGCACCCCATCTTGACAGAAAAAAACAGAAATGTAGAAATCTTTGCAAATTTATTAAAAAAGAAAAACTGAAATATTACATGGTCATACGTATTCAGACCCTTTGCTCAGTATTGAGTAGAAGCACCCTTTTGAGCTAGTACAGCCATGAGTCTTCTTGGGAATGATGCAACAAGTTTTTCACACCTGGATTTGGGGATCCTCTCCAGTTCCGTCAGGTTGGATGGTGAACGTTGGTGGACAGCCATTTTCAGGTCTCTCCAGAGATGCTCAATTGGGTTTAGGTCAGGGCTTGTATATATTTTGTATATTTTTTATAAATTTTCTTGAAAATACCTTGAATAAGGTAAATGTTACCCAAAACCTGGCGTGATAATAGGTCATGGAACTATTTCTCTAATTCCAAATGGGCAAGAATAATTAGTATTATAGTTCTGTCTTTAAAGCTGCATTATTCAACATTTTATATTATTCAATATTAACAATGGAATAAATACTGTAACCATGTATAGGCTAATATGAAAGGGGTTCTGTGAGGCAAACTCACAGAGAGCTATCACCCACCGTTATATGGAGCCTTTTAATATCTTACATTTTTTGTTGTAGTTTCATGGCCCACAACATTTTTTACTCAATCTCACTCTTCACCAAAAAAAGTGTTGATAAACCTTTATGCTACCTGCCGAGCACCAAACAGCATGCAGCCAAAGTTAGCGACTAGCAAGTGAACATAATGGAGCATTTAGCAGCTAAGATATTTAGGTCAGTAGTGGTGAACACCAAAACAGAGCTAAAAAAAGAGAGAATATTGGACTTACATTCATCAGGTAGACAAAAACACAACTCCAAATGAATGCTAATGTTGCTCCACGTCTACTAGAATTGTAATAAGGCAACTGTTGGCGAACACATTATCCATTACAACTTTGATAAATGATCATGTTTTGTTCTTGTTTAGCCCTCATGTGGCAAAAATGTAGCATTTGTTGCCAATGTTTTCTTTTAGTTCCCTCTGTGTCATTTCTCACACAAAACAATGCATCAACAGATTAGGCTACAAAGTTGTACAAGCCTAGTTTGTCTCAAGCCAAAGCTAAACGCCTCAACATGTTGTGTTTTGGATGCACATGTAATCACGCATTGGAAGACAAGTGGTGTTGAATGCTTTGCAAAGCATGCTGGAGGCTGGTTTGATGAATGTTATTTCCCTACCTTCAGGCAGCCTTTTCATGTTTGTGTTGCATGAAAATTAGCTTGCAGAGACGCATAATACATGTTTCCGCCTTACAATACAAGTACACCTCGCAATGTTGTTGAATACTGACACAGTTGAAGGTAGGGACTGCTTGGAAAAAGTCCTCTTCTTTTTACAATAAATGTTGGGCGACTGTGGCTCCGTGGTTAGCATGCCCATCTTTCAATCGGAGGATCAGTGGTTCGAGCCCCGGCTCCGCCAGTCCGTGTTGATGTGTCCTTGAGCAAGACACTTAACCCCGAATTGCTCCCCGTTGCTGTGTATCGAGCAAAAATTTAAGTCACTTTGGATAAAAATGTCAGCTAAATGAAATTTTATGTAAAAAGAAAAATGCATGTGGATGGTTTGTAAAAACATGTATTACTGTGTATAGGACATGGACGTAGTCCTTGTGACATCACCCACTGGTTTGTGGAGGCCTGTTTTGAAGCTTCAAGTTTGGCCTTTTGGCCGTTGCCATCTTGGCTATTGGCAGAAGTGCCATGAGAGGGTGAAGTTAAGTAAAAAATAAGACATTTTTAGATGACCACAAATGTTACAATTAACACACAGGGTTAGGCAACTCCCAGACTGGACATCATGCTTGAAACTAGCAATTTAGACCATAAAATCATGTTTACAATGTTTACTGAGGTAATACATATAGTTAGAAGTAGGGTAGTTTTCTCATAGACTGCTATACAATCTGACTTATTTTTACAACCAGAGAAGTCGTCCCTTATAGCAACTATAGAGAATGCAAGTTTAAGAAACTTCTGCATTGGCTTCACTTTTCAGAGCTGCCGATTGCCGCCTGAATCTGATTCACTCAACTATGCGTTCCTGTGTGCCTCGAGGAGCTTATTTACAAACAAGCTGTTTTTTATGTGCCTATGGTTGAATATCGGTTTTTAATATCTGAGTTGGAAAAAAAGGGTTGTACAAAGAATGGTGGAAGTTGTAGGACCTAAATAGTTTCAAAAGAATCCTAAAGCAAATAATACTTTGTCACTCCTGTTGCAGAAGGAATAAAACCAATCATGTGTTTTTTACATTACGTCTGCAGGAGCCAGGGTCCAAAAATTCCATTTGTCACAGTTTCTCCGATAAAACTGTTGGTGATTGAATATTCTTTCATTTATGCAGCGCCCTATTGTGCTCAGTGGGACAAAAAGGAAACGATCACGTCCTTTTAATCTGTTGAGAAACTGAAAAGTCCAATGGGTACACCTTCATCAGTGGTGTGAAACCGTTATAAATCAAGCTGTTCTCGCTTGCTGGGGAGTAGAACGAAAGGTTTTCTTTTTCTTCATTTTTTCTGCTGCATGCCAGAGATAAGGCTGGACTGTGTGTGTGTGTGTGTGTGTGTGTGTGTGTGTGTGTGTGTGTGTGTGTGTGTGTGTGTGTGTGTGTGTGTGTGTTTGGATATCTAATTTGAATTATGAATGTGAATGTGATTTCTGGGCGTTATGACAAAGGACCAACAACCTCTGAGCCACCTTGGTGGATCTCTGACAAATTTCGAGGCAACAACTGTCTCACAAATACATGCACATCAGCACGCACACACACACACACACACACACACACACACACACACACACACACACACACACACACACACACACACAGAGGTATCTTTTCACAGACTTTGGGCAAAATACACTTAACTCAGCTTGATACTGCCTAATAATTGCCTTGATGTACGTATCTGTCATGGTGTCTGGAGTTGATTGGTTGTGGCAAATTGGTGCCAAAATTCCGCCTATTGTTAGAGCCTATTTAAGCTTTTGTGTTGTTTTCATATTCCCCAGCAATAACTGGAGCGATAACCTGTGCTGGTACTTGTGAATACAATACAAACTATGATTAAAAACTGCCACAATAATGTAAATGATGTCATGTTTGAAAAGAAGCAACCACAAGCTACCAACGAGGCTGCTGAGAGCTTTGACATGGATCTGCACATGTCTGGATTGAGTCAGTGCTGACAGAAATGGGCCACATTTCTTTGGAACAAAAATACAGTTTGGTGTTTTGCTGATGGTAACAGGAAAAAAAGTTCTATGTTCAGCTCTAGAAAGATTGTTTTGTTTTATGTGTCGCACTTTTTAAAACATTGTGACAAATTGCTTCTGAATACAGTATGAAAATAAAGATAACAGTCACAGATTCAAATGAAACAAGATCATTAATAAGGTTAAACAGCGAACAGATGATTAATACGAATTGGAAGAATGTCATCGATTTAATAAAAAAGTGTTTTAATACGGGACTTATACTTCATCCTCTTCATATAAGAGGATTTTAATCAGACTAACGGGGTAAATAAACTACAAATATAAGCAGCCATGCAAAGCTTTAAAAAAACAGCAGTAAAATCAATTTTAAAGTCATCAGTCAGCCAGTGAAGGGCAGCAAGGATGAACAAAATCACATCAGTCTAGATTCTACATAAAGTCTGTGATCGAGTGTCGGCCATTATCTTGGATACTATTTGAGGAGATGCATAGGGGTGTGTTAGGGTACTGTCCTTACCATATTTCCTCTGTGCAGGGTCCAGGAGTCCAGGTCATGCATGCCATTCTTCATACGTGGTTCAACAAAGTCGAGCAAATGTCCTATTATTCAGCTTAAATTAGCGAGATGATTGAGATCAGGCTAACTCGGTTTCTCCACGGCAGATCCGTGCTGAAACGGTCTCGTTAATTCTAACCAGACGTCAGTCATCTGGATAAATGCCCGTTCCTCTTCAGAAGGGATAATAATCAAGCACTGACACCACAATGTTCTAACAGTACAATGGCAAGTAAACTCAGAGGAACCTTTTCTTTTTTCTCCGCTGACAAGCAGGAGATGATCACGAAGGCATATGAGGAATTCAATACCTTAATCATTCACAGCAAACGCGTTGCGAATATTCGCAACGTTTTTGCAACATTTTTGGTGTGAACGCAGCTTAACACCGCCCCCGCTGCGAGACATAAGCGTCGCAAATATATCAGACAAGTTCAATGTGTCAGTGTTGGGAAAATGTATCGGCTAATTTTAAGTGCTTCATCACCCAAATCAATCAGATTATATTTATTTAAATGTGCCTGCTGGCAGTAGTATACAAATTAATATATACTTATGAGGATATAGGTACTGTATGCCTAATACAGGTACAATATATGTGTATATTCATGTAGGTGTATATTACCATATAACTAGGAGTTTGAATGTGTATGGGTGGATCAGTATGTATGTATTATTCATAATCACAAATTCAATCAATTGAAGCAGTGAAAAGAAATTGTGTGTGATTCTCTGTATTCTCATCACGATCACCTTAATCATTTTACGTGGTGGTTGCAATTAGGACCTGTAGCGTGAACGGTGGTCTTGCCAGGGGAAGAGGAGGGGAAGGGAGGGGGTTTGGTTAGGAAAGGCAAGACCTCGCACCTAACTCGGTGGCACT
This sequence comes from Myoxocephalus aenaeus, assembly GCA_038501785.1. Lineage (NCBI taxonomy): Eukaryota > Metazoa > Chordata > Actinopteri > Perciformes > Cottidae > Myoxocephalus > Myoxocephalus aenaeus. Next base: position 2,923,246 of record JBAMJR010000162.1, read on the forward strand.
CCGTCGGCTAATTATCCTAGTGATCCCGGAGGAAATAATAATCCTCATCCGATATTGGAATAACGCCTTCGGTCTTTTATCTCACCCCGTGCTAAATCATTAGGTTTTTGTGTTATTTTCAAAATAAGTTATAGGTTTTGTCGAGGGTGTTTTACAACTTGCGCTCGAGGTCCCCTGCGGTGGGCTGTAACTCCTCTCAACCCTTATCAAGCGAGTACGTATATCGTCTATACCTTCTCTCTACCTATTTTGACACCATCTCATCATTATGACAAACACTGCAAAAGTCTTCACCCAAAGATACTTACCTTAAGTTTCTTTGGTAGATTCAGTCGTCACTTCTGTATCTCGCGGTGGATGGACAGGGAAAGAGGGTTTAAATTGTTTTAAAGAACCAGAATCCTTGTTTTGGTTTCAGTCCCTTACGAATAGTAAGGCTGAGTTTCATTTAAAGATTACCTTACATACAAAAAATTCAATTCAATCAAACAGTTTAAAAGTCACAAGTAACTAAGAGAAAGGGTTAAGTTTTTAGAGCTGGTGAATAAACACCTCTTCTCTCTTCTATCCTCCTGCACAGAATTGCCAGGCACCCCCCTCCTGATAGTAGAAGTTTCTTCCAGACTCTAAAGCTGGAGACCTGTCCCAACCCTTAAGGGCTGGGACAGGTCCAATCTGATTTTTCTCCTTAACTAGTAAAGATGCATATTAAGTCCAGTTTTCTCAAAATCTGGTGCAATCCCTTTTAAGCCTGAGATCTGGTGAAAAACCACCTCTTCTCTCCTCCTGCACAGAATAGCCAGGCACCCCCAAAAAACATGCATTCCTACCCCCTCTTTTAAACACCAGAGTACATAAGTCATGCTGTCACCAGAGTTGGACAGAGGAGGTTTTACTACCTTATTTGGTGATACTGCCAACGCATGTTCTTTAACAAAGGATTTAACACATCTCATTCAAAAAGACTATATAACATAGCAACTTATAGCGTCCTATGCATTTTATGTGGTCTAATCACAAACTATAATTGAAATAAAAACCAAACATTATATATATATATATATATATATATATATATATATATATATATATATATATATATATGTTCAAATGGTTACATAGAAAAAGAAAATGATTATATGTTTATAATGGTTAGACTTTTTTACTTTCATTATTTTCCTCGATCACTCAGACCCAAACACCGACAACGATGTCAAGTAAATTTATTTACCAAAAACAGACTTCCAAAACCACAGGATCAAGCATCAAAAACAGGGATCAAAAACGGGCACAAACAGGGAACACACAGTAAGATCTGACACTGGAGCAGGAGACAGACAGGGTTTAAATACAAGAGGAAGGTAACGAGGCACAGGTGGAAAACAATGAGGGCAGCACAGGTGAAGAGAATACACAATCAGGGAACAGGGCAGACAGACACTCACGGACACTCACAGGGGCAGGAAGTGCAGGAACACAGAGGACACACAAGTCAAGGCCTTCACAATAAAACAAGAACCCAGAAAACCCCAAACCGTGACAATGTATGGTGTACTAATAACACTATCATATAATTATGAATGCTTTCAACACATCCATAAGTTTCTTAAGCGCTAAATAAAGCGCATGCAGCGGCTGATAGTCTATACAGTCTGTGAGACGGGCAATGGGCGTGTGGTGTCCAGCTTTGTTGTCTCTCGTGGTTATTTATATGTCTGTGGAAGTACACTTACAGAGATTTCAAAAAATAGAAAATTAAAATTAAAAAGACTTTTAAGTGCACACATACTCGGCCAAAAAAACTGATTCTGATCATATTTGAACTGTTGACATCTCTCTGTCGTGAGAAAGACTAACCATCCAAAGCTGGGAGTTTCACAGACTGGCTAGTTTGCTAGCTAACATTAGCTAACATAAGTAACGTTATCCTTAGATAACCTTGAGTTGAATGACTTGTAGATTAAATGAGCTGTAAATGATGAAAAAGATAATATGGCATCTATTTTAGTACAGCAAAGGTTCAATTTAAGAGGAAGTGTGCTGCACTTTGGACGAAGTTGGAAAGGTATCATTCATAATGGTTAATGGGAGGAGTTGTTTCTTTCACTCCTAAAAGATTTTATACGCAGTCCTTGCACCTTTTGCCTTATTTCCATTGTTCAATTTCTCTTGATTCAAAACAAATGTTTTATGGTTGCCATTCATCTCATGTTGGTTGGTTCAATTCCAGGTTAAAAACTCTTTACAAAAAGATTTTATGAAACGACAATGGAGGGAATGAAGTTGAATTCACTTGCAGAACAAAGGAGTTGAAATAGAGGGGGGTCACTGTTGAGCTCTATACCGTATACTGCTGCTTTTAGAATTGTTTTGCTTTTATGTCTCTGTACAGTTTTTGAAGTGGCGCTTGCCTCTGGCTTATAGCAGCCTATATGTTGTTCCCAAGAATCACTGAAGGCTGCTTTAAATGTCTGTGCATGTTAGTGTCTGAAGATATCTCACCGAGTACTGGCTTTGATAAAGTGCCGGTGAATGAACAGAATTTCTCCTGTTGACGTTCTTCTGCAGGTTCACTCTGGTGCCGGGGCTTCACCCTGACTGGATGCTCATGTTGTTCTTTGCTCACACTCATCTGACTGTGACTGTGACTCTGGGTCTGCTTCTCGTTCCAAAGGTAACACCCCATGAACCATGTCGGGTATTAGTTTACTGGGCTGTGGGTCAGTGGTGGTCTAGGCAGCAAAAATGTGAGGTACTTGTACTTTACTCAAGTACTGTCTATCCATTTTATGTGTACTTCTACTCCTTTACATTTCAGAGTGATACATTGAACTTTTTACTCCACTACATGTATTTGGCATACATAGTTATTAGTTACTTTATATATTTAGATTTTACATAGAAAAACACATGATAAGCATATAAAACACACAAAGCTGAAATTTAATCAGGTTCTCAACCGTTTGATTTGGGATTTCTTACAAAAACTCCAGTTTCTGTTTTGGTCCCTTGTCTTGTTTCAGATGTCCAGAAAATCAGTAAAAGATTTGTTTCGCACAACTTTTCTTATCTTTCTTTCTTTCATCATGAAGAGCTAAAACCTACTCTAACAACCCCTCAGATGTATCTTGCGACCCTTTGGAGGGGCCAGCTGCCACTGGACAAAACTACAAACTGTTTCTAAACTATAGCTCCAGCTCAACCAGCTGCAACAGTACTACTTACAACCTAATTGGATTCATTTATTTGTCACAAGGGCCATTTTACTGCAGAATGAGTATTTTTACTTTAAATATTGTAAATATATTTTGCTGATAATACTTTTGTACTAATACCTAAGATTTGGAGTGCAGGACTTTCACTTGCAATGAGATATGTTTTACATAGTTTAAGGGGTACTTAAGTAAAGGATCTGAATACTGTTGTTAATTTGCACTTAGAGACAACATCTAGGACTCAACCACCGAATTCCATATATACAAATATATGTTGTAGATAAATTATTATACAAGTGATTTGGTTTTGGCAAACAAGCATATATTCTATGGTGTGTCCATGAGCGTGAAAGTGCACAGGGAACATGAGGGCAAATGAGAAAAACTGAGTGAAAGAGGTTATTGTAGTGCAATCATGCTGATAAAACACTCATATATATTATTTTGCTCAAATAGAATAAGTATTTGCATGATTTTTTTCTTTTTTTCTTCTTTTTACAAAATGCAATTTAAGTGCTTACATAACATTTCTCTTATTAAAATGTGTCATTGCTCCTCAGAATATAGGTACATATTGAATCCCATTGAATTCAGGTATTTCAATGTATTGACTGGAGAAACTAATCTAGAGAAGAAGCAGCTCTTACAGAAAGTGCTGCATCAATGGGATCTGTGCAGAAGTCATACTTTTCTTTCTTATGAGAGCGTTTTTTGGAAAATCCGATTGTCATGGAGGTTAAATTGAGTACAGACATATTGTCCTAATGGCTTATGCTGTACTGTAGTTTGTGTATCCAATAGTCCGTTAATCATCTTAAATTCATTTGATATTAGCAACACACACATACACACAGAAGCAAACTCATTCAAATTCCATTAGTAGTTACTGTAATTTAGCTAAGCACTCCCGTGGGTGTCTTTATGTGCAATCTCTCAAGTCGGATGGAAAGCATTTAATTATCCTGCTGTGTAAGAAATGCAATACACCTTCAGCACTCTCTGTTCCTTCATTGTTTCTTAATTAGGCACCTCAGAAGTGTAAGTCAGCTGAGTACACAAGGATAATGAAGCACAATGGGAAGATGTTAAACTTACACTGCGTCTGTTCCTGAATCTCGGGCTAAACATTTGGTTTCGTTGTGTTCCCAGATTTGTTATTTAAGCAAAGATTAATAAGTTGGCGATGAAAAGTCAAAATCAAACAGATCATTAGAGATCATTCTCTCTTCTCAATTTAATGTGATATTTTAATCAAGGAAGAGATTAGTGCCAGCAAAACCTGAGCGGCATAAATTTGAATTTGCATAGTTGTATTGGATTAAATAATATTAGATATTAGAGTCACTAATGTCGGAATGTGTTAACTTTGTGTTAGCTTTTAACTTTGATTTCAAATCCTTTTAAAGGAAAAAAAAGGAAAAATCAACCTGTTGATATTGCTGCGTTTGATCTTGTTTGCTCAGGCAGAAGGAGATCAACTTGCATGAAGAGAACTTTACAGTTAAATTTAAAGTTAATAAAGTTAATTTAGTTAGTGATAATTATTGATTACAGCAATCATGAACACATTAAATACACAATCTAGAAAAACACAAATCTCATATTGTTGATTTTTCTGTATTCTGCAGTTCATATCTTTTGGCTGCCATTTCTTTAAGTTTAGGAAGTTAACTTCATTACATAAGATTTATATCAATGAATATTTTGCTGCAGTGAAATGCATTTCACCTCCAATGACCCCTTTAGCCAAAATATCTATTCTGTCATCCTATAGGCCTGAGTAATATTGTTGGAGAAACTACATTTCCAATTTGACATTTCTTTCTCACCCTTCCAGCAGGCTCAGTGATGCCATTTGTTAACCTTACTCTCCATCTGTTTTAGTTCCTGTCCAAAGGGACTCAGGCCAGGGATGATATTGCCACCGAGGCCTATGAGGAGGAGCTGGACATGGGAAGGTCTGGCTCTTACCTCAACAACAGCATTACCTCGGCCTGGAGTGAGCACAGCTTGGACCCTGAGGATATACGGGTAAAGTAGCATTTAGAAGTGTGTTAACCATATAAATATGAATCAAACAGTAGCAAGGTAATTATTCTAAAGAGGCCAACATTTACAGTCTCACTCCTGCTTTCAGGATGAGTTGAAGAAGCTGTATGCCCAGCTGGAAGTCTACAAACATAAGAAGATGCTCGCCAACAACCCTCACCTCCAAAAGAAACGCAACTCTAAGAAAGGTCTGGGTCGCTCTCTGATGAAACGGATAACAGAGATCCCAGAGAGCATGCACATACACCGGCAGTGCAGTCGTGAGGACGGCAGCGAACACGGCAGCAACCGCAGCACCTTGAGGAGAAACCCATTTGAACCGGGTCATCACGGTGAGATCATGGCTCCACCTGTTCAGTCTGAACCCTGAAACCATCTTTGATGTTATCTTTCACATCTGTGCCATCTTACTTTGACATGTCAAAATTGTTTCTGTGACAATGGCCTATTAGTATGTAAACAGCATGGTAAACAGACCGTTCTTTAACGTGTTAACACTTGTTAATTTACAGGTATTTGTCCCCAAACCATAATAGAGAAATAGACAACATATTATACAATTTTGACCATACTGACCAGGAATGTCTACACACAATTGAATGGCAATCCATCCAATAGTTGCTGCAATATGGACCAAAGTGGCAGAATGACCGATGATCACCATCCATAGAAACACACGCTATTATGAATCCCATTGCTTTTCTTAGCAATACACGCCCTGCATAGTATGCAAGTGCTAGGATTGGCCAGGCATCCATGCTCGCGTGAGTTACCGGTAACCGGTACATTTATTCCACTTTGATGCCATTTTATTGTTTTAATCTTTCCTCAGGCAAACCTCGGGATGACTCCCTGAAGAACAAAGTCATAGGCTTGAAGAAATCACTCAGCTATGACCACGTTTGTGACCAGGATGAAGAAACTGCAAGCCAAACTGGCTCGACTGCAGGAGACAGCATGACTCCTGTTGGAGGTGGTGGGGAAGGATCTCTTCTGGGTTCTCTGATTGGCCGGAAACACACCAAGAAGCAGCTGGAACCATCTGCTACCCCACCGAGACTGGAACCAGCTGAGTCCACTGAGTCTGTTCCACTGTTCTGGAAATCAGCCAGCGCTCACAACTTGACGCATGAGAAGAAACCTGTCCACCTGCGGACCTCCATCATGCAGAAGTCTCTGAGTGTGATTGCGAGTGCCAAGGAGAAGATGCCGGGGCTGACCAACAAGACACAAAGTGTGGAGGACGCCAGCAAGAAGGGTCTGAAGGGACAGGAGGAGAGGATACTGTCTGAGGTGGATGAGACCCCTGAGCATTACCCCAAGATGATCATTAGTCAGTCAGTGGAGTACTCCAAGACACCCATGAAGATGGGAATCATGAAACAACAGGTACTGTTAACATTTATATTCCAAATACAAATAGATTGATGCATAACCACGTTATTTAGCTCCAGTAATTAAATGTTTACTTCCATCCCTGAAAATTGGGTAATAAGAGATTGAGTCGGGGCTTGTTTCTTTAATTTGTTTCTCTGGCCAACAAAGTGCATCATGAGAAAACAGGCTTAAGACCAGGTTTAGAACAAGCTGTAAACACAACATTCAAATATTACTTTTTTAGTTCATGTGGCAATGCCACTTTTGTTAATTAACAGATGCCTATTTACACAAAGCAGCATTATTAGCATTCATTGGGTTAAGTCCATTTATCGCACTCATTTTATCTCTGTTTTGGTCTCCATAAATATCTGGGGCAAATATATGGCCTTTTAGCTGGTAAAAGCTCCAATGTGTTCACCAGCTAGTTGCTGACTTTGTCTGCCATAAGTGCTGTGAAGGTAGTTCACCAGACTTCCTTTACTGAAAACAGCTGCCTGTGGCTGCTGGAATCCACACTGATGAGAGAGACTGAACTAAAGAGTTGGGTGGTATATATCTGAAGGTTTGTCACTTTGAGTGACCTATTTCACATGAACATAGTCATTTGATCCATGGTCAATATGAAAATATTGATTATCGACAATTTAAGTTACAGAACGTCAGTATTTACCACAAACCGTTTAACACCCAAACATCTCTGCTGGTACACCTTAAAGGCCAGCTCCTGAGATTGAAGTGGTGAATGACATCACATGCAGCAGCTGTAGTCAACATTCAATTGGTGAAACATCCCAAATCCTTTGTTTTTATGTGAAAAATGTCCATCCTTGGTTGATGTCAATACAACTAAGACATATCCATGACAACTGAGCAAATGTATGCTCTGACAAAGGCCTTGAAATGCAATTGAAAGCCCTGTAAAAAATATATGTTTTTATCTCTATAGCTTTTGCCCATTGGCCAGGCAAAACAAGCAATTTGAAGACATTGAGGACATTTTAGCTCTCTGGTAATTTGATTAACAGAGCATACTTACTTTTATTGTTTGACTTTAACAGGTAAGTGGCAGCCAGCCATCCATTTGCTCCGAGACGGGGAGGAACCTCTACGACGTGTCCGAGGTTTGTCCCTGGGAGCTGGAAGAAGCTCAGACTCCCCCTGAACCAAAGACCCAGAAGCATGTTTCCATTGCTCCTGGAGAAACCACCACAGACCGGCGAGGCAGCAGCAGCTCTGGAATCAGCAAAGGTAGCCGGTCCCAGCAGAGGCAGAAAGCAGGGCAGTCCCCTTCCAACAGACGCCGCTCCAAAGATAAAGGTGGAGAAAGGGAGGAAGGCAAGGAAACACGGAAATCTCGACCACTCAGGTCGCCTCTCCCTCTAAAGCCAGACGTCTGTCCCTGGGACTTCGATGAGCAACCCATGCTGGGAGGAGATTCAGATTCCCTTTCCCCGGACAGGATTAGGCGTAAGAAAAGTGTCACGCCCACTGATGGGAAACCCAAGGGGCTCCACTCAGACCACTCAAAGTCCACAGGGAGCCTTTTGCAGCCTCCCTCCCTGATGGTAGAGATCTGCCCGTGGGATTACACCAGCCCACCTTCACCTAAGCAGGAGAAGTCTTGCAACAGCCCCACCACACACAAGAAGAAACGGAAAGGCTCCTGCTCGTCCAACCACAAAGCCGAGAAGGAGAAAGTGAGGGAGAAAAGCAGAGAAAGACGGAGCTCTTCCAGCAAGCCGGCATCGGAGAGGAGACGCGTTAGCCAGTCGTCAGAGTGTAGCGGGCCAGTTTCTGAGCGGCGGAGGAGCTCGACCAGAGATCCAGAAGTGATGGAGGTCAGGAGGGCGGAGGTTTTGTCCCGGGAGAGCGAGCTCTCACACACCAGCTTTGCTCAGACTAAAAAATCCACAGAGAAGAAGAAAGAGAGCTCTTTGAGTACCAGTTACAAACCTGCCGTCAGCAGTGGGGCAAAGGTGGCTGATGTTTGCCCCTGGGACTGTCAGGAGCAAGACTCTGGGGAGAGGGCATGATGACTGCTGAGATGATTGTATTATTTTTTTATTCACAGACTGACAGCACAGAGGACAGAGCCACCGAACGACAAAGATGTTTTGAGATTTGAGAAGTGTTTCTCTCTTGATGACCTAAGTGGAAAAAAAGAAGAAGAACATTTATTCCGCTGTCCATTGATGCAATCCAACCATAAATATTTGCTAAATAGCAAACATCTCGGTGTTACATTGCAGTGAATGCGACTTTGAAGTCACTTTAGAGGAATTTTTTGTCTACACTTTTGCTTGCACATTCATCAAACTTACATTGTATGTATGTTTTATCACATTGAGTATATCAAGGAAATTTGAAATTGAATCATATCTGTATTTTTCACCAGAAGGTCAGACAATCATTTGTCACAAACAAAGTAAATGCTTCGCCTAATGAGCTCATTGTTACGCTGATGATATTCTACGTTACGCAATAAGCCAGTGCAGATTGATGCATCAGATGTTGATGATGAAAACAAGCAGGCGGCAGGGAAAAACAAGACCTAAGGAAAAAATTGGCTATGAGCTCTGAGAAGCAGGACCAAAGCCCCAGACACAGCTATGATGCCTCAGCTTTAGGCCAAATATATAATTCATGGCATGAAAATGATCTGTTTGATTAGTGAAACGTGGGAATAACAAAGGATCGTAGTACAGCTTGATTTTAAAATGAGACAAACTTTATGTTTCAGTAAAATATACAGTAGGTATTTTTCTATAAAAGCCATTGCATGTGGAAAACTATCAATCCTCCAATAACAAGATGTTCATTGGTTAACTACTCAGCTGTGACAGGGCCATTTTTGATGTTGTTGCTTATGGTATGTGTCTCCTTACGTACCACACAAGGCTTTTGAAATGATGTGCATTGCTATCAATAATGTACATACATACTTCAAATGGCTTGCAGTTACAGTTGCGCAGTACTGCAATATCCATGAGGCTCTCCCTTCTGTTGGTATTTATTTACAGATTACTCTCTATTTACGCCCTGGATGTTCCTTCTCAAAAGAGGCTGTAGTATTTCTACATGTCCAAAATAATGCAATGAAGTCTTTCAGGGACGAAAACCAAGACTGACTAGGGAGGAAGATGTGAATAATGCATTTTTTCCCTGTCACTTAGTTGCCCATTTTACATCTGCTTGAAAGCACCTTCCTTCAAAGCGTTCCACATATCCAACTATGCATGGCCAAAGCTTTTTTTTTGCCACTTTATCGCAAACAGAAGATGAGTAATTTAACATTTCAACGCCATCTCCAACAACAACAGCCCACATGTCCTGTAATAAGCCACCCACCAAATTGCACCCTTCTGAAATACAGTCACACACGGTAGTCGGTTCAGCTTCATTACGGTTATGTGTGCATGACATTGAAAATACCAAATGATACACTCAAATTCACCAGAAAGCATAAACAAATATTGGATATATTATGAAATACCTAAAGAAGAATTATGAGCACATATGGTTTACAGATATAGATGTCAGACATTGTCTTGTATTTATCAAGAACTTCCTGTGTAAGATAACCTCATCAAGCATCCATAACGTAAAAGGCTCGATGAATAAATATGAACATGAATAATCACAACTCTCTAACTTTCACAAGGTTTTTTTATCGGATGGTTTTAGGCTGTATGAAATGGAATGTTGCAACTTGCCCACTAAATGTATTTTATGCTTGTTACTGTGAAGTGTTGCTCCAAAAAGTTACAAAATGTTGTAGCGTCACACAGTATTTATATTGTACAATCATATTGTGTTGCATGTACAATACCTGTTCTCTATTCTGGATTAAATCTTTCTATAAAACCCCAATTTGCTTTTCATATCTTTGATCTTTTCAATATTGTTTGTGAAAGGTTTCTAATAATAATAATAATATATTTACCTCCTGCCAGTGTCTATCAAAATTAAAACACGTTGCCCAACTTCTCTCTTGTGTGCCATTGTTGAATCAACTCAAGAAAATGTTTATTCTCAACGTCATCAGGGTGGTGACTTAAGCTGTTTGTGGTTTCCGTATATGCTGTACATTGATCAGTCATCCATAGATCCCCACAGAGAATAAATACTTATTTCAAAATACCATATTTACTCGCTGTAGATACTGAAATGTACAAGAGGAATATAATATTTCCATGAAACCAAAACAATTCACATCACAACCAAGTTTTCAAAATGTAAAATAGGTTGAAGAAATGTTCTTCAATACAAAGCAACACATCCTCTATTCTTTCAACCTTACAATACCTGCTTTTGTGTGCCACATCTCAAATGCAGCTACATTAATTATAGTATTAATTGTAGCAGCCTGTGCAACACTGCCACCATGAGGACAATGAGACTCTTTATGTCTAGTCAGTGGAACTATTTACTTAAGTACTGTAAGGGAAGTGCTTGTACTTGTGAAGGACCAGGGTACGCATGGAACTGGGAGGGTGGGAAAAATAAGGATTTTATTCACCCAATAATATTGTAGCGACCCTGTACAGGCGTCTGTTGGTGGGGAGGGGTCGGTCAGGGACCTCTCACTCTCTCCGGCCAATCACAGGGAAGCAGCGTGCTCTTGGTAGGGTTGCGGCCTGTGATTGGTGGAGTAGGGGGGTAGGCGGGTGGTTAAGGAGGAAGTGACGTTGTGTGTTGTGGTTAGTTATGCTAGTGTGGGGGATGCTATGTGAGCAACTGTTAGCGAAGAGCCTGTTGCCAATCCTGTGACCACTGTTGCAATAAAACCTGAAAGTTAACGCAACCAACGTCTGCGAGTCGTATCTGCGGACGTTACAATATTTACAGGTTGTAGGATGGGAACAAAAACTGAACAAAGTGACAAATAAGAATAAATAAGTTCAAAATAATTTAGTTGAGGTTTACAAAATGCATCAACTAGAATTCAAGACTAACAACATAACGAGATCTCCATGAAACAGGCGACACTCTCCAGCAATCTTCCACTGCAGGATATATAGCGGTCGGTGAGTCCATGGTTAATTGGAAGGGGAGAGAAGACCTCTCTCCCTAGTGGTGTAGAATAGACTGGCTGCTGAGGACACCCCTCTGGCTGAGGTAGCATGGCACAGTCCAGTTCCCCAGGCCAGTCTACTTAGTCAGGTGTGCTGCAGTGGCACCAGTCTCTCTGAAGGGTTGTCGGCTGCAGGTAACTGACTTAAACTGTTAACACTCATGTTAACTCCACATATCTACATTGTGTGCACTTGATTACGACAAGGGAATAAAAAGCTCCTTTAAAAAGGTGTTCACTGCAGAGACCTAGAAAACATCACCTTCAATTGTGCCTGTCGCTGTCATGGCTTGAACTTTAATCATAAAAAAAAAAAGAGTAAATTTTGCTGATCATAATTTGAATTGAGAAACATTTTTTTATGGATTTTCATTTGTGAAAAGAGTATTGCTACTTTTACTGAAGTAAAAGATCGGAATACTTTTGCTACCGCTCGAATTAAAAGCATGATAATTACCTAATAAGTGATAATGCACCCTTCCTAAGACTGGGAGTCAACCATTGTGTGAATGTATTGGATATAATCATAATTTAGTGTAGATTTGAGAATCAATGAAGGCTATATTTCAGGGATCATAGATATTTTACTTACAAAAAAATAAAAAAACATCACCACACTATTACAGTTCATGCTTTCACAAAACAATAATTATAGATGTATTATGGTGTAAGCAGCATTATAATGCATTATAATGTTTTACCTGAGATTGAGCTAATCTTAGAACCATAACTTGCTTAGGTTACTCTTTAGAAGTTTTAGTGTACAAACTAACATATTGTATAAGATGCTCATTTGTACGCGTGAACACAAACATGTATAAAATAATTTCCACCACTCTGGACATGGAGCTCTTCCCTCCTGCGCCCACAGACACACATGCATCTTTGAACCTGGTGAAGCTCCTTTTCTTTAACTACAAGTAATATAGTACTATAGTCCTACTATACTTTTGATAAATAGCAGGCCAGGTCACTTGAGCAAGTCGTTACTTCCACCCCTGCAGCTTTATCTAGAAAGAAAATGTAGTTTGGTTAAAAGTAATATGGTAGTTGCTTCTGAAAAGTATTGGAGTAAATATTTGAAGAAGCATTACATGATTTAATAGTCAAATCTTTTAAACGTTGCCAGAACTGTAATCATGGCACCAACTAGTCGTTATTTGTGTAACTGAGTCGTTTTGCATTCTGCTTTGTTTGTTCTTGTTTTTGCTTATCATATGCACTTTTAATGACACATTGAACTATCAATGTCCATCAAGGGACTGGTGCTGGAAATGAGCTTTAGCTCTACACAAGTGACTTCAGACACTGTTCCTCGGTACTTGTCCCTTTCAAATAACCAGATCAAGTGTATATCAATAGGCTATACGCTACTTGAGTACTAGAAACTAAAAATAATGTAATTACTTAAACTGATTAATTAGAACTAGTCAAACAACTAGTTGATGTTTACCTCACCGAGTCCCGTTAATTATAACATCCCCCCGCCCTACCAAATGAATAAACGGCAGTGACGTCATCCCTGCAGCACCGGACAGGGCTGCGTCCTTTCAGGAAAACCCGACCCGACTTGACACGCATCCCTTCAACTCCAGAGCAGCGCAACACATCAGGACACACAGCTCTCGTTTGTCACTTTACAGCTGGACCGAGTGTTCTGGAACAACATGGGCAACGTGCAGGTAGGACAACTGGATTACTATAGATGTGTAACTCACTAAATAAACTCTTAATCAGTGCAGTAGAACTGCGATGGGGGACTTCACTTTATCACTCGCTACTTTTACAGCTCTGAAAGATCGGGTTTGCAATGACGCGATAATGGCAACAAATAAAAGCCATATAGTCATAAATTAACAAGATTAATATAGATCACCTAAGTGACGTTGTGTAGCGCGGACAGCCTTCAGAAGATCATATTCTTGTACGTTTATGATGTTCTTCAGGAGACGAAAACAAGACTTTCCGTCTGTAAAGTCAGAACTGAGAAGCAAAACGTGCGCAGTTAAGCTGAGCAAAGGGAGAGAGCTCTGCGGGCAGCAGGGAGGAATGTTTCAGAAACGCTGATCAATAAGGCCGCATTGTATGAACCGGAGGGTGGGAGAGGAGATGTTCACTGCAGCTGCCCCGTGACTCAGCCATCACGCAGGCTGCACCCTTTTCCTGCGGGAGATACGGCCTGGATGTACTGTGACGTAATAAAGCCTCCACAAGCTCACTGTAATCTGTTTGAGTGGAGGGCAGTCACTTTAAACTAGCAGGTTTATTCATATATTACATTTACTTTTGCAGGCTCCTGTTATGTATATTATAGCATGACTCAAAGTATGTGTTGATCATGATTAGATAGTATTTATTTATTTATTTGACATATAGGCATGCATTTTATTAAAAAAGTTTATATTTCTAATGATTCAGTCATTTTTCATTCTCTAGCCAACCATCATCCCATATGAGGACTTCGATGTCACAGCTGATATCAAGGCGATCAGACAAGCCTGTAAAGGTTTCGGTAAGTGACTGGAGCTTTGGCTCATTCCTCAAAAAAGTAGTTGTGTAATTGGTTGTTTGTTCTTGTTGAGTCATGTAGTATCTCTATTTGTGTGTAATTAATGCATCCATTATCACCTAATTAGAATGATTTTACAATGGATCAACTTATAACTACATCTAAATCCGAAAGTAACAACAACAATATCCTTCATTTTCAAGGTATTTGAAGATAAAAGTTTGCAGACTGATACCACAGATGTGGAACATTTTAAGGCAATCTGCCAATGGCACCTGTCTACTGGGAGATGCTCTATTAACCGCTGTATTGTGTTATCAATATATTGGTAACTCTTCCTCTTTTTTTGATCAGTTCGGTTTAATTTAGTGTCATTGCAGCTACCCAGCCACCCAAATAAAATGTCACAATTATGAAAATATTCAAGTTAGCATAATTAGGACATTTCTCTCTTAAATTACCTCAGTATGGCATGCACATTACTGATGCCCAATTGTATGCCATGAGGTCATTGTATTTGTAATATTTAATTTAGTTTTCAATACATAAAAAATAAATGGTACCCCACACATTTTAATAAAAGGCCTGTCTTAAATCTTAAAAATGCTTAATGTGTCCAGCGACGGGGACGAGTCTGCGTACAGACGGGAGGTTGAACAGCTGGTTCTCTGGTGTGGTCAGAACCACCTGGAGCTGAACAAGGCCAAAACTGTAGAGATGACAGTGGACTTCAGGAGGAGCCCCCCAACACTACCCCCCCTCACAATACTCAACAGCACTGTTTCTGCGGTGGAGACCTTCAAGTTTCTGGGATCCACAATCTCCCGGGACCTGAAGTGGACCGCCAACATCAACACCATCCGGAAAAAGGCCCAGCAGAGGCTGTACTTCCTGCGCCAGCTCAGGAAATTCAACCTGCCTCAGGAGCTGCTGATCCTGTTCTACACCGCCATCATCCAGTCTGTCCTCTGCTCCTCCATCACTGTGTGGTTTGGATCGGCCACCAAACAGGACAGAGTCAGACTACAGCGGATCGTCAGGTCTGCAGAGAGAACCATTGGTTCCAGCCTGCCCTCCATCCTGGACTTGCACACCGCCAGAGTCAGGAAGCGGGCTGTAAAGATCACCACAGACCCCTCACACCCTGGACACAAGCTGTTCCAACTCCTCCCCTCTGGAAGGCGCTACAGAGCACTGTATGCCAAAACCACCAGACACAGAAACAGTTTCTTCCCACTGGCCGTCACTCTGATGAACAGTTAAACAGACTCTTCATCTGCACTATCTGCACTTTTTTGTTGTCTTACTACTGTCTTTAATGTCCTTTTTATATTTTTTATATTTATCTTGTATATTGTGTGTGGAAAAAAGTACGAGAGCCAGTGAAACCGGAGTCAAATTCCATGTATGTGAAAATTTACATGGCCATTAAAGCTGATTCTGATTCTGATTCTGATTCTAATAATGAAATATAACGGTTAAGCACGTGTATTGCATTTGAAGCACCCTGATGAATCATTGTGCGCTGCTGTATATTCTCCAGGCACAGATGAAGAGGCCATTATTCAGATCTTGGCCAATCGCTCTGCAGCTCAGCGCGTGGAGATCAAACAGGCCTACTTTGAGAAGTATGATGACGTAAGTACCTGCCTACACGTCTTCTCTCTCTCTCTCTCTTTCGTAGATACACTCACACACATGCATGCAGTTGATTCTGTCTTTGTTCAGGAGTTGGAGGAGGTCCTGAAGAAGGAGCTGACAGGTAGTTTTGAGAAAGCCACCATAGCCATGTTGGAGCCGCCTCATATTTACTTCGCCAAGGAGCTGAGGAAGGCCATGAAGGGTGCGGGCACGGACGAAGATGTGCTGGTAGAGATCCTGTGCACATCCAATAATGAGGTCTGTCAATATGGGATACTATTCTTTAATACTACATGTTCCTATTTCCATGCCGTAGTTACTATGCAGTCACTGCCAGTTGAGTTTCTATTAAAAGAAAACCTTATGATACGGGCTCTGTTCCACTTTCTAATAAGGTATTCTTATAACTGCTTTGTAATGGGTTCAATGTAATAATATAATAGGTTATTATAGTTAATAACAATATATTATGTTTGTCCTGATGCTCTGCCGTACTTTCCCAGACCGTAAGTTATCAATTAAACAACAAAGTGTGACGATAATTACCTCCGTCAAGGAGAAAAATACTGGCCCTGTTTTTCATGCAATGTTAGGGTGTAGCATTGACCGAGAAAGAACCCATTCAATTTTGTGGCGGATCTGAATCACTGGGCGGACACACACTTGTCTTCACTGTGAACAGTGTCATCTTTCTTTTTCTTCTCGCAGGACATCTTGAGCTACAAGAACACTTATGCACAGGGTGAGTTTTCTTCCATAATGAGTCATGCAGCCTGTAAACGGTTAACTATATGATGTTCCTCTCATACTGAAAAGACTCATGTGGAACAGATACATACAAAGTTTTATATTTGTCATAATGTTGTGGGTGTTTCAGTTTTAGGAGTGAATCATGGTGTAATGAGCCATGTTTTCTTCTATTGCTGGCTACAAATACAGCCTGATTTGATCCTTGTCTGGGTCACATTTTACTAAAGGCAAAATATGTTGTAGCACTCTGCTTTTAGGACTTGAATACAGATATTGTACATTTGCTGATGGTGTAAAGAATATCACTATATTTGCCTCTCACCTTACAGTGCACGAGCGTGAACTAGAGGCCGACATTGAGGATGACACCAGTGGAGACGTGAGGAACCTGCTGATGTCACTGCTGCAGGTTAAGAATCCTTATTTTTAGCTTTATTGAACCATGAACGACACCAATCGATAGTTACAAGGGGAGTTGCACTACACAAAGAAAAAAGGGTCCACATTTTCAAGTGCAATTAGGTGGCAGTCTTAAATCTGGAAGGAAGCCATACATAGAAGAATACTACTTTGATAATGTCTCTCAGAATTGTTGTCCATGCTGTGTTTCGCCCACTGAGACATTCGTCACGCGTCACATCATCGGCATGCTCGCCCTCTGTGCCAACTTTTTCAGCGCTCCGTTTCTGCTTCCCCTCGCTCTTCCTTCCCTCAGAAAGAAAAGACAAACGGTGTGACTCATGTTCTACAGCGACATCGATCCAAAGAGGCCTTCCACTATTTACAATTGATGTGGAGCAGATGATTGTTATCCCATTAAATGCCTGAGATTATTTTGTAATCCATCTTTTTGACCTCTCCTCCACTCACTAAATATTTGCCCTCACTTTTTGTATCCACCTCCCTTATTCATCCACTTAAACCTTTCTTCCCCTCCATATCTCTATATCCCCCTCTTCTCATGCCCCTTTATATCTGCAGGCGAGCAGAGACGAAGGCTATGAAGTGGATGAGGCTTTAGCCGAAGAGGATGCCACAGCTTTGTTTGAGGTACGTTCCCAGGTGCTGCATGATTCCTTCAAATTAGTTTGCCTTTAAATAATACCAGTATTTGCAAGGGTAATGTGATCCTAGATTTAAATGTTTGAGCATATGAGCTCCGGATGACTGGCAAATCTCACAAGTACAGATCTTATTAAATCAAAGCTGTTTTTTGTGGTGATGCCGTAGTGTGGTTTTTATTACAGAACAGGATTGTGGGATCTTTGTGGAAATTCACAACTAATGTGTGAAGCTTCATCTCAAACTTCTCGCTAACACCGTACAAATATAAAGGTGTGCTGAGACAGTGTGTCAACGTCTGCGAGAATATCAAGTGGTTCCTCGCATCTCACATGTTACATTGAGGTGTTATGGTGTTTCTCAGACAAATCCTCATATAATAATGACCAGTCAGTTCTTTAAGAGATGTTTGTCCACCACTTTGGTCCAGAAATAACTCGATGGATTGACATTTTAGTACAGACATTCATGGTCCTCAGAGGATGCATCTCTCTGACTTCATCTGGCACCATCATGTCAACATGTTGATTTACCCCCTACGTTGGTTTATTACCAACTAGAGTGCGATAGTATGGAGTCCTAAAACTGATAAGGTCTGCGGTTAACACAAGCTCAAGAGATTTTAACGCTTTGTTCCAAAATACAAAATATGTCAGTAAATATTTTTTTAACTTTTGTGTCTAAAAAAAAAAAGGTGGTTTCTAACAAGGGGCTAAATGAGACTTCAAAGCATCACACATTATTTACTCATGCAATCGTGGTGTAGTTCCATCGTTTTTTTCTTCTGCCAATTGCATCCATAATTAAAACAAGTTTATTTGTGAAGATTATCTTGCTAACCAAAACAAGTAAATTTCATAAAAGAGTTTTTTTTTTTTGCAATAATCATAAATCCTAATGAAAAACCTTGTGTTGAGGGAACGCGTGTGATGCTAAAGTCTGAGGATGGCATGCAAAAATATAACCCAGGTTGTAAAAATCTTCTTGTTATCCTTAATACTCACCAATGTTGCTGCATTATTTCCTCCTTTGTGACCATCAGGCAGGAGAAGGCAGATGTGGCACAGATGAGTCCACCTTCACCTTCATCCTGACACACAGAAACTACCTGCAGCTTCAGGCCACCTTCAAGATCTATGAGTCGGTAAGGAAAAAAAGCTTCTTATGAGTCTCTTATATTGTTAATATATAGTTATGATGATAACTTGTATCTGTCCTACAGCTTTCAGGAACAGACATTTTGGACACAGTTAACTCTGAAGCAACAGGAACTCTCAAGGACTGCTACATAACTCTGGGTATGTCATACTGTAAGTCTTCAACAGCCATGAAATATCAGTTATTGTAATAACGGCTGCTGCCTTTGTGTGTTTTAAAAGTCAGGTGTGCTAAGAACCCGCAGCTGTATTTTGCTCGACGCCTTAATGCCGCCATGAAGGGACTGGGCACTGATGAAGACACACTCATTCGGATGATTGTAGGCCGCTCCGAGGCTAGTCAAATGTCTAACTTATTTCCAAATTACGAAAACATAAATGTGCTTTAAAAGTATTTTTGGGCCATGTTAACGCTCAATCCCCAAAATAGCTATTAAAAAGGGATTTTCTTGTGACAGCAGTGTTATCTTGTCAACCCACAGATCGACCTGGAGACAGTGAAGGACATGTACCTGGAGAAGTACGATGTCACCCTGAAAGACGCTCTGGATTCAGAGTGTGGTGGAGACTTCAAACGCCTCCTTATTGAGATCCTGCACTAAAACTTCTCACCTTCCTCCTACAGGCCTTATTTAACCAATGTGAAACATTCTTTCCCCTCATCCTTCCTCCTCTTCTTTATACTCCTTATTACCCATCTTACTCATTCCCTTTGTGGACGTCTTTCTGACAGTCAGTTCTCATTGCAGCATGGACCAAAAACCAACTCATTATTATATTATACAGTGTTTTACAAATGATACATTTACATTCATAGTCTTTGAATACAATGTTTTTCCAAGGACATAACACTCAGTGGGACTTCTCTCAGTTGTATTCCAACATACAATGAATGTTATTCCTTTTAACAATACTATGGCAGCATTGTTGAACGTATGTGGAACTTGTGCAGCTGAGCATTTTGTTAGTGTATTTATCCAAATTAATAGTTTTAGTCCAGATCTTTATTCAGTCAACAGCTTGACAGTCTTTGTATGTTGTAGCTGTAGTTCACCATTTCAAGCGTATCCCATAGCTGTACACATTAAGAGGCTGCTGCTGCTCAACATAAATTATGTGACCGCTTATATTTGACACCTTCCTCATTCCTTTCATCATCCATTAACTTAACTACTATTTGCCTCAAAGATGCCTTTCATAATAGTGATGCAATTTACTTTTTGCTGCAACGTTCAACACTTAAGTGCCGAATTATCACGTTTGATCTCTGATATCTGTTTACACCAGAGAAATAATTATACATGAATATATTACTACCCTGATATCAAAAGCTTACACTCTTTTTAAGTATGCAGTATTTGGGTTTTTGTAACCACGTCCCTAAATACCATGTGGGATTTTTAACTGTTTGTAGTCTTATTTTTAGTCACAGCTAACATGCTGCCTCTCACTTTACACACTATTAGGCCGTTGCCTTTTTACGGTGCTCATATAATGTACTCATTCAGATTTATAACAGGCATATAACATACATCCATGTATGGAATTATAGCATAACTACTTTTATTTAAACCCAAGATTACAGTTATGTATTTGACTGATATATACAGTTGTATTGTCATATAGCAAATGAAAACAGTAAATTCTTGAAGTAATTGTTAACCTGTTGTAATGGCATAAAAGAAATGTGGCATACATATGCAGTAATAATAAATTGTAACTCTACCAAAAAAAGGTGCTTCTCTTTATATCCTGTAGGGGGCAGTATTTCACCACAAGCAGAATTGTATAGTGTGCCTTTCAGGAAGAAATTACAGTTGATGAAATCATCCATCCATCCATCCATTTTCGACCGCTTATCCGGGGTCGGGTCGCGGTGGCAGCAGGTTCAGCAGGCCGACCCAGGCTTCCCTCTCACCCGCAACACTTTGATGTCCCTATGATGAAATCATAGGGACATCAATTGTATAATCAGTATAATGTTGGTATTATTCTAACAAACTGTTTGCTCTGATGTTGAGACTTATTGTGTTGCCTACAGTGTCATGATATTTGGTTGTGGTGGCCTATAACCCAAGCCGTATAATTTTTTTTTTTTTTTAACATCTAGGTCAAAACATTATGATTTACTACAGAGCACAGAAAAAGTGGCATGCCTTTAAAAGCGGCACAAAACAGAGTTTAAAACAAGTGAGAACTGCTTCCAGATGAGGATTTCTCACTTTCTTTCCATCGCGTTCTACTCCTCCCTCGGTATCTTTCTTTCCCTTCATATTCCTTGATGTAATGGTTGTTTCAGTATGAAGGGCCAAATTTGGTGAACACTTGGTTTTTGCACATTCTTGCTTCTTGTATATCCAGTCTGTGCACCATATGCAGCCCGTCGCCCCTACGGCCACCTCGTGCTACACTTTGGCAGCCTGCCTATCGCTCTGGCTGAGTGCACCACACATGCCTGTTCGTTTAAGAAGAAGGTGGAGAGTGGAGATTCCATGCAGTGCATGGGCATACGCAGTGGCGGTTCTAAACGTAATTACGCCCCGGGCGAGACCCCCCTCCGAGCGCCCTAATGCAGCGTAATGGTTGGTGAGTTGTATCTTTATGCACTTTATAATTGTCTTCATGCTGGTCGTATTACGTCATATTTATTACGTCATATTTATTACGTCATATTTATTACGTCATATTTTGCGCCCACACCGTGAAGGCCGGTCCGCGAAAATATTGTCTGACACAAAACCGGTCCGTGGCTCAAAAAAGGTTGGGGACGGCTGCATTAGAGTATTGCTCTATAGCCCACAGCGGATCCCCCCGCCCGGGAGACCCAGACTCCCCCTAGAAAAACATTTCTCTCTATTACAACGTTTTCCAGATTTTTAAGTATATCCCATTCTGTGTTGTGGCATAACATTTTATTTCTTTTGGCTTTGGAGGCTGGGTAAGTTGGCAGGGAATTCTAAAAGCCATCGGATAATGTTTCTAGGTAGGACGTAATCATTAACATCTGTTTTTCCATCATGCATGCATCCAAAAGAACCTATGCCCTGCCTAAAGACACACCCATACCACTCCACACACTCATACACTTTTCTTTCCCTCCATCTGTGTTCTATTATCCAGAGTGCTAATGTGTAAGGGCAACTAGCCTGCCAGACAGCGCTCCACTCACTATCCTGTGGGGCCCTGACCTTTTTCTTTCAACGTTTATCATCGTCAGACCACCATAACTCACCCAGCAAGTCATCCATCTGCCTGGAGGTGCCTTTAATTTGTCTCGTGATATGCTCTCTTTCTCTGTTGTTACTCGACTCAGGTCTGCTTATTGTCTAGTTTCTGACAAATGTTTTTCACAATATTTAAGCTTAGTTCATAAACTGTGCTGCTTATGATTTATTCATAGTAGAATCTGGTCAAGCAACCTTGAACTAGAGAGAATTAGACGACTGGAGAGGGAAACGATTGTGTCGGCACTCTTGATCCCAGAGACTCCAGCACCTTCAAGACACAAACCTGCATAATAATGGCACTAATTCCCTAAAAGTCATGATTTATTGAATAATCTATAGCACACACTAACCTGGGGGTCATAGCTTCAAAGGCTGAAACAATAACATCGCTTGGTCTACTGGTTTTCATAGAACATATGCTCGGGGTCGTAATACGTGTTTTGATCGTGTGCCAAAGCGGAGCAGCAGGACATTAAGAATGAAGAGGGGCTGTCGGTGGACGTGCGTAGGAAGGCCATTAGGAGGTTAACTACCCGGCTAATATAATTTCAACTGTTTGAATTCATGAAAAATAACCTCTATTCTTTGATGTGTAATAGGAAACACCTGGCAGCTTCTGCCTCGAGCAAACCTGTTCAATTCAGTCTCCAGGTTTTTAACTGCAGCACAGAGGGAAAATCTAATGACAGGATTATTACTGTAAGATTATGATTATGTCTTCGAAATCGCAAACCAACACACTATTCATACTTTGTATGGCGAAAGTGGACGAAAGTTGACGTCACCCATTGGTTTGCGGTCTGCTGCTATTGTGAAGCCTTGAGTTTGGGATTTTGGCCGTCGCCATCTTGGTTCTTGGAATCAGAAGTGACACGAGAGGGTGATGGCTAAGCAAATTCAAACACTGAATAAGACATGAGACACGTTTAATGAACTGAAAACACAGCGTGAAAGGGTTAAAGTCGTAAGACAAAAACATATACAACTCTGAGACCACATTACGCCTTGGTATTCATCTATGCTACTTTAAATGGGACCATCATTTACTAAATGAATCATGCCGTATTGAAGACTTAAAACTACCGATTGAGACCATAAACTCAAGTATACAAAGTTTACTGAGGGAATAAATCAAGTGAGAAGTAGAGTAATCTTTTAGTCACACTTCTTCTTGCAACTAGAGGAGTGGCCCCCTGGTCGAGTCTATAGGACACAGTACGTTAGTATGCAATTTCAAGCACAAGCTATCAGTCTTGACATGGGAGATTTGGGATGGGACGAGTGCATCCCCATCATTACAACAAACCAGATTGACAATTTGTGATATATTACACAAAATAAGATGTGATATAAGATAATCCTTTGTTAGTCCCACAGCGGGGAAATTTGCAAATATTTCTCTCTAAATGTTTGCTAACACTCAGCACCTCTCATACAGTAGACCTAAACTAGCCAGACCAAGTTCAGCTTTAGAGGGAAAACACCTGAGTGTTTTTAATAAACTTTTGGAAACCAACCGCACTAAGCCCCCCGCGCCCATTCTCAGACAAAAAAAAGAGGACATTTTTTTTAAACGGTTAAGTACTTACGTAAACTCCGGAAACTCCGGTAAATTTGCTGCGGCGATCGTAACGTTTCACTAAAGCGTTAATAAGTACCCCTTAACAACGTTGGATTTCACTAACAGACACATTCTCGGAACCGTACGGGTTTGTGGGAGTCCTTATGAAAGAAATCCTGATAAACCCCCTATTAGTACCTGTAAAGTCACAAAACGGCCGGAGCTTTTTTTCTTTCTTTCTTTCCGGAGCACATTTCTGAGTCATGAAGCCTTCCTGATCCACCCACATTTTTAAAACTGTGTCATACAGCAAGTGCGGAAGCTGATGATCATTGCGGTACCCAGCATGCCCAAATCGGCCAATGTTTGCCCATAAAATAAGTAATCTTTCCATTTTTGAACTGGACAACACCACTGAAACTCCTTCCTAAAATGCCAATGCTTTGTTTTATTGCAGATTGTGATTATTTAGGTCCTAATCTTTCCAAAAAGGTGTCTTATTAGTATGTGGGCTGTTGTTAAGGCCCTGAACCATACAGTTTGAAAAACTCGGGGACCGCTCGAGGAGGCATTTCTTTTGGGAATCTGGCTCATATCATGCTGGGTGTTCATAAATATGATCAAAATGTGTTATTTTATATAATTTTTTTCATAATCTTTTTGTGAAAAAAAATGTATATTTTCCAAAAAATAAATTTCATACCATAAGTATTATAACTCATTTGGAGTTCATACGACTACTTGAACACAGGAAGAAAAAGCAGTACCCCAGATTGGGGGCATGGTTTCCAAAAGGTTTTAAGTGAGCAAGTGTGGGATTTGCTGCTAGCTTTTATCCAAGATGAAAAATAATTTAAAAAGTTTACTTGAATGACTGGAATCCATTTCTCACCAAGCAGAGTCCTGAAACAGAGGCAGCAGCAAAACTATTTTATTTGTATTCGATTTAATATAAAACATCAAATATACACTTAGTTGCAGTCTAGTTTGAGTAAACAGTAACTATACCTTAAGGTGTTAATATTTAAGATAGCGTGCTGTCTTTCCGGGACAGTTTAGTGTCAACGAGGCCTTGGTGAAACACATGATTCTCTTTAAGTCCATAACATGCAGAAAGTGGTCATTAAACAAGGCATGCACTGCAGTAGATATTCACATTAGAAGAATGGCGGCTAACATGAAACACATGCTCTTAAAAAACACACTCCTGAATGAAACCAGCACCAGTCAATCGCTTATAGTGACGGCAGAAAATACTGTAGTCACAGTGGGAATAAGCTAGAGGTCCTCTGGTGTCAACAGAGTAACTTAATTACATAAATAAAAGACAGAAGTACAGCACATGAAAAAGCTGAAAACTCCAGCGATCATTTACTTTGGAAGAAATGATTATTCCTATAAAATAGTAATACACACATTGATATAAATACAATGATTGATACGTAATGCTACTTTTTAAAATAAAAGTCATATTTGAGCTTTTTTTCTTTCTTTTTTTTACACGAAATACAAAAAAGTCAAATTAGCCATAGGCTACTCACTACAAAGCAGCTTAAAGGAATAGTTCAAATTTGAGTAATCAGGGTACCTCCAGGGTTGTCCAGGTACAATTTAAGACTTTTTAGGACATGTGAATACTAAGACCCCAAAAGTCTTATTGATATATTAATATAGTGCAGTAAAAAGTATGTCACAAACGTATCTCTGAGCTGTAGTAGAAAATAGAAATACTTCAAGTACCTCATTTTTTTTTTTATACATACAGTACTTGATTAGTTGTGCTTGAGTAAATGTAATTAGTTACTTTCCATCACACAATGCTAGCTAGTTCAGCTAACTGTATGGTGGTTTTAGTTTAAAGTCTGTAATACTGTGCCGATACCGACGTCACTTTATTTGCTCTGGCTGCAAGTAATCAAACTTGAACACTGGTAACATGGTTATTCTCTTCCTTTCCAAGAGTTGAGAGAAATTATAATATTGATAATTTACCACTCTCATATTTGTTCATTAAACATGAAGCTACAGCAGGAGACCATTAGCTTAGCACATAGGCTTGGAGCAATGGTAAGCAGCTAGCTTGGCATACAACTACAACTATGTTTCCACTTTTTCTTTTTGGATGGACAAGCAAGAGATTATACAATGAGCTAATAAATATACTATTTTGTTACATTTTAACAGAGATAGGTCAGGCTTGCTTTTTCTTCCTTGTCTCTAATCTTTATGCTAAGCTAAGCTAACTGTAGTTGTAGCTTTATATCTGACAGCCAGCTATGAGAGTGGTTTCAATAATCTTTTTTCAACTCTAGGCAAGAGAGCAATAAGTCATTCCCAAAATGATAAACTATTCCTCCAAAATTAAACCAATGAAACTACTCGATCGTATAAATTGCTTAACATCTGGTCAACTGAACTGGAAACCACATAAAACAACATGGTTATGTTTTGTCTTTCTTATGTTATGCTGCCACCCAGAGGATTGACATTCCACTTCCTGTTTGGTAGCTGATTTGGTTGACTCGTCCGCGTACGCAGTCCAGTGTGAAGAACACCGCTGTGCCGTTACGGACCTGGAAAGACGCCCGCAGGCTAACACTGGCCCAAAGGCTTCCCTCAGGCATCTGACCACCAACCTGCTGGGCCAGGGTGACAGGTCGCAAACCCTCTGCCTCCCGGCCTCCTCCTGACCCCTCTGGATCACTTCGCCTGAGAAGAGTTACCTTGATGAGGTTGCACGAGTGAATAAGTCTGAGATCTAGAGCCACACTGGCTGTGCCACTCTCCCTGAAGACAAAATCTCGTCTCTGATCTGTGGATCCCTTCCCTAGAAGCCCCATCTGGGACACCTGAGCGCTGGTCTGGCGGAAGAACAGCGGCTTGTTTCGAACCGCTCCTGAGGGAAGGCCGGTGTGAGACACCGAGGCAGACAGAGAAGAGGAGAGAGCAGCGGGGACCCAAACCAAGCTGAGGATACTGATGCCTGTCTCGTCGCCAAAGAACCGTACGTTGCACTGAGCAGGAGAGAGGATCTCAAAGGCCAGTGTGTCCCCAGGGCCAACGCTTGCCGCTCCAGACAGAGATAAGGAAGTGTCTCGATAGTGGACACCTGGTTTGAAGGTACGGCACAGCTCCATACCCGTTCCATTATGGTTGAGATACGCCAACATTTGGAAGCCCTCACTCACACACGCCTGGCCCATTGAGTACACGGCCTGCTGATACACAAAACGCACAGTACCACTTTCTGCAAAACGGATCCCACGGCCATCATGAGTCAGCCCCACCACGTAAGGGTCAGAGGTGGAGGTGGTGCGGAAGACTGGGCGATAGTTTGTGTGGTAGTACGCAGACACAACGGCCTGTGCTGTCATGGCAACAGCCCCGGTGTCATGGGAGAGCCAGAGGAGACTGAGCGGAGCTGCTAAAGGGCCGTACAGCTGCAGACCTTCACTGCTTTGGTTACAGTGGTCGCTTGCGCTCCGGAGAAAGAGGGAGATCATGTGCCCCGGGGCGACTTCTGCTACCCCGCTGATGCTGACGCTCTGGAGCAACCTTCCCTCCCGCTGCTCGACCCTGATGCCACTGAGGTCACGACCTTCAGAGCCGTCTGTATTGTTAATACGCAGACACAACTGGATGAAGCTCCGACAGCCGTGGCTCACAGAGAGGTTCTCATCCAACCAGACCAGACCGTGCTGCCTGAGCACCAGGCGCCCGTCCTCAGCAGACAGCAGACCTGCATCACCTCTTTCCTGGATGTGAAGCTGCACGCTAGGGAAGGCGTGAGCCAGGGTGTGGCCTTTAGTGCCAGGCAGCCTCACATCTCCAGACCAGGACAAAGAAAGGGCGCTGTCACCAGCAGCAGCATGGCCGGAGCAGATGGTGTCTGTGGTAAAGGTACAAGGTGAAGTCACGGGCTCTCCATCACACTCATTACAGGCCTGACACTCGTCCATGTCCGGGATGTAGAAGTAGCCGTGCCCACACATTCCTGAATTGGCTTCTCGCTCTGTCATGCCCTGGCACCTGAATCCACCTGATGAGATGGAAACAAAGAGCTAAGTCTAAAACTAAGTTTGGAGTTCAACAAATGCAAGATGGGCCAAATGAGACATTAAAGTTGTAATCAAATGCAGGCAATATTGACAAAAGTTCTCAGTAATTCATGTTACCTGGAGTGTTAAGACATTTCTGTTGGTCTCCACACATATCAGCTATTTCAAGGCATTCATCTCTGTCCTGTAACGATGAATACATCAACACTTTAAATCAATTTGAAAGCAGCGTGGATTAATACTCTAAGTCACCCTATATCCGTCTTCAGCTCATTGTTTTGGTTTTCCGGCCACAGCTTTATTTTTTGCATCACTCTCACCCCCCACATAAACAGCAGGCAGCTTTTTTCCTGCAAAACAACCCTCCACAAACCCCAAACCCCTCACGGCACCACACTGCACACACACAGTATCCTGTTTGCATGTTTCTTTAGTTTGTCTTCTCTGTCATGAATACTCAAGATGATTTCTACTCTAGACAGTATTCAGTGGTGAGACAGTGGTCACATCTGCTGTAACTCAGGGACCCACCAACACAAACTTTGTTTTGTCTCCCACTCTTTAAGCTAAAGTTGTGTCCTATTGTATGAGTCATGTTTATGTCCACGAGTTGAACTGTCATAAAGATAGTAGTGCTAACCTGGCATATCCTGTCAGCATGGACTGAACACTGTGCGGCCAGGAAGAAGCCGGCAGGACAGATGGTACATTTCTCACAGCGAGGATGACCGTTGCTGAAGCCACAGTACTCCTCAGGACCACAGCGCCCACAGGCCAGCAGGGAGCGCCCCACCTGGCGGCATCAAACATGTCATTGAACATCACAGTCAGGTCTGTACATCATATAAAGATGGCTATGCAGAGTAGCTAACCAGATGTAATATATTGCAAATAAGTCTTTTAGTTGTCGAATCCATTTTGCTAGTTGAAGTAGCCAAGACAAAGTATTTTTACTTAATTACTCGTGTTATTCTATAGTGCAGTGCATGCTTTTGCAAAAGATCACATTTGTTCCGAACTGATATAAGATTATTATTAGACATGCATTATGTTGTTTTCTATACACTATAATACATATGTACACCTTTGATTCCTGATTCACCTCCATCACGCTGGCCTCCATGTCCACCTTGTGCAGCGAGAGAGCCTGCTGTGCTTGGTGAGCTCTAGCCTGCCCACTCATGGTCTCCATGTGACTGTCTAGCTCCCCCTGGAGGTTCTGGAGAGATGTTTGTTTGATGCTTTCCATCATTGTGTTGTACTGGGCTTTAACCTGGAAGTAGAAAGAAGAAGAAAAAGCGCAAATTTTTTTTGGTATGATCCTGACAATAATCACCATGACTTATGTTATGAGTACACACATTAAAATACATGTATGATTATTCAATGCAGGCCCTATCAGTCTGCTCTGTGTATTATTGTGCTCCATTGTGGTGCAGAACGTCCCCTTCCTCTGATCCACACATGGAAAAGATCCACCACAGGGAGGTCAGCGGTCGGTATCATCTAACACATACAACTTCTGTAGGTCAGGTGTTTTCCATCCACCTCATCAACATAAATGTTTAATGCTTCTCTACTGCCCAGTAACCAACAACATCTCCTGCATCATCAATCACAGCAGCCTTACTTGCTCCATCTGGTCATACATCTTCCTCTGTTGTTCCAGTATTTCTCTCTGCTGGTTGACCAGCGTCCCCTGCTGCTCACTGAGGAGCCGCTGAAGCTCCTGGACCTCGTCCTGCTGGCCCCTAAGAGCCTCAACCAGCTTCTCCTGGCTCTTGGACAGCTGCAGATGCAGCACGAGAGCATCCTCTGAGGGAACCTCATTGGTCCCTGAGGCAAAGAAAGAAAACTATTACAATTTAAGAGATTATTTACTCACTGAGAAGGTCGTCGTTCATAGAGTCGTTTATCTATCTTTCCATGTTGTGGCTAATCACTTCTTACGGGTTTATACTGACCTGGTTTCATATCACATGTCAACTGTATCCATGCACCACGTTCCGACCCGAAGTCTGGAAGCTCATCCAGAAATTGCGCCGCTCTGTCTGTCACGTGCACCGGGGAAGAGTGTCCTCTCCCGTCGTCTCCTCTATGCGTGCCACAACCGTCTCCGACGCAAGGTTTGGGCTTCTGGCGCATCCGAAGAGGAAGTTTACATCCAATCCCTTTGCACTCCCGTGTTGCGCTGTCATCACTCGTCGGGCGGTGAGAGACAGTGGTCGCACAGGTCCCGCCGGCGCAACCGGGGTGGAACACCTCCGCCGTGATGGTTCTCGGATTCGTCCTTCTGGTGACATCTGTTCCCGCTGGTTGCGCAAAGCGTCCCTGCTGAGGTTGGATGATGCTGTATGGTGCCAGCGGCGCGCTCTGGGCTTGGTGGTGACTGAAGTGAGCATCCTGTTGGTAACTCGGGTAGACTTGTCCTTGCCTGGATTGTGCAGAGCTGTGAAACTGTTGTCGGGAATCCGCTGCCTCAGTGCGCCCCTGGCAATGCACTCCGACGCACGGTCTCCAGTCCTGCCCGGGGAAGCAGCGCGTCCCCCGGCAGCTCTCAGATACGCTCTTTGCCCCACTGAGTAGAGAGGCTACGCAGAGTAAAAATATGGTAGAGATCCGTGCCATGTTGCAATGCTGAAAGGTAAAAACAAAATCAGTCCACGGGTGAATGGTGGCCCCTTTTTGCGCATCAATCCTTCAGTCCTGTGGAGCTTGTTTGATCATGTCTTTAAGAGGAAAGAATCGCCCAAATCAATAACTTGATCTTGAACAAGTGGTTGCACAGACATTTAGCTTGTCTCCATTGCGCACACCGCGGTGTCTACCCCCGTTGCCCCTTCTGGAGATAGCTACGTCTAGCCCACATGTGGCGCTCACTGCTCCTAATTGGCAACAGGCTTTGCTCCTAGTCTTAAATTAACCCGTAGCTTTCCCGGACATACCACTCTGCAGAGTCACGCCATTCCTATTGAAGCTGTGCATGTGGTAGATATTTGGACTATTCTAATGGTATGTTTGTTCTCGCACTCCCGTGGGTCACTCACGAGCAGATGTACAGTATGTACAGTGACCCGAACTATATTAGGGAGCTCCAAATAGTGCAGTGGACTTTCAGATATTTATATTATGTTTTTTTTTCTTCACTTTCAACCTCATTATTTAAAGGGCATATTTGTATTTCTTTCTAACTTCTTCCCTTTCTTTTTGCCATATATTTTGATGACCGGAACAGCCCTGTGGGTTTTTTTAACAACCCCTGTCAGAATTAGAGTCTGCTTTATATGGCATCAAAGCTTTGGTCTATGTAGAACTATATTAGGGAGCAGTGGTGGACTCTGTGCTGTTCTGAAGCCAAACCTGCCTTTCCTGTAAAATGTAAACTTTATTAAAGTTTATTGCCACTCTCATTTCCCTTCCCTGACCGCACATGGCTTTGATTAAAGCTTTAACCCACATTAGAAACACTGTTTCTCCCTCTTCTCATTTTCTTGGCAAAACAGATCCTACTCTCTCACTCACACACACACACACACACACACACACACACACACACACACACACACACACACACACACACACACACACACACACACACAGTAGGTAAACCCTAGTTTGTTATAAATCTTCTACTTATAAACAGTCACATGATGAATATATTGAGTCGGAAACCTTTTGTTTTCATAAAGGACTGTTGATGGATGTACACTCTACAAGTACACATAAGGGACATGCTTACTAACTAAACTACTTACTTAAACTAAAGTGGGACTACACATGAGTCTGATACTGACAACTGTGTTAAAAAAGATACAGAACAAACGACTGGGAAACACTCACAACTTTGGAGGCTTTTAATGTGAAAATTCCCACATTTATTTTGTTGTCTGCACTGTTCATAGTGATAGTGTTATCATCAGTGACTGGCTCAATCTGCTGCAACTTCAACTGTGTTATTGTAGTCTACACTCAGTTGCAGGTTTATTCTGTACACAGACCAAAAATGAATGCAGTAACGTCCCACAATGCATCCTACTTCATGAAGGTTTTTGTTGAAGCCGTTTTAGAGAGAAGCTATGTCAACTTTAAGATCATTGTGGTGGCTGTGGTTTATGGTGCATTTTATAGCGAGTTGTTTCTGTTATTCAGCCTGCACTTAGTCAAAGTCAAAGTCAGTTTTATTTGTCACTTCTTCCATATTGTGCAAACATACAGAAGACCTGAAATGTTGTTTCTCAACTGTCTGAAAATAAAGTGAATAGTGCAACATTTAGAAAAAAAAAAAAAAAAGTAAAAAATAGACAACATATAACATATAAACTAGACAACATATAAACTAGACAACATATAACATATAACCAACATATAAACATATAAACTAGACAACATAGCATAAACAGCATATAAACATAGTGCAGAAACATAAAGTGAATAGTGCACCAGTTTAGAAAAAGTAAAAATAAACAACGTATAAACAGTGCAGAAACGTATAAACATAGTGCAAAGACATATAAACATAGTGCAAAAACAAATTAGACATATAACATATAGTGCAAAAACAAATTTGGAAACTATTTAAGTGTGCGTTAGTAGCAGCGGTCAGACAGTTTAGCAGCAGAGTCTAGATGTGGGAGTGGTGAGGTAGAGAGTTCAGAGAGTTCAGCTTCCTGACTTATTGATATAAATGGGGTGGACAAAATAATAGAAACACCAGTCAGTATAATTCAACTCAATTCCACAGCAACCCAAACTGCAGCCTCCAAAATGATCACACAGTTGAATAATTTTCCCTGCAGAGTGTCAACAAAAGTTGAGTTATTATAAATATATATATATGCTTTTTGATTTTCCCTTGCTAAGGCAAGGTGGTTTATTTGTAAAGCACCTTCCAACAGCATGGCAATGCAGAGTTTGTTTTACATTAGACAAAAAACGCTTAAATCCAAAAGGAACACAAGGCAAAATAAAAAAAGACACAACAATTTATAATTAATAAGAGAAAAATAAAGTAGTTGTCAAAACATGTGAAAAACAGAAGACTTAAACTGCAGTTACAATGCAGGGGGAGATATGAATACATAGTTGTAAATGATTCTCTTAAAGCACTGGCAAAGAGAAAAGTATATAAGAACTGGAGCAGACCTCAAGAGTCATGCAGGAAGTCTGCTGACATCACCAAACTCCCTTCACTTCACAAAAAGGTATAATATATCCCCTCCTGATATGTGCAACACAACTAACAGAAGAATATACAGAGATGTTAATCAATTATGCTCCATAGTCAGTTAAAATAGGGGGTGACACCAGCGTGGCTCTACCATGATTGTGTACTGTAAAAAAAAAAAATGAAATGAAGAGAAAAGACAAGCACATCACGGTCAGTAGCTGTGGCACAGCGCCTCAACATAAATAGAAAAGTAAACCTCACTCTGCTTCATTATAAATGCAGTTTAATCTACTTCCTGATATCACAGGAAGTTCAGCTAATATTTGCAGAGGCAGTGGAGGCAAAGTCACGTGCTCAAGTGGTTTCTTATAGACTGACCTCTGAGCGTTTTAGCACTCACACTCTCGATGATGCTCCCATGTGTGAAAGAGACAGAGAAGGTAAGAACTTCAAATGATAGTGAATGTTTATTTAAGGAAGTTTATGAAAGATAGATATGTATTATGGCAACTGTATAATAAATCGACATACTAATAGTGTGTATTATGTCAATATATATATATATATATATATATATATATATATATAATATTGACATAATAAAATATTAGTATGTCGATGAGAAGGGAGAATATATATATATATATATATATATATATATATATATATATATATATATTCTCCCTTCTCATCGTCTTTTAAGAGTTAAATACTTGAGCAGCCACATCAGCTTTGTTTAGGACAAACACATGTCCTCTCACAGCCGCCAGTGGATGGTTGTGCAACTAATTAGAAAACAGTAAGAAGCTCTCGATCACAAGAGAAGAAAAAACATGGTGGTTTACTGTCAACAGGCAATGCTTTCTGATTTCTTTCATGCATATAAGTCTCAATAAATCGCTTTTTGTCTTTTTGGCCCCTCCGCCTGTTGCTTGCCTGTCTGACTGTCTCCTGGCGCTTCCTTGTTTGGTTGACGTGTGAGACCACAGTGGGAGACAGCAGCAACAATCGGCCTGATGCCTGATGAGAGCATGGCATACATAAACAAATGGTGGTCTTGTAATGCATGCTTTGATGAGCACACTCCAGGGATCACTGTCAAGTACCATTGAATAGACATACCTATGTATAATAAAGAAGTGACAGAAACAGAAGTTAGGATTGACTTTCACACATGTGAGGCAGAAGTCCCAAAGGTAAAGTTCGCTTTCTTGATTAACAAAATTCACTTTCATATGGAAGTAATACTTAGTCTACTACCATCCTCTCCACTTCCCCCTCCACTTCATTACAGTATAATGGATGGTCTGTTTACTGTTCAGCATAAACACAGAATGAGACTGAACAGCACAGGAAGGACTGTATAATGTGTATATATATATATATATATATATATATATATATATATATATATATATATATATATATATATATATTTGTCCAACACATCAGACTATGATGCTTCACTGTGGTCACAGCAAAGACGTGACAAGACACAGGCGCCAATCCTTGCTGGATGTAAATCTTACCACCAATACTGCCTCTACATTTGTTGTTCCCAATTTAAGTGTACTGATCCTTGTTTCTAAACAAGCTGCTGAGACTTTACAATGTATTATTATTGATAACCACACATAGCAGAGATGCACAGAGCTCATTCTTCAGTTTGCTTTTCAAGCTGCTCAACATGCAAGATGTATTATTGACCCTAAAGCTGGAAAGGTACCGCCTTCATATGGTCAAACCCAGACTTCCATCAAGTAAAATGAAAATGTTTAATTTCAATGAAGCCCTCTTTTTTCCCCCAAAATTATCAATATTAATGCAAAGAATGGGATGTACCTTGGTTTGAGCCTTCACAGATTAGTGAATAGGCACATTTAATTTACAGAATTTCAAATGTGCTAAATGTATCTTTTATTTTTAGTTAACAAATCTGAAATAAGTAGTCTTCATGTTAAGATATGTTGCCGTCACCTCACATGCTGTCTTTCAACAAAATAAGAGAAAGTAATAACCAATAAATCAGTAAGTGGAATGTGGCCCCAAATTATGCAGATTTGAGATTTGAGATACTCTTCAGTGAGGCACGTTTGCTTTCTCCACCTTTGACACATGTAACAGAGTTAGGGGAACTTATCTCTATTCTCCACCTCGCTCCACAGTTTACTGAAGATGACGGTCATTGGTTTACTGGTGATGAAAACAGCGTGTGCGACAGAACAACATGGAAACTATTTTAACCCGCCACACACGCTGAAATAGCAATGACATTGCAGATCAGTGTTTGTAACTTTGACCATTCTTTCAGTTTTTTTCTTCCTGGAGTGATCTCTCTTTTTGCATATTGTTTATCTGTTTTTACAACTGTGACAGACACATCCAAACTGTATATGTGCATGGGCATGCATGTGTCCAAGAATGTTTTTATCTCCATACCACAAAAATGTTGTTATGCAGGCCTTTCAATAGAGTTTATTTCCTAACTTGTCTGCTAGCTGTATGACAAACTACTCAACAGATGGTGCCAGTAGAAACTGAATTTAAGCTGAACTGAAATTATGCAATGTTTTTCAGTTCCTGATGCTACTGCTTTAGTCACTTACTACACTGTGTTTAATCCCTGTATTGCAGCTACAATCTAAAATGTTTTGCTGTACCATTCTTAGATGGACGACATAGACGCCATGTTCAGTGACCTGCTTGGAGAGATAGATCATCTCTCTCAGGTGAGTCATACAGCAGCTGCTGTGTGAGCTAAATGCCAATTGTTAATTGAGACAATGTATAACGTACAACTGAGGCTGGTTGGAATCGCTTTGTTTTGTAGGTAAAAACAAAGACATTTAAAGGTCCTACAAAGGCATTTGGAGGTTTGTTTTGGAGGTATATTGTTAGAAACCTGGGCCCTATTCCTCGTACCTGGCTTACTGAGTTAGCTGGATAATGTTCAGGATAAGATGACGCATGTCAGGCTTTTCAGTTCCACAAAGCAAATGTGGCAAGATTAGGTTTGTGCCCACAGTCTTCCGGACTCGGAGGACACTCAGGTTCCTTGTACGTAATTAGGCGGAGACGTGGTTCCAGTACAATGAACAGTCTTTATTGTAATCACAACGTTCAATAATACTATTAAATACACTCTACTAATAAAAGAGCCGTTAATAAAAATAAAAAAGGAGTGTAGGGCTGGGACTGACCAGGGGCGAGTGAGGTGGACCCGCACAGGTGAGGTTCCCGAAAAGAAAAGAAAGCACCCCGATCACACGTGTACACTCACAACACACGCACACACAACCACACGTGAGGGTCCTGGACCAGGGGTACCCTAAAACACACCACACGAAGGGAGACCCCAACACCCGGAGGCACCACTCCCACCACCTTGGTTCTCCAAACAAAAGGAAAATAAAACAAAAGACGAAATCAACCAAAAGACAAATAAGAAACAAAAGACAACTGAGAAACAAAAGACAAATAAGAAACAAAAGACAACTGAGACCAGATGTAACCTAATATAAAACACACAGTAAATGGGCTCACTATAAGAAGTAGTTCTATAAAACAAGGCTGCTGGCGTCACCCACACGAAGCGGGGGCGCCGTGCTTGTTCAGCTCCGCGCTCGGTCCTGTAGGCCAACACAGTAGGCCGACACAGCCGAAGCAGTCACCTATGTGCAACCCAACGTAGTTCAACTGCGGTCGGTAAACAGTGCCGTATACAAAACACAGCGTAGGCGAAACCCACCGCAAGCAAAACAGCAGCGCTTCCGAGTTGAGCCGGCTAGCGGTACACACTTGGTGGCAGCGTTCCGCCCGACCCAGCCAACAGTCGCCTATGATCAGGGATGACATCAAATCAAATAATAATAATTCACCCCTAAATTACATGACTTAGCACAAGGAAGTCACCTACCGATCAGGCAAGAATTCCAATCTGCTCCAGAAGGAGGCAAGAGGCCATATGATGATGTCACCGCCGGCTATATAAGCAAGACGAGTTACAAACATGTCACCATGAGACTATAAAATCAGGAGTTACTCTGAACTCACCAACACCGATCTACAGGTGAATCTCCTGTGCAGGAGGAGGGGAGCCCAAGAGCGTCTATGACCATGGCGGAAGTCCAGCAAACCGGAACACGCGTTTGACGTCAGGGAGGGAACCAACGGAATCCCCGTCACCTTTATAGGATGCCCGCCCACCGTGATTGGCTTGTCGTTAACGGGATGCGCCGAGACCCAGCAAATAAAGCTCCCTTCTGCTACACAAGTTTGGATAAATCACCATAGCAACACATCGAAATCCCTTAACCTGCTCCAGGGCAGGTTTACTGAAATTCACTGGATAAGCTGGCCACTCCCACCGGACAATCAAGGCAGCTCCCTTCCTCATTGATGAAGGAGCGATATTACTTATATTAGTTTTATAGGGAGATAGTTCTTCCAGATCGCCAAGATCCGTTCTCACATCATCATGACTTCCTGTACGAGCGCTATCGATTCTGCCGACAAGGAATCATATATTTACAAGACCTTCTCGAGCCGTACATTGAACACCACAGGCGCAGCAGAGCATCGCCTGGATCACATACTATGCAGACTAGATCACAGTGTCTCACAGACTAGATCATAGCCTTGAGCTTTTTTGGAAGTGGTACATGTTTGTACTGTGTCAGCGATGTGGAGGACATCGGGAAAGCCCTGCATGGCGTGCTGTTTGTAACGTTTATTTAGCGCTTAAGAAACTTATGGATGTGTTGAAAGCACTCATAATTATATGACAGTGTTATTAGTACACCATACATATCATTATTGTAGAAAATGATTAAGGTGGACTCATGATAAGAATTCAGAGAATCACACACAATTTCTTTTCACTAATTCAATTGATTGAATTTCTGATTATGAATAATACATACATACTGATCCACCCATACACATATTCAGACTCCTAGTTCATATGGTAATCTACACATACATGTATATACACATATATGATACATATGCGCATACAGTACATATATCCTCACAAGTATATACTAATTTGTATACTACTGCCAGCAGGCACATTTAAATAGATATAATCTGATTGATTTGGGTGATGAGGCACTTCAAATTAGCCGATACATTTACGCATTTAACACTTATGCATTTGTCTGATATTTTGCGATGCTTATGTGACTCTAGCCCGACCAGCATAGGCGGTGTTATGCTGCGTTCACAAGAGGAAGTGTTGCAAATATTCGCTACATTTTGGATGTGAACGCACCATTAGACTTTGCCATGATCATCTCCTGTCCCTCCACGGAGAGAAGGGACGCTCTTTCTCTGATCTTATTTGCCATTGTAGCGTTTGAAGACCATGAAATCTGTGTTCGACTCTTTCACCTTTTGAAGAGGAGCGTGCGCGCGCAATTATCCAGATGACTGACGTCTGGTTCGAATGAACGAGACTGTTTAAGGGCGGTTCAGCCTTAGAGAAACCGACATCTGACGTCAATCATCTCGGTAATTTAAGACGGATAATAGGACATTTGATCGACTTTGTTGAACCAGGTACGAGGAATGGGGCCCTGATGATGGCGCTTTGTAAAGTAAAGGGGTCACACAAACAATACAGTTTATCTTAATTAATGTCTTTACAAAATACCTTGTGGTGGTGCTAGAAAAGTCAAGGGATCATCCGAGTCATGGTGATTCATCCTCTGAGAACCATGAATGTCTCCAAAAAATGTCATTGCAATCCAATCATCAAACAGTAGTCAAACTGGTAGACCATCCAACCCGAACTGCTGCACTTTGTGTACAACACATCCCACAATGCATTAGTAAAATCCACCTGGAATTGTGAGAAACAACAGTGGGATATCAAACATCTTTGGTCGCATTCTTTCTCCAAACATGATCAAATGAGTTGAGATTACACTTTAGCCAACTGTTCCCATGAGTGCTTTTGAAGCAGGAACAGGTTACAAGAAGTGAATCAGAAGAATCATTCAATGTTTAACTCACTAATCTGGACATTATCTGATAACACATGGCAGTCTTTGTTTTAAAACTGAAGCATCAGACAGAGAAGTGTGAGGCGACGCTGAGAAGTGAAGTCATCACATCTGGATGGGACTGTAGGCGATCGTTGCAGATTCCCTTAAACACACATAAGCTGCTCATCATCGACTCGCCAAGAAAAACATTACACTCTTCTAACTGATGCAACCCTGAGGCGCAATTCATTATTGTCCATTTCAGATCTCTTTATGCAAGCTAAATGAGTGCAGCCCTGAGAACGGGATCAGTCTGGAACATTACATCAGCCATACTAGAAAAAGCCTCTATGTGTCACTCACTTTGGCATGCATCCTCTTGGAAAGCCATCACACTGACAAACAACACTCCACAGACTATCAACAGAGTTAGCAGGAGAAACATTTTGATTGAAGCATGGATCCTCTCAGAGTCTGAGAAACAAAAGGATTTAAAGTGATTCCTCTCATTGCCTTGATTGGGTTCATTCTCTGCTTTACTGCCTTGGAGCCAGAAGACAAAAAGGAGTTTTGTCTTACCCGTGACTTTAAGGACTTTGGAGGTGTTATTTAAGCAGCAGCTCCAGCATGATCAACATCACAGTTTAGAAAAATCAGTATTCCTTGATGGACTGGTGTATGATATATTGTCTGTGAAGAATCTGAGTGCAGTATATCCTCTAGGAACAGCTTAAAAACAGAGCATAATAACAGGGCGGGAAACTATCACTGATAAATAACAGATCATGTAACATATTTAAACAGTTCGGAGCAGTTCAAGGACAAATATAGCCCACATAACCTCTGTGTAAAATGTATTTAAAACCAACCAATGGAATTAAATAAACATTTTCACAAAATACAACTGTTATTTCTGGGTGCTGTGAGCTGTTGTAAATTGACCATCTCATTGCTTCGTTGCAGAGTTTATTGCCTGCAGAAGTGGACCCTGACTCACAGACAGACAGCAGCTTCTCCATTGGCTTCACAGACCTAAATGGTACAGTAAGTGCTCGTTCAGATAAGGATGCTCTCATCCAAAGCAAGAATAGTAAATAAAGCTGCAATCTCCAGTTCAGCAATGTTACAGAGCTAAGAGTCACACTGCCCTGGCTGAAAGTGTGATGTAGAGGTGGGGGAGATGTGAGGCACTCTGTCAAGAGATTTTGAGAGACGGGGAGTGACTGTTTTTTCTTGCACC
Source organism: Myoxocephalus aenaeus (assembly GCA_038501785.1). NCBI lineage: Eukaryota > Metazoa > Chordata > Actinopteri > Perciformes > Cottidae > Myoxocephalus > Myoxocephalus aenaeus. Next base: position 2,963,323 of record JBAMJR010000162.1, read on the forward strand.
AGAAGGTCACGCCAACCTCTAGAGACCAGGAGAGATAAAAGTGGACATATATTAGTTTGGGAAATACCCTAATGTTGTTGGGATTTAGATAGACAAAAAATACTTTAAAATAAATCGACTTTGCCTTGTTTAGATGAGAAGATTGTTACCCCTCTCATGTCTGTATGTTAAATGTGAGGCTACGGCCAAGAGACAGTTAGCTTAGCTTAGCACAAAGCCTGGAAACGGGGACCCAGCTAGTCTGGCTCTGAGGATCTTGTCATCAGTGTGATGTTGAGGGATTGAACCTGGACCGGTACCTTTATAAGACCTCTTCCCTAACATTTAGGGCCACAACTGTGCCCTGATCTCCGTACAGAGTCTCTTAATGAACTGGAGGACCACGACCTGGATGCTCTGGTGGCTTCCCTCGGGTCAAGATCCACCACCTCAAATGGGCGACTCCCCGCAGATCAACTGACCAGCAGCTGTGCAGCAGCTTCAGCAATGGCTCTGGAACCTGAGCCAGGAGCTGCCTTTCCTCCACCATCGAACTCTGCTGAATCATCTGAAGGGCTGCGCATGGTAAACGAGAATATGTCACTGAACATAAAAAATATAGTTATAATGTTATGAAAATACTAACTGATCACCTCTTCTTCTTATTCTTCCAGAGCGAACCCTGGACAAAAGCAGAGAAAATTAAACTGGCTCTGGAGAAGCTGAAAGAAGCCAAACTTAGGAAGGTAAGTCAGCAGCTTTGTGTGTGTGTCTTTCTTAACAAAGTAGTCCTACAGATAAAGGTAAACGCAGCATGCTGCCTCTCCCAGTTGATAGTCAAGGTGCTGATGAGTGACGGCAGCTCCAAGACACTGATGGTGGATGAGAGACAGACTGTCCGAGAGGTTTTGGACAAGCTGTTTGAGAAGACACACTGTGACTGCAGCATTGACTGGAGCCTGTGTGAGACCAACCCTGAGCTGCAGATCGGTGAGATGAACATGTATATGCTGTGCACACACACACTCAGACCACATGCAGACAATATAGCACATGCCAAAGGAAATTCATTCACAGCGTCTCCAAAATTAATTCGCAGTCTTTCCAGGCTGTTTTGAGCCCATGTTTTCTCATCATTGCAGAAAGAGGATTTGAGGACCATGAGCACTTAGTGGAGCCCCTGTCTGCGTGGACTCGCCTCAGTGAAAACAAAATCTATTTTGTTTCAAGACCTCAGAAGTATTTGATGTTCACTGACCCTCAGGCGAGTACGAGTTTTCTTCTTTCCAAAGTTTTATTGCAGTTTAATGCTTAGTCGGTAAATGTAACTATGCTTTTCTCACTCTATAGGTATTTTACATGTGGAAAAAGAAGAAAGCATGTTTGAGTGGGATTAACGAGCAGGCCAAACAGCTCTTACTCAAGGTCAGTAACATTACCATACCGTATTACTGTAACTAAGTTGCTGTGTATCATTTCCCAAATTGAAGATGGTCGAAATTTATAAAACCTTTTGAGCAGTTTTGATCATGTGTCCTACATTCTATGGGGTCCGTATTTAAGAAAACATAATACATTGGTAGGCAGATTAAACCCGGCTGTACCACCCGCTGACACTTGCAATCTTGTTTTAACTCCTGAACTGCATTGAGAATGTAAAATTATGGCTGGCAAAAAGCCGAACCAGAATAAAACTCATCATTTACCTTGTAGACCCTGCAGACTACTCAGAAACCACAATCAATACTTTTGGACTCTGTTATGAAAAGCAAGTTCCCATGCAAGAGATATTTGGTTTATAATTTGATAGTCTAATCTAAATAATCAACTCTGTTATCCACACCAGCTCTTCCATCTTAAATCACTAAAGCACTTTGGTCAACGTTTGTTGTTTGAATATGTGCTTCATACTTCTTTTCTTTTTTTTAAAGTTTTGCATGTTCTTTTTCACCCTGCAGGAGCATTTTGGAGGTTCCGCTCTGATTGTTCCTGATCTTGAGGGCATGCTGTACCTAAAGGAAGATGGGAAAAAACTTTGGAAACCTCTCTACTTCATACTCAGGGCCTCTGGCATTTACTATGTACCCAAAGGAAAGACAAAGGTATGGCAGATCACATACCTTTTTATGATGAAAAAACATAATAATCAAGACAACAGGTGGGAGATTCCATTTAGCAATTTGCGTGTTGAAATCACCTCTCGACACAAAGCCTCGAGAACATTGTCATGAAAGTGAAACTGGTAAATACTTATTTGCATTGTACTCACTTTCTTACTATTCTTACAAAGCTTTAAGAAATAGTTTAACATCTTGTGAAATGCCTCACGGACCACAGCTAGCAGTCAAGTAACTTGTCTTAGCAAAAAGGCTAAGGTTGAAAAAAAAAGTAACAGGTTATAATTGTTTGTTTATTCCTTAACAAAAAGTTGTGGTTTTACACCAAGCTATTGTTTCTCCATGCTTAGCTAACATTAGCTAAACTAACAGACACATAGTCCCACACATAATCCCCTATAACACACTTTTTAAAGTAGAAAACTAACAAATATAACATGTTAATTATGATATTTTAATGTAGTAGTGGGGATATTTTTTCTTTCCATTTAGACAGAGTTAGCCTATTCATTCCCCCTAAGCTAACCAGCTGCTACATATTGGACATGCAGACATGAGAGTGGTATTGATATTCTCAACTATAACTCATGACAAAGTGCTTTTAAAATGCATTGGTGCATCTATAGGCAATGTTGACAAATGGCGTCAGGTCGTTCATGTAGTCTATTAACAACTGTAGAGTTGAGAAAATTAGAAGAAAAAAACGTGTTCGGCATTAAGTGTGGTAGCAGTACTTATACAGAGAGACAAGAGGTGTTGTTCTCTCTGTGAAGTCCATGATGGCTTACATCTGAGTGCCCAAGCGCTGCAGAGGGAAAAAGGCAAGAGAGATCGACAGAGAAATGAAGATGGACAGTGTGAATTGAGGCCTCGGCACTGTTAAAGAGCAGCTAGTCATTCTGTCACTGAGACAGAGAGGAAAAACGCCACCCAGGCAGACAAACTCTAAAAAAATCATCCAAGAGGAACAAATAGATGGAGGGCAAACTGTGCGAAGCAGATGTGCAAATCGCAACCAGAGTGTTGCAGGAATCTTCTGAGGTCAGGACACAAGAACGAAGCAGAAGAAGATCTAGAAAAGATAGTTTAATAGGCAGGGGAAATAGAAAATGCCATATCAGACACTAAAAACCCACAAAAAAACCAATAGCTATTATCATAAATGAAGTAGAGAGAATAATGGTACTGTGATCCTCAAGCAGGCCGAGTTAGAGATAAGGTAAGAGATGAAGAAGAAAAGTGGACAAAGGCGTGAGATCAAGTAAGGAAACATGAGGGAGCAAAAAAAAAAGAGAAGTCATCCTCTTAGGGTCACTTCTACTTCCAGGAAGCTTCTCTTTGTAGTTTCCAGTAAGCCACAGCATCGCTGTCAGTGTGGTTTCTTGTAAACACGATGTGTTTCAAATCAAAAATGTAAGAAATGTTGAAATGCTTAAGAAAGAAAAACAAAATATTTCCTTTGACATGAAGCTTCATTGTGGACTTTCTTTGAAAGTCAAATGAAGACGAACGTCCTTACACTGAACTGCTTTCTCTGAAATGTCTTCATTTTTAACTACCGACCGTAGCCCTTTATTGGGCACTCATTGAAATACTTTGAGAGGGAAATTATCATATATGGTTACTTGCCCGAAAAAGGGATAAAATGAGATTGAGAACATGTAATTCATCTACACAACATGATGACAAAACAGTGGAACAGCATTTAGACCACTCCAATGTATGCTACCTTTTAAATATCACTGTAGATCTATTCTGGATTAAGAGTTTTTTTATTTTAAAAATATTAGATTGTTGATTACCATGTTTACGTTTGTGTATAAATTAGCTGTGCATAACACATTTACAGGATAACCAGAGACTACTTTATCATAGAAACACCTACATTACTACAGTATAAATAGTCTACAATATTATCCACATAATAAGATTTCTTCTACCAGTCAGTGTGATGATTTGCTATGTTCTCTGCCCGGCAGGCTATCAGTGATCTCGTCTGCTTTGTTCGTTTTGAAAAAGTCAACATCCACACCACCAACAACTACAAACAGAAATACAGAGCTCCAACCAACTTCTGCTTCATGCTGAAGGTAAGCTCAAACAAAAGTTGAATGAGGTAAAGGCATTACAGAGAATATTTCTGTAATGTACCTGGTGGATAATTTTTAATCTGTGTGGGGAAAAAAGTGGTCCTTTGACAAGAGAAGACAGAAAAACTAACGCTGGCTGACGTCTGAAACTATAAATAACAAACAGCACCTATTTCTGGTTGGGGCGACTGCTATTTTATTTTTTTATTCCTTCTTAAAAATTCCATCTGTGTGGTTTTTACCGTTTTAAGAATCAAACCATGTCATATTCATAACTTGATGTTCAAATTGAGCTTGTGCACTTTCAGATGATTTACTAGTAGATACATATATTTTGTTCTGCTGTTAAACAGTCCCCCAAAACACAAACAATCAACCTTTTGAGAGCTGTAAAGGTTTCTGGTTCTTTATCATCATCCTGCACTCAAATCATCTGCATTAAAACAAAAAAAGGTTGTGATTTTAGGCGGATGGATCTACTAAGTTGTACTATACTTGTTGTGGAGAGACAATAGACTACATCAGAGCCAGAGGTGTGCCAGTTAATGTTTAAATAAAGCTGTGTTGGGCACTCACGGGCCTTTCACAGTATGACGACACTACACTTGGAGGCCCATGCCGTTTAGATTAACAAAGCATTGGAGACAGGAGAGAGAACATGGGATGGAGGAGAGAAGCAGTCAGTTGGGGAGAGGTTTACCAGGGTTTAACATCTTGGTGGTGAATATAGACTTTGCAGCCCTTTGTGGTATTTTATCATTTAACAAAATGTTTAATTTAAGCAAAAGGTACGAATGAACTTGTGCTGCTGCTGGTATTGTGTGTGTGTGTGGTGTTGTTGTTCCATTTGAAGGTGACCATGGGCGCCACTGCGACCATGGCGTAGTGCTGAGCAGGGGTCGTCCTCCAATCAGAGGATTGGCGGTTCGATCCCCGGCTCAGATAACCCTAAATTGCCCTCGTAGCTGTGCCTACGGTGTATGAATGTTAGATAGTCCTGATGTGGCACCTTGAATGGTAGCTCCTCTCATCAGTGGGTGAATGATTCCTATCTTCAAGTTCAATATTTTAATAAAATTGTCCATGCAGTAGACAGTTGGTCCAACAGGCAGTTAACAAGCAAACAGTTGACAGGTAACTGGTAACAAACTGTAGACAGCAGCAACGACAAACCAAGAAGGAGCTCAGGAACTGAGGTGGTATGAATAGAGACTGACTAGGGAAGTGAGAACAGGTGACCAGGAGGTGAGGTGAGTGCAGGCCGACTGAGAGACAAGTGAAGCTCGTCAGGACAGAGCAGACAATCAAAACGGCGGGAAAACTCACAAAAACAGGAAGTTAAACCAAACGTGACACATGAGGAGTGAACTTCAAAATAAAACAGGAAACAAACTATGACAAAAACCCCAGCATCATGACAGTGAGCACTGTTAAATCACACCATTTCCACTATGGTGCTTTCTGGAGTACAACACTTTGGTTACATCAAACATGAGCGTCGAGCGAGAGCGAGGCTGAAGATAACGAGAGGAGGACGTTACACAACTGCACTCCTACGCAGCAACAGATAAAGAGCAAGTTGTCAGGTTACACAAAAAGTGTTGCTGGCAACGCTTTGTCATTTTGAGGGGAAGTGAGATGACTGAAGACAAACCAACAAACCTCAACTAATTGACTTGTGAGTGCATTGTGTATTTCTGGCAGCTTGTTGTTATTTCTGAGAATTGCTTCTCAACCGTGTGAAACTTGACAAAGCAACAAATGAATATAGTGTTTGTAATAACTGTGCTGTTTTTTTCTTTACCTAATAATAAAAAAAGTTACATCTAGGATTTCTATTATAGATTCAATTTAACTAATCAAGTGCCACATTCCCAGTGGAAACATGTTTTTGGTCCTGTTTTAACAGTTATATCCGTCATGAGTGAGGTTCCACAGTGCAGCAGCAGCTTGGTATCAGCTGCCCCCTGCTGACTCGTACGTGTACTACAAATACACAAACTGGCAGCAGAGATGCATCAGTTTTGACCATTGTATTTTTTTTATTATTATTATATATATATATATATATATATATATATATATATATATATATATATATATATATATATATACATATGCCTCTCTCAAGTCCCCCTAACTTTACAGAAGTGGAATACTAAATCAAGGGAATGGCCCTTTACCCTCACTGTTCTCTTTCCCCAGCATCCCTGCATCCAGAAAGAGTCACACTACGTCAAGTTCCTGTGCTGTGACGACGAACACATACTGTTGCTTTGGGTAAACTCCATCAGAATAGCCAAGGTCAGATTCAACACTGTCAGTAACACAAGTCACTTTAATGTGAACAGTTCAATGAGAAATATATTTTCAATTCAGCTAACATTTTGGGAATTTAATGGACAGAAATAGCAAATATAGACATTTCATCTCCAGCAAAGTATGTGTCTTCTATCTATGTGTTCAGTATGGGACTGTTCTGTATAAGAACTACCAGGCTGCAATGGAGAGAGCCTCCAGTTCGCAACCTCTTCACTCTGCTGCACACAAAGGTGAGTGCACACTTTACAACAGTAGCTGCTGTAATCTCTTAAAAGCTTTGCATTAAGCAACTTAAAGTAACATTTCGCAAAGTTGTAGTAAGTCTAGACTGCAGTGACTCCTAAGTGTTGGAAAATAAGGACTAAGATCACTATGATTCCCTCGCTCAAGCCCTGAATCAGCCAATAGCAGGCCTCCAATGGCGGTGTGCCAATCATAAAAATTAAATAAAAAAGTCCCTGTGGTATACAATGTTGTGTATTTTTAGATTTTTTTTTACTTTTCCTTCCAAAACAGAACTCAACCTAAAAGTTAAACATGTGCATGCATGGTATTTATTCTTAACTCTAATAAAAGCAAAATGACACCATTCTGAGAATTCTGATATACTTAAGACCAACATTTTTTTCTTGAAGCTGTTTTACATACAGGCCCAGGTCAGAATACAACTGCTTTTGAAAAACAATGGAGAAAACTGGAGGAAAGCAGGAATTTTCAACCAAATAAGATATAGGAATATCACTATTAAATCTGGAATTCATTCTAATTTGTCTTTACAGACGGAGACAGCTCACAGCCAGATGCAGCTCCACCCAAAACCACAAATGTTGAGGACTATCCACATGAGCCACCACCTGACTTCATCCCTCCTCCTCCTCTTGGACTCACACACGATTGAGACACATCCTCCCCTCCTTCAGCCTGGATTAAGCCTGTTTAGTCTCCCTATGCACATGTCTGGACAAATGTGCCAATATGTTTTCAGTAATATACCCTCAAGTGTAGCAGTAGCGTTACATGAATATGATGCAATAGATCACATTTTTTAAGTATACTGATATTTAAAACAAATGCGAGGTATACTTTCATTCAGCTTTACGACACACAAATCACACACTCGTGTTCATTGTTTCAATGGGCTGTTTATTAAAAAAAGACTGTACATAAATTTCAATGAACACATAATATTTACAAACTGAGAGAAGACAAATATTGGTTTCTGTTCCCATGAACACTTAAGTTACTGATTTTTTTTCCCTACCCACGTTTCATCATTAAGAAAACACACATCAGAGAAAGGCGCCTTGACCTGTGATGCCCTGAAATGCGAGACGTTAAGTGGTAAACATTACAAAGTCATCAGTGGTTGTCTCATGATTTCTCTATGAAAAAAGTATAAATTAATCCTTTACATACAAACTGCTCGCGGACGTTCCTCAGCAGTATCCGACACAAAAACAAGTTGAATGCAAAGCTAGAAATACATTAGGTAGAAAAAATTGTTTTCTCACAAAAAATTACCTTATGATGGAAAAAATACAATCAAGAATGGGATGTAGTGGCGAATCAGTCACTGTAACGATGTTTAGCTATTTCTGTTGCACAGAGCTGAATGAATACTGTTGATTTGCGTCTTTGTCTGTGTGGAAACCTCTGGATAATAATCTCCTCACAACATAAGGAAGTCTGTATCCATTTCAAAATAAAAGTTTGTGTTCAAAGCCTGTTATTCCCAAAGTGTATATGATTGTGTTTATGGGGATTGCTGAAAAACATTGATTCTGAGATAAACATTAGCTTCAATATTGGACAGCGGTTTTTACTTGAACCAACAATCACTTTTCAAGAGCAGGCATCTTATTTAGCAAAAAAAGTAGCAGAACAGAAGTCTCCATATCGTCACTGTTTTTAAGACCTCGGGATTACAAATCATTCCATCACTGCAGTTAGCAGATATCATTCATATGTAGCACATACTTGTATCTGTATCTGTGTGTAGATCGACAAAAACAGACTGTAAGTAGCAGACAGGATCTAGCTATAGCACATTACTGATGGGTGGCCTACATTCACTGAAATACAGAGGTGATTGAAGACGATTACAATCAAATCTGATAAATGTTCATCCTCTGGAACGAAGCAATGCGACTTAAATCCCCTTTAACACTTCTACAGTATTTAAAGCAGTCTTGGTTTGAGGTTGTTTGGGTTGGTGATTACGGTTATTGAGCACCAATGTGAAGAACCACACCACTGAAAGAACGGACAAGTGTAAAGGTTAGTTGATACGTCTGGATAAAAACCAAAGCATCATTAAGTCATCACAGTTGTTGATAACTAACCAGTGCAGCTATTCCAACACAATGGAAAACAACATGAAAACACACCAGTTAGTCCTTCCTCTGCTTCTCGTTTGGAAGCAATCTCTGCTACAGTAGCTGGACAGCATCACCGAATACAGTGACAATGATCAAAAATGATATAGTGGTGACTGAACATTGAAAAATAAATGTTTATACACGGCCACATTGCTCCGATAAAGTTAAAATGGCACTGTGAGTGATGAATAAAATGAATATTCAAGTAAAAATAAATAATTCAATTGAAAACAACATCCAATCTTGGCATCGCCTCCACTGACGCTGATGGAAACTCACAGGTGAAACACACTATCTGACAAATGTACTGTACTTGCAGCTTCTCACGTTACAGTTTATATACAAGAGAACAGAAAGAAGAGTCGGTTGTCTTTTTTTCGTAATGCATTCTATACACTCAGTTCACCCTTTTTGACGGCAGCCCCACATACACAGAGCATAGTAAATACACAACTCGAGGTTGCTTTTGTTCCCTCTTTAACATCTTGTGATTTGGACATCGACGGCATCAAACATTCAGTCGTGTCCTAATGCACTTGTTGATGTCTGTTTGTCCTTTTTCGGGATGTTTTTTTTTTTTGTAAGGTATGATGGATGTTTTTGAAAGGAGGGAACGGTTGGTCTGCTGGTCTACAGTGCAAATAAAGGGGGAGGAGCGTTTGCACAGCATTTTATCTAAAAACTGCTACACCGCCTCATCTATTCTGGAAATTCTAGTGATACTTCACGGTCTGGATCTGAAATACTGGTTGCATATACACTAAATCACTTAATCTAGATCTACTTGGCATTGCTTGAAATTATGCTGTCATGTTCTGCGAGGCAAAATATGACAGTTAAAAGTTTGAAAAGTGCTACTGACCTACAAATGTAACAGCAGTAGCAAAAAGGCCTTTATCTCCTCCCTTTCGTCCACAGTGTAAACTAACAGATCCCACTCCTCCTTTGTGCGACACTTTTTTTCTTCTTGTTTTTTTGGGGATCATAACAAAACCGTGCAAGCACAAGCCCCCCTTCACCCCGCCACCCCCAAAAGAAAAGCATTTGAAAATCCACCATGGCACTTCATTGACTGCAAACATCTGTACATCCTCACGGTTTTACCTCAAAACGACATTGCCATTTTGGGTGTGTTTTTGTTTTGTTTTTAGTCAGCATAGTGCATGATCGACTCAACGTAGTTTCCTGGGAAGAGTCCAGTGACGCCGTTGGCGACGCCTTCATACCAGCCGTCATCGTTTTTCTTGATTATGTAAATGATGGCTCCTTCCATGAAGGACAGCTCATCCTCCTTGTCCTGGCAGTAGTCATAGATGGCCACAACTGGGGGGGAAATAAAGATCAACAAAAGTTATCGTTACAAAAATGTGAACGAACATTAAGTTGAGTGTTGTTTAAAGTGGAAAGCTGTCACTGACCTTTCTCTAAAAAAACCTTGGGGGCCCAGTGGGGGTCTCCGTCAGCGTAGGGATCGCTGTAATGAACCACCGCGGCGTCCTCTTCCTCGTAGTCCACAGGTGGGGGGGGAGGAGGGGGAGAGCGCTCCTCAAACACAGCCATGTCCTCTGGGGGAGGCGGAGGAGGCGGGGCGGGGCTGTCTGTTACTGAAAGAGAGACAGTGGGGGAGATGGAGGGTCAGAGAGAAGAAAATCATGCGAGAAGGAGTGCACAGATAACGTGTTTGCTTTCCTGATCTCATCGTCACTGCAGACAATTTCAAAACGTGTCTCTCACAGCAGAGTTTGCGTTCAATTTCCATTCCAAATGTTTTTTTTGTTTTTTTTGACAACCTCTTTTATTCATTCTATTTCATTTGTGGGTGGGTTTGGATATGTTCTGGGGTCCACCATGGCAAAGCAATCTGGAACAAGAATTTGATTCTATAACTATTTTTTGCAACACAAAATGGCAACGTGAAGAGGGACAATGGGACTGTAAGAACTATTTTCTAGACTTTAAACTTGCATACATATTAGCAAATAATTTTTTCCATATTGACAACTATTATGAAGACTAACAAAAAACCTTGATGAACCCTGCTACTGTGGAGACTTGTGCATTTAAATGCCCACTAGAGGGCAGCTTTGGGTCATTTCTGCTCTTCAGTATGGCAGTCACCCTACAGCTTCTACTACTCTTGTTGGGGAAATATTGAGCCCAAGTCAAATTAAATCATGTTCATTCTAAAACACTGTGGAATACAACTCCCCCCAGGTGGCTTAAACCCGGACCTCGGTGTTCTCAATTGCAGCTACAGCCCTGCTAGTATTGCTGGTAAAAATACATCTGCTAGTAGCACCCTTCAGTGTATTGATCACCCCATTTAAACCAAGCATTTTCAACGGCTATCTATTAAGTTTTTTTTTTTTACTTTCTCAATAGACAGCTTGTTATGTTTTTATTTTTTACTTTTGGTGCCTAAAAGTGATGTTTCAGATGTTTCAGCCTCTCTTATTCACTTTACTATGGCCTCCTGTCCATTCACAAAGTAGTAGGATTTGTATTTTAGTTTTCCCCAAAGAAAAGAGCAGTGGCATTAAAAGCATGCACCCTGGATATTCCCTTGAGTCGGTTTTGTGTATTTACTCATACAGTCAGTGTGCTTCTGTGTCTGAAGGCTAAAGGTTCAGCAGAAAAGGACCCACCATCTCCTTTTGCATATACAAGTACAAGGTGGTCTACTGGCTGGATATGTGTTTTACTGGCTCAATAAATAAATCACAAGGCCCTGACGCTCTTCCACTAGTGCTACAGTCTTTTAAACACATTCAAGTCCAGAGATGAAAGAAAAACTGCACCTCCTTGTGGAACTAATTCATAAGCCTGCTCTTGAATGAAACAAACTGCATAAGGAACCAGAGCACTGCTTCCATACCTTTTTCTCCACTGGTCAAACAACTGACTTTTAATCTTTTTAAGCATTAAGAGCTGAAAATGCTTCACGATATAACAAAAGCTGTCTTGTCTTTTATTAGTCCAGTTCATTGGCCCTTTAAGGTCTGTGTAAACACAGCATATGTTACATTTAGTCTCAGCATGCTATGTAGTTGGGACTGTATCTGACAAAAAACTGCATCAATAGTAAATTACAATTTAGGCAGACAGAAACTCACTATTAAAAACATTTAACAAGCATGTGTTTAAAGTGGTTATATATGAAATCAGCATTTCTTGGCTCATTGTTTCGATATTCTTTCACGGGAGATTACTTGTTAAAACATTACTGAGGCCATCTTTGTCTGTTCAGTCAGGGGGGAGGGGGCTATCGCTGGTCATACTAAATACCCACTGCTTCTTCTATTTACATATCAATCCCTGTTTCTGGCGCTGTCAGAAACAGTGACAAGCTTCACTTCCTGTGTGCCTCTGTTTAGAAGAATAAAAGGCAAAAGCTTAATGGATAGAGGTTCACAATCCTTTATATCAAAATGTGCTTATTACCGGTTTAAGACCATACACTTGGTTTAAGACATATTCCAGTAGTGTACTCGGCCGGCAGTCCGCATCACGTTTGACCAGACAAACACAGACAGGCGGATGGTGAATCAGGAGACGGCATCAGGTCACATTTTCTCTCCTCGGTGGACAGAAAGAACGTGACGAACGCTTTTCCGTGATCCATCACCATGGCAACAGACAGTCGGCCGAGGGGCGCGGGCTCCCCCTCGACCCCAAATACAGTGCAAGAAAAGGTGTGTCGAGTGTAGCAAGCCACGGGGAAGAGTGTAAAAGTGAGGATGCGTGTGGATGATGAGACAGTTTCAGAGCATTGATGAAAGATGTCTCTCTCTGTACAGTATGTGCTCACATTCACGGAGACCTAAAACACGACCAATAGGACTGAAGATCTGTATCAAGATATATTTAACAGATCTGCATTTATTTCAGTACATTCCATGAAAATTTGAGTAAATTTAGGTCGTTCAGAGATTTGTAATGTAGGTCATTTAATACATTCAGTTTTTTGTTCAGCCCCACCTACAGTATATACTGTGTGTGTGTTTTGTGTAACTGTGTGGTCGTGAATGTGTCTCTGAGTGTGGATGTGAATGTGAAAAGTCATCTTTATAAGAATGTGTTTTGTTTTTTTAAGACTTTGAGATTTTATGAAACGCACAGCATAAGTGAGTGTGTGTATAATATATAATGGGTTTAATTGAACTCACACATGTATATATCCGCTTAACTCGGTGCACATGCATGTTTTACATGGATTTTCTACTTACTGCTCTCCTGCATTCTGGCAACAAAGCCAGTCAGAGGGATCTGTGGGGTCAGCTGGACCATTGGAGGAGGAGGCGGAGGAGCCACAGACACTGGAGCAGCAACACCCAGAGAGGCAGACAAAGCAGCAGAGAGACGAGAGAGAGAGAGATGGAGGTGGTGGACAGGGAGACAGGCAATGTCAAGAAGAGCAAATAGACATAACAGAGGAGATAAAGTCCAAACACAGAATGGAGAAAGAGAGGTGAATTTAAGAAAACAAAGAGCTTGTGAGTGACGGAACAGTGCAGAAAGCATTGCTGAGCAACTCTTTTACACATCATTGTTCTATTGTGCTGTGTTTTTCAAGCTAGGCTAAGGAGGCATTCGTCTCATCTCAGTCTGGAAATCTACCTCATCAGCATCCGTTTTACATCAAGAGTGAAAGGCTATAGCTAGCATTATGTTTCTGCCACAGTGAAAGAGCTGCAAAGCACTACACACACCTAAAGACATGACAGTGGCAAGGTGGCAGCTCAGGAGCTGTGTGGTACGAATAGCATGGCAGGGATGTGTGTTCTCAAAAAAAGCATTTACAGGGAGAGCTGCAGCATCTGTATATGATCTGATTACATGCTGAATTAGAGTGCTATGTCTGGATAAAATGCTACATTTAGTTCACTCTCTACTGAACAGCCTAGCATCCATATAGTCTCCATCTTTTTGCTGCAATTTCTTTAAAAAAAGAGATAAATGAACAGACAAACAGACAAACTCTGCTTTCCTGACTGATGAAGACATGATGTCACACAAGCGCACGCCAGGTCTGACTCATAAATCACATGTCATGGAAAGGCGTCTGTAAACTCACTGGGTAGTAATGTCTTATTATTCCACCCTGCTCTCACCGCAGAGTCACATGCATCCACAGCTACACCCGAGAGATCAATGAAATCCCGACTAGCTTTTTCTGCTGTACATCCACCAGAAATCCCAAAGTATATTTCACTTGAATTAAATTTCAATGAGTAGACATCACGGAGATCATACGCTGCCCCAGTTACAGACCCTGGTTGATGCAGCTCTGCATCATTGTCTCTCTCCTCCCAGACAAGACAAACAGCCTCCTCCATCTGTGCCAAGGAAGATGCTTGTCCTTTGAGGGAGAGAAGCCATTAGAAGAGAATGGCTCAGAGTGATGCCTGCCAAAATAAATGATATCTTCTGACAGAATATGCATATGTCCTGGGTTTCCCCGTGTCTAGCAACTATTTATGTGTATACTGCCCTAAAATGCCTCCTGCCTGCCTTTCTCTCCTGAACATGAAGCCTTCTCCAGCTGACTAAAGTGATAATGTCATAACTCAATTACAAATGGTAATGAAACACTCTGCACAGCAGTGGGGAGGTGGGAAGGTTTCAACAACCCTGACTTCAGTAATTATGGCTCATCATTCATTTTCATTAGCCTCTGGAAGGGCTAGCCCAAGCATATCTTTTAGACCCAGAGGATCGCTTTTAGCAGTTTCACATAATTATAGACTGCCAAGAACGGACATTTCAATAATACAAGTGTCTTCTCTTCTTTAAACATAGGAGTGGCCAAAATGTACTGAATCTGTGAGTCTCACCAGATCAGTTAAGTCTATTCCTACGCACCAACCATCTAGTAAAGCAGACCATTTATGAACATACATTATTGATGAAAATGTATTGAATCTGAGTTACCTATGTTCTGTGGGTAGGCAGGACCACCGTTGACGTGGGGCTGCTGGGATGAGACGGAGGGTGCGCGGCGGTAGGTGCCAGTGGCCGACACCATGGAGGCCGAGGAGGTGGTGGAAGAGTGGTGACGGGAGATCTGGCGGGAGATGGTGCCGAACTGGGACATGGGTATTGGACCCAAGCCGGGGCCCTGGGGCACCGAGGCAGAGGACATCACCACTGCAGGAGAGGAGAGAGAAGACGTGAGTGTAAAGTGTTAAAACCTCAGCTTGATAAGTCACTTTTACTGCTGACATTAACAGTAGTTTTCGTAATAGTATGCATTCATTTTCAGAATATTTCCCTGCAAAATGTAAGAAAAAATAATAGGATGAGAGCATTTCAATTCAGTTTACTTACACTAAATAAATAACTAAAAAGGAAAAAAAGAAAAACGGTGCAATAAAAAAACCTTTCCAAGCAAAACACTCATCTTGTTCTGAACCACTTTAATACTTCTGGCTTTTCAGTGCACCCTCTCTTAATTTTTTTCCTTTGCTTCCAGCAAGCTGCAAACATTTGCCTGAAAAGTAGTTTCTTCAGTGTATATTTAATGCATGTTTGAGAAAGAAAACTGAAAAACCTGATCATAAACTATACCTTTGCAATACTCAATGTTTCCTCACAGGTTATTTACACAGGCTGAAACACTAAGATAAGGCCTGAATAAAGCTAAATGCTGATCGTTGTTCTCTGATTTACAGAAATATCTTAAATATTAAGTGAGATTATATGAATGTAACTTTCATTTTGTATGACTTTTTTTGTATTGTTGATAATATTATCTTGTATACCCTTCTGTTTGGCCTGATGCTTGTCCATCTGAGTGCATGTGTTACTGTAACCAGCAGTGTCTCCTCACTATGAACATCTGTGATGACCAGTAAGGGTATGGCCGCTGAGACTCACCTTGCCCCATACTGGGAGGGGAGGGGGTGGGAACTGCCAGTGGAATACCAACCCCACTGCCTCCACTGTTCTCCCTGCCGCCACTTCCACCACTGCTGCCACTGCAGACGGAGTTAGAAAGAGTCTTTATGGTGATCATTAGAGGAAGTGTGAGACAAACTTAATTACATGACAGCATTTGACGTCCTAACGTTATATATGTTGTGTCATTCTGTCATAACAATATCCTTGTCACTGTGGCAACACATTCACGGTTCTGTGAATATGCTGTGTGTCTGGCACATTCACACATGAATACTGGGCACAGATTTGAGGAGCACATTTGCAGTTACACAGTGTGAGAAAAACAACATGACGACAGCCAAGGCTTGTTTGGAAGGCATAAAGAACTATGATCAAATCTCTAAAGCTCAGACTAAATTAGTAATTACACTTTTGCCTTTAGACGCTGGATTGTAAAGCTAAACATGTATAAATTAAATTGTTGTTGCTTTGAAATTTGAAAATGAGCAAGAAATAGAGATAACAGTTGAATTCCAAGCTATATTCAGGCTGGTGCAACTGGATAAAAACAGTTCATGAAGCTCTAGCGTAAGTTCAGACAGGAAGACAATCCCCTCGCGCCAGGCGTGGCCTCTCACTCATACTGTCCCTCACCAGCAGCATGCATGTCATACCGGACGTCCCTGTCAGAAGTGTCAGACTCTATCAGCTGTCCAGCCAATAGCGCAGAGTCACGCCCTCTTCGCTATCCTATCAGCTGTTGCCTTCTCCTTTAAATGTTCTCTATCCCCGCCTCTAGTGTCCAGCTGCTGTCACATGTGACCCGCCGCCTCCCCAGCACCATCCACCTTCTCAGATTCAGCACCCCATCTGCATCTCCAGCAACTCCAGCAGAACCTCCAGCCACCACCACCAGTGTCTGGACTCCTCGGGGGGGATCTACAGATTGCTGCCGCTCAGGGCAAACACAGCGCGATCCCAATCTCCTCGCGGAGTTCAAGCGCCAAATTAATTCTGTGTAGCCATGGACTCATCATCTGGCATAATAAACATTAACAACTAATCACTCACTGTCTCTCCTGATTGAAATAGCTTTAGCTAGCTGCTGATATTAAAATAGACAATATTTTAATTGGAAATGTAGACTTCATTTTAGCAAACACCAGCACTAGTACTCTGGTGCATTGACACTGTGTTGTTGTGGATAAATGGGTACAATAATGGATGGATGGGTGTTTTGGTGCTCCAGCCAAATGGATCTGTACTGAAAACAATGACTCGGTTGGTCAAAGTGAAAACAAGGAAATACAAGCTAAGAATATAAAGTTATCAAGTGAGTACAGCAATAACTGAGCAGTTGAAGATCAAAAGTTACACGGGTGTTTTCACTCCTGATTGGTTACGTGTCCTCTCAGGATTAAGTTTGGCCGAGCCGTGACACATTTAAAGCTATACCTATCAGGAGAGAACAAGAAAAGAGGTCTCAATCAATTAAGCGCACACAGTGTTGAGGAGAGGTCTAATTAGCTTGTATCTAAAGCACCTGTGGGAGGGAAGGAAGTCTGGTGTGTAGAGCCTTTAGTGAAGTAAGTCACAGGCAGGAGGCCTTTTCCACACTCATTAGGAAACGTTATAAATAATTAAATGAATGATGGCTAGATTTCATTGAGCTGCTGCAGTGTCCTAGTGTAGTCCTTCCCCCTGTCATAGCAGGGTTAACACAGGTGTAATTAATGATTGCCCTGTTACGCCCTGGTATTGTGTATGCTGGCTCACTGGAGTGGCTGTTACACACTAAATACAATGGGACCATTATTTTTATCAATTGCACCTGTGTTGACCCTGCTATGATGGGTCAAAATGGCTGCTGTGAAATGGGCCTTTTGTGCATGCTGACTCACTGTCATACTGGGTCTACTTAAGTAGAACAGAGACATTGGTTATTAGTAACAGCTGTGATTTTACTACTATGACGGGTCAAAAATGTGTGTATGAAAAGGGCAACAAATATTTTCATGTTTCTGGTTTGACCCTCACACATTTGCTGAATTCTAGTTTAACGTGAATTGTAGTGCATGGCCAAATTGGTCTCGCCCTAATGTTGTTCACAGCTTTGCAGCAATACATTCAGAGTGTTAAGGTGTCCGAACACAGATTGTGTGTCAATTCCAGGTCCAAGAACAGAGGGACTATGCTACCTGTGTGTCCGGGGCCTCTGGTTGAGCGAGGCTGTGCGTGCAGGGCTGTGCTGGTTGCCCAGTCGGGCCGGGCTTGTCATGTAGTCATTGGGCACCACTGGAGGCTTCACTGGCTCCAGGGTCTTGTAGGGAGTGTTACGCCTGGATACAGATAAACACAGCCAAAGAGGACACACTTACTTCTCAGTGTTTTCATGAAGTGAGAGGAGGTACTTTGGGCTTTTACAGACATTGTTTATGGAACCGTGGTCCTTGTGTTTATGACAACCACTGTGTAATGTAGGACTAGTCTCAAACTAGTATTAACATATAAAAAGGTATAATATACCATTTTTTCGGTTTGTGCAAGAATACATATACAGAGAAACATTTTTAAAATGACTACTAAAGCTGTATGTTCTTACCCCAGGGTACCACGACCAGCCATGGGGGGGCTTGGGGGTTTCTGTGAGGGCGGGGTGGTCCTGGAAAGTGTCCCTCCCCGTCCTGCCGCATTGTTCCCATGTTGCTAGAGGAGCAAAGAGAAGTTAAAACATTATTTTTGTATAATCTGAGGAACTGACACCAGTGTTTGCACTGCCAGTGAATATTAAGGCAGAGGCACATAAACCCATAAAGACTAAGCCAAACTTGAATTTTGTTCAAATGCGAACAGAAGGTAGCACTATGTAGGAGACTGGCTGCCTTTGTGGATGAAGATATAAAAAGGAGATAAAAATATGCTTTTCCTATCTCCTTTTACCATTTTTCTGCATTTACTGTAACATACATATAGAGTTGAACCTAAAGCATATTCATGGTAGAATTTCACACCAGGTTTATACTCGCTACTACTTATACTCAGATTGAAATTCAAGTTAATCAATGACAAATAGTTACGTTGAGAATGTTAAACAGGAAACAAGAGATACAGTCAGTGTAATGATAATGCTTTGTAGCATCATAATAAATCAGCTTTTTCCTGGAATCATATTTGTTCAATAAAAGCTTAATTGCAGGTTATCAAAATCTAAAATTCATGTACATGTTTTTACAAATGAAAGAAAAATAAGAGAACGACAACAATCTCTTACCTTGGCCTTAAGCCACTGAGTGCAAGCAGGCAAAAAGGAAGAGAGAAAACAAGATATGCTCATTGGTTAATGGTCAAAGTGAGTTTAGTGAAAGCAAGTGTGATATTTAAGCAGTATGCATGAACCCCATGTATTCGTAATTAATACTGTACATATTTATAAACAGTATATAATGTTTAAGAAGAGCATCGTGAATAATAAAATAAGACGGTCGAGAAAATGAGTAGGACACCAAAGAGAATCTAATGAAACATGGCTAAAAGTCACCCATGTTGCCTCGAGACTCGTGTGGTTTGAATTGGCGAGCTGGCCACATGCTGAAAAGATGAGGGGCTGAAACTATGTTTGAGTCGAGGGTCTATTCCTTTCTGATGTTTGTGTCAGTTGCTAGTGTGTTGGAGTGTGTGCATATGTGTGTGTGGGAAAACTCCGGGAAAATCTTACAGCTATTCAAGCTCCCAACATCAACACACTGAGCAAAGATGAATTACATCAATCAGGGATCATTATTTTAGACAGTATTATTTTCCTCTGGTGATTTAATGATACTAAATAAGCCAAAATTACCATTGTCTTAAAGACGTAACCTAATGTTATTTAATGGAACATTAACAGGTTTTATCACATTTAGAGCTGAAGCGTTTTTAGTATTTTTACTTGACAAATAACTGAAATGATTAATTGGTTATTTTAAATAATTATTAAATTGGTTGGTAATTCATTTTCAACTAATTGAATAATCAACTAACTATTTCAGCACTAATCATATTCTTAACTCATCTTGAGTCACATTTGATAAAAAAATGTCTCACAATATCTGGCACATTTACACTCAGCTGCCTGCCAGAAATCAAACCCACACCAAACAACCCAATTTAGGTTGTACGCAACGAACAGGAAGAAATAACTTCCTTTTGTACTACTTGGTAAAGTTTGATTAAAAGGAGCAGAAAAAGGTGAAACCACAACTGCGCTCGAGATCAAACACACAACGTGACACTACTCACCAACCCTGTGTGTGTGTGTGTGTGTGTGTGTGTGTGTGTGTGTGTGTGTGTGTGTGTGTGTGTGTGTGTGTGTGTGTCGGTATCTAGACTTGTGTTATAGACTGTAATCAGAATGCCTAAATCTCTAAACACTAGAAATAATGATCAGTGCCTGAGCTAAAGCACGTCAAGGTCATAAATAACAGCAGCGAGATGTTCAGACTGTCGGAGTGGCTGTAATGTGGTCGAAACAATGTCACCCTGGTAACTGCCAGTAATGCCAATAAAGGCTGTTAAGGTGGAGGGGTAAATGCTCTTTCCATGCCCAAGTCTGACTTCCCAACTATCCATGGGTGGCTTCCCCGGGTTATGTGGATGAAAAGCAGAAGGGTGATGATCACGGCTTGAACGCTCAAGGGAACCCACCACTACAAGGAGAAAATAGGCTGGAACCATGGAGCACTAATAAGCTGCCATTCCCCAACTAAGTAGGAACACACCATAAACAAATACACAGACAAATATACCCATACACATGCATTGTTATATACTTCTCAGAATACTTTACATTTCTTTCTTTCGGTCCGCAGGAGTGAGTATGAAATTATATAAATCTCTCTCTGAATTATTCATAAACATATGAGAGAGAGAGAGAGAGAGAGAGAGAGAGAGAGAGAGAGAGAGAGAGAGGTCTGCGGGAAAATATGGAATTGGGATATTATGCATTTCTGTCAGCAAATCCATGGAACAAAAATGCACACAAACATTCTAGCATCTGCACTGATTTCTGCAGAGATCCACCATTGCAGCATCCATGAATGATGCTTCATTTGCATAGTGGGCCACGCCAAATCTGTGTCAGTGTGAGCCAGCTCTCACAGGAGGAAACACTGGCTTTTGAATTCCAATAAGCGGATGTTTGAAAATCAGCGGACAGCCGCTATCTCAACAGAGACAGACAGGGCGAGAGGATGAGGAGGACAACTCAAACAAGCTGCGGAAACATGTGACACCAGCAATCAATACCCACAACTGTGTGTGTATACAAACTCATACACAAGCACAACCACTCAGACTGTTATATAAAAGAGGAGAAGAAGAGGGGAGAAGGCAAGATGGATCATGGGGAGAGAGAATAAAAAATTGAAGAATGAGCCGGAAAAGGGTTGAAAGAATATTTCCCCACACTTCAATAGAGGACGTGATGGTGTGTAGCACTTGGCCAATATGTCTCTTTTACTCACACTGTGCTACACACGTCCTCATTAACTTCCAGCTGAGGACGTTGTTAATGGGCATGAATGAAATCTCTGACAACCACAGATTTCCTTTTAGCCACTTCACATGTCATTCTAGGGCGAGTGTTTGAAACACTTCTCTGTGTTTCTGGACTTAATTAACTGAAAGGCCGGTGTATTGATCGGCTTGCAGCGTGAGTGAAGGAGACAGCCAGCTTGTTCACATGAAAATGGAAAGTGTGAACTCGACTAAGTATGTGTTTTCCCGTCTAGCAAAATTGATTATCACTGGAAATCCAGATGATACATCAAAGTAATGACTTTGGGATTTAGCTGAAACACTGGTTGTGGTGAAGCGAGAATAGTGTGGAAGTGCTTTTTGAAAAGCAGTAACTAAAAAGTGGACAGAAACTCAGGTCCTCTTCATGTGAGTAAATTAGTCTTATATGAGGAACATACTTTTGACAAAATGACTGATATCTTTCTTACTTTGACGCCGTGACCCACGTCGTCCAGCAGTGTGTAGTCGATGGGCTTGCGGATGTAGCGCACCGGCCGCTCCATGTTGCCAGGGGCGATGATCTTGTGTGTGCGTGCAGTGTTCTTATTTGTGGTCAGGATGCCGATCTCTCGACGTGCCACCTTCTCCTTGTGGATATCCACCGTCTGCAGGAGAGAGAAATGAAGGAGAACATGAGTGGTGGGGTACAACAGGCTTTAAGGGTTTACTCTTCATATTGCAAACGCTCCAAAAAATGTTTTGCATTCCATTTATTTTAGACGGATTATGATCACAGACATATAAGATTTATACTTCCCCCTGTTTTGTCGAGAGAGGAGAGATTGGATTATATTTTATGAAAAGGCCTCCCTGTGCTTGTTGCACTTATTTGCTTTTAATGCAAACCCAAGACTTCCTCCATCTGTTTCACAAAAAGCCTCCCAGGAGCTCAGGGGGCATAATCACCTCACTTCCCTGGTGAGATTGTATTGTAAATTTATATATTTCAGATCCCATCCTAAAATGACTGCAACAGGAAGAACATGGCCAGGTTTGAAATAAGATCACCTGACAGGAATCGCTCTCATCTTTTTATTCAAGCATATTTATTATTACTATATTTAGTTTCTATTTAAGCATATTTATTATTAAAATATTTACAATTTGTTGAGACCCAGTCAATACTTGAGTGTTTTATATGAGAATCTGCAGGAACAATTGCTGCTACTTGCTCCACTGAGTTATTCATTTCATACCGTTATGAGTCCACCGTTGTGTGACATCGGTTTAGAGAAACTAAATTAACATGTGTGTGGATAAAACAAGATTATCAAATTAATGACAGTTTATTCCTTTGTGGGTTTTAAATCCTCCGACCTACCACTGCTTGGATACACACTCCAGGTTCATCCTTTGAACTACACTGACCCACTATTCTGCTGTACTGGCCTGCAGCCTGGAGCCCATTTGACGAAGCTCTACTTTAACCTCTCGCACCAGAAGCAAGAGAACATTCCAGTGACCTCCATTTCTTCTGCGATTACAGTCATTATCACTCACAGCAGGACCGCCGCCTTAGGACTGGCCTTCAATTTGTGAATGATGAATGAAAGTTGAAAGAGTGAGGGATTAAAGGAGGGAGGGGAAGCTAAACGAAACGTGGGGAAGAATGGTGGGGGGACGGGGACGGCTTTATCTCAGGAATATGAGGTCGCAGTTGGGAGGAGAGTGCTGATGAGGGTTATAATGGGCATATACGAATCCACGGCTGTTGTTAATCAGACTCTACAAAGTTACCTTCCCGCTGCATCTGTGCATACTAGATTGTCAAAGAGACAATTGAAATTGAGTGTGTATTCATGTAGAAATCTGTGAGTGCATGTTTTGTCAGTAGATGTGTGTGTGTGTGTGTGTGTGTGTGTGTGTGTGTGTGTGTGTGTGTGTGTGTGTGTCCCAAACAGCAACAAGGTCACACATCAATCACCACTCAGCCATCGCCTCTCTCTGGGGAGATGAAGAATCCAACTGAGAGATGGAAAGTCTGATAGGTGTTGTGAAGTTGACCCGCGCCCGTCGCTCTCGGCTGCCGTGCAGAACTCTCTGTGACATGAAGTCTGTGTGCTGCTGCATGTGAGTTATATATAGAAAACACACAAGGCTCTTTTTTAGGAGAGGAAACTGAGGGCGACACGCCCAGCTTCAGCTGGGAAGTAAGAAGAAGAAAAAAAGACACGCCTATTTCCTGCCGGTGATAGGCGAGTAGAGGTGGAGCGCAGATTAGAGAAATCGAGAACAAAACTCAGGACAGAAAGGCACGTGTGTCATGATCACGAAGAAATGTAAAAAGAAAGTAAAGTGGGGATGGGATGGATGCAGAGAAAAAAAATTGTTTCGAGGTTCAAGCCAACATCATTTAAAATGGTAACTTTTACAAAACTATCACAACCCATCTTGTGTCTATACTGTAAAAACATTAAAGTAGCATCCAGAGTTACTCTTGGCAGTGAGGTACAACTGAAGCAGCAGTGCAGAAAGCATGGCACACATCTGCAGGTGATGACTAGACTCCGTATTTCCTCTACACATGCATTACTAAAAACAAAGTTCGGTCCTCTTTATGAAACATAACTGTAATCCTAATCATTGATGACAGACCTCTGTGCTCTCTCAATCTGATTTTCTTTTGTAATATCTTTACTCCAATAAACTTCTGGCTGTCTGCTCAACCACTGCAGTGTGCTTCTGTGAGCAGATGGCACAGCTGCAACTTTCACTACTGGATCTATATCCTAGTTGCAGCCTAATACATCTGTGTTTTAGCAAACGATTGGCCTCTGCAGTGCAGTTGTAACATCTTGTTGAAGTGTTATTGGCGAGAGGAAAATAGGGTGCAGTCTGTATTGAAACTGCGAGGCATGTCAGTGATTTCATACATCAATGATCTCATATATGGCTCAGTAACACGTCCACAAATTCAGCCAATTCGACAGTAGAAATGATATTCTGGAGTTATGAATGAAACCTCACAATTGCCTGCATCAGCGTCATTATAATCTTTGAATTTACCCTCAGATATGATTCTTGGTACATCCTGCACTTGAGAGGATTTGGCCAGTCGAAATGGAGCAGACAGAGGCACAAGTGGGTCATTGAGCTGATGAATGACAACTACTTCAGAGAAATAGGGATCAGATGGAGAAAAAAAAACAGACAACAATCTGCAGGATTCAAGGAAATTGAAAAGAGGAGTAAAGAGACTTATAGGAAGGTACTTGTTTTGTATCGCAACACAATCCCTCGCAGTGCAACAGCTCTGCTTTTTTTAAACCTGCTGTAGTTTTGCATTTAGTGGCATTTCTGGTAGAACTTTGTGACAGCCTCCTCTGCAGCATTTAAATCCTACAGAGATGGGGCTTTAGATTTGGCAGCAGTGCTCGGCTACCTTCACTTTCTAATCCCATTTAACTCTTTCAGCACATACATTTGTGAGGCAGAAAAACACCTGGCACAACTCAGCAAGATAAAATTTAATTTCTCGGCAGCGTCAGCACCAGAGTAATTAATCAAAGCCCTGGGGGCATACCTGCATGAGATGCATCTTAAAGTAAATTAACTTTTCTCTACTTGTGAGAGATATTTACATTGAGATGCATCTAGATATGATAATACTTTATATATACAAATTGCCATGCACCCATGTCTGTTGGATTACCTTTCATCAAGTATACCTTTTTATGAAAAGTACAAGTGTAAATAAATAAATAGCTTTAATGACGGCTGTATCCGGTTAGCTTGACCTGTTCTACAGCTCTAGTGTTGTGCATATTGGCTTCACTGGTACTCTCATATGTAATGGAGCCATCGTTAATGTTGTTAATTCCACCTGAGCTTTAACAATCAAAAGGACTGCTGTGAAAAAGAAGTACTGTATTTTAAACATGATGGATTCTTCATTAGACTTCACCTGACTGTACTCCATCCTGCAGCCTGTGGAGTAAAGCGGAAGCTGAACATGCTAACCAGGCGAGAGTGCTGGCGTCAGGATTTTAGTTCATCCCTGACAGGCTTAATGAAGCACACAGGGACTGGCGGGGACATTCACTGGCTGACAGACACGGTAGCCTTGTGAAGCGCAGACAGAGGGATAGAGAGAGAGAGAGAGAGAGAGAGAGAGAGAGAGAGAGAGAACTGCTGATGAAGCAAGAGGGGCTGTGGCGGTTTGGCAGCTCCAGCATGATCCATGCCCCTGCCATATCTGTCTGTCTTTATAAAGTGTGAATGTGTGTCACTATGACACAGGACAATACCAGCCGGTTTGTACTTGATTGTACTCGAATAAGTTTAATCCTCAGATGACAATCCTCAAAAACCACACCTTGATCCACTAATAATACTCATTTCGGAACGGGGGCGAAACAATTTGTCAATGAAAAGGTTGTAAAATGTACATTATCATGGATTTTTGGACTACAGGTAAACATGGAAGACGTTAGGAGTTTGCTTTGACTTCAAAAAGCATCAACAGCAAATTAAAACAAGAGTAGATCTACAAACAGGGAGACGTCTCCCTAGATTGTAATATAGGCTTTTATCCAAAAATAAGGCTTTGCTCTCCTTGCCGTTAGGTAAATAAAGACCCTGGACATTATGCATTTACATAAATGCAATGTATGCATCCATAGGGTATGAGCATCTTCCAGCGCTGTGGTGTGTACCTGACCTGGGAGATGTGGTTGATGGAGGACTCCATGCGTCGCAGTTGCGATGCCTGGATGTCCAGCAGCTGCAGCACATTGTTAGCTAAGGCGTTGATCTGGTAGGCCACGCTGGCCAGAGACTGGGTGGTGTAGGCCTTGGTCTCCTCCAGGGCCTTCTTCTTGTCTTGAGCCTGGCAGAAAGAGGAAAGAAGGAAAGAGAGGAAGAGAAAACACAAGTCAGTCATAATCAGTGGAAGGATGTGTGGGTGGAAGAAATAGAGAAGTTGGCAGAGGGAAGTAAGGTAGGAGCTCCAACAAACTCAAGAGGAAATACTGAACTCTCGTCAGAACCGTTCATAAGTTAAGACCTGGAATTACTTTGTGGATGCAAAGCAGCCTAGAATTGGACAACAATATTTTTTTAATAACCCAGCTGGACAACATGGGACAGGTGCATGGTGGGAGTTGAGCCAAGGGAGCCGGAATGCCAAGACATTTCCTGGGATCCCAAATATCCACCCGGCTGTGCAAACCATCTGTTTCTGGATGCCTTTAAATAGCAAAGGGCCTGAATGGACATATTTATAGTTTGGAAACTAAACAGAGGTAATGCAGCCACACAGAGAACCAGTCCAACAGGGAAACTGGAAGCAGGATTACAACTAGCAATTACTGTCAATATAACGGATCCCATCTCTTTTTTCATTAATACATTCCTCAATTAGTCTATGAAATGATAAAATGACGACCACATGCTGAACTAATTTATTTCACCAAAAGCCAAAACAAACTAACAATTTGACCTGCAGATGTTTGCTGTGACTGTGACTTATTCACGAAGCAAAGAAGCTGTGCGTTAAGTAAGAGTAGCACCCCTGTTTTACAATAGTCTAGAGTGTGCAATACACATCATACATAGTAGCTATAATGTGGATTCAACACATTAAAAAAACTGTTTGACTGATAAAGAAACATTGGTGCTTAATAAATGTAATATATATATATATATATATATATATATATATATATATATATATATATATATATTAAAAGGTACTTCAGTGTATGACTTGCTACCTACTATGTAAAGGCAAATGTATATTTTAGGAAACAGGCGTATTCACTTTCTTGCCGAGAGTTAGACGAGAAGTGAAATATCACTCACACCTCTGCATTAAGTATGTTGCTAAAGGTCATAAAAACTTGGAAGTACGTAGTCCCCCTACTTCCAACTTTGATTCTTCAAGCTAGCCTGATTCTTTCAACAACAACAACAAAAATAAGCCTACGTAACAGCATCTCTAATGCTAACTTAATAACATAATGCACAAAAAAAGAAATGTGACAACAATTTGTGGTTGCACAGGAAGTTACGTGCTGCAACACTCGCCCTGTTTTATATTTCTGAGCTAATCTTGTGGCTCTGGTTTCATGCTTACAGATAAACTGGCAGATATGAAAGTGGTATCAAACTCCCATCTCACTCAAACTAGTCTCAAACTATTACTTTAAAAACACTTAAACCCATCGGGTTAGATCTGTTAAACTGTATGCTTAAGCTGTTCAGTCACTATGATTATTTTTACTTTTAAAGCTCTAATCTAGAATCCCATAAATACAGTAACACAAAGACATTGGCTTTGATTCACCAGCTGCAATTTGGTTTGTGTGAGGTTTCAGGAAGCTAATAACCTGCATCATGACACCACTGAACAAATAAGAACCCCCTGCCCACCTGCTACCTAGCAAACCACCTGCAGCACCAACATGTGTCACAGGTGCCTGGTGGCACTAACAGGTCAGCCCACGCCATGTAGAGGAAACAATGCTGCTTACTCAGCGTTATCACAGAGACTGGAACAGGTCCTCATACCTGAGTTTAGGAAACGCTGACTTGTGATTCCGAGGGCGTACAGACTATGAAAACACCTCACATTTGACTATTCTCATGAGCCACTTAGAAAGAAGTACAAAAACACACATAATAGATAACGTTAGCTACCCACTGCTATCTTTAACAATGCACGCATGAGAGGGAGATGGAAGAAGAAAACGTGTGAACTGGGATTAAAAAGAGAGGTTAAAACCACTAACGGAATTAAATTCATTTTTAAAAAGTCTGAAAATATACTGCATAGAAAACGCTTTGTAATATCTTTGTAATACGCATTATTCATTATGATTCTTTCCCTCTCTTTCTATTATGTTTCATTTAAGCTTACGAAAGGCTTTTTTGTAAGAGCTGCATTTGGAATTTATTTTTTGTTAAGGACCAGACTAAACCTAACAATGCGTAGCGCGTAACGGTGCCATATCATACTGAACACCAGGTCTGACAGTGGAATATCATGAACCTCATGAGTCATGAACCAAACAGCCATGAGTCAGAGGGGTCTCATGTGAGCTGACAGGGATTTCAGCAGGGTCAACATCAGGGAAATATTAAGCAGAATGGGTTTCCATCTTACACCCTTTTCATCACACACGTCCTTGTGGAGAGGAAAAACGATTTCTCTGGAAACAAAAACTAATACGGAAACCTTCAAAAAAGTGCAACTCAAACACATTGATTGGCACTTCGTGGTTTTGAATCACATACTGGTACAAAATGAAGTACTGTTCAATAAGCCTAAATGTTAAGACCCATTTACACAGCAATAGAAGCAAAGGACCATCCAAAAACAGCACTCTTCAATGTTAACACAGATATCATCTAAAGAGTTGCTATTTTAGTATACACAGGCCTTAAGAAAGGTACCAACAAAGCGGAGTTCTGCTTTCATGCCAACCATCATTTTGTAGGTGACAGCTTTTCATTGGCCAATTTAAAAAAAATCTCATCCAAGAATAAAACTCTTTTTTTTTTCTCCTCCAGAATAAGAGTGGATTTACATATCAGGGCATATCACTGGCAGTATGGTATTTTGAGAGATTATGCTATTCTGGTTGATACTGTAAATGCATGAACTGCATTTATAAAATGTTGAATTTAGAGCTGTATTACCGAAACATATTGCACATCCAATATTACTCACAGCCTGAGTATATGCTATAATGACTTGCACAGCTTACTCTTAATTCCCTGTTGTGTTTGTGAAGTGGATTCATATGCATGTCAGATTCTAGATCATCATTTGAATATCCCCAAATAAATCATTCTTCGGGAGAAGCGGCATACATGCATCTTCATATTCCAGGCATAATTCTAGATATTGAAGCAGAAGGTGACGCAATAGTACATACCTCTGAGATCAACAGAGAAGGGGATAAAAAGCAGCATCAACCCATCGAGTTTATGAACACAACCACATACACTGCTGCCTGGTAGTGACACAAAAGGGTCAAGCTATCAACCTGGTGTTCCTGACAAATTATCATTCAGTCCACACAATCATCCAAATTACTGAAATGTAAAACATCCATAAGTGAACATGTATAAATCAATATGTCTTCTAATAATATATAAGTTTACCGACAGAAGCATGACATTTCCTCCAAAACTGTCAACTGAATTGTACCTGTGAGACCTTAAATGACTTAATAACTTAATAACTTTGAGCTCATGTCAAAATTCATCAGGTACCTTTCTGCATAATGACATTGGGTGAGTACACTGACTGCAACATAGAGCTGTGCAAGCTCTTCATCATCTAAATGTGCATTAAAGTAGTGTAACCCACATTGCTTTTCTGATGACAAGCAAGGCAAAGCAATCTGACGTGTTATTACGGCAAACTGTGGGCTTTCTCAGCAGCACAGTTAAAATGTTACCATGCTGGAGCACAGTGGGGTTTCTGGTGTGTGCTGGTCTGTCAGCAGAGTCTGCTGTTCACAGCAGACCATTGAACATAGTGATGGTTTACGGTGTAAGCTCACACTCTCACCCACACATTAAATGAATCCATTCTCACTGTAGCAAAGTAGCAGGGTGATGCGATGTATTGTGAGAGAACTCTTCAGGCTAGAAATCCCAACACTTGTTTTCATATTTTACACATGTTGGATCATTAGGATTGTGTCTGAGGGAGACCATCCAACTTGAGGAGCACATTTTTGCAGCTGAACATAGACACAACTGATATACATTTTTGTTTTGAGGGTGGAGAAATAACACTAGCTAGTAATAATGTTTCCAATTAAATTAATAAAATAATAAGTGAAACTGGTATGGTCCCTTGCAGGTCCATGGGTTTGTCCCCCGTTTGGGAGCCATTGCTTCTGATTAATACTTTTCCTGACTGACACTGATTTAACATTCAGTCTGTACAAAAGCATCAGACACTCCTATCATCAACCTGCACCAGGCATTTGATTACAAGCAAATGATCCATGGACATGCTCTGGAGCCATGTTTTCAGCACTGTAGCAAACACAGTCTGCATCATGAGTAGCTGCACTACACATCTCGAGTCCTCAATGACTTGTGTTTTTCCCCAAGTCGTTCAGGACTTGACCTACATATTGATATCCACTAATAAGCACCCTAACAGTTGAGAGATGCTTGGAGTCTATATGTTAGTGGCTAATGAAAAGGACTATATCTCTGTCGCTAGTGAGTAGGGGTTTTACTCGATATGCGACAGTTTCACTGAGTTTATAGTGACTCTGGAGTACGTTAATAACGTGTTAGTAATCACTTACGAGATCTGCTGATGTTAGATTGATTTCTGGCGCAAGGAAAAATGGCTTTTTATAGATTTAAGTCGCGTTTTTTTTCATTTATAGCGCCGTTATGTGACCCAAACGTCACGCGTAACAAGGATAATTCACGTCTAAATGTATTATTGTTATATTTAAATGGGAGAAGATATGATATTCTGTCACAGGTACCTATCAGAGAATGCAGTCAGTGACAAAACCACTCGGTCATAACAACGACACACCCTCCGTAAGCCCCCAGCAGCTCCCGACACACCGAGTAACGTTCGGCTTTACAGGAGAACACGAGCCCAAACGAGAAAATAACGAAACGCAGCCGCGCCTGACTGAATCATTATATCAGGGGGGAGGCCACTACGTGAAGCTAGCGGTTTGAGGATCCCTTTCGTTCCGACCAGCGTTTCCTGTCCCTGTGGTTTCACTCACTTCTAACGTGACTATACGGCACCGCAGACTCGACGGAGATCGCGGGTAAATCCGCCGAATTTAACGGCGGTTAAAGTCGTCTCTTACCTGAACATAATTGTTTTCACAGTATTCCGCAACCTTGGACAGGTTCTGGTAGCTTTCTACAAGGGCTCTTTTACCGGCAGGGATTTCCTCCTCTAATAGCATTTGTAGCTCTGCCATCTTACATCCCTTCGCATTGCTCTCCTCTCTGTCCTTCTCGGTGATGCTGTGGCGTGTAGCTGAGAGAGGGGCTCCCCCGCCTGGCTTTGTGGGGCCGCTGGCCTCCGATTCACAATAGCCTGTGACAAACGGCAGCTACGTTGTCGACGGCGGCCTGTGATTGGCTGAGAGGCCGAGGGAGAAGAGCAGTGGACCAATGGCATTGCACTGTGATGACGTATGAGTCTATCAGTACAAATGCAAGCTAAAATAATAACGGGAATTATTATATCAATAAACTATTTGGTTTTCTAGTAGTTTCGTAAAATAATGGAGTATCATTATTATAAAATAACACGTGCAATAGTATATTGTATATATGTTTATATTTATGTATATCCTTTCTTCCACCCTTCTTACTGTTTTTTTTTTTTTCACAGAAAAACCGGACACAACAATACACACATCATCAAGTCATATTATTTTAAACAGAACAAATGACAGGCAAGGGGGAGCTAGTCTTAAAGTTACAGCCATAACTAACATCAACATTATCCTCACAATCGTCACCTATAGTCATCACATTTTCTAAACATAAATTAATATATATATATATATATATATATATATATATATATATATATATATATATATATATATATATATATATATATATATATATAGCCATAAGCCATTATTGATAATGGGAGTAACAGAAATATAAGGCTTACATAAATTCTTTTGAAAGCTTAAAAAGATACATAAAATATGAAAATGAATTTGACACTATAGATTAGACTCAACTCTATGAGTTAAGAAAAGCACTGTTAAAATTCCCTCTTGAGTTTTAAAGACATAGGCCTACTCTATACTTAACACAAGGCGTGTGCTCCTCAGTGCTGTTTTGCTATAGAATAACCTCACGACACTACATTTCCCATACATCACCGCGGTTTAAATCCCGGCTGAGAGGGGTTTGTGGGGCTTGAAGTAGTAAACGTTACGTTTTGACCCACTACTCTGCGACGCTGGTGCCACAAAAAAACTACATTTCCCAGACATATTTCGTGACCAGACGTTGACTGTTTGGTTCATCCTTGACCGGAGTCGAGATTGGCTTTCTACTGCATATTGCTGACAAACACCGGGCTAATGAAGTAATTATTGCACCGGCGAATATGAACTTTTTGGTGAGTTTCTAACAAATCAGCCGTAGGGAGGATTAAATAATGTAGTCTATTGGCGCTAAACCGACAATGTCTTATTTAATAAACCACATTTCCCCTAGAATATCATAGATTAAAGAGGAAACAGTCTGCCTCCTTAGACAAGACAAGTGGCAACGAGCTGCAGCGATGACCAAATTGTGTTGAAGTGTCCTTCGCTGAACACTTTCTGAACGGATTCGATTTTTCCATTAATTGCTTGATGTTACTGTTCAAGATGTGAGGACCGCTTCACTTCATCCAGGCTGGGATTCAGCATGGCGCAGGAGGAGGACGCACACAGCCTGGAGGCGAAATTTGTTGCTGCAGTTAAAGTGATCCGGAGTTTTCCTGAAGAAGGTGATGCTGCTTTATGCTCGTCTCAAAGTGATTGGACTGGTGCTCAGTGAGCGTTATGTGTGCGATACGATGAAGTATGTGCCTGTTTGTGTGTGAACCCTCCAGGTGATTGACCTACATGCGGAGCGTCTAAGAGCTGTCCCTCCATTGATAAAGCTGCTATAAGGATAAGAGCTGATTAACTGAATCAGTCATATCTCGAGGCTAGCTAACAAAGTTCTCTGTAGCTCACATGTATCTCAGCATAGCAGTTCATGTTGCATCTTCAAGCTTCC
Source organism: Myoxocephalus aenaeus (assembly GCA_038501785.1). Taxonomy (NCBI): domain Eukaryota; kingdom Metazoa; phylum Chordata; class Actinopteri; order Perciformes; family Cottidae; genus Myoxocephalus; species Myoxocephalus aenaeus. The sequence continues at coordinate 2,996,389 of JBAMJR010000162.1, forward strand.
CGTGTTCTGACTGTCATCCCCAGGACAATTTCCTACCGGTCATACTTCATATTTAAATGCACTTGCCACTTATTACACTTTCACATACACCTACAGTACACTTGTTTTATATGTTTCTATTTCTTGCACTGTGTTGATGGTTGTTGTTTGTCTAATGTATGCACCACCCACCAAGACAAATTCCGCGTATGTGTAACATATATGGCAAATAAATGGTTCTGATTCTGATTTTGATTCTTTCACTTCATAATTCCAGGTCCTTTCCAGCCATCTGATGACATGCTGCTGATGTTCTATAGTTACTACAAGCAGGCCACCTTGGGGCCCTGCAACATCCCAAGACCTAACGGCTACTGGGACACGAGTGGGAAAGCAAAATGGTATAATATGTTGTCTTAATGCACAAGTTATTATTTTATTCCACAACTAAATTCAGAGTTGTTGCTATTGGCAACACAGGTGACATACAGCTGGCGCATTTGCATGTTTCACAAAAACTATCTCACTAATATTCATACTATCAGAGTCTTGCTCCCTGTCCATTCAGAACCTGCCAAAGGCACTTCACATGCCTGCTGTACCATTGTTCCAAATCCATGGCTTATTTTAATAATGCAATACCCAAATATTACACCACAATACTGCAAGTATGGATTATCCTGCAATAATACAGAATAGATTAAATTTGGTGAGATTTCCACATACTTCCCCATTTTTTAAGTTATTCAGCGTTCACTTCACTCTCAGGTTTCAAGTGTTGAACTAAGACTTTGTGTTACCAGGGATGCATGGAGCGCTTTGGGAAATATGACAAAGGAGGAAGCCATGAGGAATTATGTTGAGGACATCCAGCAGGTAAGTCCTGTCAAGGAAAACATGCATAATATGCATAATAATACAAAGTTAATACACTTGGAGTACACAGCTCTCCTCACATTGATGTTTTTGCTCGGTAAGAAAAGTCTGTGCGCCCAACGAACAGTATAATACATTATGTGCTTATGGAGGCTGATTATCTTCTCATACAACATTTCTCACAAAAGACTGATTCCTGAACATTTAAAGACACTTTGTGCAAAGACAATTTATTTGAGTATGAAGCACATTATTGATCATATTATTATTTTAAAGCCAGAGTTAGTTGCTCCAACAACTCTTCGATGGTTTGCTGTGAAATTATCAACGATATTCCCAGTCCCCAGAGGACGTATCATACTGACTGAAGTGATCCCGTGACTCTTTCTCTACCGCCACCATGAGCCTGACTTTGAATTATAATAACTTTGATTATCTCGTACCTTTTTATCTTGTGCCGCCATCAGGTCAAAATGTAGTTGATTGATTTGACATTCCATCAACCTCAATTGCAGTTTGTGTTTATTGCTAATTAGAACATGTTAGCATACTATCAGGCTAAATTGGATAATGTATGATAAACAATACACTTGATAAACATCATTGTTATTGTGAGCATGTTGATGTTAAGTACAGCCTTACAGAGCAGCTGCTAGCGTGGCTTTAATCTTGTTAATAAAAAAAGGACTCACTTCATATATTTGAAATATATTCTTCATGTGTTGAACAATGACAGATGCTGTTAAATAACAGCAGACTGCGTTTACAAATTGCATTATTAATTTAAACTCATAGCATCAGGTCCTCCAGTTATCAGCTGTTTTTAATCAGCTTTAATTACCTGGTCCAGCAGATAAATCCATCAGCCTTTGCTCGATGTAATTATGCCGTAACCTGTTTTCTGGCGGCTTATTTAAAGTTGTATCACACCTGTTCATGCAAAAGCAAGTGCTTCATTGTAACCATTTCCAATTGTTTTAAAAGAGATTGGAAGAGAAAAGCATCAACATTTATTATCAATGTGTTGTCAGATTTTGGAGACCATCCCAATCTCGGATGAGGTGTCCGATTTGGTAGAGAAGCTTGGCAACTTCTACACAGAAGTATACAGAGAAGGAGAAGAAGAATCTGAAGATAATGAAGTGGACAGGAGACCCTTCACCAGGCCTTTTGAAAACCCTACAGGTAATGTTCATGATCAGTGATGCCATAATAAGAGCACAATACAATCCAGGGGGAATACTGCTGCTATGGCATCTCTGTTAGTCACACAGATGACATTTGTTCTAACACTGAGCCTGTCTTACTTGTGTTTTTATCTCTAGATGAGATGGTCAAACAACTTAACAAACCGACAATGGAAGGCAAGTCTTTGGTGTTCATAGTAGCTGTATAAGTTTATTTCAACCCTTCAGTTGCTCTCAATGCAGTTTCATTTGACAAAAGGGTGTACATTGTCCTTGATTTACACTGCAGGAACTGTAAGAAATTAGATGTTAGATGAAACGTTCTTGTATAATCTGTCATGTATGAGCTGTAGTTAGTCAGCGTGTTGATTGTTACCCTTTATCGTTATCTGCACTCTGTGGTATAGATGTAGTGTGCAGAAGCTGTAAAATGTTCAACTGTCAACTGTGAGTATGTCTTTGTGTAGATGTACATTGTGCAACGTATAATTAGATAGAGAGTTAATAAAGAGTGTTTCCCTCACCGCTCAGGCTATGGGGATCTGTGGGATGATATACAAAATCTCGGAGAAAATGACAGCAGTGCTCATTGCACAAGTGTCATAAGTGGCGAGGAGGCAGAGGGAAGCAATGAAAATAGTGAAATCGAGAGAAACGAGGAAAGTAGGGATTGGAGGAACAGTGAGGAAGAGGAGAATGGGGATGAAGAAGACAATACAGACGATGACGACAAGGAGGAAGAAGAAGGTAACATCTGTGGTAGAAGTTGTTAGCTGTTTTGTGCCGTGAAATGTGCTGTGTTGTAGAGGTTACACACTACACCAACAGTATTTGTACATGCTTTAAAGGATAAGGTAGGTGATATTCTATATTCTGTACAGTTGAATGTAGCTATTGAGACCAAAAGATTTTTGTAGCAGGCTGTAAACATCTTTATTTCTGCTGTAGGCTGGGCATTTTAACATGAGGGTCTATGGAATGGACTCACATTTGGATCCGGCCTCAAGTGGCCATTTGAGTAACTGCAGTTTTTGGCTTAATATTTCAGTATCGGGAATTGCCGCTTGGCCATCACACTTGTATTTGTTCTTTAAGAACAACATTGTTGTGACCCACTTGAGGTAGTTCTAAGGGTGTAGAATCCATTGAAAGTAAATCAATGTAATGCATGTTCCCTCTGTATATATCCATACACTGTAAATGAGAACAGAAGTGAGATAAAGAATAAAGTCATTTGCACTGTTTTACATCCAGGGCGAGATATGGCAAAACAAAGGGTACCTAAAAAAAGAACTGCACCCTTTTGTAATGCTTTGTTATACTGTCTCTCTCTCTCTCTCTCTCTTGCTCTCTCTCTCTTGTTCAGTCTCAGACTGGAGGCCTGACCCGAGGCTGCTAAAGGTGGACAAGAGGTGGAGGTCTGACACTAGGGAGTCCAGCAGCAGCATGGAGCCCAGCATGTCCTCCTTCACCAACGGGACACACAGCTCCCTCAACAGCGAGGTGGAGGAGGAGGAGCTGGCCTGTTGCATGGAGCCCAGTGTCCGGAATAACTCTTATATGCACTTTAATGGACACCTGAGTGGTAAGATTATCCATTAATGCAAAAAGTGTACACATGTTTTTATAACTGTGTGTGTGTGTGTGTGTGTGTGTGTGTGTGTGTGTGTGTGTGTGTGTGTGTGTGTGTGTATGTGTATGTGTATGTGTGTGTGTGTGTGTGTGTGTGACTGCACCTTGAATAAGGAAGGTAGCGCCGTAGTAGCACTTTAGTAGCACTTAGATGGCACTTACGGATAGCACTTTGTAGTGTAACTTTATTGAAGAAATTGTACTTTCTCGATTCTTGTTGTTCTGAGTTTGTACTCATGGTTGAATTGCACTTATTGTAAGTCGCTTCGGATAAAAGCGTCAGCTAAATTAAATGTGTGTGTGTGTGTGTGTGTGTGTGTGTGTGTGTGTGTGTGTGTGTGTGTGTGTGTGTGTGTGTGTGTGTGTGTGTGTGTGTGTGTGTGTGTGTGTATATATAAATATAAAAACACATACTTCAAAATAGTTTATAATAATAACTATGTTCCTCCAAAAAATATAAAAAAACTAAATGTTTATTATGTAGATGTACATTGAAGAACAATATAATTTACCAATTTGTCCATGTTTAGGTCATACTGATGCTTTTCCTGAGAAGAACCATCGCTCCACAGACTCAGATAATGAGGAATTCTGTGACTCAATGGAGCATCTGGCCATGGAAGAGGTGTGGCGTCGCTCATCCATATGTGCACCACATCAAAGGATTAGTTTTCACATTGCGGCAAATATCCCTATTTACTTTCTTTCCGTGAGCTAGATGAGGTTCTTTTCTCATGTAACCCGAGGCAAGAAAGCAAATAAAATATTTCCCAAAAATGTCAAACTATCCCTTAAATCACATCAACATTATTGAAATAAAGTCATAAAAAGTTGCAATGTATAATACAATAAATGCAATGTGTTCTGACCTAATAATGGCCATTCAAATTGTGGTTGACTCTCTTCTTTTCCTACCAAGGGGCTGTCTACATCAAAAATACTGTCGCCTGGATCAGGAGCTGCCTCAGTGAGGCAAAGGGATCTTTGGTTTGAGAGCAACACTACCCTGAAGGGAGGAGAGGATCAAGTACTCGTGGGAGATTCCTACCTTAAAGAAGGGATTAGTGCAAGCCAGCACAACAGCTCCTTGTCAAGAAGAGGGAGAGGTGAACCTGTCGACTTTGATTTATACTGACACTGTATCCCTAATTTGTCTTTCTTCTAAGATGTTTACTTATGTCACCCTCCTATAGCATTTAAAGGCATCTAATACCCTGAAACACAACCGTTTTCCACAAAAGTTGCATGTTGTAGCAATAAAGGACTAGTATGTAGCATTAAGAGGGGATCGATTGGAAGAAATTGAGTATAATATCACTAACTATCTTTTCTTATTAGTATAATCACTTTTAAAATAAGAATCTACGAAGCGGGTCCTCTTTACTGAGCATGTGTGAGCATGAGCAAATGTTTCTACGGTAGCACAGAACGGCAAATTAAACACCTGCTCTCGACAGGGCTATTGGCAGTTTTGTGTTTTTGCGTTGACCACCGTATGTTCTCCTACATGCTTGTCATCCTGAAGAAGTTTCAGTTGGTTTCAATCTGCAACCTCACTGACAAATCCTACACACTACTAGACCTTTAAGATGTCCCATTCTGACTCCTGTTTCAGGTTCGCAGTCGCCAAGGGCCAGCTGTAGCTCTCACCGGTGTGCCAGTGTCGATGCTGCCCGCTGTTGTGTGTCACAGAGCAGACGTTCAATCAGCTCCGCCAGAGGAAACGTCAATGAGCAAATAGCTACAGCTCTGCTGCGTCTGCAGCATGACATGGCCACGGTGTTGCAGAGGCTGCACGCTCTGGAGGCGCTTACGGTGTCACAGGTGAAAGACCAGAGGTTTTAACCACAGTGTGTTCAATGAAATGTACCATTGTTGATGACAGTCTCCATGACAATTTATTATATATTTATTAATAGACTTCTATATTTGGTTATTGCATTTTTCAGTCTAGATCATCTTCGTCAAGGCAGGAGGACTCCCTAACTGTAGCACAAAAGGTCCTTATAGATTTTTATTTAAGATGTAATATTGAAGAAAACAGTCACTTTAATGCAAGTTTCTGTTTTTAAAGTTCCTGAGACCATCTTGGTGGCCTTTTCACTTTTCTCCACTCACTGCGATGTTGACTGCACTCTGGCCTCTGATTGCCCATTGGCTCGTCCAGCTTTATTTACAACGGAGGAGACGGTGAGCAAAAAATGCTGATCAAGATTGTCCTGGTCTATTATCACATATTACTTTTGCGTTATAGCCATACTACCAACTACCAAAACTCAGTTTTATCTTTTCTCCCACACAGGAAAATCCCCTGAATTATTTGTGAACCATCAGCATCAATCGAAGAACATGAAGCTGGGATGAAATTGTTGCACTTTTGTTGCTTTGTGGCTTTCTCAAGCCCCTTCACAGAGGGAGTATAATGAGGCTCCAGTAGAAATGGAGAGGTTACTTTAGATAAATGAAGGGTCAGAAAGGTGTGTAAGACTCTGCAATATAGTGTAGCATTTTGACTTCATGGATACTTTTTACGTGTTTTAAGAAACGGAAGATTTGTGCATTATAAATGCACTTTCTTTGTTACAGAGAGCTTAGCATTAGATGGTGGTCTTATTTATGACATGTCTCACAGACCACCAGGAACTCAATATACACATAACTCACACCACTGAGTCAACTATTTATTGAAATGAATTCATGATTATACAGTAGTAAACTTTTTTATGATTACTAAGGACTTTTATATTTATTGTTAGAAATATATAAATCATTTAGGTTAATTTATTTTTAGACCAAATAGAGATGGTGACCAATATTGTATGTACATATATTTATTGTATGGCTTCAGTACAATAGTATCAAAGAGTGCACTTTTGTGCAAAGTGAGAAACAGAGAAAAGACAATCCATACATGCATTCTGGTTTCTTGTCAGCTGTACAGTGAAAATAAATATGTCTCTTAAGAGGTGTGGTGCTTTCAAATATACCGTTTTTAAACATGAGTACGTGACGCACATGTTGACATGCAATAAACACATTCTTTGGACAAACACATTTATTGTGGTGAATCTTTGATTTTGAAGTTCAAATTTGAGATAATAGGCTGAAAAGCTTGTGAAATGGGTACCTATGCTTCCCATCAATGAGCTGGGAAATATAGATAGATAGATAGATAGATAGATAGATAGATAGATAGATAGATAGATAGATAGATACTTTATTAATCCCCAAGGGGAAATTTGTTGTCGTAGTAGCGCCTTACAACTTACAGATACAAATAAACACACAAGATAAAATATATAAAGAAGCAACAGGGATGAAAGATATATACAAAATTAAATTAAAATAAAGTAATATATATATATATATATATATATATATATATATATATATATATATATATATATATATATATGCACACACACAAATAGAATACAAATAACTGGAATGAAATACATGTACAGCTGCAGAGTGTTTTCATTAATTTAGCAAATTAAATGTAAACAATAGAGAGTGCAAAATGCAAAGTATGTATGTGAAGTGTAATAAGCATACACGTGTACAGTGATAATTAATCCACAGAGGATCTAGCAAGCGGTGACTTATTATAAAGTCTTAATGCCGTAGGCAGGAATGTTCTCCTGTAGCGGTCCTTGTTGCAGCGGAGCGTGAGGAATCTCTTGGAGAAAGTTCTCCGCTGACCCTGCAGTAGGTGGTGGAGAGGGTGGTCCGGGTTGTCCAATATGGACAGTAGTTTCTTCAGTGTCCTCCTCTCCACCACCTGCTCCAGATACTTCTTAACCAGTTTGTTAAGTTTGTTGGTGTCACCGGCTCCAATGCTGCTCCCCCAGCAGACAATGGCGAAGTACAGGGCACTGGCCACAACCGACTGGTAGAACATCTCCAGCATCTTGCTGCACACATTGAAGGATCGAAGCGTCCTCAGGAAAAAGAGTCGACTCATCCCCTTCTTGTACACAGCGTTGATGTTGGCCTTCCAGTTCAGTCGGCTGTCGATGGAAACACCCAGGTACCTGTACTCCTCCACCATGTCCACGTCCTCTCCCAGAACACTCAGAGGACTCGGAGCCGTCGCCTTCCTCCTGAAGTCCACCACCATCTCTCTGGTCTTGGTCACGTTCAGCAGCAGGTGATTCTCGCCGGCCCACTCCACAAAGTCACTCACCACTGCCCTGTACTCCTCCTCCCGTCCATCCCTAATACACCCGACCACTGCAGAGTCATCAGAGTACTTCTGTAGATGGCATGACTCCATGTTGTACTGGAAGTCTGTGGTGTACAGGGTGAACAGGAAGGGAGACAGAACAGTTCCCTGTGGGGCTCCAACATCACTGACCACTGTTTCAGACAGCACACGGCCCATTCTGACAAACTGTGGTCTACCTGTGAGGTAGTCAGTGATCCAGGAGATGGTGGACGAGTCTACCCCCACCACCCGCAGCTTCTCACTCAGTAGCAGTGGTTGGATGGTGTTAAATGCACTGGAGAAGTCAAAGAAAGTGACTCTCACAGAGACACCGGTTCCATCCAGGTGCGACTGAGCTCGTTGCAGCAGGTAGATGATGGCGTCGTCCACTCCCACATGAGGCTGGTAAGCAAATTGCAGAGGGTCTAGCGATGATTTCACCTGCGGTCCGAGGTGGGCCAAGACCAGCCTCTCCAGCACCTTCATCACATGGGAGGTGAGGGCAACCGGTCGATAGTCATTGAGGCCAGATGGAGATGACTTATTTGGGACAGGGACCAGGCACGACGTCTTCCACAGCAACGGGACCTCCTCCTGCCTCAGGCTCAGGTTGTAGAGGTGCTGCAGGACACCAGACAGCTGGGTGGCGCAGGTCTTTAGGACCCTGGGGCTGATGCCATCAGGTCCTTCAGCTTTCTGTTGGTGTCATTTCACCAGCTGTCTTCTCACCTGGTCAGTCATCACAGAGAGAGGGGGAGGGTGGAAGAGCCCATTGTTGTTGTTGAGGGCTCAGTGGGAGAGCCATTGGATGTTGAGGGCTCAGTGATTGTGCAGCTCAGCAGGGGGGACAGAGGTGTGTTGTGTGGGGGAGACGGATGAGGGCTGTGAACTAAACCTGTTGAAGAAACAGTTCAGCTCGTTGGCCCTCTCCAGGGAGCCCCCTGGTTGTCGCCCTCCAACCTTGAAGCCAGTTATTTGCTTCGATAGGTGTTAAGTATAGTTTATTGTCTCGCATTTATCAGTTTAGACTGGTGTACATTTTAGGACGAATAATGGTCAAGTTTTACATTAAATGAAGATGGATACACATAACTTAAACGGGGTCAGAAAAAGGAGAACATTAAACAGGGTCGCGACACCATATACGTCATATCCGGTTTATTTTCAGCTGCCGCTGAAGTTAGCAGTTTAACTGCTACAGTGAGATAAGTAAAATAAATACGGACCTTTAACTCTCGAGGACAGTGGCTCACTTTGTGCAGCTCAACTTCCGCTGTGTACCAGTGAGAATTAAACATGTTTTCCCTGTCGATGACTGTCCAGCCACAGGTAAGAGAGCAGGAGACGCGAGGTCAAGCTAACGTTAGCACTGTTGTTGTTTTGGTTCTTAGCTTGGTAGCAGGAAAGCTAAACTTACCTCGCTCTCTCAGGTGACCTCTGTTGACCTTTTCTTACAGTTTGGAAGACCTTCATGTTCACGTCAGTGGACGGTCTGTCAATATTGTTGGCGTTATCTTTCTGTTTACCCGTTATTAAATAAATACCTTTGGGATAAGTTTCACCTGACGCCAGCTCGGTGCGTCCTGACCTGAGACTGCGCCAATGAGCGATATGTTATACAATACAATACAATAACGCCTAATAATAATATCACCTTGGTACTTTTTTTTTCAATTTAGAAAAATAACTGGCGTGTAAGCTTGATTTAGATCATGTTGACTTTGTAACACCAGCGCCCCGACTTCATGTGCTCACAGGTGACTGTTCCTCTTAGCCACCTCATCAATGTCCTCCACTCTCTGAAGAGCTCAGTGGGCTGCAGCAGCAGTGCCCCTTGCAAATCAAGAAAGCACAAGGAGCACGCCTCAGACTCAGAACTGCACCGCACAGAGGTACACATTCATTGGATTTAATCTGTAATTGCTGCATCAGTCAGAAGTCCAAATGTTTAACAAAAACCTTGTGAGGAATATAAATCAAATAATGGTATAATGTGTTTGTGCAGCCCATGTGGAATCTGCGTGAGCTTGGCTTATCAGACCTGGGAGCACAGCAGCTGGATGAGCTGGTGAACAGTGTGTTACCACGCTTGAGTCCACAGGAGACGCCACTTCGATTGGGTGGACAGACCGCCTGGAGGACCTCACATCTTTCTACACACTCCTTTTACAACAATAAGCATGGTGAGAATGTACATCGTTGTTATGCACAGGTCTCCCATACTGGAAATAGTACTACTTAAATATGTGTGCCTGTGGCTGGTGCTTTTGCCTGCCTCCTCATCATATCTCAGGAATGACCACAACATGCCAAGATCAAACATTGTGTTTCACTTGACTGCATCGCATTTTTTTGTATTAGCTTAGTTACTAGTTAACCGTCTTAACAAGTATTTAGTGCCTCTGCTACCACTTTTTCCCCAGGTTATCTCAGAGTTAACAGTTGAGCCTTGTTCTCTGTTCCCAGGCTTCTCGTGTGGTGCAATGCCCATGTCTTATTCGAGGCTGCCCCCCATGCCTCTCCAGTCTGTCTGCACAGAACTTCAACACTGGCCCGGTAACTATAGTAATAATACTATGTGTAATATTTTATTACTAATCCGAAGCTTTGCATTCAGTTGTTCCAAATGAATTACTAGAGTTGGTTTGTATGTTGTTTGACAATGATGTCAATTACGTTACTGAGAGAGTAACAAATCCCAGTTAATTGTCAGTATTTTCTGTGGTGGCCTATTTTTACATGTACATTGTAGATTTACAATGTTTATGTTAATCTTGTTAAGTTATATGCTGTGGAAACATGGTTAGCTTTTTAATCTATTTAAACATCATATGCTTACCTCATATTTCAAGTGTGGGTTCCAAACAGAGGCTTTAAAACTTTAAAGAGCAAAACCAGACGACTGCAGTCAGCCTCTGACCGCTCCCTGGACTCTGAGGGGTTCACTCCATCTTTTATGAAGGTACGTACTTAGAGATGTTCACATGCTTGAGAATATCCTTCAGCATGTAAGCTTTATGCTTAAAGTGCTTATTATGTTTAGCATATCTTTGACATGCTTATTGTAATAAGCATGTTAGAGATACAGTTGAATGAATTCACCTTTAGCCTTAACAACAACACTTTCAACTGACTAGGCTCTTGAGTAGAAAATGCACCAGATCACTGTTGTTGTTTTATAGAAACTTAAATTGTATAGAAACTTAAATGGGCATGTCTTCCGTCTTCTGCTCACAAGAATTGAGTCAAACTTGGCAATTGGTGTTCTGCCTAGCTGAAGTCACCAACAGCCCTATAATATTCATGGCTGAAATAGATAGTTTGTTTTTATAATTATATAGTTATGCAGCTGTGTTAGCTAAGTAATAGGCTCCTCCAGCTGTTTGGCCAATGCAGGAATCGAAGAATAAAAGCAGAGCGTGTGCACCGTAAGTTTTGAGGCCTACACATCATGTCCAGTGTGATGGCCTCGAGAGTGACGGTGCGATTAAAGTGAAGTCGTATTGTGGCTTTGTGAATACTGCCGACCAGTCTTACCTTGTGCTGCAGGGTTTCCTAACACGTGACAAGGGGATAGAAGTTGAAAATCTAGACAGCCTGGTTAAGAACAAGAGCGTACCTGAGGTGCATCAGGATGCCTTCAAGAGGGGCTTCGCTGAGGGTTTCCTGAAAGCCCAAGTCTTGACACAACGCACGCAAGGCAAGTTTTAATACTAACCAACTCGAATTGAGTCACATGATCGTTATTCCATTATAAGCATTAAACATGGCTGATGTATAGTTTTTGTGCTCCAAATGTTCAGAATCTCTCAGGAGGACTCGTCTAATCTTGCTGGTGCTGCTTCTTGTTGGGCTCTATGGCATCTCCAAGACCCCTTTCATATCGGGTAAAGGCTCCTTTTCTACTCTAAAACTGCTTTTAATTTCTTTTCTCACGGGAAATCCCCTCTAATATGTTAACATTTTAATATGTCAAAATGTGAATGTCAATAATAAAGCTCAGTATTTGCCTGCTAAACTATCTATGCATCTTGAACATAAAGAAAAGAACTAAGCTTGGTATAACTGAGCTATGTTCTGCTATTTGCATGCAACAATAACAGCATATTCTAACCTGCAGTATTGCATCACTAATATATGCGATCAGTTGTGGGTCTTAAATAATCCTCAGTAACAGGCAGTGTTGTGAGTTTATTAACTGTGCCATGCAGTGTGATTTCGAACTTTAATCTAACCATTTTGGATAGTACGGTTCCGAACCACATCAGGCCTGGACTCTGCAGTGGACCCTGTCCAGGTGAAAAATGTGACATTTGAGCACGTCAAAGGGGTAGACGAAGCGAAGAACGAGCTGCAGGAAGTAGTGGAGTTCCTTAAAAACCCAGAGAAGTTCACAGTCTTGGGAGGAAAGCTGCCAAAAGGTATCGCTATCTCTCACCGTGCATTTTCTTCAACTCTGTTCAGGTATCTTGTTTTTGTATCCCTGTCTCATTCTTCGTTATCCCTTTCTCCTCGCCTTTCTCTACTTCAGGTGTTCTACTGGTTGGTCCTCCAGGGACTGGGAAGACTCTACTGGCCAGAGCGGTGGCAGGGGAGGCAGATGTGCCATTCTACTATGCCTCCGGGTCCGAATTTGACGAGATGTTTGTTGGAGTGGGAGCCAGCCGCATCCGGAATCTTTTCAGTGAGACTTAAAAAAAAATGCTTTTTCCTTCTCCTGATACAAGGGCTGCATGATTGTGCAACAAAAGTACTCGGTGTGAATTTACATTTATTAACTCCTTCCAGTAGAGAAACGTCATTCAAACATCAAAACGTTCTGCTCAATTAGGACATGCCCACTGTTACTTTCATCAAACCTTCCATACTTATATTAAATATATATAATAATAATAATAATCATTGTTTTCACGCTTTTCTCTACTTTATTTATACTTTGAGCTTGAAACTTTATTCAAACTATAACTAAACGATATAGTCAAACTACAAACAATATACCACATCTTGTATACATTATTGGTATTTTTCAACCTTTAATGCTATCACTAGTACTACAAGTCTTCAAATGTTGTAGAAGGCTGCAGCTGTAATCTTAACTAAGAGGATAACATTCAAGATTTTTTTTTTTTTAAACCAGTTTTAGCTTCCCTTTGTTGGATACCTATCCATGTCAGATCAGAATTGAAGGTGCCTCTGATGACTTAAAACACTGTAAATGGACACGCCCCTTCCCTCCGGCCTGATCTCCTCAAACCTTATACTCCAATCAGGACTCTGCTTTTATAATATAAAGTGGAAAGAAGTCACCAGGCTAAAGGGCCTTCTCCCATCATACATTTCATCTTAAGAAATAACCTCCAATTCTGATTATGACTTTCACTCTTCTTTCAACTAAGGTTCATTCTCCATTCAGACCTTAACTTGCTCCATATCTTTCATACTTTAGGAGTACAACTTTATGGGTATATTTTTACTTTTAAAGCCAGCAATGCAGTTTAGTGTCAGCCTGTCAGCATTCATTAATTGCTGTGCTGAATATTGTGGTACATGTGTTGATTTATATATTTGTCCTACTGTTGTTTTTTAGGGGAGGCTAAAGGCAATGCTCCCTGTGTGATCTTCATTGATGAGCTAGACAGTGTGGGTGGGAAAAGGATTGAGTCTCCCATGCACCCTTACTCCAGACAGACTATCAACCAACTGCTTGCAGAGATGGATGGGTAATCTCTAAATGTATCTGTTGCATTTTTACAGTTTATGAATGCTTTGAGTGAGACGTTGTTTTCATTTAGATAAACGGCACATTTGGCAATATGGTGGGTGGGGATATTGCGATATACTGGTATTGAAAATTAAATATTACTATCGTGTTTATAATACACACGATAATATTGTGTAAATAATCCACCTCTCAAAGCAAGGATTAGTTATCTTTATAAAAAAAACATTTTTGTTATTTTTGTTGAAATGATCTTTATCAATAAAGATATCATCAAAGCTCTGACAAAAACAAAATCTGCTATCTGTGGCTGTCACAAGACTTTAATAAGTGTGGCCCACAGTTGACTTATTCAACTACAGATAATAATGAAAAGTCTTTATTCATTTGTGTATAGAATACATTACAGGTAAACACAAGAATAATCAAAGTACTGCATTGTGGCTCAAAATATGAATAGGGAGTTGAACATTGCTGCGGTTTGAAAACAGAAACCGAAAGCAAGAGGACAGCTGCAGCATTGCAAACACTGACCTGTGCTATTATGTTGTAGGTTTAAACCAAATGAAGGTGTGATCATTATTGGAGCAACCAACTTCCCAGAAGCCTTGGATAAGTATGTTTGCCTCTGTGTCTCTTCCTATCAGAATGTCAGAGCTTACAACGCACATTTACGTTCAGCTTTCCTTGATAATAACAAAGACTGGACACCAACCCTGAGCGGTTTTGGATGCAGTGACCCTTTTCTAACCAGTTGATCTTCTTTTTTTTTAGTGCCCTGATCCGCCCAGGACGATTTGACATGCAGGTGACTGTACCCAAACCAGACGTGAAGGGACGCACAGAGATCCTCAACTGGTATTTAAAGAAGATTAAAATGGATCCAGGTGTGAGATCAGAATCTGCTAATCCTGAATAATTATAACAATATTTTTCTCTCAAATGTTTTGTTATGGTATGTGATATTTTAACCACTGCGAGACAGAACTAACAATAGTTTGTATGCCTGGGTTTGGGGGTCTGACACTGAACACACAAGTGCAGCGCAGAGCATTGGTATTTTTTAAAGTTAACATCATTGGCTGAATGTTGACTTACTTTACTTACCCAGTCCGAGGTCTGGACTGATCTTTGTTTAAGTTGCGTGTTATCTTTGCAGCTATTGAGGCCAATATCATTGCCCGGGGCACAGTGGGCTTCTCTGGCGCTGACCTGGAAAATCTAGTCAACCAGGCTGCCCTGAAGGCAGCAGTGGATGGCAAAGACATGGTCACCCTGAAGGAGCTGGAGTTTGCTAAAGACAAAATCCTCATGGGTGAGTAATTAGGAAGATGTGCTAGTTGGCAAAGACAGACCCCTTTCTTGTTTCCCAGTATTTGTTAAAATATGAATAATCTTTCAACTAAACCTTACCCTGATTTTTCTTGCATGTCAATGGCTTCCTTTTATATAACTAGATTCCCTCTAATCAAAGTCATTTGAATTAGAGAGAATGTAGCTATAATTTAATTCATACCTTCTTTTCTTCAAGGCCCTGAGAGAAGAAGTGCAGAAATAGACAAGCAAAACAAGCTCATCACAGCGTACCATGAATCAGGCCATGCAATCGTGGCTCACTACACCAAAGACGCAATGCCGATTAACAAGGCTACTATCATGCCCAGAGGCCCCAGTCTGGGACATGTAAGGAAACCATGAGCTTGTAAACTAAATGGTTAAACTCTGCATATTGAGTTTTAATACCAGGTCCAGTGCAAACTGCCATTACTTAAAACTGCGTACATCCTCTCATCCCTATTTAATTTTCTCTATGTGTCTCGTCAGGTGTCCATGCTCCCAGAGAACGATAACTGGAGTGAGACTCGCTCTCAGCTACTGGCCCAGATGGACGTCAGTATGGGCGGCCGTGTAGCAGAGGAGATTATATTTGGCCATGAGTACATAACAACCGGTGAGACAGAGTTCCTAAAAAGGTTTTGATATGAGGGGTAGAATGTAGAAAACTTGATTCTCTAAAATGAGGAAATGGTTGGAAATTGGTTTATAGGCTTAATGTGTCTTCTTCTCCAGGTGCATCAAGCGACTTCGATAGTGCCACGAAGATTGCTAAAATGATGGTGACCAGATTTGGAATGTGTGAAAAGGTAAGCTAATTTATGGGACTTAAAAAAGGAAGGCTGGTCATAGAGGTTGCCCGACGACACTCCAGCTATAAATGAATGACAGACTTTGCATTACATTTCTCAGTGTAAACTATATTGGAAATCATTTCTTCAGAAAGCCGTTCTCCACTCCATAAAAGCTCCAAAACCCTTCAAAGCATCATTCTTTTTGGCGATAGGGTTAGAAAATGTTGGCTAAACCTTATCTGTATCCTGTAACAGCTGATTTTGCAGCAAGCAAACCCATTTTAAATTGTCTATTGGCTTTATCATGCTTCAAACTATCGTTATTATATCGGCCCTTTAAAATCCACTATCAGTCGACTTCTAGTTAATAGTATTTGTACTGCGCATGCATTGTAGTCTACAGTTTCGCTATACTTGTATGTACATTGATGTGTTTGTTTCCCCTTCCTGTCTCCCAGTTGGGTGTGATGACCTATACTGACATGACAGCCCAGAGCCCGGAGACACAAGCAGCGGTGGAGCATGAAGTCAGAGTATTATTGAAGGTCTGGTTGATGTGTTTGATGCTAAACAAAAAACAACTCAGCAATTCAACCAGTCTTGTCAAACCTTTTTTTCTTACCATCTTCTCTCTTGCTGTCCCCAGAACTCTTATGAGCGTGCCAAAGTCCTGCTGAAGTCTCATACCAAAGAGCACAAAAACCTGGCAGATGCTCTACTCATGTATGAGACACTGGATGCCAAAGAGATTAAGATGGTCCTGGAGGGCAAGGCCCTGGAGACCAGATGAAATTTGCAAGCACAGCAACAAGCAGAGGGTAGCAACAGGAGGAAGGGGTCATATTTGTAGAGCTCAGGGGTCATGGAAGGAGGGATGGACTCAATTCATGAGCAGTGAATCTGAGAAGTCATGGTCTGCATTCTCAAAGTCTCTGGATAAGTGCTCATGTGGGACTATGTCGTACATCCTCACGCTGTCCCCTTCGTGTAATCCCATCAATATTCCCAGAGAGGTAATTCTGTCATGTGACACTTAAACATAGCTTTCCTGTGTCACAGGTTAACGTGTTGAATGTTAAGGAGGTTGCTCAGGTCACTTAATCAGTTGCTGGGAGGAGATAATACATGAATGTAATTATGCACCTCAGACAGAAAAGCAGCATGTTAAATATTGTTAATTGTTGAAAAAGGAGTTGAAATTTGTTTAAAATCTGTTTAGACCTGTCGATGGGGAAATGCTGATCTTCAGCCCAAAGAGATCCTGTGTAATCATAATAACACTTTAACTAAATCTCAACTCCTATTTGTCACTTGTCTTCCAGGGTTTGTGTTCATATTCTATTTGTCTAGTATATCTTCAAGGTCAGGCGGCGCTCTCCACTTCTAGCTTGCGTGTCTCTTAGTTAAGTACTCTTTGACGTTCCATCGAATTCTTTGTGTCTGGGATGATTGGAGGATCATGTATATGTATCTATCTACACTCTCCTGTCCCCCTCTGCATATGTCCCTATTACTTGTTTTAAATGGTGGCCTTTCGGGGAATGTACTGTTAAGTGTTTTCTTTTTCTTTTTCTTTTAAAGGAGGAAGTATATAAAGTTGAACTCGGCACTTTGGATATGAAGGTGTATAAATTGACAATACACTTGTGCTCTCTTCATGTAATATATTTCATGTATGCAGACAGAACAATTACTGATGCTCAGCTTTTAACTTTAAGGTTTTAAAGTTGCAATGTTGGCCTAACAACAGTTATTGTTCATGATGTCTCCTCTGTCATAAAGCAGAGATATTTCTCACATCTTGTGCTCTATACCTTTCTGTTTCGACACATTTTGTGCAGTGGAAGAAATATGCCAATCTTGAATGCCTACTGGCACTGCTTTATGTATAAAGGAAGTTAAGCTGTATAATTGTAAAGTGAAATCCTTGACTCTAAATATGACATTTCTTCAACACAGATTGTGGGTAGAGACATGCAGGTATGCCTCTTAAGATTTTCAAATGGATAGTTACAGCAGCAGCAGTGTGTCATCCATATTTTAGCATTTTGTTAATTAAAAGTATAACTCGTGTCAAGATTACCACCAGCATATGTACTTCATGTTGTTCCCTTTTTCTTTTTTTTGCTTCAAATTGAGACACAATTTATTCAGTTTATTGGCCTTTTATCCATGTTAGCTGTATATTTGATTGGGATGTAATGGGAGCATTGTATATAAATGTATAGTAATGCTTTTATGCTGAGAACACATTGAATGGCTCTCTGCTGTTGATGGACAAAATCTCTCAACACTGATGGATGTGGTTCATGAATGTTTGTGCAGCTGAGATAAATAAAAAGTAGTCCAAATAATGTGTTTTGGTGTATTGGGTCTGTGAGTCGGAAGATACATTTTTTACATAATTATAAAAATTAAGCAGCACTCTATTACAAATTAGACAATTCTGACATGTCAAAACAGAATAGATTAAAAATATTGTTTAGTTTGACACTTGATACACAAAACAAATGATCACAATAAGTATTAAACTCAAACTGAAGTTAAAACAATGAATTATACTAAGATACAAAAAAATCAATAGTATATTATTGGTGTGTGTTTTGACCAAAAATGTTACATAGTGGCCGAACAGTGGAATAACAATTTCAACGACAACCTCAGCATACATTTTACCCAGAAATCCTAATTGCATTTCTCTCAGTGGCGGGCCACCAGGGCCTTCTAAGCCTTTTCTGCTGGCCTAAACAGAATCACAGTTTAAATTTTAAACGGCGCACATACCACGGCCCGCCACTGATTTCTCTATATGACAAAAGTACCAAAGAAAATAAGACATTCATTTAATTGAGTAGTTTTTAAAAGTGTATTCATAATTCTTCATCCGCAATATGATAGTGGACCCAGCCCCCACATGCCCCAGTGCAACCGCACTGCCTGCACTCTATAATTACGCCGCTGATCCCCACTTTAACACCACGTCCCACAGGCCCCAACCAGAGTCAGAAACACTGGAATGAACACTAAGCCGTGGAGCAGCCCAAATGTAATCACAAGAAACACAATCTTGAAGAACGTCCTAAAGATGTAACTCCCAGACATGGACAGCACCACCACACCTAAAATAGTGGACAGTGCTCCTTGCAGTATTGGATAGCCTAAATGGGCCAAAGCATCTATCGCTTTCTCATTGACATCACTCTTGGAGCTGGAGACAAAAGAGTAAGAAATGTGTGCTGAGAAGTCCACAGAAAAGCCAATGCACATGACCAGGTTGATCATAGAGATGGAGTCCAGGTTTACGCCCCACAGCGCCATGAAGCCTGTCACACCAACAATCACTGAACAAATTGCAAAAGCCACCCACAGGGAACAAAGAGGATTGGGTATCAGAATAAGCGAGACGACCAGCATCACAATCACAGCCACCAGGATAGTTTGAATGGTGTTGTCCATGATGACAGTATACTGGTCAAAGTAGATGAAAGCAGGGTGGTACACCAGGAGCTCTACTGGACTTTCCTCTGCTGTTTTCCTCAG
The DNA here is from genome assembly GCA_038501785.1 of Myoxocephalus aenaeus. Lineage (NCBI taxonomy): Eukaryota > Metazoa > Chordata > Actinopteri > Perciformes > Cottidae > Myoxocephalus > Myoxocephalus aenaeus. The sequence goes on from JBAMJR010000162.1 coordinate 3,015,658, forward strand.
TCCAATCATCAAGTCCTTCGTTGTTGTGTTGTTCAGCGTCTGAATAAAAAAGCGAGAGGCCTGAATCGTATTGTCTGCAGTGAAGTTGATGTCTTGTTTGAAGATGGAATTAAGGTCTAAGAAATGTAGCAGATGTGTTTGGAAAGCTTCTTGAGAACCTATATTGAGCTTGGTTGCATTTGCATATTGTAGAAAGGAAAGAAACCAAGCAAAAGTCCCATTCACAAAGTTTAAACTCTCAAAACTTGAAATGCATGAACGCAGATGCTTCTGTTCATCTTCATCCCAGTACCGGAAGGGATGCTTCACCGCCACCATCAAGTTATAGCTATATTCAGAGAAGTGTTGCCTTTGATTGTTGTAGTAATCGACGATGTAGGAATCATCCAAAGCCAGATTCCTAATGTCGAGTCCCTCCTTTAAGATAAAACAGCCATAAACACTAACAGCTAAATAGCATGCGTAAAAGACAAAAACACAAGCTTTTATCAACTTGTGGGTCAGAAATGGACCATAGAAGCGCTCAAACATGAAACTCAAGGGCTCAGTTTCCTCTTTCTCAGTGATTCTATCGTAGCTCCCCCCAACACAGCACACCCTGAAGGCTTTTGAACTTCTAGATGGTAAATCTTCTGGGATTTTGGCACAGGTGAACCAGTGCTTGTTCTCTGCCTCTCTCTGTCCGTTTAAAGCCATGCACGCCCCCAGGAATGTAATGCTGTACAGATAGCAGAAGCAAATAGAAACCCCAGAGTACAGGCAGAAGGACCGGACTGAACCAAAGGGCGAGAAGTAGCCCAGAAAGAGAGCCAGCGCGTCGGTCACGGTGGTGATGGAGATGGAGACGGCAGCATCCTTGTAGGTGTCGGCCAGCCGGTCGGGGACGCTGTCCAGAACGCGGGTCCTCTGCCAGCAAGAGATCATGATGAACATGTCATCCAGTCCAATACCTTGAGGTTGAAGGTCAGAGGAGAAAGAGTTTTTAGCTTATATGACTCTTTCCTGTTTTGTGTGCAGGCCTAATGTTTGGGAATGTGCACCACTAAAGTAGACAATCAACTGATGTGGGGCCTTATCTTGTGACTGTTTCTTTTCGAAAAGCCTTTGTCAAGATGTGTTAACAATACCACTGTGGTAGGACAATACAAGTGTTTGAAAGTTATTTCACAAACAAATGACATCTAGACTTCTTTGTATTTTGTTGATCTTTTTCAAATGCAGGCTATGTATAATTTTTATTCAGTAACAATGCAGCAGCAGCCTGGTTTTCCATTCATTTCTGTTCATTGTGACAAACAATTGGAAGACTTTTGAACTGGAGTTGTGTAATCCCTCACTGCGCAAATTACTTCTGCATTACTTTTGGTTTATAGGGGCCCAACAACAAATGTTTGCCAGTGAGGCCCCGAACTGGTTAATCCGGCAATTGCTGTGTGACATGAAAAGAAGTATAATGTACATATTCAGAAGTCAAGATGGTGAAACATGAACATGTCTAACGACAATACATCTGGTCTAAATAATGCTAACACCAAAAATGAAAATGATCAGAATGTCATGTCAATGTGAGAGTTCTCTAACTTTAATGTGTCCTTGGACAATGGGAACTCATGGACCTACTGTACCTAATATCATGAAAGGACAGGAGGCAACTGTCATGACAAAAGGTTGATCCAGCAACAACAGCGTACCAAAACCGCTCAGGACTGCCAGACCCGTGGAGAGCACCCCGCAGGATGCCACCCACACTTTTGTCCTCACATTATCCGACCTAAAAGAAAATCTGAGATCAAAAAGAGCCACACATACAACATCTATTTTGCAACATGTTCAGCAGATGTTCTACCAACCTCCAACATGAAATGATTGAAAATGTGATGGCAGTGGCATAGGTGATGGAGAATAAATAGATGACGGATGCTGGAGATTTTTGAAATTCCCACTGCATTGACATGGAGGTGGAGTATGACACCTAGAACGAGTATTACTGCATTTAATAGAAGCTGATTTAATTAAACAAAAAGGATGTTCATTTAAAACAAAGGAGCGTAAAGTTCTGCTTACCTGAATGGAAGTTGATGATTTGTTTGAGACCAAATTAATGAAGCTTTCCAACCAAAGGTCAGTCTTTGCTTTGTTGTCCTCACGTAAATAGTAATGGACCTGTATGGCTTTCGAACTTTCAACAACTGAGCTCTCCTCGTACACTTTCACACTCCCGAGACTTAAATATAGAGGAATATTCCTAAAATCAGAGTAATACCACGGATATGTCAAATTAACAGTATCTATATTGTTGGCACTGTATTCAATAATATCTAAAATGTCATTAGAGGTGCAGGATCCCGTCACCTCAGCACAAACATCAGCATATTCAAATGACCGGTTGTCAAAATACACGATCATACTCCTAACTTCAAAGTCCAAGTCTAGAATGTGCTGAAGTGACTCCACAGTCAGAATATTCCTGTCACTTGTAGCTATGAGAGTTGCGTAATTCCCATCGGTGCTCAGTCTTAAACGTGAAAACGTGGAATCCTTTCTTGGAAAAGTTTCTTGGATATATTTCCTCTCCAGCTTGGCTTGTCCATCGGCAGGTGTGAACTGCTCTTCGATATCGTTTGACATTCTGTCCTCCAGGAGATAAAATCCGCTCCCCAGACCTGCCGAGAGAATAAGAGGGGCGATCAAGAACCACCAGGGATGGGAACCAATAAAATGACCCAACATCTCATAGCACATGCAGAGAGGTCTCTCAAAGCAATTTGTGCGGAGTCTGGCCATAGTTGCAAAAAAAAAAGTAGTTTGGGGAATATAGAAGAGCTGCTCCTTTTCTCATAAATTTCAACATTAGAGAGAGCGATGAGGACAACCAGCTGTATTTATTGTGCTGCAGACTCTTTTCATGAGATGAGATTTGCATAATAACAGGGTTGGCTACTCTGCAATGAACAGACACTGATGAGGTTTGAGGACGGCTTCAGTCAAAGAGCCTATTGTAGAACAGTTGGTGTCGTACGGCTCACTGGTCCCATTTCCATTTCAATACTTACTGCCAATGGTATCCATTAGCTTAACCCTCAGGTGATTCCTTCTCATAGGTGAGGTAACATTACACTTTTGGGCCCTTGAAGATTGGTAAAATGTAGCAAAGGCACAGAACAAAGACCTATTATAATGTGGATCTTTATTTACTTTGTTTTCAATCAGTCAGGTGACAGTCATTTTCTATGGTAGACTTCCCTCTAATTCCTCATCCACCTCTGCTTCAGGGTAAACTGGCCAACAATAGCAAAGGAATATGTGGCTTTATTTAAAATATACAAACCGTGTACACAAAACCACATTTTGTGTACACTGTTTTAATATTCAAAAGTCAGTGGACAGAATAGAAGCCATGCATATCAAAAAGCTTATTTTTTTAAACATTATTCATATTATTATTGTTATTATTATTATTATTGATGTCACAGAACTTACTTTTTACAAATTCACAACGTAACTTCCTGACAAAAAAAACACATTTATTTTATTATTGTAAAGACATTGTATAAATATTGTAATTTTGTTAATTTAATTTAATTTAATTTAAACAAAACTCTATTCAACTCTATTGATGTACATGCAGTACAACGTAAAGTGCACAACCAAGTCTACAAGAACATAATAATATAACTACAACACACTGATGACATTCATTTTCCAACCTCGTGAAGCTCCGTGACGTCACGACCCCGTCGCAGGCTGGGCGGAAGTTGCGTGTACAGCAGGCTGTCATCGGAGCTGCTAACCGCCTGCTGCTCTCAGAAAACAAGTGAAATTCATCATTAAAAGCGTCGCAAAGTGCCAGTGAGACCAGCTCCTCCATGAATATGGACGACGACGTGCTGACGACTCTGAAGCTGTTGATAATTGGCGAAAGCGGAGTCGGAAAGTCCAGGTGCGTCTGTGTTTGGTCGCGCGCTGTTAGCTAGCCTGTCGTGGATGTTGACATTCTTCTAGTTATGTAAGTTTATTCCCCGGTGCTCAGCTGTGGTTGCTGCAGCTAGCTGGCAGTGTTACCGATGTCCATTTCCCCCCAGTTTAGGCCAAACTCTTACTGGGAACAAGTTAACCATTATAGGTGACTAATGACGTGACAGAGGCAGTTTCACAACTTTTCACTGGTGTTTTGTTGATAAGAGATGCTGCTGCTCCTCATCAAGTCATTGTCAACATACACTGTATCGACGTTATGACCTTCCTGTAACACCGTTGGAGCCAGTTTAGGAAACCCATGAGGCTATTATTCAGTTTGCCTGCTCATTCCCATGCTGTCTTTATCTCCCTCCACAGTCTCCTCCTGAGGTTTACTGAAGACACCTTTGACCCAGATCAGTCTGCCACAATAGGTCTGAACTCTCTCACGCACAGACTTACATTCACGTATACACACAGATTTGTGGACACTTCTGATCTTCTAAAATGGACCTCCTTCTCTCTCTACTCTCTCTCTCATGACTGATCAGGTGTGGACTTCAAAGTAAAGACACTTGCAATAGATGGGAACAAAGCAAAACTCGCCATATGGGTAAGACTGATGTCATAATGTGTTGCCTACAGTTTATTATTTGTTGTCAGGAAAAACATGATGAACTGCAGGGTTTATCCACAAGATGGCGGCATTTCCCAGACAGAATCACTGAAAGTCTTTACTTTTGCAGGACACAGCCGGACAGGAACGGTTTCGCACCCTGACACCCAGCTACTACCGCGGTGCACAGGGAGTCATACTCGGTAAACAGTGATGCTCATGAAGCCACATAACATGTTCAACTCCAGACCTCGAGACAATTATCTCTTTCCAGTAAAATAATCACATCCACGCTCTGCTTTTTGTAGCACTTACTCTACACATTATCCTGTAAGTTACTTTGGATAAATACTGTAAATCAACGGCCATCGGATAGCTGCAGTGTCCTGTTAAAATTTGTTATGAATAAAAACATTTAAAAAATAAGATGTAATCATACTCGTGTCAAATATTTCCATTAACTCCTTTTCTCTTTTTGCATGGTTTTCACAGTGTATGACGTCACAAAGCGTGAGACTTTCACAAAGCTCGAAAATTGGCTGAATGAACTGGAAACCTACACGACACGCAATGACATTGTAAAGATGCTTGTTGGGAACAAAATCGATCGGGTGAGTGCTGCTCATCCAATACAAGCTACCGCTCGTCACTGTCCCATCAGGCCATCACCATGACAGATCTTGTCATATATGTTCAGAATATGCAGCATAAAGGCTCAAAGTTGGCCTTAATGTTAATCTTGGTTTTATACTTACTGCTTAAATTAGTCACAATAAATATAAAAAACACACAACACCAGAAATCCTGGAAGTGTTTCATAAATGTGCTCACCGTCCATTGGTGTTACTTCACATGATGTTTTATCCTTTACTCGGTGTATTCCACATAGAGAAAAAAACACATAGGAAGTCTTTTTGTTTTTCAGGACGACCATGAAGTGGACAGAAACGAGGGGCTGAAATTTGCTCGGAAACACTCCATGCTTTTTATTGGTAAGTATCCATGGAAGACTAAAAATCTGACACGGCCACTTAAACTAATAGAGCCATAACATGTAACTTTCTGTGTCGAGCCACTAAAACCTACCATACTGGGCTTGAAAGCCAGAACTGTAATTGTGTAGTTGGAACAAGTCAAGACCTCACTTAGTAAGTCATGCATTTAGTTTGGGTTTGTTGCGTTGTTTATACTGTTTTGGCATTTCTGAGTCTCGCGCGCTGAAAGATGCGGCTACTCCAGAAGAACTGCATTATGATTAAAATCTAGCAGGCTTTCATTTATCCGATCCATGTCTACATGTGTTCCTGATTCTCATCTCCAATCTGCCCGTCTCTGGGAAATTTCGTTAACATTTATGGAGTTTCCATTTTAGAACGGCTAAATTATGGGGTTTTGAAAAGGGCTCGTCCAGAAGATGTCGTGGATTTAATCCGCTGTGAGGATGGATTCACCCCACGGCTTCATTTAATTATTTGTCATATTTGTCAACACATGGATATTTTAAAATATCTCTCATTAGTTACTATATTTTTAAGCTCAGAGTTTTGCTCTGTTTTGGATTTAAAATCTGTCATGCAGTGTTTTCTTTGTCACATTTCGGCAAGTGTTGTCCCCAGTTTTTGTTTTGTTTTTTTAGCTGATCTTATAAATCTCGGTAATACTCTTTCCTTTGTACAGAGGCCAGTGCAAAGACCAAAGATGGTGTCCAGTGTGCCTTTGAGGAGCTTGTGGAGAAGATCCTCCAGACTCCGGGGCTTTGGGAGAGTGAAAGCCAGGGTCAGAGGGTCCGTCTGGGGGAGCAGGAGCCGGGCAGTGGCAGAGCATGTGGAGGTTACTGTTCCATACCCTGAAACTGGACAGAAGGAAAATGGCACCAAAGTGATAGGAATGACTACAGACCAGAAACATAGAGAAAGAGAAGGAACTGGATGAATACTTTTTTTACTTTAAAAAAAGTTTATTGTTGGGAGTAGTTCTGTCCGACGAAAGGACTTTGCTGTTTGCACACTTCCTTTTCAACCATCATCTGTCACTACTTTCTGTTTAAAACATGAATGAAAGGATCATGCAAAAATAACCTCTTGCCCAAAGGAAGTATGGTGTTTTAAATTGACATGACAACGCCGCGTGTACGTCATACGAGTACATGTCTGGTTTGAATTTAGCTTATTGTCGGCGGTGATTCTGTTGTGCATTAGGGCATCAGGTTAATAGCGTAGTGCCTATTACATGAACCAATTTGTAGGTTACAGTACACAGCTTTTCAAATTTTACCCCAAATAGTTCCTTATAATTGAGACAGAAGTCCCCTGAAGAGCCCTGCTTATACTTTGTGAGCTGTAAATGTCTAAATCTAGCTGCAGAGTTACAGTTAAAATATTCTAAAAGACATATATTTGTCAGCATTATTACATAAATAACACATCATTTGGATTGCGGATGGCCGTAGAAGAGGCTTGTTTTCATGTGTGAGTTTGAGTGATCTGTCATAATGCACCACAACACTGTGAACGCTCCCAAATACGACCTTTCACAATGGACCCCGGCTACTGATACCACTTGATTCTTACTGTTAATCCAGTCTGTGCTTCAGTACATATAGAGGCTTTCAAATGAACCATTTCCGTTTTTTCTTCTTCTTTTTTTCCCCTCTTCCTCTTTACATTGAAAGTAGTCGTCTTGGATCTTTTCGGATTTCTTGCAACTAAACCTTTCTTTGTCTTTGCATGTCTGACCTGAGCGATAACTTCCACAAGTGTAAAGTTTACAGTGATAAGAGCTCTTGCATTTTAAAATATATATTTTTTGCCTTTCTGATCTGGCAAAAAGGCAAGCAGTTTGTACATTTAGTCTCAACTTGGCTCCCTCAGCTTGTTTTCTTCCCATTTATTTATCAGTTTCTGTGTGGTGCTGTGGTCCATATGATGTCCCACTCACTTATTGAAGGCATTTCTCACACATTCTAGTATGAGAGCATTCCTTAGAGCTTCCTGTCCACAGTATAGTATTGATTTGATGTATTGTTGCTATTTGTTTGAATTCCTTTTTCTTGTTGACCTTTTTATTCCTGTACTTCTTTCTTCCTGTTGCGTTTGCTGTGCGCCTACTTGAATCATATTCAGCAATATGTTAAATTGATATCTGCCTTAACATTTAATGACATGTGCTGGAGTTATGGTCCAGTGACAGTTGTATTGTTTCAGACTGAAATAAATGACAACCTCAAGATGCCGTCCCTCGAGACTAATTATTGTTTAATTGCCATTTGAGAGCTGCCATGACGTGTCCATGTGTGTAGAAGCCCATCTCTTCAAACGTTGGTTTACAGTGGAAACATCAGTGAGGTGCTCTTTCCATAATACTTTGTTGAGGACTGGCCGTTGCACATGAAAGACTGAAAATATTTCTCTGCACAAAATGTCAAAAAGCAGACCAAAACCGGGAGTGGAAAAATCTTGGTAATCATGTTTTGTAGATTAGTCCCAGAGGACTGAGTGTGATTACAAGCTTATGTTTGGTGTCAGGATTTCTCCAGATGTAGGACACTCACCGCAAGAGGACAAGAGTTTCTCCCTCGGCTGATTGTGTTCTCTATTTTAACAACAACATATGTTTTTTTTTGGCAGATGACCCCATAATGAGGTCAGACGATTCCCAAGCTCTTATTTGGTATTTAGTATTTATTATGTTTTAACATAAAAAAACGATGACATTTGTGTCTCATCTATTATAATGATGTTTGCTGTGATTTTGTCCCCCAGACAGCCATCCTGTTGTAAGCAAATTACCTTATTATTTAATTAAAATACATTCACAACTTTATCAGGTTTTCTTCCAAAAACCTGCATTAACAGCAAGCAGTAAACACACCACTGACATACACATCACGATGTAGGTCATATGTGAGGCTGTTAGCTACTAGAAGCCTATCTACACTTGGAGCCGACATGGAGCCAGTGTTCCCAATTTGGGTTGGTTTCCTCCCAATTGGGAGACTTTTGATTAAGTTGAAATAGTGTTGGGCTGGTAGAGAAAATTTGGGCTGCTTTTGTCAACGTTTGGTGGGATTTCAGAAATATTGTGAAAACAATTGTAACAGAAAGCTGTCGTTTTATGTAAAAAAACAAACAAAAAAGACGTACTTGTTTTATATGTTAATAATGCCTGATGTAGATGTCTGTTGGCAATTCTGCATGGAGCAATATAAGCATTCATGTTCAACTGGCAAATGTCGTTTTAGCTGTTTTTGGTTACCACAAAGCTCACTCTTCTTTGGCTTCGACATGCTTACTTTTCACGAGCTAGTTGGCGATTAGCCGTCGGCCGCTTTGTGCTACAAAGTTAGCAATACGGTTACTTTTTAGATCTTTTTCTCTGAAAGCTGTTGATTTACTTACCTATTTTGCAACAAATGTAAATACTGTCCAACTATGTGAATCCTGCTGCTCATCAGAAGGACTTGAACCTCAGCACTCCACTTGCTGTCTCCCTACTCAGTCCACGATGCAACCCCTTCTGCCCATATTACAGCCGTTTACAAAGCAATTTGAAAGTATATTATAAAACTGCGAGACCCAAAATTGCACACATGTGAACTACCACTAAATACAGTTCAGTAAAACATAAGTATGCAGCTCCAGCCCCTGCAAAGTGATGATTTAAAGCAAATGACTGGTCAAAAGATTTCACATTGGGTTTATTCAAATAGCTGCTGTCAATTTTAAGCATTGGATGATAATCCAGTCTCATGGAAGTTAATATAACTTACTGCAATAGACGACAATAGAAAGACATTAGAAACATGGCAAAAACAGTAGAAAATATGAAACTGCATTAGGTTAGTTTTTCTATTTAACAATGTAAAAAATACTTTAAAAGTGTATCAGCATTACAAAATTACAGGCTGCACAGATATTGCAAGGCACTTAAGCATCTGGTATTATATGGAACGATAGACCCGTTGCTCCAATGACATGCCTACACACTGTTTGCCAGGGCCACGTTAATAGTCTGGACCTCCGAGATATGAGAGGACTTCTGGATGATGCGGCTGGTGAGAGTGGGCGCCGTAGTGCAGCTCTGCCTCAGAGCGCCGGTGGGTCCTGCGACAAACATCCTGTCCATGATAGTGGTCCTCGAAACCGAGAAGGGCCCTCGGGTGCAGCTCTGCCCCGTGCCGGCTCTGGGCACTGTCGCGCTGCTCTGGTCTGCAGCGCAGCTCTGGTCTGCAGCGCAGCTCTGCCCCTGGGCCAAGTTGGTCAGAGCCACGGCGGCGTGGATCTCCCTCCAGCCCTGATCGCCTCCTCTCTGCTGCTGCTCCCTGTGAATATAGGAAAAAAAAACAAAGAGCCAAATCGGCCAAAGAGCAATTTTAGAAATCCAAAGCAGAAATGGTGGATTTGATTCTCCTTTTGATATACAGCCAGAATAATGTGGATGAATTAGAGGTGGTGGTTCAGTTTCAAGAGAGGGATTATGTAGAGTATTACTTTTTAGCTGATGAAAGTTGAAAAAGGCAAAAAAGCTGATTCGATTGTAGATTGAGTGATACATAATTACACATACCTGGCACATTTAGTTGAAGCATAGTCCACCGTGTCTGCAAGAGAGAAGAAGGAAAAGACTCACCTAAATGTAACTTGATTCAGTTTACTTGATAGCAATGAAATTGCAAACAGAGAATATTCACAGGGCCATCAATGTTGGCTGTATGACCTACGTTCGTGATAATACATGGGTTTTAAATTTGCAGCATGTGTGTGAGTATCTATGCGTGTATCCATGGGTGATTGTGCATCTGCATGAGTTTAGTGTACGTGTTTGTTCATGTGAATGTGCTCCCAAATACAAACATGTGCATCAGTTACTACTCGTCCAGTGTGTCTCTCTGGATGTGTTTTACAGTGCCAGATAGGTTTGACTCACTAAAGTGCACCAGCCGACCTGTGCTCAGCTACTCTGGCCAAAACAAATGCAATTCCGTTTTTCTCTTGAGCTTTTGAGTGGGAAAAAAAAATATATCTGCAATGTGCCATGAGGACTGACTTTGTGTTTTCCTGTTTCCAAAGCTCTGATAGCACCTGTAAAGTGTATCCACTGCGTGTTATTCCTTTCCAAAAGCTGTATCTGCACATCTTATGTATCTGATCTTTTGTGATCAAGGCCTGACCTCATAGTGAAATTATACCATGGACGGGGGAGTGTTTTACGGGGGAGTGTTTTATGATTAAATACCTATGGACCTCATCTGTGGAAGAAGAATGGGTCTTTCTCTCACAATGCCCTGAAATTAAACTACAGTATCTCTGGCTATTTCAGAAGCAGTATAAATACAACTTTAGAGTAATATTATTTTGCTTTGCTTTTGCTGTTTGAGCTCTGTGCATTATATGTCAAACTTATTTTCCATTTCAGTTTTGGAATATTGCCTTTTTTCATTGAAGCAAATAGAAGCTGGTCAACGGCAATCTTTTTTCAGGGAGCAACAGACAGGGAAACACAGTCTTTATACGCTAACAGCCCGAAACATCCTCATTTCTGATTTCTTTAACCAGGCTTGAGCCAAAAGCAACTACTTGCTGATAGTAAATCATTTAGCTGTTTTGTGTTTCATGTTTTTTTGCTACTGAACGTCCCTGAGTATTTCTCTCTTTAGCAGTTATAACACTCCTTGCCAAGATAGTTATTGAGTACCTCTGTTGTATTTATTACCCAGAAAAAAAACATTGTTTTACCTCTGGTGAGTCTCAAATTTACAGCACGGATCAGTTACAACTGCATTTTACAAGGGTTAATGAAGCTGCTCACCTTTTGTTATTGTATATATTAGCCTACATTGAGTTGCAGTATTGTCATTTTCTATTAGAGCGTATCTAACCTTATTCATTTACAAATAAGAAATAGTTTGATTTTCGGACAAATACTATTATTTACTTTTTTTTGTCGAGAGTCAGATGAGATGATTGATAGCTCTCTCCTGTTTGTACGCTAAATATGAACCTAGCGAGTAGATGGTTCGCTTAGATTATCATAAAGACTGAAAGCGAAACAGCTAGTCTTTCTCTGTTTGAACAAACAAAACAAAATTCACTTACCAGCATCTCTAAAGCTAACATTTTTACATATTATATCTAATTTGTTTGATCTGTGCAAAAAATAAAGTGTAAAAACAACTAGTTTCGGGTGTGCAGTTATAAAACAGTCAAAACAAGTTAGGCTAGCGGTCTCTCCCTGCGTCTACTGTTTATGCTAAGCCAATGCTAACCGCCTTCTGGCGGTATCAATCTTCTTGGCAAAAAAACCTGAATATATGTATTTGAATGTTTACGGAACTTTATGTATTTCGGTGTGCTAACAAACTATCAGTTTAAACCCGCTTCTCACAGCCAGGTGTGTTTGGGATCAACATTGGGATCAACACTGCAAAACAACTGTGTGCTTAGACAATATTGTAACACCTTGTTTCCTCAATGCCAATATATACAGTATATATTCACTACCAAGAGACTCCCCTCTCAGTATGCATGTTTTCATTTGAAACAAAATGGGTGGAAAACGCAGCAAGGCGTTTGTCCAGATATGTTTTTCGTCGCTCTGTGTCCAATAAAACACAACTGTGGTCACATTTATGGCTCTCCAGCCTTTTTAAGGGAAACACTGAAGTTGATGCGAGTAACACAGTAAACACCTTCACATTCCTGTAGGCTTCAGTAAATGGTAACATCACTAACATATAGAACTCTATTCTGTGACACTTTAATTCCTTTGGTATTCAGACTGATATGTGTAAGACACTGTGTAGCAGCATCACTTATTAGACCATCAGTTGAGGTTTACTTTTAACCGTCTCCTGGGTGGAGTATAAACGTGTTAATGGTGTTAGTGCCTGTCATGAATCTGGCAGCTTGACTTTCCACTTCCCTTTCACAAAGGAGTCACACTTGGTTGCAAACACCGTTAATATGACCAGCAGGGATACATTAAAAGTTTGCATAAACATTTCAAGAGTGCTGATGACAACATCAAGAAACCCCCAAACACTCTATAGTGTTTAGAGAGCAATAACATGTTCAAAGGAATAGTGTACATTTTGGGAAATACACTTATTATCTTTCTTGCTCTGAGCTAGATGAGAAGATTGATATCTCTGAAATATCTGTATGCTAAATAGGAAGCTGCAGCCAGAAGACAGTTAGCTTAGCTTAGCTAAAGAAAGAAAACCAGCTAGCCCAGTACTTTTCAAAGGTAACACAAACCTAACCAGTCAAGAAACATCTAAAGCTTACTAATTAACATGCTACATCTCTTCTGTTAGATCTGGTCAAATAAACCAACTGTGAAACATTGCTGCGGAAGGTATCGCCTATCCTCCAGTTCCCCATTAGGTACACACTTATCTCTGTGAGCGCTGTTTCCATCGTTTGCGCTGTTAGCCGCTGGATCAGTCGCCAAATTGAGAGCCATGTAGAGGCTATAGATAGGCTCTGAATTTGATGTTTAGCAGGTTTAAGCATGACAGTACACTTTAAACAATTAACCATTTCACTGGTAAAATTATGAATTACCCTAATTATTATTATTATTACTACCAATCTCTATGCCAATTTGAGGTTAAAAGTGTCCCGGATATAGATCAGAAGTCTGGTCACAGGTTATACTAATAATCATTAAATATGTGTCTTTAGACTGGGACCAGGATTTAATGTTTGCCTGGAAATATATAAAAAGCAACAAAAAAAAAATGCCTTGTCTACTTTTTAGATGAAGTAAGCTAAAGAGCAGAACTGGTTTCAAAAATCTTTTCACAACTCTTATAATATAATGTCCATTTAGATTGATTTTGAGTACGAAAGAAACACTTGGGAGAAGCCGCCTGCCAAAGCACACATGAGTCAGGGAAGCAAAGCTACTCCCTCTAACAGCAATGGGAAAAGCCAAATGGATATTAGTGATCTCGCTCTGGGTTGTCTCACAATTGAGTGGCAGCTCTGACAGTCGCTGTGCGAGACGTCTTCAGTGCTTTACTGACAGACTGCTCCATTTCTACATTTGGCGGAGGTTCCCTCTTCTCACCCTGGGAAGAATAAAGTCTCAGACATTCTGTAATTGTCCTTGAGGCTGGACTGGACATTTCCACTATGGCAAGAAGTTGAAGCGGAACAAATGGCACATTCTAGTATATGGAAATGATATTTGTGGTGTGAAGCAGCAGCCAGCGTGAGCTCCGTCCAATTTTAAAATGAAGGATTTTAGCGTCTGCATGAGTCTTTATTAGTAATGTTTGTAAAGGCTTTGGCTCCTTTACCTTGAGTGAATTTGAGTGTTGTCAGTGTGCTGGGCTCCCTATAGGTCTGAAAGGGCACCCAGGTGTCAAACTCCTTCCCAGATTCGCTATAACTTTATAATTGAATCTTGCAGAGCTTCTGAGGGAGAGATTTATTAATGTCAAGGAGCTCTGAGGAGCCATGTGGAAGTTTCTGTTCGGTCTGTTCTTATTTTACTGTACGCTGTGGTGTGTTAAAAATGAACCGAAGGGAAGCGGGGTAGTTAAAGTGTCATTTTGTCTCGAATTCAACATAAATCTGCAATTAACAAGGAAGATGCTTTCGTGATTTCTGTACACAGGGGATGCTTGCACCAATTTTCCTCCCAAATTAACATCTATGTTGCATTATTATGTGCTTTCCCTGATACTTAGACAAGCGCAATATTCCTCTCAAGTATGAAAACTCATCTATTTGCTTGTTGTGTGATATTGTCCTGCACAGTGACAAACACTGGCTTCTCTCACCCATGTGGTAGACAAAATTGGCCTCTGTTTCGTAGGATGACGCCGGAGAGACGACATCTCGATCACACTCGTTGGAGCTAATCGACTCAGAGTGGCTCCTCCTCTTGTGGGCCGAGGGGACGCCGTCGGCCTTCGCCGCCATCATGTGCCGCAGGGTGTCGTTCAGATACCGGTTCAGTAAACTGCTCTTGTACTTGGATGGAGGTGACGCGCCGTCGTCACTGTTGGCGGAGTCCGCCATGGCGAGGATGCTGCCTTGCTTCTCAGGCACGCTCTTGTGGGAAGATGACCTGCCAAAGTCTGATTGGCTGATGGGAGTTTGTAAGGGACACTCTTCATCTGCAGCAAAGGAAACAAAATATCATATTTAAGATGTTACAAACTGTGACAAATATAGCTGTTTCAGTGGGAAAAGCTTTTTTTTTTTAATAATTGATCTATAAAAAGTAATGAACTTAAATACACTATGAAATGATGCTGTAGCTCGTACCATCAGAGTCAGTGTCATTGCTGCACACGCTCAGTCTCTCGGCGTTTCCCTGGATGTATTTATTGTACAGTTTGATCCTCAGGGCCCAGCTCAGGTCTGGCTGTCTCACTGTGTTCTTCAGCCTTCGCCGGGCATTCGCAAACCAGTTCGAGACCTGCACAGATGCACCTTGTTATCGAACAATACTGACTTAATTTAAACCCACAAAATTCATAATGGACACATCTCAAAAGTACATTTTCCTTCATCCGTTCTCTCCATGTTTTCTTGCACAAGCTCGTCTCTCACCTGCACGAGTGTCATGTGTGAGCCCAGAGCCAGCAGGACCTTCTCTGTCTTGGTTGGGTAAGGGTTGTCCCGGTGTTTGTACAGCCAATGTTTCAATGGTCGGGCCATGTCCTGTAGCACCTGTCTCTTGTGGCGAACTTTGACCCCAACCAGACGAGACCTGGAGGAATCAAAAGTTGCCTCGTAGATTCACAAAGACCACCCACAACCCCTTCTGTTCAAACTATTAAACCTACTCATGAAATAGATACAATTATTTCTGTCTGTGGCTGACATTTCTAAAGAACTGTAAAGAACTTTTCAACTATGTATGTATAGGTAGAACATAAAACTACATTTTAGCATGACATATTGATAGATTAGACAATTTTATTTTTCATATGACATTTTAAATACTACATTTTACGATACATTTCACAAGCGTAAGACCACCTGTTTAACTGTTCAAAACATAATTTCCAACTCAGACAAAAAGGGCGTACCCATATCTTCCGTACTTGATAGGAGAGCTGTCGTCAGTGTGGTCCTGGCATCGCAGCAGGTCTGTGTTCTGCTCGCCTGTTAAACTGCTCCGAGGTAAGTCTACACAGTTCAGTCTGCTCCTCTCCTCTGCGCTCATGTTGTCCTCAAAATGAAGCAGAGTCTCAGACTTCATTTCAGCAACTTTGATCATTGTTGAACATACAGAGTTTTCCTTGATCAACAGGTGCATCAGTAGACTTCCAGATGTAAATAGAAGCAGCAGGTTCCCATCCTGGATACACTTGATGTAAAGGTAATTAAAAAAAAAATGTTGAAAGGGTTCCTTCCTCTTCCTTTTGTGCCCACGGGAGCAGTGACTGAGCAGACAGATGATGACAGTCTCTTATGAGAGAATGGTGTTTTAAAAGTCAGAGGATGTTGTCTGGTTTAGTTGAGTTTGTGAGGAGAGTTCACATAACCTGCTGCTCAGCTGCCTATTGGCTCTCCCGCCATCCAATCACTTCTCTGGAGAGCTCTGTGAGGAGAAGCTTGCAGAACGGCAGCCTTGGACCTCGGCAGCCAAATATTGCACATGAATATCAGAAAATGAGGTCGTTAGATTCACTAGTGGGATTTTTGCATAGTATGTCTACAGCCTGTGCTAAGCACTCCGATTTTCTACACGAGGTATATGAATCTCTTGCGGCTTTACCAAAAATCATGTCAGCAGATATTAATGCATGTTTTACCAGGGGACTCTGGAAATTTATGGGTGTAATTGCATGGTTGCTAATAACCAGAAAAACCACCAAACTGTGGTGTTAGGCAGGGATGCCTGCTGAGCTGAAATGGATTTCAGTACAAATTGGCTCATAGTAGTTAACACAAAGACTGGAAAATGAAATTGATCCTTGTCTGTATAATCCTCAGAAAATGTTGCACATTGTTGCATATTTTGGAGTCAGAAAGTGAGTCAGAGTGTGCATTTTGAAATGTGGATCTTTTGTATGCTCTCTGTAGTGTGAGCAGGCGTATCAAACTATAATGCTCACATTTGTAAATTTTTGTCCCCATTTTGGAACAAGGACTGTAAACACTGATCTAAAACTGACAGAAGCTTAGCGTTGTCATTAGTGTAACTTCATGACAACATGCTGGCATTCGGCCCAGTATTCACAGACTCTGTGGTTCAACTTGAGCTGTCATCCTGGCATGTTTTTCCTCTTGACATCCAAACAGTCTTATGTAAGACTGTTTGGATATACAGTAATGACTCTGCCATGCATAATCATATCTTGATTATCTTTATGAAAACATGTGATAAAATGCGATTTTCCTTTCTTCGGGGTTATGGCTAAAATCCGTGCAGCACTTGTTCAACCGTTAAACATATTAAAGGGCTCCATAACGCTCTGTTATAATTCAGCTGGTTGAGTTTCAATGGTTTCAAAGCTGAAAAACACATGGGCCAGAAGCATCCCCGTTAGGTGCAGTAAATTCCTCGCTCACATTCCTCAGCAGTAGTCGGAGAATGCTACATGCTATCACACACCATTTAGTCCCGTTCCTCTGTGATATGTTCACCGGTTCAACTGTTTATATTAGCTGGGAGCACACCTCCATTCAGCAGCCAGGAGACCTGTAAAAAGCTCTGTGGGAGGACATATATCTCTTCTTGTTTGGGTAGTTTGGCACAAGCGTGTGTGTGTGTGTGTGGGTGTGTGTGTGTGTGTGTGTGTGTGTGTCTTGCAGGTTCACAAACTCTAGGCCTATCCAAAGGGCCAAACATCTATCAAGTGTGAGTTGGAGAAATTGATATTGTGTTCTCAAGTATCCTGAAGAAGTAACTTTTGCCAAATGTAGATCTTGAATTAGTTCATATGTAGTATTAGTGTAGGAGATTGTTGATAGGCCTAATACTTAATAAAACATTTATTTTAACAAAACACTGATAATCCCACCTGTCCAGCTTCAGACAGAAAACTGACAAAGTTAGCAACTAGTTTGAACATTTAGCGACTAAAGAACAAGATATCTCAGGAGTCGGTGGAGACCAAAACTGAGCTAAAAGGTGAGAATATTGGACTGCTCGTGTCTACTAGATACCTTCAATATAACCACCATTAGGTGATAAAATATCAATGTTGTGTTATGAACTTTGCCGGTGTACAGGCATCGTTATCTTTAGGAGACTTCACTGACAGCGAGACGACTACAAGTCGAAAACAACAAGAATGTCTTCTGGTGAGATCGGACGTGTTCACTTCCTGTTTTACTTTTGTAATCAAACCAGTGAAATGTTTCACTCTGACTTCCTAACCTGTCATTTTAAAAGATAAACTACATGCTAGCATGTCAAAGCCAACTGTGTTGTCATGATAATGAACTGAGACAGTAATGTAAGTCTTACAGCAGTAATTTTGCTAACATTTGTTAACATTTGGAAAAATAACTTTCTGCTCGTACCAGACCAGCTGGAGCTACAAACCAGAGAGTAGACTGTTAATTTCTTCTCTCAAAAGGTACATAGTCTGGCTTTAATGTGTCAATATCAGGACACAGTAGATGACTCTTTCAGTTTTCTCTGTAATGAACTAAAAACCTTTTCACCTTTCTGCTTCAGTTTTGTATAATTCACTCCCATATACTTTCAGCATGCACGTTACTGTGCTGCTTGTTTAAAGGTTATGAATATCTCATGCAAAGACGAAGATATTGTTTAACATCCGTCATATTTATTTTTACATACTTCGAATAGACAGTTCGATGATTGAGCCAAATTATCCGAGACCAATTGACATCATACTTCTGTGTAATGTTTGAAGTGGGAGCTGCAGTGCACATAAAACGGTGGGTTTTCATTGGATTGCTCCGGTGTCTTAAATGGCATCGTTATGATCTCAGAGGGTGCCTGCAGATTCTCAGGGATGTGATGAAGTTATACTGCTACGCTTTGTCTGAGGTCGGGCTTCAGGCCTGGCAGAAGTGCGATTGTTGTATCCTGACAGTCTGTGTTGTAGGTTTTGATGCCCTGGGGACATGTGGACACACTAATGTGTGCATCTCTACCCATCTATTTAGGACACTGACCATAAGCCTGCCAAACTAAAATAAACACCTGAGACAAAATGGCGTGCTCTTTATCCCTGCAGCCTAATCCACTATGTGTAAAACCTCCCCATGCTTTTACAGTAAGCTTTTATGTGCGGTCGTTACTTTCTCTTCGTACATCTGCGAAGGCCCGAGTCCCTAGAAAGCCATTACCGTCTCCACACATCGCGTTGTTCCCTCTTCCTCACAAACACAACATGACAGCCACATTAACACCCCTTCACACCCAATTGAGCACAGCATCCAAAAAGGGGAAGGAAACACCATGAATGTGGAGGAATTCAGTCATTAAAAGGAATTGGTTTAAGCAGCTTGTGTGGAGGAGAGCAGTTGAATCTGCAGCTGTGATGCTCAAATATGAGTATTTATTAATGGTGTGTCTCTAATGGCTGTTGTGACTCTCTGCCAATTATTCGTCAATGTCTCAATATGATTGTGAATAAAAAAGGATTATTTACAATTCAGGGTCTATGATAGGATAGATTTTCAGCACATAGTGTTAAAAATGCACAACCCTTAAAAATCTTCAAGAACCAAGCTACAGTGTCTACAGTACAGTTGTGAAACTACAATATGTACAAATTCTGAAACTTGCTGCCATAAAAAAGGCTTTTCTTCTTCTTCATTTACAGTCTTTAATTGACTGTTATCTTATTTGTGTCCCTATTTTGTACAGCATTTTGGCAAAATGCCTCCCTGACTGCTACTAATAATATTTCTCTGGTGTACATTACAGTTAATTGAAGTGCAGCAGCTGTCAGAATAATTACATGCTGATGTTTGCGATTTGGCAGGGAGGGATTACACTCAGCCACAAGTAGAGTTTCTCTGGACAGTTTCCTTTTTTTCTATTTCTTCTCCGTCCTGCAAGCCGACGCTATTTCAACCAAATGCCAACAGAAAAGCTGGCTCTTGGCCAGACGGTGGGAGAGAGAAAGATGGATTCTGTTTGCTTAATTAGATACACACAAAGGGACACCATGGAAAACGGTGGTAATCACAGGACAGGAAAAATATGTGAAATATGCCAAAAATTAAATGTTCATTGTTCAAGGTGTGAATTCTAACTACATACAATTAAGACATTATTTTCTGTTCTTTGTGAGTTCAAAGTTCAAATCCATCCATCCAAATGACCACAACTTCTCCGGGCTTTTGTTGGTGAAGAGCAAATCCACTTTGCTGGAATCCACTGGACTTCTGCCTCTTCCACCTTCTCGAGATCCACCTTCAGCTCTCTAAACGCCACGGCGATATCTCCGTTAACAATCACCTTGTCAAACAAGTGGCCGCACTGGCTTTCTATGGTTTCAGCCAAGTTAATCATGTCCTCAAGGTCCTCTTCCTGTGAAAAGAGAACGACTGGGTAAATAAAGTGTCGTATCATGGTGTTATAATACTACAATTCAGCTCATTTTTTCATTGTTTTTCATTGTTTGATTTGGGTGTCCTTTTATTATCCATCTAGGAAAAGATGAGACGAATCTGTACAGAAAACAAGTAAAAAAAAAAGCAATTGATGATTAATTATGATTTCAGTGTTAATCTGACAAACGCTGTTGATGGAAACCGAAAAGCTAAAGCCTGACCATATGGCGACATCCTCCAAGAAGTTGTTTTACAATAATCTGCACATACTGTAACGTAACAGGACATGGAACGGAGCCTATTCAGCTATAGTCACGAGGCGTAACACACCGTTACATGCTGAGCGAGCGGAGGAAGCCTTTTTCACACCACCTGGAGAACAAGTTGAAAGCACGGCCCTAGAAGACATGCCTGACACGTAGAAATAGAATAGGAGTAGAACGGAGATTGAACTGATTTCTGTGGCCATTTGACCACAAAAGAAATGAGCAATTGTTGTTATGATGACAAAACAAGTCCGCGGGGTCGTAAAGTGTTGTCGTAGTTCTCTGGGAAGAGAGGAACGACTGGGTAGCTGTGTGAGGCGGAGGGACCTTTAGACTCATCGCTGCTGTTAGGCTCATTTTCTGGAACCAGTGTAGTTAAAGCATGGTGGAATTGACAAGCTAGTTAACTAGCCAGCTGTCTGCTGGTTGGCTGCTGCTAATTCCACCATGATTAAATGCTCACGTTACACTGGTTACAGAAAATGAGCCGAACAAGGTTGTCATTCATCTGGTGGATGAAGCATTAAGTTGTTAAATTTGACTCATTTGCCCTGGTTCTGTGTGATTTTCTCTTTTACTACTCCACTGAATGATTCAGTGAGACTTTTGACTTGCTGTTTGTCCGGTTAGTTTATATGGAAGTCAGCCCACTAGAACAGTAGCAATGGCAACCAAGCCCATAAACATGGCTGCCAGTCTGACCATCCAGCTACATTGATTTGAATGGGAAAGTCCGTTCTGCTCCTATTCTATTTCTGTGGCCTGAACCATGGAAAGGTCTTGGTGCTTGGCACCGGGCATTCCCCCAGCCATGCTGCAACACAGGTGTGTGACCTCAAGGGTTTAATAAGGGCAACACTGGCAGCCAGGGTCAGACAGTGAAGGAGAAGCCAGATGGGGACTATGAGAGTGACCTAGCATCTTTTGGTCACACATCTACCATCAAACATGCATGCTCTTGTTTGGAGATCTGTTTTGATCACCTCATTGAGTCATAATTTCAATCCATCACATATACACACAAGATGGTACCCTTCATCATGGACCAAAAGTACTCACCTGCATGTTAGTTATGGACCACAAAGCCACCCACCGAGCAGCCTTGTAACTCCCCCTGTCTCTTAAACATCTCTTAAATGCAAACCACAGGGTCAACTACGTGTAAGGCAAGGTGTGTGTACGTCTGTGGGGTTGGGTGGGTGCAATAAGGCCAGGGTGTTTGACCTCACACCGCCCCTTATGTTACTAGAAACAGAACAAGCACCTGATTCACACATGGACCTGGTGGCATGTGCTTTGTGTGTTAATGCTGTGGTTTATCTTACTGAAAAGATCCTGACTGAGTTCTTATCCTCCTCATCACAGATGAATTTAGCCCTCCGTCTGGTGAGGCGTAGCTCCTCTATTTGTGGGGGCTTCACGAACACCATGTATGGTTTGAATTCAGATGTATACACATGCTTTATTTTCTGTGGTGGCGGAGACAAAAAAGAAGGAGGTTAGATGTAGGCAGCAATAGTCATGGTACATAGCGGATCTCAATTTATTTCATGTCGAGAACCCTGATACACATTAGGTCATGGATTTCCAATTCACAAGATTTCGCTTCGAGGACCTCCATCTGAACATATTTTGGTTGTTAGATATGATTAAGACCAGAATGTTATAGTTGTCAACTACAGTTGAAGAGATAACTAGTGAAACCTGGGATCAGAATAGTCTCTCTTGTGACTCTTACTCACATTGAGCTCGCTTCTGGAGGGAATTAAATAGTGAAAATAAACTACACCCAATTTTTCTGGGGACCCCCTAGAACTCCCTCAAGGACCCCGGGGTCCCCTGGTTGTGAACCCCATATTAAAAGAATACAATAATGTGAAGATCCCAGCTCTTGAAGTAAATGTTAAATCATCTTAAATGTTGTAACAGAATGTGGTAGTTTTGTGTAGAATGAAGAATCCATGAGAGATTTCTTCCCCAACTGTATTAATGATGTACAAGCAATGATGTGTAACAGCCTACTATATGCATTTCATTAATGTCTTTGTTTTGCATTTTATCTCCTTATTTCAAAATGTTTGACTATCCTCATGTATGACAGTACTTGCTAATTAACTGCTAATTCTCTTTGTTGACGCAGGAAGAGGGTGGAGCGATAAATGCTTCTCCCAACACATATGGAGTCACCCAACGCTATTTGTTAGCAAGGACTTTAATTGGCAGGGTGAAACAAGTTGAGGTTCATGTTATCCCTCCTCTACTCAGGGACCCCAACAAACCAGTAGCATGCACTCCCTCACTGGCTTCCCACCACCACACCACTGCCAAATGTGTTTAATGGTGGGGCCAGGAGAGAAGCACCACTGCCAGGAACTAAACCCTATTTAAAAGTCAGTCTTCTGATGAAAAACTATTACTGATGAGGCAATCGTCGCAATTAACATTTAGTATAAAACACCAGTGTGATTGATTTACCAGGAACATGTGAATTATTTTGTTTAAAAAACGTCCTTCTCATCCGCCAAATTCAGTTGGCTATGTGAACATGTTTTTTTTAATGGCATGATACTCACACTAGGGTGCACATCCAGGAGGCACACCTTGCCTTCAGCCATCACTCTGTCCACAGAGTCCAGACTTGTTCCATAGTAGTGTCCTTTGTATCTTCCATATTCTATAAACCTTGAGGTCAAACAGAAACAGGGACAGGAGCAGACAGGAAAGACAGCGAGACAGCATCAAATGGTTATCAGACAGCAGGAGAAATGGTGGACATGACTCTCATGAAAAGAGACAGTGAGCGGGATTATTGTTATTTCTATGGGAAAGCAAAGGGCGACACCTGTTTATGTACCTATGATTGAGAATATCCTCTTCAAACATGTGAATGGACACAAAATGATAATCCACCCCTTCAGTCTCCCGCCTTCTCCTTTCACGTGTGGTGTCTGAAAGAGAACAGGACAGCAGCTGTAAAAAGATGAGAAACCATTGTGTGCGCGGGAGGTGAAGGGGACAGGTTTGGATGTCTGTCTTACACGGTACAGTGATGCCGAAGTGGTCCGGGTCGGAGATCAGGAGCCTCCTCTTCAGCTCATTAACGCCAACGCCGCTGGGCCCTTGAGACAAAAAGATGAAAACACTGCGTTCTGTTTGCGGGTATTCATTCCCAATATCTTTGTACTAATGTTTTCCTTACGACAAGTCCGACACTAAATAGGCTTAGTGATCTGGTGACACATCTGTCTTTATCATCAGAGAAGCAGAAGGGGAGCGAGAGAGAGAGGCAGACAGACAGAGCTCTGATTTCATACTGATTTCAGTCTGAAAAGGATTCTCCAACAAACCTCGCTCTTTTCTTTTTCCCCTCCTCCTGTGTCTCTCTATTGAACGTTAAATGCTCCTATGCCCTCTGGAAAATACATAGCATCACAATTAAACGTGACATCTGCAAAGGCACACAGTATCAGTGTCATTATAGTGTAGGACGTACAGGATGAAGCGCGCGCACGTGCACACACACACACACACACACACACACACACACACACACACACACACACACACACACACACACACACACATACACATACACATACACATACACACACACACACACACACACACACTGCAGCATCTGGGATTTTCTTCTAAAGCAGGTTTCTGCAGTCCCAGATTGCATCAGACTCTAATGGAGAGCTGTCTGAAAGTCGGATTCTTGACATACCTGCCTTTTCCATCACAGCGTTGCATGAGCTTGATACATTACAAAATATCAAGTTCATAGACTCTCCACTGTTACACTGTTGATGTCTTTCACAGCTGCTCCACAGAACTGGAGAGGAGCATCATTGAGCTCTGAGGATACTTTCTCCTAACCTTTTTGTTTTTTATTCAAGAGTTACACAATCTGTAGGACTTAAAATGGCTGGCGGCCTCTTTTATCAGCGGTCCTGGGGCATAAGGGTCTATTGTTTCATTCAAAGTGCGTATGCAAAGCAAACAAAAACAGATATATTTCCAACCTGGTCAAACATTGTCCAGCTGGTCCTGTTTTAGCGATCCAGGTTTTGAGCTTTTCCGTCTATAACTCTCATTGCCAATAAGCTATATATTCTTAATGATGACCTCCGGTCAATGAAGAGCCTTCACAGCAGACAGTAAAAAATAATCCAGAGTCGAGGTAAACTCCAACTCATTTAAATAAGTCTAAATCTAAATCCAAGCTGTCTTAACTGTTCCAGTTTGAAGATGGAGCACTTGGCTGACATTATGAAGGATCTTATTCCCAATCCACTCATCACTTCCTCGACATTCACCTTCATTTATCTCCTCCCTATCTGGTTTTGTTTTTGCACCTCTTCAGTTCACTGTGTTTCTCTCCTCTCTGCCTTCCACTTTTGACTTTTTGCTTCTCTCCTTTGGTCACAGACGACCTGCAGTTGCAACATAATATGACATTAAAAAGACCTTCAGCAGGGCTCAATGTATAATTCCCAGTGGAGGGATATAGCTCAAAAGTACATAGAGCAGACCTGCAGGATTGGCAGAGATGTGAATCTGGGGTGGCCCACTTGGTAATTTAAGAGAACACAATATATTCTGACTTGGATTTCTCTGACAGTGTTTACGTGGTTCTGATGGGAACAGATTGTTCTTGCACTCAGTGGGGACATACAGCTTCATCAATGCATTACTTTTTCTTTTGATCAACAACAGCTTCTATAATATTGTCCTTTTAATGAATGGGATTGTGTGGTTTTTAATGTTTTATATGGACTAAAAAAAGGCAGTGGAGTGATATAAAACAGAACACAATTGACCACAATGTGCAATGCTGTGCATATCACCACTGTAGCTACCTTGCTTTGTGTGCGATGTTAATGTGCTAATGTGCTAATTCATAGCATTGGAAACTATTTTCCAAGCTTTTGGCACTGTGCTTTCAAAACAAACTTTACACAGAAGATGGAGCTTGCCAGTTTATTTGGGTATTTTTAGCTCATACGTACCAACCAGAACAACCAGGCGGTGTCTGTCTTTGTGGTCTCTGTGGTAGGGGATCACCTCTTTGTAGGTAGGGGGATGAATTGAGCTGTGTACCCCTGTGCTCCACCTCCTGGACTGAGCTGCTTCTCTGGCCCGGCTGCTCTTTTGCCCGAGTCGGAAACTCCTTCTTAAACCAGCTGGAGGAGAAAGAGAGGGACCTTAGACCTGCTAGTTGTATTGCTGAAAATCTAGCTGGAGGACAGCCACATTGTGGCAGTCCTAAAACCTGCATTCACTGATTTTATTTGGCCAATTGAACGCAGTGCGACTCAACATCTGGATTTTTGTTGTTTTATGAAGTTGATGTGGTGAATGTGTGAGGAAACAATCCCCCGACTAGTTTACACATCCAGCAGGGAGAGCGACATTAACTCAACTGCTGAGGGCAAGTCTTTTATTCACTTTCCTTTTAGTTCAGGTTTTAGTCTCCACCAACCCCCTCATTTGATCCATTGTAAATATTACAATATTTGATCAGTGAAGCTTAAAGAACACTTAAACACTTTAACTTGACTCAAGAATGCTAAATCCAGGCCATAATAATCCATCATGACAATGTATTTGGTTCATTAGTTTTGACATAACTTGCGTACCATCACACATTAATATGCTCCATAGGCTTGATTTATTCTTAACGTATACTTCCACGAATCACCAACATTGCTTCTCTTTGTGCACCACTTTGTCAACACTTTAAAGTGTGAATGTTAGAACTCTTCGACATTGTTAACAAGCACACAAGCATATGACAACAAGGGCCATGACAGAAGGGAGAGCTACATCAACACAGCCACCCAAACTCTGGTGTCAAGCACCATCCTGAATGGCACAAATCTCAGTCAACAGACGACAACTCAGGCTGTCACGCGTCGCTTATACGCTGTCTGACAGCCAGCGTCTGCCATGCGACTGTGGTCTGGCCTGGCTTGGCAGGCGCGCTCTCTTTCATGATGTTAACTGCTGCTAAGTGATGCTGCCAGGCTTTCTTTGACGTCACGTCAGCTGCAATTTCACTTTGTAAGCATATCTGTCTATTTCCTTTCTGGGCTTCATTCTAAGAGACATGGCACTATGAGTAGAGATTTCAGACTTTTGTTTACACAGGATTTAAACTGATGATTTCACTAACAGAGAGTAATACATACTGTATTAAACATATGTTATACAGCATGTGAACTATCTTATTTCCTAGAATGAAATAAGGTCTAGAGGAAAACATATCGGAAATGTCAATCTTGAGTAATTCTGGCAGTGAAAATCATCATGTGTTGCTGAAAATGCTCTCAGCTGTAAAACTGTAGTACATTTTTGGAAATGCTGCAAGCTATTTCTGCTTCACTCAACAGTATGAATTAAGGGTGAGAGTAGAGATAAGACTGTGAGGAGAGTGAATACATGCAATGCATGTCACAAACTGGACCTGGGCCCTTCATGTTAAGATGGTCTGATATGAGCCTTAACCTGCAGAGAGTGGACAAAAACATTCAGCACGAAAGGTATTACCACTATTATCACTGTTTCCCTTCTCTTTCAGCCACTCTTTTCTCTGATTGCTCTGCATGCTGTCATTTGGTTGTGCAGCATTGGTAAAAGTCCACATGCCAGACAAAGAGGAAACACAGAGTCTGAACCACGTCATCAGGTGAAAGCTGGCCTGAGATAAGATGAAATGCACATCATTAAATGCACATGACTTTTGGAACTGATACAATGCAACATCTGTAATTACCTTGCCTTGTACAGTCGTAAGGAGCCTTTTTACAATCAGCCGTAAGTGCACGCCCCCATATGAACATCCTGCACTGCTCATTTGCACACACTCAAATACACACAAGCACATCATATCCAATCCCTAAGATCAAGACAAATGGGATAAATGGCAAGGCTGAAACCACATTTACTGTTCTAGTCTTCTCCCTCAAATCCCCAAACCACAAAACGACATCATCATATGAACTGGTTTGTCCTGTAACTGTAACCAGGGTCTCCTTTTGAGACTGTTTTTGCTCCATCTATTTTTATTGCAAGGTATAATATATATTTAATATGTGTGTTGTTGTGAGTTGTCATGTCCATTAGCCATGACTTTCCTTGTCTTCCATCATACTGGTCCATTCTCTAGTGTCAGTAGGATTTGAGTGGAACAATTCAAACATCTCACCAATGTGGATCCCTGTTATCGCTCCGTAGTCTACATCCTCCATGACTGGAAAAAAGGGAAGAGGAAAGAGTGAGGAAGTTGTGGACACAAACCACAAAGAGATGACACGTGTATTGCTCTGAAATGACATACTCAAAGTATTAGCATATGTACTAACCCATATTTCCTAATATTTTGCTTTGGAAAATCTAATAATAGTCTTATTTAGAAATGATATCCACAATTTAGAAATATTAATAACTACCTTTCTCTTACAAATTGATTGATAGCTAAAAGCTAGCACAAGGCAGAAGGCCAGATACCATAAACCTGCTTGGAGGAACATTTAACAGAATCTTTTCCATGTTGAAAAGACATGCATGGAGAATTATAAGGATATTATTTTTTGGATAATACATCTCTTTAAATCTTAAAAACCTAAAATAATACATATGTATTATATAATGTAAACTATGACTAAATTTGTAAGCAAATGTAAACAGACAGTACCTTCCCCCTCATCTGTGGAGCATATGGAGAAAACAAAAGCAGTGAGTACAACGGGGTGGCAGCAGAGCTCACCCATGACCTTGACCAGGTTATTCAGAGATGACCTGTCACCTCTCAGTTTAGCGCAAAAGGAGCTCCAATATGTTTATTGGAAAGTGGTAAAAGCTTTTATTCTTTTCAGGTGTGGGGATTTTACGGACACGCGTTGGCTCGTCACCTGGTGGTTTGACTCGTCGAGGCGTGAACAGGGCTTTAGGTCGCTGGAGGGCAACTCTCCTGTAGACAGACAAATAAAACACATAAAAAAATAGATAAAACAAGGCTGGATCAAAACAGGATTTAATCAACAAGTGTTTTCAAGTGAGTAAACACCTCTCATGGAGCTGCTGCGAGGGGATGAGCCCCGCCCGAGTGTTGCTGTCCCCGAGGTGACACGCCTGCCACCAGGTGTCATCCTCCATGCTGACAATCTGAAGGACGTCCCCTCTCTTAAAGGCGACTGCTGCATCCTTGCACGGAACGGTGGGATCCTTGTTCGGATCATAGTCAAACAGAGCCTGCATGAACAGCTGAGGAAAGAAAATAGTTTAATGTTTTTGCTTTCAAACAGACAAACGGGACAAAGGAAATTGCACTCTATATCTGGAGATTATATATAATCAATTGATTCATTGCTCTCTTTTCCTAAAGCAGCTTTGTGTGGTTCTTCTGAATCCTAGATGTGGACTCAACATCTTTGTCCGGTGCTTTTTTACACATATGTTAATGTCATTTTTGAGAAAATAATTTGTCTTAATCCATTGCCAATGCTCCCTGCTCTAACAGTTTCCAGCTTGGACATCCACTTCATGTATGTGGTGGTTGAAACGTTCCACATAAGGTGTGCAGATTCATTGGTAATGTTAAATTAAGTTGATGCGGTTCAACACATGTGATGTGCAAAATGATAAATCAAGTGTTTAAATGATAAAAAGCTGTATATTGTAATAACGTTAGAGAGTGTCTTATCCTTGAGCTGGATTTACTTACGGCTGAAGTGACAGCACCGTGGCAAAAACACAAAATATAACCAAACACACAAGATGCCACTGATTTCATCTGTTTTCACTGAAACCAGCTAGGCAGCTTTCCCCATGCAGCCAGATTGCATGCTAACTTAAAAAAAAAACATGGTGCAGAAATAAAAGGAGTTAATATTTACTTTACCTTCTTATTTGATGACATTTCTTCCTTGGAGGAGGCCGGAACTATTTTGAATGTAACTTCACCCTGAGAACGAGTCTGTGTGAAAAACAGTTTCAAGTAGTTAGATATTTGAGAAAATTCTTATTTACTTTCTTACCAAGGTTTAGATGAGAAGATTGATGCCACTCTCATACATGTCTGTCTGGTGAATATGACGCTACACCCAGCCCTCGATGAGCTGAGCTTAAGATAGAAGCAGGACGAGTTCTGTCCGAAGGCAACCAAGCCAGCCTACCACCTACCATTTCAGTGATTTCAATGTTTATCTGGTTTTTAATCCATAAAAAAAGCAATGTGTAAAAACAAAGTATAACAAAATACTACTTCTTGGCTTAATTTTTAGCTGGCAGATTTACTCTGTTTCTAGTACACTGTATAATGTGTGGTGAGCTTACCAGCTGTAGCTCCATATTCCATATTGTATTTTCTTTTTTTTATTGTTGAGGAATCCAATATAAAAATGTAATCAATAATGAATAGCCCACTAACAAGCATTGTCCGTGGAGCCAATAAGATTATTATTTATCTTTAAATGTCGGCCTTATTCTTTAAGTTACAATGCTGAAGAGAAGAAAAACAAAGTTGAGAGCAAGAAGAAAGAGAGAAACAGAAACATCCAATGGGGAGACAGAATCAAATTTGTGTGTGACAAACCAAAAGAGTAAGGATTTCCTTTGGCTTCCTGTGCTCCAGTGGGACCCCGTTCACCTCTTTCAGCTCATCTCCTTCATGGATCAGGCCTTCAAAGTGTTGGAAATATATATGGAAATTTGTACCACATGCTCTTCAGAATGACCGATGATGTTACTACAACCTAATACAGTATAAGGGTAGAGCGAGAGAGTAGAGAGGACACAATAATACACTGTAAAAACTGTAATAAATAAGCTTACCGCTTTTATCAGCTGCACCTCCTCGCATGATCCTCGCCACAACAATAGCCCCAGTGGATTTATCCCTCTTAATTGTTGCCCCCTTGAGGATGATTAGTGAATGAAAGGATGATGAACAAACAGAGGCAAAGAGATCAAGCATTGGACAGTGACTATAACATGTTGGTTTAATTATAGTCGAGACAAGCTTCTTATTTAGAGTCACTTCATTCCAGTGAAGGACATTTGTATCAAGACAAGACCATTTAGCAGGCGGCCTCCATGTAACACAAAGTGCTGGAAAAGGTTATCCAAATCAGCATTATTTTCAACAGATGTTATTGATTTGGAGAAAATCACAATGGAAAGAGTATCTTATGCAGCTGACTACAATCAGCTCATACTCGAGTGTAACCCTGTTGTCTGGAAAACGGGAACATGTTAGATCGATCAAAGAGACCATGTCAGAAAAAGGTCAGTCCCTTTGTAATCTAGTTTTGGGATCAATACAAAAGTGTGTTCTCTATTATTGGTCCTAAGCACATTCCACTCTCAAAGCTCAAACACACACACACACACACACACACACACACACACACACACACACACACACACACACACACACACACACACACACACACACACACACACACACAAATATACACTGCAAAGAATGGCCATCATTAACTAAATTATTCTCAGTTATTCTTCTTAGAAAAATATTAAACTCGTCTCTGCCACAAGGTTATGTTTTGGGAACCATTTGTTTCTCTTTTATTTAGCATGATATCTCAACAGATTTCAATGAAAAACGTTTTTGATTTTCTTTCAAGGAATTTTTTTAACATTTCTGCTATTTTCTAATGAACTACTGGATCTACTTATAATAAAATCTGGCACATGTACCCCACAGCTGTCCATCACTATATGTCTTGTATAAAGATCTTGATGCAGATCCCCAAAAAATAATCTGAACCTTGTTTTATTATTAAAATAACAAATTTTTGAGGATTTTGTGGACTTGGCAGAGTCTTTATAGTTTGGTTTGTTTTCGGTCCAGTTACACTTGATCCAGGAAATTTCCAGGAATAAGTGACAATGTTTTGGAACAAGTTGGAATAAGGCAGATCATTCCAATAGTATCAAGAAAATGAGCTCTGATTAAAGACCTTGAAACAAGTTGATTTATATCAGAAACAGAAAAGACATTTTCCCACTTCAACGCTCAATACGGCTTAAAAATACTCATTTATAGTTTTGCAGTGGATATACATACACGCACGTCCGTAAATATGCGCACACACACACACACACACACACACACACACACACACACACACACACACACACAGAGAGAACAATGCTGAAAGCATGCTGTGCGTCACAGCAGATATATGGCAATTAAGATGTGGAAGAATTGACTGTATTGGCTGCTGCAGGAACCTTTTCCGTATGTGTCCTGTCATTGCGAGTCCTGCTACACCTTGGCATCTGTGGCTTGAGCAGTCACGCAGTTTGACAACATGACATAAATTCAGTCAGAGAAAAAAAAATTGCTGTCTCCTGGATATGTTTATTGCTTTGAACTGCCTGTGTGTGTGTGTGTGTGTGTGTGTGTGTGTGTGTGTGTGTCAGATATTACCACTGGAGTGCAGTTGCCCTGTTACACGGTTGTCTTAACTTAAATACTTACATTTGAGTTTGTTTTGTGTTCATTGCAAGGCCAGCTAAACCACATTAGAAACAGGCTGACAGGCCTAAAGTACAGTTGTGCTAGTTTTGAGAGGCATATAAGAATATAGTTAAGAGAGTTATATGAGAAGATACATACCACTCTCATGTATGTACGTTATGTAGCTAGAGCCAGCAGGAGGTTATCTTAGCTTAGCATGGAGGATGGAAACAGCAGGAAACAGATGGCCTGGCCTTCAGACAGCTCCTCAACTTACTAATTAACATGTCATATCTTATTCCTGTTCTAAAAAATATATAAAAATCAACAAACCTCTCAACTGAGCTCGTTTCCCCCTGTTTTCCATCTGCATTCAAAGCTACGCTAACTGCCTGCTCGCTTTAGCTGCACATTTAGCATTCAGGCATGAGAGTGAAACTGTAACTATCTTAGTAACTCTCACCAAAAAAGCAAGTGTATTTCACAAAATGTTTAACTAATAATTCAAGCCTGAGATAAATCTGATTTCCAACTTGACCTCTGGAACATGAAGACATGTTTGCTGACCAGGGGGTCTTTGGTTTTGACCAGACTGACGATTTTGACCGAATCCTCGTCGTCCTCCAGTGCGTCATCGGGTATCGGTGGCAGACGAGGCTCAAAGTCTCTCTGAGCTACAGCGTCGTGGACAGACAGGAGGAGCTGTCGAGGAAACAGAAATACAGTGAGGGTGCTGATCTGTGTTCATGTATGTCACTTTGGATTCGAGGTGTGGAAAGGGGTGAGTATCCTTTAATCACTCTGTATGGAAAAATAGCGCTGGCTAAGGCCAACAGTATAATCCAAACAAAATGAAAACCAACCTATTGGTTGTCACGCTGTTCAAATTCATTATTGTGAGCAAATGCTATGTGTACTGACTGCAAGAGTCTGTTCATGTAATGCCGTCCATTCCAGATGAAAGCGCACTGAAGAACCACTGACACCAGTTTTACCAGTGCAGGTTCAAACACTTTAGGCCGACTGGGCTATTGATGGTTAAATGTAATTGTAAAGTGGAAAAAAATGCTAAGTATTCAAACAAAAATAACACAAATCACTGTTGACTAATCAAAGGTGACTGAGACTGTGCAAAAAGTCCAATAAATTTGACTGGCCTGGCACCACTCACTACAGCAATTTAATCCAGATACAGCACTTCCCTTTTGGTCGTAAAACCTTCAGTTTTGATGGTGCCAACATGCCAAATTTGATTTAGTCTGGAATGTACTGCCAGCCTGATGTGGGCCACCTGAAAGCAACCCCCTGTATTACTGACAGTCGTACTGGCTCACCTCAAACCTCCCAAACGTCTCAGAAGAAGCTCTTTTCCACTGATGGGACTCACTATCAATGCCCAGACAGTTCATTTAAGTTAATTCTTTGTTAACTTTGGCCGTGACAAAACTCCAGGTTTGTTCGCAGAAGAACAATATTCTGGTTAAACGTTAATCTCTCACTGTGAGCCTGCACAAGGTACAATTTAATGTAATAAGAGAAAATGCGAAGGTGGGGGGACTGATCATTTTAACAATCAGCCATTCCATCTGTCCCGTTAGTCTACTTATCCATGTTGTCTATCAACAGTTGCCCTGCTCAGAAGCTGCCAGTGCGTGAGCAATGTGTCTCTGGACACTTTCAGAGACAGGTTTTCAAAAAACAAACATTCATTCACAGAATGTTATACCCTGAGTCTCTCATAATAAGTATGTGTGAGCTCCTGTGTTTGGGCCAAGAACAAACAGGTCATTAAGACTCTTTAAACAAACCTGTTAGTTCTCGGCTGGCTTCGGCTCCTCATTAAGAAAAAACACGATTCCTGCAGCTCACTGGAAAACCAAACTCTGTGTGTGTGTGTGTGTGTGTGTGTGTGTGTGTGTGTGTGTGTGTGTGTGTGTGTGTGTGTGTGTGTGTGTGTGTGTGTGTGTGTGTGTGTGTGTGTGTGTGAGAGTGAGAATTATGACTGTCAGCAGAACTTAAATAAGGAAACATGCCTTTGAGTAGTCTGGGCCTCTCCATGAGTGAACACTAATAAACATGATTAGAGAGTAGATTAGCTTCAATTTCAGTGTGGTTAATATATATCAGGGCAAAAATGATTAGGTGAAATACATTTCAATACAATTTGCAGTTGAATGCATTTGTCACTTCGTGTGAGCCATGTTGGCCTTTTGATGTACGAGTAAGCTCCAATGTTCAGTCGCCTGAACGGCATCAGAATAGCTCAAATGAAGCATTCCTGCATGGGTTTATATTTTCTCAGATTACAGAATAAATGACTGAACATGTAACCACATCATTCATGAGTAGCTTTCTTTCATTGTTAATGATCCATTGGGGCGCTGAAATAGAGGGAAGCAAAACAACATCTTCCGAACTAATTACATTCTTGCTTAGTAAATGGTCTGTGTGAATGGCAATCATCGGTTATGCTTCAGTGACAGAAAACTGCACTTTTGCACAGTTTGGGGCATGTTTATGTGTGTGAGTGTGCGGTAATATTACAGATGTTAGGAAGTCCCTTAAGGGAAAAGTTTGACATGTTGGGAAAACGTATTTGCTTTCTTGCCAAAAGTTAGACTCCATTGGTTTGTTTTCTGTTATGTAGGGAGTAGGGCCCCAGTTTGACTAGCATGCTGTGTCCTACCTGTTATGTTGGACTCCAGCTTGTAAACTTGAATTTTAAGCTTTGAAGATTTAAAAAAAAAGAATTAAATCCTTGCGTTGTTTCTGCTCCTTCGTTGTTTATGTCTGCGTTTGGGTCCACCCCCTGCTGCCTGCTCTCCAACCTTGACAGCCAGGATATAGTTTCTTCCCTCTATCCTAGTCTTTGTGCTAAACTAAGCTTACAGGCTGAGGGCTGTTACTGAAGGCAAAAGAGTGGTATACATTTTCTCTGATAATTCTTGGCAAGAAAGCAAACAAGTTTATTTCCCCAAAGGTGTTTGTGTATTTCATTGGTAGAAATTATGTGATTAAACTGGACAAAGGACTTGGCTGGGGGAGTTTTCGGTTGACACACACGTGTGTGTGTGTGTGTGTGTGTGTGTGTGTGTGTGTGTGTGTGTGTGTGTGTGTGTGTGTGTGTGTGTGTGTGTGTGTGAAGCTACAGTGAACACGTGGAAGGAAATACTCTTTACCTTAAAGTTGGGTTTGGAAAAGAGGGCAACCAGTTCTTTGACTTCGTCTCTCCAGCCGTGGTATATCAGCTCCTCCGCCAACTGGAAGCAAAGGAAAGGAGCGGCAGGATATGTAATTTCTGAAACTGAAACTTGTATCTTATTCAGACTGCAGTGACACATACTGTCCTTATTTATAATCTTCTCATGTGGCCCCGTTCACCTCACTAGGACTTTTTCTTTTTCTTCTTCTCTCTCTTCTTGATGTTAACTTTTTGTCAGTGTTCCTGTTTTGGTTTTGTGCCTTTTAGCCACCGCTGGGGCCCCCCCGGCGGTGGCTAAAAGGCTTCCAAATGTTCAAGGCTACACGACAGCTGCGACGACGGTTTGAACAAAGCAGCCTTAACCGTCAACAGCAAGTGAAGAGGCGGTGATTGACTGTGTACAGTCGCCCGTCTTGTCAAGCATATTACTGTAATGACTTCTACTGCTTCAAGATGTCGAGGCACACTCCAGAGACACAATGCATGAAGGTCATGAGTTTCCACTGTGAGCAAACAGAAGCCTCTCTGAGGGGAAACAGACCCATGGTTTGGCCCTTCTAGTAGGTCCTGATGATTTAAGCCAGGCGGAAAGTGACTGTCTCACAGAATCCAAAGCAAAGGGAGTGAAGAGAAGGAGATGGAGAGGAGTTTGGGGGAGAGGATAGGGATATATAGACACAATGGAAACATGGGAGGAATTACAAAACAAAGAGTATAAAAGAGGTGAAAGGATAAGGAAGAATAGAGATAATGGAAGGGGAGTGTGGTTTGGGGATGGAGAGAAGAACAGATGGAAGAGAGTAAGGGGAAAAGTCTGAAAAGAGCATCCTTGTTTCACACATTGTCCAGGAACAAGAGGGGGAAACCAGGGAATCAAAGTGGAACATGACCAAAATGGCTCAGGGAAGGTAGTGGGATGAGATGGACATATATGAATGCTTGTTTTGTAACAGGAACGAAGTGGACTGGTATATGAAATATGATGCACATCTGAAGGGAATATACTGGTCGTGCCGTTTTGAGCCACAGCCATAGTGGGAGCCCTCTCTGCCTCTTGAATCTGAAGTTCATTGTATTCCTTCAACCTGTAACATTTAACTACACACAAAATGATCTTAGCAGCTTTTTGCTCGGCACTGTCCTCAGTGACCTACATTCTGGCACGTAAATACAAAACGATATCTGCTACAAAGCACAGCCTTTCTTGTGATAATAACAGAGGTGACCGAGTTTTGATATACGATTGAATAATTCACTACACATAAGTAGGACTGTACATTCCATTCATGCCTCTGTGGGACAGGCAAGGTATGAGGAGGAAACAATTTTCGGCAGTGTCTGTGTTTGTCTATCTGCAAACGATGTTTGGAGAGAGTCTCTTACGTCTGAGGCCAGACTCGCTGCGTGCTCTCTGACGGGGACGGGGCTACGCTTCTCAAAGCGCCTCAGCCGCTCGTGGATCTGTCAAGTCAGGAGAGTATCACAGTAAAGGTTTTCTCTGCAGTAAAACTTATACTCAAAATACTCTTTACACGTATACTACTAATAACATTAATTTATATGGATACAATA
Organism: Myoxocephalus aenaeus; assembly: GCA_038501785.1. Lineage (NCBI taxonomy): Eukaryota > Metazoa > Chordata > Actinopteri > Perciformes > Cottidae > Myoxocephalus > Myoxocephalus aenaeus. The sequence continues at coordinate 3,052,268 of JBAMJR010000162.1, forward strand.
TTCTTTTTTGAAAGTCCTGCAATGGTACCGTGGCTAGAACACAGCCTCTAACAATTTGAAAATAAATGTTAGGATGTATTGCAGTTCAGTTAATGTGTTTTTTTAATGGTGGTGGAAAGTAACTCAACATTGAAATGTGTACAACATGTTGATGTATTACATGACTTACTATAGAGGTTGATATTTTACACACAAACTGTATCATCAACTTATGAAATATAAATGTTTACAGTAACTACAATACAGTCCAGTAATTAAAATCCAGATAAGCTACAACATTGAAGTGCCACTTACATAGTAATGCATTAGTAATAATAATTTATCAAATATATAAAAGAGTAACACTGACAGCAGCTATTTGTCCTGTATAATACTATGTAGGACATGTATGGCTACTAATATTTTGATTATTTAGATACATTTCTCTGACAATACTAGAAAATTGTGCTTAAGTAACGCTTTGATTGCATGACCATTTATTTGTAATAGAGTATTTTTACACTGGTATCCTAAAAAAACAAGATATGTACTTTGCTACTAAAATAAGAAAATAGATGCTGTAACTGAAACGGGTGGAAGTAATCAAGCACAACTCATTGTAGCACAAACATGTCTTCACCTTAAAGAGCAGATGAAGCTTCTTCTCCATCAGCATGCTGTGGAGGAATCTGTAGTCCTCCTCTCTGTCGGTATGAGACTCTGTTCCAGACATCACGGAAGATAGCAGCTTGCAAACACCTGCAGGAGAAGAGCACGAGCACACACACACATACACACACACACACACGCACGCACGCACGCACGCACGCACACACACACACACACACACACACACACACACACACACACACACACACACACACACACAAGCGCACACACACACACACACACACACACACACACACACACACACACACACACACACACACACACACACACACACACACACACACACACACACACACAGTCAGGTCCACAAGTATTTGAACGGTGACACCATTTTTCAAATTTTGCCTATTTACACGACTGCAATGGATTTAAAATGACGCAGTCAATATGTGGATGAAGTGTAAACTTTCAGCTTTAATTCAATGGATATAACAAAACTATTGCATTAACCGTTTAGGAATTACAACCATTTTTAAACAGTCCTCCACATTTTCAGAGGCTCAAAAGTAATTGGGCGATTGTCTTACAAATGGTTTGATGGCCAGGTGTGGCCTGTTCCCTCTGTATTTCATGACAAATTGAGCAGATAAAAAGGTCTGGAGATAATTCAATATGTTGAGTTTGCATTTGGCAGCTGGTTCAGGGAACTCTCAGCATGAGGACCAGAGAGGTGTAAATGCAAGTGAAGGAGGCTTTTAAAAGGCTGACAAACTATCAGGCAGACAGCAGAAACATTAGGATTGACCGAATCAACCGTTTGGTATGTTCCTAAAAAGAAGGAATGTACTGGCAAGCTCACCAGCACCAAAAGGCCCAGAAGACCACGGAAGACATGTAAAGTAGACGTAGCAGAATTCTTTCATTGGTGAAGAAAAACCCTTCATAACATGAATACTGAGGTCAAGAAGACTCTGGAGGATGTAGGCGTGTCTTTGTCAAAGTCTTCAATCAAGAGATGCCTTCATGAATCTGAATACTGAATGTTTACAACAAGGTGCAAACCACTGGAGCACTGAAGAACAGGAAGGCCAGATTAGATTTTGCCAAGAAAATATCTGAATAAGCCTGATCAGTTTTAGATGAAGGTTCTTTGGAAGATGAAACCAAAATTAACTTGTCCCAAAATGATGGGAAGACAAAAGTGTAGAGAAGGAAAGGAACGCCTGATCAAACCACATCATCTGGTTAACATGGTGGAGGCAGTGTTATGGCATGGGTTTGTATGGCTGCCAATGGAACTGGGCCACTGGTGTTCATTGATGATATTTTAAATCCATTGCAGTCGTGTAAATAGGCAAAATCTGAAAAATTGTTTCACCGTCCAAATACTTATGGACCTGACTGTACGTACACCACCTGCACCTGTTACTAACTCAGAGAGCTTGTTTTTAAGATTATGAGGTGAGGTCAACAACCCAAAGATAGAAATCAAAGGTTAAACGGAGGGTGTGATAACAAACAAAATAAAATCCTATAAGGAAGCCTTTAAAAGATTCACTGTTATGGGGATCATTGCTTTATTTTCCCCTATTACAGATATGTTATCTATAAGGGAGGTGAAAAAAAAGAAACCGAATGTGCTCAAATTGCATACTCCTTGCCCATCATCTTCATATAACCTGTTAACCTGCTACACATTGGATGTACCTCTGTGTTCTGTCCGGCTTAGCATCTTCCTCACTCTGAGAACAGAGAAGATCAAGTTTCAAAATATTGAAACCCTTGATATATATTTTTGGGTAACTTGGTCCATATTTCTTGTTTTCACAGGCAAATAGGGAGACTAGAGTATGACAGACAAAGAAGGGGGAGAAATGATGAAGGAAATAACGTTGTTTTTTTTCACAGGGTATGTAAAAAATGCTTCTTCTGAGATATTACCGCCCTCTATTGCTGATATAAGATATTTCAACATTACGTTAAAACACTGTTCCACTTTCCAAACAGCTAAATTGGTAAACTATTAAATCAGTTATATTCAGGGTTATTTTTCTTCATTTCATTAAACTTAACACGTCTGCATGAATGACTGACCAGTATTACGCAATACATAATTAATGTCCTCTGCATTAAATACATATTTATCAATTTAAGAAAATATATGCAATTATGCAGAATTCCATTGAAAAGCAAGAGAATTGGTTCAACAGAAATGCACTCGTCAGATAATAGAATCGCTAAAGAAATATTGTTCAGAATCCCTCAATTACATCACAGTATCACAATACTATAGCCACGGAGATATTTGTTTTTTACTCACCAGAGACATTGCATTCCATAAGGCCTAGTTCAAGCAGGCCATGTCGCTTAGTGCCTCATGAGTATGAGCAACATTTGAACATACACTTGTAGAGAGAGGTTGTATAGTGTTGGACTGATCGGATTGTCAAAGAAGCTGTCCCTTGTTCAGTCAATATGTGTTCAGTCTGACCTAAATCAAGCCAGCGGGCAATCAATACAGCAATCAAAGAGCATGGGGCGTAATGTTCACTTTCCACATTTGTCACACAGATGTAATTAAAGCTGAGGTCAGCAGTTACATCCTTTCAGTAACCTTTTATTTCATTGTCATTTTATTTTTATTTCACACTTGGACTTCTCTTTTGTGATAAATTACCATGGTGTTCTGGTTTAATCCGTATAAAAAACAAAAGAAGTGGAAAAATTAAACGCTGAGGTTTTTAAGGGAGTTTGAGTGCTTGGACTATTCCTTGGCTGAGCCCAGTGACCTCATGGAGTCTACCGACAGCTGCCTGGGACAGATTCAGGCTCGCAGTTTCCTCCTGCTCCATAAGCTAAACTAACAAATATGAGAGTGGCTTCACTCTTCTCGATTAACTCTCAGCAAGAATGCTGCTTCCCAGGAAATCATGGCCCAAGTGGGATGGTCGCAACCATCAAATGTCATAATTGTCTAAAACTAAAGTATTACGTGGACAGTTATTTAGGGAAAAGACTGACAGAGAGACCAGGTCTCAGAAAAAGGACAACGAAACTGTATCGTAAATTAAGTTTCGAAGGAAACACATTTTGTTGTGGATTGCATTTGCTTTTGACGTATCACAAATAAGTTTCAAATGAGTCCTCAGATGTCCAAGGTCAGGGTGATGGATGGGTCCAAAAACACTTGGCTTTCACCCAGGAGATTGCTGCATGTTTGTGTCCAGTGTGAACAAAGTACTTTAGTGTCTGGGTAGTTGGACCCAGTTACCTTGCAGGTGTTAACCTTGAGAACCTGAAGACTCCTGCTGCAGTTTGCAGTAGGTAATAATGGTTCATATGGTACACAGTTTGGTGGAGGGATGTGGTGAACTGTGACTGTGACCATCAGCACTATAGTTCAATGCCTTGGTTGGCGTGAGCTGTTTTGTAGTTGGGTTGCCTCTTTGTCCTGTGCGTCTGTGGACGACTTGGTTGGCTAGTGAGCCGTTGTGTGAGAGGAACCTTCTGGATTTGTGTTTGTTTGTTAGCTGGTAATTACCACTTGTTTCTGCATCTCGACGCATGAACTGGCCCCCCTATGAAACCTTGCTGTTCAATCTTGTGCTGTTTCATAATGTGTCATCTGTCTTGCCTTCCTTCCTTCCTTCCTTCCTTCCTTCCTCAACTCCCACTCTTAGATGCTTCTCCACATGTTGGAGTTGCTGGGTGGCAGTGTGCAGGCATGAAAACGGGTCAGGGGTGAAAAAGGTGAGAAGGATATTACCCCTCTAGGAGGGTCCGGGGGCATGCTCCCCCGTAAGAAAAATTTAAATATTCCATATTTTAAAGCATCAATCTGATGCATTTTGAGATGCTTTTTTGCCAACCTGGGGAGAGCTGGAGAAACTTAACTTCAGCCATGAGTCAAAAATTATTATGGCCTCCTTACTAAGTATTATGCAAGCCATTTCATGCCAGCCTGTCACTGGGTCTAACATGTACAGTATATGAGGCACAATGTGGTAAGGGAGAGCATGGCTGCCTTTGTTAGCATAATTTATATATTTGATGCAGAGAATGCATCTGGCGAATCCCTGCCTGTTGATTTTGGAGAATACATCTCCTAGATGAAAGGACACCTCTTGCCCTTTTATTGAGACCTTGCCTTCCAGTTTTAGCCACGACCAGTTCCAGCTGCATTTCAATCCAGCATCCAGCTGTTTAACAATGGCTGCATCCTTCTCCCCTAACACACTCATTCTGCAAAAATAATGTTTGTATTAGTGTTAACTTCTAGTTTAGCCTGATTCAGACCTGCCAACCTTGATATTTTTTGCGTACCGACGAGGGGGGGATGGGAATTGACGACGACTAATAGGGGACAAGTCATTAAATACTCGTCATGCATTATATTGCATTGCATATAATGTGTGCTGGTCAATTAGTCTCAAATTCATTTTAGACTAATTTTTAAAAATGCGTATCCACTACGCAAATTGCGTACAGGTTGGCAGGTCTGCTTATTGATAGAACGGTGGACCACTTTACCTTCTGCCTTGTCAGTCCCCTCACCTCAAAATCTACCTCCTCAAAAATGGTAGCGTTAGCTAATAATTTTCCACCGGAGCTTTAGCTAGCAGGATAACGTTGCGTTCTCTCCTGCTCATGTCTGAGTGTGGATTGATTGGCGGGCCGGGAGATGCACTAAGGCCGGTAAGACATCTGTAAAGTCTCAAATATGCACTCTAAATCCATATCAATAGATGTATCACAAAACTATCTCTCTTTCTTATAGTTTTACTTTACTTACTACAAATGTAAAATATCCTCATTTATCACCTAAACCTATATCTCTACAATATGTGTCAATTATATAATTAGCTTATAATATATATTTAAAACCTTTTTAGCCCTAGCCATTTAAAAAAAAAACATCTGAATGGTTTGCAAACCCATACTACATATCTCCTCAACCACAGAGGCTATTTGAATAATTTTAAAAGGTATAATAGACATAAAACACGTGTGAGACTACTTAAGAGGTTCATATAGCAGTATGTGTTACTAGTTTATTAGTTGATGATAGAACACAGGAAAGAAAAAACAAACTTCCAGGATGTATTTCATCTTTTTAATTATGCATATCATCGCTTTTTTTCTACTTTAAAATAGCACTATGTGTTAACAGTATCTCTGCAAAGTTTGACTTTGATTAAGTGAAGTTAAATATTTTTAGTAATTCATTTAGTGCATATTTCGTGTACCATAGGTTTAGGTCCGCTGAAAGCAAAAATGGCCTAGCTTTCTTCCTGGATCTTGGAGGCCTCTGGTTCCACAACAGAGGGGCTTTGCTCAAGCATATGCACCAATACCAAGCAAGTATTGTTTCATCCATAAGCAAGTCATATTTCAGTTTTTGGGCTGGAATGTGGTTGATATTTTGCTGAGGCTTTGTCTGACAGTTTGGCGGATTCTGTAGGTCGAAAGCTTTCCAGAAAGGTGCGCCAATCATGTGTCGCATCAAGCTAGGGATATACAAATTTATATTTTCATAACTTGGGAGCTCTATCGAGTCACTTTCGAGTCATATTTATGGTTTATGTTAATATTTATGGTTGAATTGTGTTATAAACATGTAAAATGGACTTATATGCTCTTGTAAGGCCAGGCTGTGCAGTTGTTTTGGTATGTCACATCAGTGGCTCTGGTATCGGTTCATGGGAGTATGAGGACTTTGAGAGTGAGAAAGACCTCCTGATGAAGAATTCTGCCCCCAGTTTTGGGGGCTCTGGGGCTCTATAGCAATAATATTGAATATCTAACTTTTCCCTTTTAATCACACACCATTTAATAAAATGGTCTAAAGAGAACAGAATTTGCATTTGTGCGGTGGTTACCGTTATATGTTGCTAACTTCAAGTATAAAGTGCGAAAGAAGATATTGCACTATGCATGAAAAACATGATTGTGATCTGCAGAAGTCAGACATCTGTTCTGTTCCTCAATAAAGCATAATAAATAATTTGATTGAGGAAGTACATTTTGGACTAAACATTTGGGAGCCGCAAACAAAATCAGATGGCTTCCTAAACCCTATTGATGTGTCCCCAGAAGATGCAGTTACAAACAAGCCTAACATGATCAGACCTCCACTGTGGAGGCCAATAGATTTCCAAGCAGGTGTAAATTCATCCTGCTGGACGCTAGGTTTCTGAGGAGATTCAGATCCGCTCAATCTCTAACCCCCAAATGAGGAAAGCGCTATTATATTGTCCAACTAAAGTAATATTGTGTCATTACCCTTTAAAAAAAAAGACACATGCTACAGTTCATGTTTGATGCCACAATGAGGGTAGCTGATTATCTGGCAAACTGCAGCAATCAATTCAGTCACAAACTAAAATCATAAAAACGATGCAGTTTTAATGTTGGCTAATATATTTGACAGGCCATCATTGATGCTGCAGTAAAATATGTCTCTGTTAAACCCCGGCTTCCGAGGCAACATGGTCAAATCACCAAAATAGTACAATCAACAGAGTTAAAAATGGGACTGTGAGCAACTGTAGCTCCTCCCATCTCTGTGACACACGCGCACACGGGACTGTAATTACACGCACGGGCACGCAGTCAAACTACTGAATTTGACAGAAAACCGTGACTTTGATCGCAAAGATATCGGAACCGAGAGAAGCACAAGACTTTTGTGAACGTTTACTTGTACTTTAATGTTTGTGGGGTTTAGAAAAGTTCAGAAAGTGAAAATTTGTACCATGTATACCACAAGCACAGTGGGAGTGAATGGCAAAATATTATTTTTTTTGCAAGATCCTGACGCTCCTCTGTGCTCTAGCGATGACATCACCACTCTAACCTGCGCCATACACACCCATTGTAAACTCTGAAACGTTATTACATGAAAACTGTGCCAGCTATCAAAAAATGCCCAATTGGTAAAATAAACTCCAGACTTTTGTTAACGTTTTAAACTTTAAATCATTTCCAGTATGGTGAGTCACTATGGGCTCTATGGAGCTTAATGAAGATTCATTCCAAGGTAAATTAACTACTAAATTAACACATAGGATTGTGTAATATTCTCTAACTGATGGAAGGATGGTCAAAAATATAATTGAGATATTTCCTGTCAATATTGTGGAGCTTTGAGCGAAGACATAACATTTCATATTATGCTCAGTTTGATTAATTCCTTGGAATTATTCCACATTACAACATACTGTCACTTTGATTGTACTCAGTTGGGCGTCAACTTATTAAACTGTTCCATAAATGAAGATCTGAAAACAACATCATTAGGACATGCCTTTTGTATGATGCTGCAGGAGTTTCTGCAGCGGCAAATGAAGATCCATCCTGTTCGGATGGCCATATAGCGGCTGGATTTCAGAAGCAGGAAGCTCGACACAGAGGTTTACATGGTGGCCAACCAGGTGTTTATTTCACCAACTTTAAGCCAAAACAGGACAGCCATGGTGTGCCACGGCCATGGCCCCTCCCAGCTCTATTGGGTGAGGCAGCTTTATATAGCCTGCTACTGATTAGGCCCTTGACCCCACCACAGTACAGGTAACTCTGCCCCGCCCCTGAACACACATTTACCTATACCATAAGAGATGTATATATATATATATATATATATATATATATATATATATATATATATATATATATATATATATATATATATATATATATCCCCTAATATCAGTGGTGTATAGTAACGAAGTAGAAATACTTCGTTACTGTACTTAAGTAGTTTTTTTGGATATCTGTACTCTACTTTACTATTTATATTTCTGTTTACTTTTACTTTTACTTCACTACATTTTGCAAAGAAAACTGATACTTTTACTCCGATACATTTCCCCTGAAACCTTCGTTACTCGTTACAAAATCAAATCTATCTTTAGAAAAAAAAAAAAACATCGGGGACTGTGGTGGAACACAGACTCCACCAAGCAGGTTTTGCGAATCACAATATTCTGCATTTTCCCTCTACATCCTCTAGTCCAGCGCTCCCAAACCTTTATGCGCCACAGACCGGTTACGTGAAGACAATATTTTCACGGACCGGGTCCGACCTCGGAGAGACAGGAGACAACGACACCCGACGTGTGTTCGTTATGTCCAGTCTACTCCTAACTAAACCTTTAGTCCAGTCTACTCCTAACTAAACCTTTAGTCCAGTCTACTGCTTAACTTATAACGCGCTGCACAAAGAGGATGTTGGAATGGAAGCAGGTTTTCATGCTTTTTTGGCGATCTCAGGATACTCTGCCTTGGTTTTAATCCAGAACACCGGCAGAGTTGAAACAGACTTAAGTTTCATTTTCAGGGTAACGTAACATATTGACATGTGTCAAGAGGTTCCGTCTGAGGTTACCACAGACGGATGTATCTGGTAATTTTTCACAATAAAATATTTTTCCGGACTTGATTTTTTTAATTTAACTTACATTTGTCATTCATTCTTTCTGTTCCGGGCGGAATGAGCATACTTATAACCACACTGTTACAACTCCTTCATAGTGTCATATTGCTTTTTGGAGAATTATGATGATAAGTTCATAGTAGATGCAAAAGTATACTTAGGTACAATATATTATGTTGAACATATATGGATGGATCACAGCCAACCCAGTTATTTTATCAACACAACTCCTGGTCCTTGGTCACGGTGGCCACAGCACTTCTCAAAATTCGGACCCATTGCTTTTTTATTAAAAGCATGTACTTGTACTTTTACTTTCAATACTTAAGTACATTTTATATCAGAAAAATACTTTTGATACTTAAGTACAGAAAATATCAGATACTTTAAGACTTTTACTCAAGTAGTATTTTATTAGGTGACTTTTACTTTTACTGGAGTAATTTTCCAGTAAGGTATCTTTACTTTTACTCAAGTACGGCTTTTGGGTACTTTATACAACACTGCCTAATATCAATAATCTGCATGATCTCTATTGGTGCCACACGTCACCATAGAGATCATATAAAGTCCGAAAGAGGGAAATCAACTTCACATCAAATCAACAAACCCCCCTCTACTAATTATCACGTGGTATCTCCCGGAACCATAAATTGGTGCTCAGGCACTTGTGGACTCTTTTTCTTTGATGGAACACCCTGGAGAGGAGATACAACAGAGGTAAATTACTTGAACACATTGCATCTTATTTGACTGCACCACGAAACAGTATATACTCTACTCATTTGAGTGAAGGGTAATGGAGGGTCTTAATTACACATCCATTAACCGTCTATCGTCCCTCTCGTTAGCTCGCGCACCTGTCAGTTCTCACAACCCGGCTCAGAGATTGCAACAAACGGGGAGACAAACGAGCTGCCTGCTAACAAGAAGCCATTTGTTTTTAACAGAAGTCACACCATGTAAAGTGGATCAGTTATCAGTCGTAAAGTGCATGTATGGATGGATGTGTGGCGGTGTGTACAAAGAAACATAAACCACAGAAAACGTGTCATGCCAGCGACATAATGGATCTCCTCCCTCAGAGAGCGAGGCGTCCAAATGAAGAAGGTGCAGAGGAGCACCTGCTGACCAGGGTCTCACAGTTGTTTAACTTTTCAGGTAAAATCTTTTAATTTCATGTCAAATTTGTTCATAAATGTTTATTACATGATCAAATTTAACTCTGCTAACAAGAGGGCTGCCAATACTTTTTTGTTCAAAAATAGTTGGTGGATGTATGTAGGTCTATCTATCTGTAGCCCTGTCTACAAATATCATTTAGACATCAGGATGTAAATAGTTTTCTAAAACATTAAGTTAAAAGTAGATAATCATAGAAATAAGTTGAGTTCTCTTCAGTGCAAAAGTTAGAGTTTATGCAAATGAGCATAGTTTGCTTAAGGTGTACATGATTTAGCATGTGCTTTCTCACAGCCTAACTTGTTTTACAGAGTAATCTGTCAATCTTTGTTTTTCTGTGTGTTAATTGGGTTGTCCTGAGACTAACAGCCAATCCAATCTACGTCTCAGGTAGAGGGGTGGGATTTAAGCGGATTTAGAGTTATCGTGTGATAGTGGACTGCAGAAGCAAATGAGCACCGTTGAGTGAACCTGGAATTGTTGTATGAGAACATAATGTTCAGAACTTAATGGCTGACGACCAGTTATCCCATGGTTTGCACTTATGTGATCTACACAAGGTAAATACAAGTGGTTTATTGTTTTCTATACTGTGATTAACTGTTATATTGTAAAACAATGTTGTGTTGCTAATCGCGATTAGCATTAGTGATTAGCGATTAGCATCAAATGGTTAACTTTGCTTTCATACTGTTAGCTCGAACCAGTTAAGAAAAGCTATTGCTAAAGCGCCATGAATCAGCATATGGACTGGGTGCTTAGCTGATTTATGTGATTCAGGAGACGGACGTTTGTGACTGAGAGGAAGGATCGGGAAAGCTCTTGTGGACCACTATCAGAGCTGTTTCCCGCGTGTGCTGCTGTAGACTGTTGCTGCTGTTTCTTCTGCGCTCCGCTGCCGACCATCACCCCGCTTTCCTCACCTCCCCCCTTCTAATACTCCTTGGATTCGTGAGTACTAACAAACCGTGCACGTGCCTTTTTTTTGTTTAAGCTTGTGTGGACAAGTGAAGCGGCCATCACCGTTTTAGGCCTCCACGCTCCCAAACTACAACTCAGGCCTGCAACAGGGGTTTTGTTATAGTGTGTGTGTGAGAGAGAGTGTGGGTTTAACATGTTTAAAGATACTAGTAATTTGTGTGGGTTTTGTTGATATTTTGTAGTATCTCTGTTGATCTTGTCATTGCTGAGAGATCTATCTGCATGTCATTTTTGTTCGTTGCCTATACTACTATAATAAACACTATACTGTGTTTTAAGGCAGTTGATGTATTATTTTACTATCTAAAGTCTATTGGAGGCACCGCCAGTTAATTCAGTTATCGTAATTAGAGAGTAACGGTTATAGGAACCATAATATTTATATAAACAGGTAATAGCGCCATCATATTTAAAACTCTACCCAGGACCCCGCCCATAGTACTTCAACACCGAGCCAATTCATAATATTATATAGCTACATGGGACGGGTGTTACATATCTAATAAGATGAAACATGACAGTATGTTGGTCTATTGTTCTGACTATTATTAAAAAGCATATATTGTTTCTTCTCACCACAGTAAAAGACTACTAAATAGTAGTTAATGTGAACAAGGTTGTTGTGTGGAACTGTGTTGTGCAAACGAAGGTTAAAGGGTTTAAACCTCTGGTTGAAGTCAGTTTCATGGAAGTGGAGAATGTGACTTTCTAATACACGTTTTCTTCCTTAGCCACTGAGCGCTCTGCTGAGATGCTTCCCGACGACCCGGTTGGCGGTGGGGACGGGCTTCAGGAGGCTCCTTGTGGAGATAATGGAAATAGCTCCTTTTCCAGTTTACTACCCTGTCTTTAGATTCCCCTGTTGTGTCAATCTTTTCCCACAAACATCACAATTGAGGGCTTCTCTTTCTTCCCTGGACACGGACCCTTTTGATTTTCATGTTTAGCATATGGTTGCTCTGCTGTTCCTTTTCCAGTTTGCCATTCCTGTTCCGATTCCTTATGTTGCTTTCGCTGCTCCTCTTTACTTCTGGCTTTCCCACCTGCTGCTCCTCAGCCTTTCACTGCCCCTTATGCTTTTCCTCAGGCTGCTTCAAAGTGCCCTGTTATGTATTCTTTTTCCACAAACATCGAAACTGAATGTTTCTCTCCTGTGTGGACTGTCGTGTCTTTAGATTCCCCTGTTGTGTAAATCTTTTCCCACAAACATCACAACTGAAGGCTGCTCTTTCTGCTGGGGTGAAATTATCCTGTGATGTTAAATAAAATAATAAACTTAAATTCCCTTTCAAGCTTTTTTACTCAATTATAGTGAAATATATATATAATATTGACTGCAATGATCTTGGGATTTTTTTTTAAGTTTGTCCTTTGTTGATAAAGGACACATGATGGCTACTTTTCATTGAACATTTTAGTCTTGATTAAAAGCGGTTCAGCTGGGGTTAAATAAAGGCAAAATCCCCCCCAAAAAATATCTAAAGACCTCGGATCAAAGCAAAGGTACAAGGAGGTTTACATCGGAAATCATGATCATATATTTAAATAAATTTAGGGAATTAAATAAAAGCGTAACATCAACAAATAAAATGGAGAAAACGCTATATAGAACGGCGGGAAAAAAATTGAGGTAAATGTCGCTCAAATTTGTATTTAAGAGGTTTTTTCTGAGGCAACACGATGTTAGTATGTTTCCCATTAGGTGTTTTAAACAGAAAAATCTCAACTCTAAAAGTGACATTTATGTATTTTAATTGCATTAAAAATGTCCCTCACTTTGGAATACAGATTTAACAAACTAACCTTAATTGATGTATATTTGATTGTCAAACATGAATTAATCAATTATGTGTATGTAGTAATACTAATACACCCAATGTGTAATTTATGCATAAATAAACCATAACTCGGTTTAAGTATTCAGTATTAATAAAGCTTGTTTGATATTCATAATCGGATTCATGCAATAAACTCAATTTACTTATACATATTAAAGTACCAAAGCTGCAAAAAAATTCTGAAGGATACTCAACAACACGTTTGTCCCTGAATCATTAGACGGCCTTTAAAGCTCCCTTCTAGAAATTGTGAAAAAAAATGACTAATGTTAATGCATATCTACTAAATAAATATAACCTTTACATAAAACAGACTATGTACATTGAGCTGAATTCATGACATTTTGTTTATTAATTACATTTTACTTAATTTTGATTGAATACAATCAGCTGTGAATCACTGAGAAGACATTCATTATAGTGTATCAGGAAAGTCAAAGCTGCAGGAAATTTATTAATTTTAATCATTTGGAGGTCTTTGTTTTTAATCAACTTACACCTCCGCCTCATGCATTTCGTGCCACATGGACATCTTCTGCCACATGTTGAAGGGGCTGCCGTTTTCCCAAAGGGAAAAGACCTGTTTAATTATTGTTAGTTAACAAACAAATTATTACCAAGTTGTTGGCGCAGTTGAAAATTGTTTTGTGCTCCTGAAAAGTTAACAAACATGCCAACTTTACTGCGGTGTAACTTTATTTAAGTCACAAGTAAGCTAACGTTAGTGTTTTTTTTTTTTTTTTAAGTCGGTCTATGTTGTCTTTGAGCCGCTAAAAACATGGCAAGGACTGACAAAGTTGTCAATTCAATGCCACAATTTCATGACTTTCCTCATTTATAATGTAATCCCGTATATTATGCCATTTTGAGATACCATCGTATCTACTGTCACAAACTTTCCTGGCCTCAGACAGAGGCCCAATCCCAATCTCCACCCTTACGGACTCATGGACTTTGAGGCGTGCTCCCGCGAAGTCCGTGAGGGTTTAGGGCTGTCCCACTGTCACATCGTCGAGTGCTTGAGGGCTCTCTGGCAGATATCTTGAGCCCTTTATGAACCCTTTCCGTAAATCGGCATTAGATGCCAACTTTGCTCAAGGGAATTACCAATGTGATGTTAAACACACAGTTCACAATGGAAGAATGGAGACGATAAAATACCTTTACACTACAACATTACGGATTAAAGATGGAACATAAAAACACATGAAATCAGAGGAATGCAAGCCGAAATTATATATATATATATATATATATATATATATATATATATATTACATTCATCAAACATTTCGTTTTGACAAAACGAGTAAATGGATAATTTAAAATGACTTTGAAGACTTCAAATCAGTGAATTAAAAGTATAAAAAAATACACAATTGTACACAATATTTTTTATGTAGTCACGATATGTTGCAGCAAAGTGCCGTCCCATTCATATTTACACCAATTCAAGCCCTCACAGCCTCTCACACTCAACCACTTACCAGCTGACGTCAGTAAATCCCTGAGGGTTCAGGGTTTGAGGGTTTAGGGGGGACATTGGGATTGGGCCACAGTTTCGTGGTTTCCACCCTCCCCACTGTAACGAGCCTCGCTAGCTAGCTAAGACGCAGCAGGATTTAGAGAGCGCATTAAGGTTAATGCGAATGTCGGAAGAAACATTCTTGCTCACAAAGGTTAATGAGGCATACGAGTTATATTAATATCACTGCATTTTCACTTTGTCAAGTAACGTTAACCTAACATGCTGTTAAAAGCAGTCGGGTGAGACCCTGTGGCTTAAATGGTAAGGTACATTTCTGGAGAATAGAATTTTTTTCCAGCTCCAATCTGTTATTGTGCTTTGTACACGCTCTGGCAGGTGTTGTGCAAACGCAAGTTCACCGTTGTTAGTTAGTAGTCATGCAGTCGCACGTCTCCGTTCACAGTACTTAGAGACTGCAGCAAGAGAATTGTAGCAATGATTTATTTATAATTTATTTTTTAAAGTACATATATTTACAAATGTGACTCAGTTCAGATCATTATTTCTGGTCAGTGAAATGTTTTGATTTGTTGGTGAACTGATTGTATGCTTTTTAACAAAACATTTTTGCAATATATCATCTCTGAAATTTCTAAATGATGTGCAACTGCAACAGTTATTCCAGCTACAGGTTTTCTTGTCCCAAGGGTTGTAAGCAATTTGGTAGATGTTCAATTCGGACCTTATCGTTTGGCTGTACAGTCTGCAATACACAATCTTCTTGCTATTTCTGAATGCTGATGAAGACAGTGTGTCGCAGGACCTTGTTACAAAGGATGGACATCTACAACATCAAGACTAATATGTCAGAGGGTCCAGACGATGTTGGTATCGTGGTAGAAGGCATGAAAGTTGTGACTGCACTGGGTAACATTACGAGGGCTTGCTGCATGCTTGTTGGGTTGGCATATGAAGTGAATCTCTGCTATCCCAAGGAGCTCAGGTACACATTTGAAGTCTTTCAGAAAGTCCTACTGGAGCTGGACTAAACCCTAACAGCCTCAAGAACAAGCTACTCGCTTAAGAAAATGGACCCTTGCCAAACGAAAGGGAATTGTGAAGTCACAGTTAAAACTGTCATATGTGGTTGCGTTCAACTCTTTGTTCAATGCTTGAGTTGATAATTTGTTTGAGCATCTCAGTTAGAAGTATATAGGTTTGCTTCTTGTCTTCCTGGAGTTCAACTGAGTTTTAGTGTTGCAGGTGGTGCAAAAACATTCTTATTTAAGGGGAGTGGCTTGATGTTTGATGCACAGGCAGTGCATCAAAGTGAGTCTAATAGAATAGAAGGCAAATATAAGTGTTTAACCTTGTCCCAGACACCAAGTAAAACAATGTGACATTTTAAAATCTTATTTAAAAACATATAGGCCCTGAGAATTTTAATCCGTGCATGTAATAACTAAAACAATCATGACGCTTGAATGCTACGCAGGGCGGGTCTTGCCAAGAAGAGCAGTGGGATTCATACGGTGCTGGTAATATTCGCCGCTAACTTCCGGGCACAGAGGCACCATGATCCGCCATTGCTGTAAAAAAAAAAAAAAAGTTGAGTGAACGGAGATGACGTGTCACGTGACTCTCACGGCTTTGTCGGCACCAGAGCGACTTCAAAATAAGAGCGCAGACTTACAACTTCGATAATGCTAAAATTAAATTATTTACGATATACCAACAATTAAGAAACAATTACATATTTTTTTAAAGGCAAGTCTGGCTGCCAACTTTACATTACTTATCAATTTACCCAAAAATGTGTCTCGTTAAATGAAGATCTGTATACAAGGAAGTTTCCCGTATTATATATATATATATATATATATATATATATATATATATATATATATATATATATATATATATATATATATTCATTTTTTTTGTACGAGGGATTTACTCTATTTTCAAACGTGCTCATCCCTTCCCATTTAGTGAGACCATTTGTGTTTTTTGTTGTTGGTCTGTTTAACATTACAGCTATCCATATAGGGTTGGCTAAAATGCCATTAGCAAGTACTATGTAATTGTTCTACATTGTGGTCATTTTCATTACTTAAAGTGATTCTGACTGTTGGGAGAAAAAACTTCAGTGTTACTTTTTCAAAAAAGACCAAAAACCATGCATTTACTCCAAATGGCTACAGCTTTCAATACATTTTGGGTATGCCTTGATAGGCTTTTTTGGTGAATTTTACAGGAACATTAAGAGGTTAATAAGGTATTTTTATTTTTAGAACTCTTTATTCAACAATTGCACATGTACAATCTAATAAATTGTCAATATTAAATGGCAAACTATTTTTTTCTAACATTCCAGGGGCAACTGCAGAGAATAAAAAAGCATAAAAATAAAGAAGCGGACACTAAAGGCACACGCTCTGATTGTATAATTACTTTCCTCAATGAGGTCGGAGCTGTAGCCTACTCGATAATCATTTTACTTTGAAATATACAACCGGAACTTCTTTTTTTCCAGCTAAACATCACCGAGGAGTTCGTCTGCGTCGTTTCCTCCTGACTCCGCTGCTTTTCGCTGAGCAACATCGTCCGAGCTGAACGTATACCCGTAACTACATGTCAGACGATGCACTGAGGGTGGTTTGCGATAAAGACCACCCGCTATGCAGTGCTGGTGCTCGGCGCGAGGCTTGTAGGTATCAGTTGGGTAGAGTAGATTGAGCCCAAACATCAGGAAGCCGAAGAAAAGAGAACTGTGAGAGCAGATAGACAGCAGGCCACGGTTCCCCCTCACACACACACACACATCACCACGGCCTTGATGGTGATGTATGCAAGGAAACCAACAAGAGTCAGCGATGGGTAATTCAAGCACAAACCACAACGTTTTCAAAGTTATTTGTAGGGTTTATTTGTTGTTGTTGATATGGAATAGGTGCTCGGGTTTGTTTGTGATGTTAGCTGTTAACGTTAGCTGTCAGTGCTAAGAGCTAGCAGGTTCCGGATATATTTCCTTTAGCTTATCAAGTAACTAACTGGACGAGATGTTAGCTAACTAACGCGGTGATGGATACAGTTAGGGCACAGACCACAGTATGTACGATGCGATTAAAACACAAAATGTTATTTCCTACCAGTGACATAATGAGCAAACAGCTGTTGCTAAGGTGGCAAATTAAGCTAACCTAGCTAACGGCAGCTATTTATCAGCAGTTAAATAACGTTATATCCCATGAAGTGCGTTGCTATAGTAATAAAAACCGTTAAAATGTAAACTGCCTGACTATATTGTTTGTTCTATGTGTTTTCACAGGTGCAACGACAGAAGGGATTCACAATCCTATCAGGTATGCCAGACGTATTTGTTAACAGTCACCTGTCATTATTTTCCACTCACGTAGCCAATCAAGGTGTTAGTATTCTCCATGAGAATGATGAATTGAAACATTATTGTAGTTATGATGGAGATGCAGCAACCCTGCTCAAGCCTGACACATGTTCAAACATACTCCTTTACAAAACTATCTCTAGAAGCTCCGTGACTGCTGTGGCAGTTTGTTTAATGTTGCTCTTAAATGGGTGTTGTGTTTATGTAGCATCAACCTTGTCAATGTAGGACACATTTTGTTTACACCTGTGTAGTTCTTCAGCCTATTGACTAACCAGGAACCAATGACTTCCTATAGGCTACATTCGGAAAACGCTGAAAGGCAAAGAACCTTGTCTCTCCCCTCGTATTGTAATATTTATTAGACACACACAATACACATTTCACACGAATAATTATTCCAACAAAATATGGGAAAGACGACCAAAACTACCGATTCCAACAAGTCTTTCTGCCATACTTTATTCAATCTAGACCCATAAATCTCAGCCAAAGAGCCAGTCCAGCAGCCTTCACCGCTATGACAAGGTGCGCGACGGCTCATCAGACCCCACACCCCCTTTCAAGATGCTGCGACGCTCAGACGAAAGTCCTGTCAGCAGACATGGAGAGGGCACAGGGCATGGCAAGGCAAAAACCTCTCATGCAGTTAGAGGAAAAAATGGTAAGCCCGAATCTGTTCATCTTACACATGCATTAAAAGTTTTGTCTTAAAGGGTTGTTATAAGGAAAAGGCAGCATCTTGGTCCTGAAATATTGCCAGACAAATGAAAATGCATATCTTTGTGGATGCAGCCATGGTTCTCCGCCTCAGCTTACTGTAATCAATTTTGTACACATATATCAGAAGACTCTGAAGATCAGAAGAGTCATCTCCAACATACTGTGTGTTCTTCCCTTTGTCAAATATGCACTCTAATCCATATACATCTTTAGCACACGTGAGGGCAGAGTTTGAGGAAAAAGTTGAACATTTACCCTGAAACTTTGATGGAGAACAAAGTGAAGCGTTAGATTATTTTGTCATCTCACTGCCATCAGATCACATTACAGCTATTACTGCTGTATGAATGTGAACAATGCTAACTTAAAATAATCTCAGTGTGTTTCTTATTTGGAAATTGCAGCTATTACTGAGATTCAATCCTCTGCAGAACATTGTGTGTCTTCTGTGACTTGATGAGTGGATTTGTTTCAGGGACCAGCGGCTCTCCTCAGGAGAACTCTCACAACAGCTCCCACCATGGCTCCGACTCGCATGCGACTCAGAGCAAGCCTGCAGACAGGGTAAGACTTGGTCCAGTGTTATCTGATGATATATCCTTTGCATTTCCTTTAGAAATTGCTGTCACGCTACTTTGGAACACTGTATTGGGTTATTATGTAGAGGCTTCTTTCTTTCTCTCTCTCTCTCTCGCTGTGCAGAAATGTTTTTGTCTCAACAACAATGCATGTATAAATAAATGTACATCGTATTTATGTAACAGACTGGCTTCATAGGGTAAAAGGTCTTATTTGATTTTAGACTTTCTCATTACGATATTTAATTATTATATCTCACTTAGTATCTGGTTGACCTGAGCAGTGGCACAAGATACTCAATGGTCATCATTGTCTCGTTGGACATGGGTTCATCAGCGTAATGAATACAGGCCATCTAACTGATGCTGTTGATGTAAACTGCTATACTGTGACAAATGTGTAGCCAAAAGGCAGGTTTGCTTAAGTTATTAAACATGATATTTTGCTTTGTAGGCCTACTGATAATTATGCCATGTGTGTGTATTTATATATATATAACTAACACTAAGGACACCTACATTTCTTTTCTTGCCACATAGCACAATATAATGTTGTTGTTGATCAAGCCTCTTCTGCAAAAGTCACTTTTGAAATCAGTGCAATCGTACATAGGAAAAACGGGATGAGGCAAAGTACATTGTCTTCCTGGAATTGTTGTAATGATTTACTAATATAAAGTCTGCTGTTGGCTTGCTTTTTTTCAACTTTTCATAACATCTCTTATGCCAGTCTTACACTAAACAACTTTCCCAGCAATTTTACTGTCGCAAACAAATTTCCAATGTCGGAATAAAATCATGAGTTGTGGCCAGCTCCTGTGATCGCGATTGTTTGGTATGAGGTAGGTCGAGCTATCTTAAGTCAGTCTTTTGTTCGTTTTGAGATACAAATCAAACATGTTAACCAAAAGTTACCATGCAGATGGTAAATGTCAATGACTGGAACATTGTAACATTCAATAGGTGCGCTCTCTCCAGACCTTTACCACACTGTGGTGTGTATATTATATGATATTAACTTCCATTCCTGCGACGAGTGGCATCCTCCTGCCTGCCTCGCACATACTAAAGAGGGGGAGAGGCCCCACGCTGTTAGCAGAAGAGCCGGTCACTGCTATTACTTTGAGGAGCATGTATGGGAATGTCTGACAATTTAATATATTTGAATATATTCCTTGCTTTTTCCCTGTTGATCTGAATAAGTCGCTAAATTTGTTGCTAGTTGCTTTTTGGAAATGAAGTGCTTAAAGAGTGAATAATCGGGGAGTCGTTAAACTGCACACGCAAGGTCAGCTGTGCCCAAAAGCTGCCTCTGTTTCGGCTCCATTGTCCAACAATTTTTTCACTTCTAAAGTTCCACCAGGAGCAGGATGGGAAATAGTCTCGAAAGGAAAGGATAATAGTCTGTGATAGAAAACTTTTAGTGTTTTAAAAGTCTTCTAGTGTATTAAGACTTATGTCTTAATAACGTCCCCTGTCTTGTCTCTCTCAGCACCAGGAGCCAGCAGATGACTGGACAGAACACATCAGCTCCTCTGGGAAGAAGTACTACTACAACTGTAGAACTGAGGTCTCCCAGTGGGAGAAGCCCAAGGACCTGTTGGAGAGGCAAGCCCTCTTAATATGTCATTACCACACGTACAATTCAATATTTAACCTGAAATGGTACCGTAAACGTCGGGTTACAAGCCGCTCCTACGCCGGTCAGTGTCCCCGCTGTAGCAAGCTAGTAGCAGCGCTAGCTAGCGCTGCTGCTAGCTAGCGCTGCTGCTAGCTAGCGCTGCTGCTAGATAGTGCTGCTGCTGCTACTGGCCACTGCTGCTGCTACTGCCCGCGTCCCCTCTGCCCAAGTCGGGTGTCGAGCCTGGTCCAGCTACCTTCGGTGGTTTTCGGGGAGCTAGCGGAAGTTAGCGGGGAAGTAATGGAGTGCTAACAGGAGCCCCAGCTGGCTACAGCTGGGAGCTAACGGGGACACTGACCGAAGGTAGTAGCGGCTCGTAACCCGGCGTTTACGGTCATCAAGTTGCTCATTCTCATGCAGTCATACATTAGATTACATTACATTTCATTTAGCTGACTCTTTTATCCATTTTTGCTCTGTACACCGCAGACACAGCAACGGGGAGCAATTAGGGGTTAAGTGTCTTGCTCAAGGACACATGGACTAGCGGGGCCGGGGCCGCACTGGTCTTTGAGGAATAGCATTAGTTTAGGATCACAAACCTGCATCCTGCACATTGTCACCGGTGCTTTCTGCTTAATCTGCTTCAGGGAACAACGACAGAAAGACCCAGTCAAGATGGCAGCAAACAGTTTCCCCAGGGACATGGACTACAGACAACAAGAGGCCTTGCAGGACAAAGCCTCAACAAGTAAGTATGGCAGAATTAAAATACCAAAGCAATGTCGTTCAAGTTTTTAAATGGGCGTCCCGTCCAGCATTGTGGCTAGCTTCTGTTGATCACTTTTCTGGAGAAATATTTCATATACAGACAGGTTACTTATAATTTACTACGTTGGTCTGGTGCACACATTTCCCCTGACAAAATTGTGTTAAGTGATTCTTTGCTCTTTTGCTCTGCTCGTCTCCACAGAGACCACATCAGGGGACCAGTCCACAGCATCCAACTCCGGCCATTCCTCCTCTTCCTCTTCTTCTCAGAGCGTGAACTCTGCTCCTGGTGCTTTAGGTTCCACACCCTCCGCCATGTCCTCCTCCTCTGCCTCCTCTTCGGGGCAGGGGCCTCAGTCTGTCCAGTCCCCGTCACCAGCATTGCTGCAGGACCCTGCCCTCCTGCATCAGCTCCTCCCGGCGCTGCAGGCTGCTCTGCAGATGAACAACGGCAGTATGGACATGGCTAAACTCAACGAGGGTGAGTGATCGCAGGATCAGAGGAACACAAGGTGTCCCTTTTAACACGGCTTTCTTCCATAGTTTCTATTTCGTTGAAACAAAACCCTCAGATTGTTTTACTCTTCACCACATCATCGGAGACCAGCTCAACTTTGATTTCTCAAACTTTTTTCACGACCCACTTTGGAGGAAGAAACATTTTCATGCCCCAACATAGTTGTAACAAAATGGTCCATGCTGAATTTTTATTGCAATAACAAAATGTTTAACATCTTTGCTTTTATAAATAATAGAATAAAGAAAATTGCACTTTAAAGTAAACCAGATTGCTCCATCAGACAAAAACAAATACAATGTGCAATCACTTTGTTAGAACAATGCAAATAAAGTTCTATCTGTGCAAAAAATCAACTAATATTTAGTTACTACTAAATAGCTTATTGTGGAAAACAATAAGCAATTTTTTTGCAAAACAAAACGGAATGACTGCAGATCAAATATGTGTGAGACATCACGTTATCAGTATTAGTGGCTGCAATGAGCTGCTTTCTTCTACAAATCTTTTTAAAATGGGGTTCATGCTCAATGTTGAGCTGAGATCTGTATTTTGTTTTGAGGGAAGCAACAGCAGGAAGGCCGTTGTGAAGTGGCGCCCCCCTATTATAACGGTAGGGGAAACACTGACCGCAAGCAGAGTTTTTCTTATTTTGTCCGGGTCAATAGTATTTGTGCACAAAACTGCGTTTACGGCAAAAAGGTTAATGTGTCCTGCTGTTACTAACCAGGGCGGGCACTTGTCATTGATGATGAAGTTCTTGCTATTCTGTGGGAGGCTGACATAAATGTGTGCTCGTTGTTTAATAGCTGTTTGCTGGTAAAATGACACGTACACGAACCGACTCCTGTGCCGATAAAAAGATGAATCTTTTCATAGATAAAAAAGAAAAGAAACTGTTTTCTGACTTAACTGTGCGTCCTTGCTCACTCACCTGTGTACGTATATGTGCGTACATTTCCTCTTTCCTCCCTCCAGTCTTGGCAGCTGCTGTCACCCAAGCTTCCTTGCGGTCTGTGCTTCATAAGCTCCTCACTGCTGGACCTGCTTTCAACATCACTGCTCTGCTCTCAGCTGCTCAGCACTCCAATCAAGGTACGGCCGCCTCGCCCTTTTTTTTGAATCCCTGTTCCTGCAAATCCGATTTTTAAATGCAATGTAATTACAATTTGTTGTTGACCATCAGTCAATTAAGTTTTTCTTGTTATGCATGTGAACTGCGTGCATGCCTTAAGGTGACTTTGGCTATGTGGAAAAACAAAAGATGTCCTCCCATGTATTCCAATGAGCCCCTTCTGTTGGAACAGAGGATGTGTTGCATAGCAATAGCAACCAGTGTGCCAGAAAAAGTTGACACAAGTCAGAGCTGAAAACCATATTATGACTAGCCTTCTAAAATGCTTCTTGTTGCCAGATTTGTTGCTAAACTGATTATTGGTATGTGTGCTATTCTTCACTCCAAGCAAGGAAATTACTGCAGGTTGGGTTTTCAATTTCTTGGTATTTGTCATGGCTAACATTCTGCATTTGTGTAAGATGATTGAAACAAAAGGAAGGCATAGTAATGAACCTCTTCTCCTACTTCAGCCCAGCACTCCAGTCAGTCCCCCGTCTCCCTGACGTCTGATGCATCATCACCGCGGCCGTACGTCTCACCGCGGAACGGCACGCCACAGAGCAACCAGAAATCACTGCTGGGCGTGCACCCTGGCAGCGTCACATCTTCACAAACAAGGGTGAGTGGCAGGACCAAAAGTTCTCATGACTTGCCCTTACTTTCTCCACTTTGTTATGACTGTAAAATCTTTTCTTGCTGGTTCGCCTCTTTTTGTTTTCATTCCTATTCATTTGTCTCTTGCTGTCTGTTCTTCCGTCTCCAGGGCAGCATGTCTTCAGGTAAACAAGGATCAGCCCCCCCCTCTCAGACCGTAGAGAAGCGCCCAGAGGACCCCAGAACTCTCCAGCAGAGAAGGTAGAAGACATTATTTTGTTTGTCAAATTGCTTGGCGGTAAAGAAAACAAATAAAAATGAGAAGGCTTTTCACATCTGAATTACAAAAAACACATTACAAAAGCAGCATGGGTCAGGTTTCAAAGGGACTATTTGTTTGGTAGAAAGTTGTTCCAAAGATGTCTTCCTGTCCAGAACGCATACTTTTAAAATGATTATACATTTTTTCAAACTACTTATAATTATGTAGTTCTCTGGACCAGAAGTATGTTATGTTCTTTTCCATACTATTATAGGACCTCATGACATTGTTACGTTGGTGAGGTTTGTTATTCACCCAATTTTAATCTAAATATGATGAGCTGTGTTTGAGATATTCTGTGATAGTACATGGGGAGAAAGAAATGCCATGGCCTGAATTATCCGTAGTATCTATGTCTAATATGCCCAAACAGCAGAATTCCGTCATTATGGAAACTGCAGCTGGATTTTATTTATACCGTTTACACCTCAGTAATCAGTTGTCTCCCTCAATCAGCCAAGAGATGCTGTGCACGGGATCAAACACATCTGGTGCTGCGTCGGCCCATGTCCCCTCCGGCAGCACCAGCCAAACCCAGGCCGACAACCCCGCCACCTTCACCCCCGCCCTGTCAACTCATTTTGATGAGAGCCTCATCAAACATATCCAAGGATGGCCTTCAGAGAACACCGAGAAACAGGTATTGTCCACCACAGAGATTTACACAAGCAGTGCTCAGAGTGTTACACGGTAGTTACCACTGCATTAGCGTCATTATGGCGCTACTGAATTATAACGGCTTCATTGGGCTGCCGGCCCCCAAATATAGACTTTCAAATGTCATCATAGGGTCCACTTACTTGTTGTTTCCGAAGCTTTCAGGCTCATTCTCAGAGGACGTTGCATTCTTCTGTGGAAATTGTATTTCCTTCGGCTCGATGCGTTTTGATAAATTCCAAATCAGTGAGCCAGTGTTTATATAAGTTTTCAAAGTCTTGATGAAATGTTGATGTTGTTGACAATAAGCACTCATCCCTCTCCGTCAGGCGGCTCGGTTGCGCGAGGACATCCACAACATGGGCAGCTTGTACATGTCTGAGATCTGCACAGAGATGAAAAACCTCCGCTCCCTGGTCCGAGTGTGCGAAATTCAAGCCACGTTGAGGGAACAGAGGTGAGGCGACTGCTACATTTTCATCCACGTTAGCTGATGAGGACATTCACATCACACATTCATATTGTTTTTCCAAGATAAGGCAACATATTCAATTACGCAACGACAGTTATGAATTTTGAGCTCTCTTTCTCATGCTTTCTCAACGCTTCAGCACATTGTTGTAACAAGTCCAAAAAACATACTAGTGTGTGTCTGAGTTTGTGTTATTGTGGTTTTAGAAATGTAATGTAAGATGCTGTTTGATTGCTGCTAGACCACCTTGTTAATACAAGTGCATGCAAACCGTTTTTGACTGCTGTCAACATTTAGTTTTTGAAAGACAAAATAGGGATTGAAGCGTTGTTTCAATAAATCTTGACTTTTGGACTGAGACATTTAGTGTGTGTGTGTGTGTGTGTGTGTGTGTGTGTGTCGGTAAAGGACTATTGCATGCAAGATTTCTGTGTTATAAATAATAACAATTTGGATGTCAACGTTATGAATGAAGCGTCAAACTAATCGGTACAGCCCGAGTAATTACCCATGGAGCCCCAACTCAAGCGGGAAAGATATCCTTTTGAATCCAAGAATCCAAGTGCACCTATTTATTTATTTTTTTGACAAAATAAAAAATTAGAGCCACGCAGTGAAACTAAGTGATTTGTAAACTGTGCAATAAACAAGTGGGGATTAAGGGTAAAAACGTCACAAATCTCCGCTCCCATCTTAAAACTCACCATCCAACAGAAATCGTAACTCCTCTATCCACAAAGAGCAGCGGGAAATGAAACTCCTCCCACTGTGAGCGATCAACCCTCCATCTAAATCTAAACATGACAGTTAACGGTGTACAAGGGCTCTGACTATCAGCTGATTGATCAGATTTATTGGTTCTCTGCATGCCCTTGTGTGAAGTAGTGGGTGATAATTTTGTTCATCGTTTTTCTGAAAGCCATTTCATCAGTAGGGGAACATTGTCACCCAAACCATTATTCACATACTTATTTTCTCCTCAACTACAGAATCCTGTTTCTGAGGCAGCAGAGCAAAGAGCTGGACAAGCTGAAGAACCAGAACTCCTACATGGTGTGAGGACCTGGGATGAATGGATGGATGGATTGAAATACAGATTGAAGAAGAGGAATAGACATGGACGGCAAGCTGCTACAGCCTGTTTATTCTCCCTACCAGAGCAATTGAGAAAAGCTGTTGGAAGATAAATAAGACGTGGCTGACAAGGTGAAGCTCCATTACCCTGAACATGTCTTTTCTTCTCTTCTTTTTTTAAAATGTCTTTTTTCAGTGTCCACCACATGAATTGCTCTTGCTGAAAGGTGAAACTGCCCTTTCACCAAGTCGGACACTTTAATACGTGGACATAGAGGACCTGAGGCTCTTTTCAAACAGCACCTTCTCGGACTGTGAACCTTGGATTGTGTGTATTGTATTGGGTTAACTTGTTTTCTGGTGTGTTTTGATGTGTAGTGGTCAGGAAAAGATTACAATTCATTCTTTGGAAAATAAACTAAAACAAAACATGTCATTATAATTGGTGTGACACATTTCTGGGGTTCCCCAATCTTCTGAAATGGACTTAGTCATTCATTGAAATGTATGGATTCAATGGCAGTGATGTTACTAATGTTATTTTTAATTCACTATACTTGTCCGTGGTTTTGCCATCCCAGTGTGTCTTCGAGCTGGTTGGTTTTACATGTCACGAGATTAGCAAAGACCTTTGGCCAGACCTTTTCTGAAAATACTTAAATGTGCTTCAGTAATTTTTTCCCAGTTAATGGGAGTCTGCGTCATGGTTCCAGTGGTACAGATTCACTGGGGCGTTTTGACTAGCTGTCAAACACACTAGATGTTTTTGGAAAAGCTTACAATATTGGATCTAGGTTGGCTGCTCGTACATGTGAGGGTTGCATTCATTTGCAGCCCTGCTGGCTGTTTTCTTATCCCTTCCGCTATTTGTCTTTTGTGCGTGTAATTATCATTTTGCTTCTCTCCCAAGTCACATTGGGGAAATATTTCATTCCTGTTGTGCAGCTTAGCAAGATATTTTGTAAAAGAATGGAAAGGCGACTGAATCTACAGTCAGGTAAAGCTAAATTATTGTTGCACATGATTGAACAGTTCCTTGTAGTCATAATGGAAAAGATTGATGGAAAGAAGTTTTATTTTTACAAAAAGGAAACTCGTGTTTTGTTAATCACTTTTTGTTCAGCCGTCATGGCTGCAGCCCTTTTATCAACTGACTCAAGCCAGATATGGCTGCTTTTTTTTAAAAAGGGTTCATTCATGATGAGAGGGTCTACTTTTGATATGAACACATTAAATTACAGTCATACACTTCCACGCCCATGAAACAACTTCCTTTTGTCTCTCGCCTGTTCTTTTCCTTGTCCCGATAGTTTCCACCAGATCTGATGGGCACACTCTTTGGGGTGGGAGGGGTTGGGGGCTTTGTATTCCATAAAATATGAGAATAAAATATTATACCACACCTCTTGCTCTAGCTGTTACTCATTGCTCTCTGTGTGTGTGTGTGTGTGTGTGTGTGTGTGTGTGTGTGTGTGTGTGTGTGTGTGTGTGTGAGTGTGAGAGAGACTTCCGATGAATGATTCATTTTGCTATATTAAAGTTACGTGTAATTATGCAGTTAGGGGAGGGTTAGGTTGACCTCTGTGGGAAATGTATGTGCGTTGGTACCAGACCATGACCTTTGTCAATGACTTGACAGATGTAGCTGTCGCCATGGTCGCACAGATGCACTGTGGTGGTGGCTCATTAATGTTGAGTCTGAAGGAGCGCTGCTCCATATTTGGCCACACGGTGGTGACGTTGAGCAATTTAACCATGAATCTGGTTCTGCTTATGATGATTTTGTTCTATCAGATTAAAAACCTATTAGTGAACATGTCATGTAAAATGTAGCCGTAACCAAAGCAGAAGGCTGGATGAAATCAGAATTGAGTTGGCCCGTGTTATGATACCAGGACAATCCTGAGGCAATACACCCGATAGGTACAAAGATGATAATACAACGGATTATTATGTCCGCTGATGGACAAGACCAAAGCACATGATTTTATAAAACAATCGAAAGAGTTAAATATGTCAAAGTATTTTGCCCTCAGTGGGATATCTGACATTGAACTTTACCTTTAGTGAGAACACCTCAGCAGCTTTTCCTGCTTGCACTGTTCCACACTCTTCCAGAGGAGTCATACTTATACAGCTGGGCTTAATACTGTAAAATACTTGTTTTTTGTTGTTGTTTTTTTCAAGCTGCAACTCTTTTGCCAATGAATACCAACATATACTAAGTGATGACAACAGTAGTGATTATATAGCCTGACGGATACAGGATTTATGAGGCCATTACCTACGTAGATATTTGTCTTAACTATATTTGTACTGAGCAGGACATTTAGAGTTTAAGCTTGCGAGGTCCCTCTCGTTGACAAACTATAAGTCCTGTCCACACCGGCATTTAAAATGGTAAAATAAATAAAAAAATACCGAAAGTGCCACAAACAAACGAACAAATCCTTTCACCTTGATCATAAGTGTTGGCAGGAATCTCAGAAACAGATAACTTAAAACCACTGAGGAAATATCTAGTTATTAGTAGTTTCAGTGAACTGACCCCTTCAAGAGAACACCTACAGCTTTTCATATCATCAGAGACGCCCCACACGCGGCAGATATGCTTTGGTGTCAATGTTTCTCTAATTATCTTTGCATATGAACTCAATCGTGTCATTCGACTTAACAAGTATGTGCGTCAATGAACTTCAGAAGTGTTCGTTTTCCTCTTTTAACATTTCAAGCAAACTAAATGCTGCACTAGAGAATTCTTGTTCTTGGTCGGCTTTGAGAATAAAATGTGTTTGAAATGTTTAATTTGCGTTTAATGTTGATACGTGGGTCTGATACCTTCAATTAATTGCAGGAATGAGCGTGAGCAAAGTGTCAATGCCACTTAGAATATTAAAATAGTAAAATAACTCAGTTGTTGAGATCAAGCAATACTGTGGGGAAAGTTTAGGTCTTCACATCCAACAAAGGAACACCTCAGCACTGGCCCCTTTCACTTTTGGAGCAAATTCATCGTTTAATATAATCTGAAACTTCTTATTGTGTATTTAAAACTTAGCCCCAATTTCATTGCAAGCATGCTTCATTTTCCATCAGTATTATCAGAGGGTGTGCTGCTCTCATTACAAAGCAATCTCCAACCGCTTCTACAGTTTCAGCTTCATCACAAGCATAGATAGCAGTAAACACAATTAAAAACCCATCTGTGCCATTATGTGATCTACAACTCTTGAGTGGACCCATTTGTTTTAGGATTGACCTGAGATAATACATACTTTATTTATCTTGTTTGTGTATCTATCCGACTGCTAAACACAATTATTATGAGCTGACATCAGTTTGACAACCCTCCCCAAACTATCACTGAGAAGTCTGTTGTTCCAATTAGTTTTCTTGTGTGTTTGCAGCCGTCTTTCTGAACATAGAACACCGACATATTGTATTCATATTCCCATTAGTTTAAATTATGTCAAGAATATTCATACAAACTCAGAACAACAAGAATCAAGAAAGAATACAATTTCAATAAAGTTAAATTACAAAGTGCTATCAGTAACTGCCATCTAAATGCTACTAAAGTGCTACTACGGTGCTACCTTCCTTATTCAAGGTGTAGTTTTGCGACGGAAAATGTAGAGACTTTCTGCTGTCAATGGGGAGCTCGTTCCACCATTGAGGAGCCAGGACAGCAAACAGTCGTGACTTTGTTGAGTGTTTAGCTCGCAGTGACGGAGCCACAAGCCGATTGGCAGAAGCCGAGTGGATCGAACGAGCTGGGGTGTACGGTGTTACCATGTCCTGGATGTAGACTGGACCCGATCTGTTCGTAGCACGGTACACAAGTACCAATGTTTTGAAGCGGATGCGGGCGACCACCGGTAACCAGTGAAGGTCGCGGAGGAGCGGAGTTGTGTGGGTGAATTTCGGGAGGTTAAAGACCAGTCGAGCTGCTGCATTCTGGATGAGCTGCAGAGGTCTGATGGCACTAGCAGGTAGACCTGCCAGGAGGGAGTTACAGTAGTCAAGGCGAGAGATGATCAGAGCCTGTACGAGAACCTGTGCCGCCTTCTGAGTGAGAAGGGGACCTATTCTCCTGATGTTGTACAGCATGAACCTACAGGAACGTGTTGTAGTGGTGATGTTGGCAGTCAGGGAGAGTTGACTGTCGAGTGTAACACTGAGATTCCTGGCAGTCGTAGTCGGTGCCAACATTGAGTTGTTGAAGGTAATAGTGAGGTCGTGGGTGGGCGAGCCTTTTCCTGGAAGGAAAAGTAGTTCAGTTTTGTCAGGGTTAATTTTCAGGTGGTGTGTGGACATCCACTGAGAGATGTCAGTCAGACAGGCAGAGATTCGTGCTGCTACCTGTGTTTCCGACTGGGGAAACGAGAGGATCAGTTGGGTGTCATCGGCATAGCTATGGTAGGAAAAGCCATGCGAGCGGATGACAGAGCCGAGAGAGTTGGTGTACAGAGAGAAGAGGAGAGGACCCAGGACGGAGCCCTGTGGGACCCCAGTAGTGAGAGGACAAGGATCAGACACAGATCCTCTCCAAGTTACCCGGTAGGTGCGGTTGTTGAGGTAGGATGAGAAGAGGGAGAGCGCAGTGCCTGTGATACCAAGGTCCTGGAGGGAGGAGATAAGGATCTGGTGGTTCACTGTGTCAAAGGCAGCAGAAAGGTCTAGAAGGATAAGGACAGAGGAGAGAGAGGCTGCTCTAGCAGTGTGAAGCTGCTCAGAGACAGCAAGGAGGGCAGTCTCTGTTGAGTGGCCTGCCTTGAATCCAGACTGGTGAGGGTCCAGAAGGTTGTTCTGGTGGAGAAAGGAGGAGACTTGGTTAAAGATAGCTCGCTCCAGAGTTTTGGAAAGAAATGGAAGGAGAGAGACAGGTCTGTAGTTGTTGACTTCCGACAGGTTGAGAGTGGGTTTTTCAGGAGAGGGTTGACTCTTGCCTCCTTCAGAGAGTCAGGGAAACAGCCAGTTGAGAGGGAGGTGTTGATAAGATGGGTGAGAAAGGGAAGAAGGTCAGGAGCAATGGACTGGAGAATGGGAGATGGGATGGGGTCGAGGGGGCAAGTGGTTGGGCGGGCAGAGGTTACCAAGGTAAGAACTCAAGGAGTCAAGGAGGTTGGAGAAGATAGAGAAGAGTTTTTTGGGGTTAGAAAAAGAGGATTCAATTCTGGATTGGTAGAACAGGCTTTTTGCTGCAGCGATAGAGGCAGAGAAAGAGGAGAGAAGGGAGTGATAGGCGAGTACTTGCCTCCTAAATCAAAGCTGATAATGAATCTCAAGTGGTGTGACACATTCACTTGCTCTCTTGCCCTGTTGATAGAGAAGTAAAGTTAACCCATCTTCATCATAGATCTGCAGCCACACTTTAGTAATAATATAGTCTCTTTATCACTCCTGTGGATCCTTGGTAACATAGTGCTCCTGGTCTAATTCTAAGGAAGGGGCATGCTGGGTAGTTGTTCTGTGACTGGTTCACTTTTGCAAATCACCATTTCTTCTGCAGCATTAACACATGCCTGCATTGTTTGTATTTCAAATGTTGCCCAAATGTATCTTGCCTTGGTTGTTGCAATCCTGTTGCACTTCCTCATTTTCTCCTCAGGGCCATCATGTCAGTGTTTGCTCTACTTGGTGGCCCTCTAAGCTATGAGGGCCCCTGGCAATCTATCATCATGGGGCAATGTCTCCTATAATTACATAATATATATATATATATATATATATATATATATATTTTTTTTTTATATATATATATATTTTTTTAACTCACTTTTTATTTAGTTTTCAACTACATAATAACATGTATTTTCAGTCAGTCACATTTGTTAGCAATTTTTCAGTTGTATGTCTTGGTACACGTGATACAGAGTGATACAGAGAAAGAACAACAAACATCAAATGGTGCTCACTCCAAGAAAAAAGAGAAAACAAAAGATGGGAAATAAGGATAATAATAATGAATAGATTGCATACATAAATAAATAATTAATTAAAATAAATAATTAAAATAGGATGAAGAACTAATAATTCTCCACTCCCGAGTGTAGTATTGTACGTACTGTATATAATGCATGGTTTTTAACTTCCACATTGTCAAGGGAAGCA
This sequence comes from Myoxocephalus aenaeus, assembly GCA_038501785.1. Taxonomy (NCBI): domain Eukaryota; kingdom Metazoa; phylum Chordata; class Actinopteri; order Perciformes; family Cottidae; genus Myoxocephalus; species Myoxocephalus aenaeus. Next base: position 3,084,746 of record JBAMJR010000162.1, read on the forward strand.
GACTTTTAGGATGTGCTCCCAGACGGACGTGGACCTACGCGCCTTATTGAGCCAGAATGAGTCCGGTCGGCACCTATACGGGAGACCGAAGCTTTTTTTCACTCCTGATCACTAAAACTCCAGATCACTCCCATCTTTAAAAGTCCCTTTTGTAGGCTGTGTCTTCGCTTACGGCCATACCACCCTGAACATGCCCGATCTCGTCTGATCTCGGAAGCTAAGCAGGGTCGGGCCTGGTCAGTACTTGGATGGGAATACAAGGTGCTGTAAGCTTTTTAGTTTTTTCTCCACTCCTTTAAAAAAAAAGTGCAGCCTCATTTTCCCACTTTCAAGTGAATATTGAGTATGCCGACTGGCATATTTAACTGTTCTTTGTAGTCAGCAGTTGGTATTTAACTGTTCTTTGTAGTCAGCAGTTGGGGTGGGAGCTCAGACTCCCGTCCCTGCTTTTGTGAGTTCAAAAAATTGTCGCATGTGACGTTGTGTCCACTGAGTCCCTGAGTCACGTCCAGCACAACTCTCATTCCTGGATTTTTCCATCAGGCTTCCCTGTGTAGACGTGTAAGTTCCAAGCATGTGAGAAAGTGGCATCACAGGCAGCCCAGATCTTTTTGGATATCCACATTTCTTCACTTGCTGGCTGCTCACGCGCTGGTCCTGGGGCTCGTCTTCATTTTGGGACTAGCTGAGGTCAGAACCCTGAGGTTTAGAGCATAGAACCCTGAGAACAGAGAACATAGAACCTTGAGGTCAGATCATAGAACCTCGAGGTGAGAGCATAGAACCCTGAGAACATAGAACCTTGAGGTCAGAGCATAGAACCCTGAGGTTTAGAGCATAGAACCCTGAGGTCGGAGCAACCTGAGCTTACAGCTGTGGATCAGTGCAAATAATTGAGCCTTCTACTGCATCTTCGGTGAGAGTATACTTCAGTTCAGGGGTCTTCTTCTTCTGCCGTTCTACTAAAGATCTTTTAACGGGCTCTTTGACCGCTTGTGCATCTCCCTCTGCTTCCTTGGCCACCACTTTCTTTCCCTCTTCCCTCTTTCTTGACTGGCTTGTCCAGTGGCAACACCTGTCAAGTAGTAACCACAGTGGCCTTGTCATGGTGCCCAAGAAACTGCCTGATCACACGGTTGGAGAGAGACTATTTTTGTTCTTCCTTTGTATGCAAAATGTCACCAATTGCTTCATAGTATATGAGAAGAAAGTAAAATGTTACCAATACCAAAGCAATGAAAATGGGACGAACAAGCAGTTTTATGGGATAAGAAAATGCATTGCCATTTCACCTTTAATTGTTATTGTTATTATATATCATATCTTACAATATTATGTATTCTAATCTTATGCATATTCATTTTGTGTTTTCTATAATCATAATCAGAACCAGAACCATTTATTGCCACATATGTTTTCACATACATGGATTTGTCCTGGCGGGAGGTGCATAACATTAAACAACTAGAAAATTTCGCAAGACATTTTGAAAGTGTGGCTACTACTGCCGTAAGACGTCGCAATATATATACATTACCGGTAGTGAGATGTGTTATTGAGGTTATTGAGGTACATATATGCCAACATTAGCTGTGAGGACTTGATGGTGTCAATATGAATGGGACAGCACTTTGCTGCAACATATCACGTGATTACATAAAAAAATATTGTGTACAATTGTGTATTTATTTTCTATTTAATACAATAATTCTCATTTGAGCTTTATGTTAAGATACAGTTAATTCATGGGGCTTTTATTTTGAAAGGGAAGACAGAAAGACAGACAGGTAGACAGACAGGAGGCGTTACAACGCCTTTGACTGAATATCTCCAAGTCATATGTGTGTGCAGATTTTCTACCAAACCATCTGTTAAACCCCAGATTTAGAGGCAAAAACATGCTCAAATCTCTAATAGAGTACATTCACCAGAGAGGAAACGAGCAGCCGATCGCAATGGTATGCTTGATTATTTTTCTGGACTTAACGTGAGCGTCAGTGGAGCTGTTAGTCCTGATTCAAAGTGACATACATATGCGCGCGCACACGCGCGCGCGCGCGGCCGTATTAAAACGCGCGGACATTCACGCGCACGCACGGACGTTCACGCGCACGCGCGGACATTCACGCGCACATAGACACACCGTCAGTTAACTTTGTCTAACACAAAGCTAACTTCTTGCTAGGAATCACATTCACTTCTCTGTCTCTCCACCATGTTCACGTGACTGTAATTACACACGCGCGCACACACACGCGCGCACTTAGACACACACACAGTCAGGATGTCAGCTGACCAACTGACAGTTCCTCCTGCGTCTGTGGTGCGTGTCAATGGTTGCCATGGTAGCAGTCTTGATTAGCTAACTTGAAACACCTGTGTCACTGTCACGGAGCAGAGGAGACTTGACTGATTTAATCAGAAAACAACCTTTCAAACTATTGTATTTGACAGACAACCGTGAATCCCATCGCGAAAATAACGTCATCATGAGAAGCACAAGACTTCTGAGAACGTTTCCGTCTACTTAAATATTTGTAAGGATTTAGAAATGAGATCGTAAATCCAGTTTATAAAGTGCTCACGTTTGTGTCATGAGAAAAAATTGTGGTTCGAATTAACATGGCGGTTGATGGAGCAGTTGGCCGGACTTCATGTCGCTTTCAAGCTTGCTGCCAAAAAAGTATAAGTTTGTTGGATTCCACGACGCATGTGTACCACAAGCACAATATTTCCTACGTTTTGATGTATAAATTATGCCTCAAAAGTAAATATTGTGGAGTGAATGGCAAAATACAAATACAAATACAGGAGTTAGTAAAAAAATCATTCTCACTCTAGCGATGACATCACCACTCTAACCTGCCCCATACACACCCATTGTAAACTCTGAAATGGTCCCAACATTTTCCTAAACTTGAACAATAATTACATGAAAACTGTGCTAGCTATCAAAAAATGTCCAATTGGGCAAATAAACTGCAGACTTTTGTCAAAGTTTTAAACTTTAAATCATTTCTCTACGTTAAATTATGGCGAGTCACTGTGGGCAGAAAGATGAGTGTTTTTTTTGCTCTCTTCACGCCGAAACCCCATTCAAGTGAAAGGGACAATTTCTCGCCGTTTTTCGGGAAAACCGCCAGTCGAATCTCTTAGAAAAGTCATAGCACATGATTCCCGATCAAGCCGCACGTTTTGATGTATTTCTTTCGCATGTGCTGGCAACGCTGCCGGAGGAGATACGCGCCAAAGTTTGGGACTATGATTAATAATAATAAGCCCGCAGGAGAACAAGAAGTGGGCTTTGCCCAGGGGTCTATGACCCCTGGAGCTGAAGCCACACTTAATAAACAATAAACAGAGTGCAAGGAATGGGAGCATGAAATATATATATATATATATATATATATATATATATATATATATATATATATATATATATATTATGATATAATATTGTGACATTTTAATTGTGACATTTCAAATAAGCCCAGTAGACTTTCTGCCTCTTCCTGCACCGTGATATTATTTATCTGTTATGTTTGTGTATTATTTAAGACAAGATATTACCCATCAGGCCCATGAGGCAGCTCAGAAACATTGCACCTTATATAAGAACCAATATATGTCCACATCAGGTGAGTGATGGATTCCATCGCTGCTGTCTTCGATCCCTCACTGCTCATTTCATCCAGCGCAGGTTACAGGTCATCTTCATCTACTCTTACCTTCTGTGTTCAGTTTGTCCTCCTCTGGCGATTTTTGTAATGTTGATCCTCAATCAGCCGCTCCAGTAACGGTGTGTGAGGCACTCGGCAGTCCGCGTGTGCGATGCCCCTTTCACCAGCACTGTCCTTGGGGAGGACGTGGGTAATGTACTGATGACCAGTCATACTATATTTATCGCTGTCACAGGTTTATTTATAAGTCCCCATTAATCCAAGTGAGCCAGCTGTGGCCTTGACCTTTAGCCCCTCTTCTCTTCAATTAGCCCCTTTCCCTCTCCATCCCCATCTCAGTCAGGCCCCACTCTTATCTCACCCTCCAAATAAATAAATGTAAATGTTGCTCTGTGTCTGCTAGAACTCGCAGGTTCGCAGGTTTGCAATATCAACTTAAAAGGTGATGATGTGTCAGTGTTGTGTTAACAGCTACAATTATTGCAGGTTTAATTTAAGCAAAAACATAAGTAGTTTTGCGTATTAGTCAGGAATATTTACGGTTAGAAAGAAATACTCAAGACACCAATACCAGTCTTCTGGGGCTTCAAAAGCACAATGATTCACAAGTTGCATTGACTTACGAAAGTAGCAAGAAAGTAGTTTTGCAATAAACCACACATTGTCATGTGAGCACATATTTCCAAACAAGTGTAACCCACTCAAACCTGGAAATGGGAGATTTATCGTTTACTAATGGAAACATTATCTCATAAACTATTCAAATCACATCTCATCCTCAACAGTGAACCTCAAAATGATTATACAGTGAACCTCAAAATTATAACGAACATTTGGAATTGCCTTTCCACAAGTGCCTCTGCATCTATTGTTATTGTACTAATCTACATTTTCCGGCCCGGGGACGTCTAAAATCGGTCCATCTACACTTCCAGTGATTGCTCATCTCTTAAATGACTTGCACACAGAATGCATAAAAACATCATTATTTTTGAGAGCTGGTGATAGCACAGAATGATTATATTATGTAACCAGGTGGTCATCCAAGTAAAAATTGCTTCTATAGAAATCACAGAGGCAAGATGCATTTGCATAGAAATCTCAGGATAATGAGTTAGATCTCAAAAAATCTACAGAGCAGAGGTAGTGAGCCATTCAGAGTAGCAATAGATTGTCAGATAAATAGGAACACCTGACACAAACTTGCGTATTTATAGATTTAGTCCTGGATATGTACAATATCGAGGATACACATAATACACATATAAATAAACATCCACAAAGGCACATATATAAATGGAGGAAGGCAACAACTGTACAGGATAATCGTCTCGGCAGTCTCATTGGGACATTAAGAAACTGTAACAATACAGATTTACCACAGGAGAGTGCTGTTAGTCAGGGGTCAGGCCTACTGATGAAGTCTCACTCCTTGTGGGCTACTTTGATCCAAAAATGAGTCTAACATCTGTCTGCTGTGCAATCAGAGAGCAAATGAGTGCTTTAGCCACATTATGTAAAAGCATGCACATTGGAATATTTTCCCATTTATCAAAAGCCTTCTTAATATTTGTCCAGAGAGGTTTCTAAATAGGAGGTCAATGAAAGGTCAAAGCGTGCTCGTTTTGGAATATCGTTTGGATTTTCTTTGTCTTTTGGTATAAATTTACAAAGATATAACGGTGGATGGAAAGAGGTAGAATTTTTCTGAACAGTGAAGCTGGAAAGTCAGGTGTCTTCTGGAGGTGCTGTAGGTTGCTGTGGACCTGAATCACTCCTATTACCGCCTCACTCCCATTGGAGGATTCATAGTTCGGGTTTATGTCAAGCAGCCAAACGAGACTTACACATTAAGACAATTACAGAAGTTACTGAAGCAACCAAAATCACAATCAGTGACTGTGACTGAAAAGAGCAGGATGCACCATTGGGTCCTAAGTAGGGCCTCCATGGTCTTAACTGTCTCTAGAGTTTAAGATTGTTTACTCGTACTGCAACTGGTGCATTAATAGGGGTAAATCATATTTGTGCAGTGTAAGTGTAGTGTACTGTAGGTGTGCAGGTTTGAACTGTTGGAAGTGTGTGGGTTTGAGCATTGCAAGTATAACTATGTCATTATATGCCCAATTGTGCTGACTGGACAGGCCTGCTTAATAAAACTGAGTGCCATTTTAAAAAGCCCTGCGCTGATAATGTTCACCAGAGTGCATACATTAAACTGAGAATGCCATGATATTGTACCCTACAGCTGGACTTTAAATGTTCATGTTTAATAACAATACATAACGTAGAAATCCTCAGACAGCTTAGAACATCATTAGACCGGACCAATTAGCCTTCCAAGAACAATGGCCAATTAGCTAAGGGATAATCAAATGGCAAAGCTCTTATTGTTTCAAATAGTTACAGCACTTGTGTACAGCTCATGGGGCTCCAATGCTTATTATTGTTAAGAGAGGTTTCATTTTGGGAGTAGCGTAAATCAGTGCTTCAACAGCCAAAAGTATGCTGCCTCATCAGTGTACAGTTTGAACAGGGCAGGAACAGGAGAATGAAATGCAGCACAAAAAGGCTCAAGAGGTGCCAGAAAGTCAGAAAACGAATTCAGTATTGTCAGTTACAACAATAGATATCGAGCTTAAGTTGCTTAACATATGATATAATTAGCCATCTTAAGTCCTGCCCATGATTATATCTTAAGAACTAAAGGCCGAACTCTAAGAAGGTACTCAGTTACATGAACAAACATTGTGTAATACCACATGTCGACAACACAAGAGCATTGCTAGGGGAGCACATAAACCAAACTTTTTTTCAAGCTTCAGGGTTTTCTTCATTGTTGTGCGTCGCACTTGCGTCGCACTGCACTTGACCCTGAAAGTGTTTTCCCACACTCTTTCTCTCGGCCAATACATTATACCATTGGGATGAAATCATGCAGATAAAAATCTCTTTTCTAGGCTCTTCATAGATTAAATAATAATAATGATAGAAAGAGGAATAATTGACCTTGTTTCCAGTTCAAGGTGCCTTTCAGCAGTTTTTCAGACATCTTTTATAATACTGGAATATGCGGAAAATACCTTTTGGCCTGTTGGGGATTTCTTTACGATGCAATACTGTGAGGGCCACTGGGACAAGTTGAGTGGCAGCACTTTATCTAGTTTAATACATCCATGGTCATACCATACCAACTAAAGCTGGAGGAGCAAAAGACCAAAGTGTGTTGAATTGAAAGTTCACTAAAGCCCTCTCCTGAAAAGTGTGTTTAGTTGCATATTAATTACACTTTTCATTTGGTAGAGGAAGATTGTGGTATTTTTTCTTTCAAAAGTTAGTCTCCCTTTTAAACCAGATAACTTTGTGTTTCATGTGATGATGGCTCCAAGTCTTTATATCAACTCATGAATATCAGTGATCCGAGCAATGCACATTCCAATCAGCAGATTCCCTCCAACTACATGCGAGTGGATGATTGAAATCCTACGGACGACCCTAAATGTTCCATGCATTTTGGACTCAGCGCTCATTGCAGTTCACCATGATTTAAGAGATTTTAGAAATGATAGATCGTTAAACATAAAGCATTTGTTTTAAGGCCCAATCAGTAGCTGGCTTGTTTAAAGGATCCATCAAAAGTTGAGCTGGTTTGTAGCGTCTACCTCTACCTATGTATACCCCTTTACTTCCTCCTTACCTCATCCTGCCCTCCTTCTTTGTAATAAACACAACCAAAAAACTGTTACGGGAGAATGTATGTTTAAAATTACTTGGCAACCTGGCAAGGGTTAGTGAGCCAAGAGAGTGTGTCGGCTGTAGTGATGATACACTGCACTCCACTGTGAGAATTGTTGGCCCTGCTGGCAAACATTTCCCTTTGTGCTTTGTTCTTTGGCAACACTGAACCAGCACCAAGGTGGAAAGAGACAGAAAATATCTGCATCATTTTGTTTGCTCCTTTGGTGCGTGTGCGCTCTCTGATTATTTGACAAAATAACTTTAAATGCGGATTCATTGTGATGTGTCTGTGAAGCTGCTACACCAGCAATCTTATTCAGAGTGGAATGGATCAGCATCCAGTCCCAATGCCAAATTACAGGTTTGCACGACAAAGGTCTGATTACCGTAAACGTCGGGTTACAAGCCGCTCCTACGGCTGATCAGTGTCCCCGCTGTAGCAAGCTAGTAGCAATGCTTCTGCTGCTACTGGCCACTGCTGCTGCTACTGCCCGCATCCCCTCTGCCCAAGTCGGGTGTCGAGCCTGGTCCCGCTACCTTCGGTGGTTTTCGGGGAGCTAGCAGAAGTTAGCGGAGAGCTAACGGAAGTTAGCGGGGAAGTGACGGAGCGCTAGCAGGAGCCCCAGCTGGCTACAGCGGGGAGCTGTCTGGGACACTGACCGAAGGTAGTAGCGGCTTGTAACCCAACGTTTACGGTAAGCCAATTTGATTGCGATAAACACTTAGCAGAACAACAAGACGCGTATCGCAGTGTGGAGCTACTTTTGAAGTGCTTGCCGACCCGCCAGCATCGCCGTCACCGGACAAAATGAAGCTCAGTAAATGGGAGGAAAGTCAAGGCAATGTTAAAAATAAGACTTTCAGGGTCTTTTGTTGGAGGAGAGATTGCGCTCCTTTGCCTGCTATTCTCATTTCTGTATGTTATTGATAAACTGTGAGTGTTCCCCTGGTTTACAAGCATTTTAATCTTTTAAGATCACTTTTTACATTACATTACATTACATTTCATTTAGCTGATGCTTTTATCCAAAGCGACTCACAACAAGGGCATTCAACCATAAGTATAAACTCAGAACAACAAGAATCAAGAAAGTACAATTGCTTCAAGAAAGCAAAACTACAAAGTGCTATAAGTAAGTGCCAAGTAAGTGCTACTACGGTGCTACTTTTTTTAGTCAAGGTATAGTCGGAAAAGATGTATTTTTAGTTTGCGGTGGAAGATGTAGAGACTTTCTGCTGTCCTGATGTCAATGGGGAGCTCATTCCACCATTGAGGAGCCAGGACAGCAAACAGTCGTGACTTTGTTGAGTGTTTAGCTCGCAGTGACAGAGCTACAAGCCGATCTTTTTCAAATTAAAATAAACGTATATATTTATGGTTTCTGCTTCGCTGATCTGTAAGAGCAGCATGACAATTAAAAGTGTTGGACACCTACTGGCATATTTTCTCATTTCCTTTCTTTTACAACGACATCTGACGACAGTGAGCTACTGTTAGTGCCATTCAAAATATTCTCTTAGTATATTACGCACAAACAGAGATAAAGATATCAGAGGAAAAAATAATTACATTCTTACACTGTGGGAGTAATTCAGTAGGATAGGAGTCACACTGTTGTAATGATATACTGATAGTCAAGTTTGTACTCTTTAAGCTCAACTAAATTAAGTATTGATCCCCCCTGAGCTGGGAGCCTTGCAGAACAAATGTGCACATGTAAAGGGAGGTAAAGAAGAAGAGGAGGCGATTAGGGTTTGCTTTCTTTGGCATTTTCCCTCATTAAGCTGATCTCTCTCTGTTGTCCACTACATCACCTCAATGATATACGACCTGAGCCGAAGATGTGGACGCCGGCTGCCTGGAAACCGCTGAATAGGAATTTCCTTCCCTACGAAATTTCCCCCCACAATCCTGACGGGAAAGAAATGGCAGTGAGCGTAAATGACGCTGTAAATCTGGCCAGGCGACCAGTGATTCTGTGTTCATCTCACGTGACAGACAGGACAAAATGAATCAGGAGCTCAAGGTAAACCCAGAATGGATGCTCTTCTAACTCTACCGTCAGGCGTCGGAGTATACACACAACACATAACAAATGGTCTGGTTTACTCAATTGCAGCACTTACTCAAGATCCCATCATCTCCTGCCTGCGGATGTTTGGTCCTGGAGCCTTGTTTGTTCATTGGAGTTGTTCCTTTTCCGATGCGAGCGTCCAAGGACAGAGGATGTTGTGCAGATGTAAAGCCCTCTGAGGCAAATTTGTGATTTGTGATATTTAGCTCTACATATAAGGGTGAATTACATTTTATTGAAAAATTGGATAGAAGCACCAGTAACAACAAGTGGGATTTAGGGAGCAAAATAGATGCCTCCGTTATTTTATATTTAATTACAGTATTCACTCACAATCTTCCCCTACAGCATGTGTCTGATAGTGCCAGGCACCCTGAATTACAAATTGAGAGCAGCTGGAATAAACGTACGGCAAACTCCCAGGATTTGTATGACAGTCAAAAATGTATTTCCAAAGACTTTCTTTTATTTCAGATTCACATCTGTAGTACATATTTGAGCCACATGAGGAAGTCAGAATGTTCATATTGCTCTGATAATTGTAGTCTACTTTTAATATTGAATCTAAAATGAAAGGCAAGCGTACATTCTGTTAGTTTAACTGGTGAGAGTCAAACACTCTGTTTTGCCGTGTCTGTTTAATGTTGTAAAAATGGAAAGTTAATTTACACACAAATTAGCTCTTCTCACTATATATAAATAAGGCCTACCATATTGTGAATTCAGGTGCGATGATTTGTCTTTATTTTTTAAATGGATCTCCAGTGAAGAAAAGTTTTGGAAATATTAAATGACAGCGCTTGGTGCATTTTAGCAGAGATGTCCAAGTTCTTTAAATAGATTTTGCTCCTGCCAAGATCAAATATATACCATCCACTTTTTGTATGATGCAAAGAAAATATTGCCAGGTGTTGGAATGAGGGTTCGTTCTCACACGCTGCCACATCACATGTTTTTATTCCAGTCCAACATTCAGATTTATCAAAACGAACAAAAGTATCAGCAAGGGGTACATTGGTATAGACTCATGGAAAGAAACTGTAGTGATTAAACAATTCACTAACATTGCAGCTGCTGAAAGCTGGTTTACCACTCTGAGACTATGAGCCCTAATGGCATCCGTTACAGTAAATTATAATCGAGTAATCATGTTTTATTACACATGGTGTGCCACACACTGTAGATAGACATCACTTACAAAATTCAATTACATTGTAGATGATTTATTAATAAACGCTCACTTCGGGTGATATCCTAGGATTTATTTTTCATCTGATGATGAACTTGAAGTTTATTAGTTGGTGAGCACAGCGTCATGGGTAATCAATTACACTGTAAGACAACTGGATACAGCGTTGGCGCCCATAGAGCAAGACTTCCTCCCAGCCGCCAGTCCAGCTTCGTTCTTCAGCTCATGCATATGAAAGTAGGAGGGACCATAACTCTGGATGCAGCTATTATTGCATTTTACAACTTTTAGGATGAATAGTTCCTTCACTCTTAAAATAGTTATGGATACATTTTGTACATTTGCCTTTTTGACCGTTTTCAAATCTTTTTATTGCTCCAAATTATATATTATATGGTCTTATTAGTTCCAGGCTTAAAACTCTTTAAGATTGTCTCATACATCAGTGGAGTGAGTGAAGGGAAGTCCACCTTCGGAACCGGATCCATTAAAAAATTGTCCGATTACTGTTGAGCTCTATTGGTTCTGTAGAAACGAGGGTTGGATTTGGATTAGTTGTTAAATGTGACCGGGATTGCATGAGAAAGTATCAACAAGTTTGTACCATCTGAGTCATTTTACTTACCATAATTGGTGGGGTTTGTTTTAATCAGCACAGTTACAGTTGACAGACCACAAGATTCCCCCTGCAGACAGACAGGAAGATCCCAACACACTGTTTCAGTCTCAGGCACCTTTTTCCCACCCAATTTGCTGAAGATAATTAAATATTGCGAAAAGAACTGAACCAATATTAAGCGATAAAAAAGAGGGCATTGCAAGTTCCCCCCACCCTCCCATTTAACACACACACACGCACACACACGCACACACACACACACACACACACACACACACACACACACACACACACACACACACACACACACACACACACACACACACACACACACACAATCCATTTTCTGGACGGCTCTCGGATCACTGCTCCCGGAGAAGAAAAAGCAGTGCAGTTTCCACCTCATTATATGATCGCTGTAGTCACCTTTGACCCCCTCTTTATTTAAAGTGCCACGTTTTTTGTTTTGTTTGATGCATTACCTCAAATCACAACAGCTAATAGAAGCCATACATCTTCATTCATTTTATGCTGGCGTTTTTTGTGTCGACAGCAAAATAGATTAAAAAAAAGCTTCCTCGAAGCAAGATCTCATTTGCAGCTTATGTGCCAAAACCTATTTTTGTAGCAAACAGGCAAATAAGAGAACCGTTGATTAATTAGCCCCAATTAATTCTATCGGCCTCTAAACTAATTATGTTGGATATCTAATCACACATCGATGCATGGCTCGCTCAATAGTCAATTGTTTCTCCTGCCAGGATCTGATCAAGTGATTGGGATGTTGGTGTGGCGACAATGTAGAAGAAAAGCTCTCTTTTTTATTATTCGATTTTTGACCAGAATGGATGAGAAAGCAGCATGTTTTGTACCATTGTTTGCTGGCCTTTAACACAGCAGTGTGGCTACTAGATGCTTGTGCTGTTCTCAGTGGTGAGAATTGATGTGGAAGGGAAAACAAATTCAAACTAATGCGTTGTGGCCTACAACTTGGCAGTGATTAATGGTGCTGTAGGTCTCTGCTGTGGTTTTAGGATTATCACGCTGTAGTGGGAGGACTCTGGGACTACACTCAAGCATGTGCTCAGCCAGCAAGTCCTGTGTTGCCATCAAGGTTTTTTTTCCAGCCCCGTGTGATGTGCTGGGCGAACGCGGCAACAAACCAGGTTATCTTCACATGACTGGTAGTAGCGTTGCTGCTCTGTGTCAGCTTAAGCCAATTTCATTATCATCAGGGCTCAGAATGTGTTATGATGCCAGATGTGACTGATCTAGGTGTTACCTAACATAACTTTAAGTGCATGTGAATTGGTACGAGGAACTCTTTACAGTTGAGAGCTGAACAGATTGGAGGTCACAAGGTGACTGTGTGTCTCTGCCAAGATCGTTTCCTGACAGCGGCAGAAGCCTTTTGTCCACTGCCAAATAGTCACGATGTGAACAACCTGACTGTCTCTGTCTCTTGACCTGTCCGTCACAGGATTTGTAACCTTAAGCTGTCCAATTAGAGAAGCGGACTTCTGCTCATAACCTTTTATTCTGTACTTAAACTTTCCCTCAGAGAGAAATACAAATTGATATCATCAAGATAAATGTTGTGGTTTCCTTAGTCCTTAGAGTCATTAGATGAAATGCTTACAGTGAAGACTTAATGTCTCTTGCCAACCACAAAAACGTCGCCTATTTATCTGCATTTTAAACCCTTTAACCAGCGGTTCCATTTTTGGTTGCTGGGCAATAGTTCCTGTCCCAATAGGTTTGCCCCCTGTGTTCAAGACTGTTGTACATTCAGAATAAAAAAAAACTGTGGATTTTCATTAAATGTTATTGACCTGTAAATCTCTCCTCTCATCATATAGACCAGTGTTTTTCAACCTTTTAAAAGCGGCACATTTTCTACAATAAAAAAATCCTGCGACACACCAACAACCAAAAAAGTTACAAAATGTCACATTGTAGCATAATACAGCATATATGGTAGGTAATTATTGTGCTATACCTACTGGCATGGAAGAGTATTTAATTACTAGGCCTGCCATTATATTGCATGCTCAGATGCTCAACAATGGAAAATTATTTGTGGCAACTAAATACAAATTTTTGGGACCTTGGGACGTTAATGCATACTAATTATTGGATGCCCGGTGTAGCCTCCGGAAGAACTTAGTCAAACAACCTCTCTCGTTCTCGGAATTTATTTTCCTTGATCACAACTAAAGTAACAAGTGCTGCAATCGCGATAGCAGGGAGTCGTCCAGTCAACACGCAGGTTGACCGTCCAAAAAACACCCCGAACAGCCGGAAGTTCGGCTCTTTAATACACGGTTTTCCGTCATGAACATCTAACATTTCTATTGGCTCTAATATTTCTAAGAGGAGGAGAATCTTGTCCTCGTCTTTTCTCACAAGGTGGAACGTGCAACGTCCAGTCTGCTTCCCTAATGTCAATATACTGATAAACAGGTGTGAGTGTTGTAGTGCAGAGCGTAGAACCTTGAGGAACAGACAACCGGACTGTTCTCACATAAACTTCTCACAGAAAGTATTTGTTAAACCGACCTTGCGCAACCTGAACTCTAATAGACAGAAGAATATCTGCAGAATATAACGATTTATATTATTAGACCGATTAAGTGAAATTTGATATATTGGACTTTTCCCCTCGTGCCATCATTAGGTTGACATTTTTATTTGTGACTGAAATATCCAGACAACAAGCAGTGGAATTGGCTACACATATTTAAGGTCCCTAGAGGATAAATTATAAAGTGATATAAAAAGATATGCTCATTTTATGTTATGTTGACATGCCCTTTATTTTTCTCCTACTGTCTGAATATACTTGTATTCACCATCTGTCAGGTAACAGCTTGGGTCCATGCTTCTCATAATAAACTAGGGCTGATTTAGAATTTAAATATTAAACTGTGAAATGGTCTATATATTGTAGTTGAGACACCACAACTGTACGAAGATCCTGACGGCTCATTTAAAGGCTGTGCATAGTACTCCATGGATCGAGCGTTTCGAAACGTACAATATGAGACCCTAAAGGATTGCTACCTTAACATCAGCATGATGTATTGTAATTGAGTATGCTGACATTAGTATTTAGCTCTAAGCACAACTGTGTTTCTCACTTCATTTTGTCCCCACTCCTATGCTATAACAGTATGTATATGAGTGAATGTGCAGGTTTTTTTGGATCACATTACATTACGTTATGTAAATAATCGAATGCAATACATTTATGGGACACAGCAGGTCTGCTAATGACACAAACTGTTGCCTAAATTGAAGGAAATTATTACATTATGTGACTTGTGGCAAAGTCACCGATGTCATCATATCACAATGGATTCAAAGGTAGCAACACCTAATATGTATTACCCTCCTAATTGATTTGTGTCATTGCCCTTGAATTGATTTGTGGGAAATACTTTGTTTCATGTCCAAGTGTGCAGCACATGATTACACAGTGCCAGGAATGATTCATAACAAAAATAAAAGGTGATATTAAGAAGTGCACATTGGAGGACAACACTGTATAAACATTTGCTTATCTGTGACAAAGGAAAGGACAACAGCTGATGTGGCCCACAAATATGCATCGACCTCTGCAAGCGAAACAGAGCGTTGGGGCGATGGTGTAACAAGAAAAAAACTCTGACGTCCGATATGTCAGGGGAAGCCTGGACAAAGAAGGATGATGCAGATTCCAGAGCTCTGATATGAAGATGAAGACTTTCTCCTCTACCATCTCCTGCCTCCTACCTCTACCAAAGGCGTGACTCCAAACTGATCAGAAATGCTAACCCCCAAAAAAACAGCACATTTAAGATTGTATTTTCGATATCTCAGCTTGTTGTCCGGCTGTGTGATGTTCCAGGTTTGGTGTCCTGACTTTAAGAGAGCCGGGCAGTTTGTTGAGAACCCAAGGGGTTCTCTGACATGCTGTGTAAGTAGCCAAGCCCGTTGATGGATGACTCTTATTTTCTTGTCAACCTCAGACTACTTTAATGTTTATCTTGATATCTTCTTGATGGGCTTTCATTTATCCAGTACAGACTGGACAGGACAGGAAGGAAAGGAGGGAGAGCGAAAAAGAGAGTCAATCAAAGAGAGATAAATAGAGCCAGCTGGACAACGAGGAAGAGGGGATGACACACCACAGAGAAATACCTGCAGTAATTAAAGGTTCCCTACGACATTCAAGGCATTAATATAGTAGCAACTATTTACTCTATACCGATATCGAGGACAAAGTCTACCTGAACAGAGAATGAAGCTGCTCTCCCTCTCTATGTGTTGTAATCTAAGCTTCTCTGTGCTTGGTTGACAAATGCAAGTCTTTTAGTGCATGCTAGTGCGTGTGAGAGTGCCCCAATGAGTAGCTTACGTCTGCCGCTCTCCACTGCACTCATACTGAGCTTACAGCTGATTGCGGAAGTGTAGCAACCTCAAGTAAACACCTTGACCTTCTGCACTGTTGCAGTTGTTTGCTCTGGTAGCTCTGGCAGCACCGCTAACTACGAGACACCAGCTCAACACTCACCATTTGGAGGCGTTAGATATGCTCTGAAATTCGTATTTAGCACTTGTTGTAGGTCCCAGAAACAAAACGCCATTTTCTTCAAAATAATAAAAAAGTTAAGCTTCAGTGGCTGCCAGATTTGGAATTCTCTCCAATGACCTGCATTTGACTCACACAGCAGCTCCTTCACCTTCACGGTTGGAGGCCCTGCGGGCCGGAGATTGAGTGCATTAACACTTTCCCTCTGTGTCGTCATTACTGCTTCACATTATGGGCAGCATGCACAGTTGGAGAAGCTCTCATTTTCTCCACTTAATTCTGTGGTATTCTTTTGGGCCCTGTAGTTGTTACTTACTTGATGAGCAGCACTTCCCCACACCACCCAGGGGAAATTTAACCACCTCACATTGATTTTTAAGGCCTTCCATCAACTGAACTTAAACATATCTTGAGCATCCTCGTGAGCACTCCCTAAAACACCAAGATGATGTCTTTTCTCACAGCCTTGCTGTCTGTCAGAAACAAACTGTGAGTTAGAATTATTGAACCACTTTAGCCTCAGCCTTAGCTCCCTGGTGTACATGTAATCAAACACTTTGGGAATTCATAAAGAATGGCTTGTGGACACATTACATTACATTTCATTTAGCTGACGCTTTTATCCAAAGCGACTTACAATAAGTGCAATTCCACCATGAGTACAAACTCAGAACAACAAGAATCAAGAAAGTACAATTTCAATAAAGTTAAACTACAAAGTGCTATCAGTAAGTGCCATCTAAGTGCTACTAAAGTGCTACTACGGCGGACACATCATTTACAATTGCTATCTGCCACATGTCAAGATCTGATTCAGAAAAGATATTGCGCTAATGATGTTAGATCGCAAACACAGCCATAAAGTTCTGCAGCTGAGCGAAATTATATTAATATGAATATTGTTTATATTATTCAATTTTTTGGAGTCTCATTTTTTCATATTTTTTCATATTTCTCATAAATGACCTTTAGGAAAGTTCACGTACTTTTGTTGACAAAAATGTCATTGCATCCAGTCACTGCATCCCAAATTAACTAAGTCTGGGCATGACACCCTTTATGAACGTGCTTAGTTACCAAAAACTCTCTGAAGACAATATTAATCTCATTGTAACTAATCTAAACCAAAAAATAATTTTGCGCCAAATGTATCAATATTACCTCATTTAATGCTGTAGTTCAACTTCTTCCAGTGTGAAGACATTGGTACAAGGTATGATTTCAAAGTAGCTTACCCAACATTGTAAATTAGTAAAATGTTCTTAAGCAGCCCTTGTCAATATTCTTAAAATAGATCTGATGATGACTCGTATGTGAAAGGGGTCCTCTATGGAGATGGCATCTTTCAGCTGATTGTTTTGCTTTCTGATTCATAACTTTACTGTTCTGGTTTACTCTCACTGCTCTCACCCGCCTCTCATATCAAGCAGCTTGAAAAACCAAGTGTAGGCTACCTGCCCAGCACCAAACTCACTAATGGCAGGGAGCTTACCACAACAGCATTGGCATCTAGTGTGTGGCATGCTGGCTGTCCCTTTTACACAGACATCGATGCGGCTTTAGGGCCATGTGACTACATCATGGACTCACCCGGTTTCAGCTAGCCCTCATCTGCCAGACAGCTGGCGTATAAATCTTAGGAAACTGTTTCCTTCTGACACCCATGTGTCATCAGTTGCAGGATCTATGAGCTCCACACTTCCAGAGAAGCCTTTTCTAAAAGCCAAAGTCCACAGCCATTATTCCCCTGGCACAGGCTGCGTTGAGTTGGCTGTGGACTGCGACTCATAATGTTTCAGTTCAGCTGAGCTTAAACAGCAGTTTGAAGTCTGAATCAGATGCACAGGGACTACATTTTAAAGCTTAATTTACAACAAAACACAACTAATGTAAAGGAAACAACAGCTATGTTACGATCCTTCAACAATGCAAAATGAACAGCACTGGTTCTTAGTGTTCAATGTGCATGGTGAGGAAGATGGTCAGAGCTTAATATCTATAAATGCTCTAGTGCTTATCAGCAGCACAGACATTCCTGAGACAACGATACTATCACACTGATTAATGCAGTTTGATTTGTCCCACTGTGACAAATTACACAGTGACGCAATGCATTATTAAGGCTTTCTCTGTCATTTCCTGTTGTGACCCTGAATCCCCACAAGTTAGAAACTGTGCATAAAGCAGTATACATAAGCTAAAAAGCTTTGCATTTAAAATACACATATGTCCGTCTGTCTCTGGCTAGCTATTCCCATGAGGCTGAAAGTCAGCAGAATATAAATGTAAGGCACATTAAAACTTAATAACACCTTAATCTAAATTATTTTCTCAACCTACTTCTCTCCAGGAACAAGGTGTAGCTTGAGCACACAATGGGCATGAAGCACAACTAACTGTCTGGATAGGTCACACATCCATTGCAGGGCTAATACAGGTAGACAGACTATCACTCACACTCACATTCAGACCTTTGGGCAATTTCTGTCTTTTCACCTTGGGAGGATAGGGAAGCAAAGCACATTAAGGAATTCTGACCAGGAGGGCAACAGGCAAACTACACAGCACAGCAAGAGCTGAGAATAGACCCTGGCACTGTGAGCCGGAGACGTGTCACTGTGTTACACTGCTGCCCTGTAATGTATCTTTTTGTTTGTATTTTTACAGTAAGATAAACTGACTTTGCTACACTCAATAGAGCAATATGGGATGGATTCTGTGCCATTTTATCAGTATTGAAGATAAGTTAATTGACCTCCAATACCTTTATCGGATGCACATTTACAGGAACTTACAGTTGTCCAGAATACACAGTTCCAAGTTTATTCAAAATTGCTTTTCACTTAATATCACAAGCCTCCTCTCACCTTTGACATGTTAAATAACTATATGACCTTGAATCTCTCTGTCAATCACCACAGACTTCAGTGGCTCTATGTGAGAGTAAAAAGACACCATTAATCTCACGTCCCACCTGTCAGACTCACGGAGGGGTGTTTGTGATACTGGCTATATAACAAACACACAGTCCTCAAGGACGCATACTGTTACTGCTGGGACCCCAAATACACAAGACGGTACATGTTGCAGCTGGCTTTGGAGCGCCCTGAGATCCCCCAGGAAGAGCCGGAGGATGTCTGCACCTTGTTCAGCCTGTTGTCACATCGACTGAATACGCTGCAGAAAAGGGATGGACATATTTTTTTGTTGACATGGTCCATATTGCAAAATAAGTGTGTCTAATTAAACAAGCCCAAACTGACACAGAGTCAATCTGGAGGCAGGTAGTACTCCAGCACAAGAGTACAGATTGGTTCTTCGGCCTTAAGGCAAAATCAAATGAAGCTGCCATGCGCAGTCCCGTCTGAACTGCATTTGATGAGTACTTGAACATGACAGGGTACATAGCCAATGCACATGTGGGATGAATGTGGGGGTCAACAGGGGCCCACAACTCATTTTTGCCCCAGGGCTCTCCAACGGGTCAATCCACAATACATGAGAAGAATAGACACATCCACTCTTCCCCTTCTTCTTACTCTGTGTTCAGTGTCAATGTATTGCCTCAGTCATGAACACAGTTGAGTCTCAAAAAAGAAAAGAAATGGAGACTTCCAACCCTGGCCCTTAAAGATATCCTGTAGATAATTGAACTGGTTCACCAACTAATTATCTCCCTGCACAGCTGTGATGACTATCTTCTGTGCTTTATACTACAATCCACTGCTGTCCATCAAAAAGCAGCACATGGGAATCCCTTTGGTTATTATTATAACACACATCTCTTTAGGCTGTAAGTCAAATCGATAAAGTACCAGAGTGACCGATAAATCATTTAAATCAGTGGTTCTCAACTGGTCCCACTATCACCCCTGAATGACAAGCCGCGACCCAAATCGAGGAACATTCTCAACTTCTCCAATGTATTTAATGAAAAGATCGTGCAGTTTGAACCTGAGATAGTACAGGATATGTATGCTAACACAAAAACAAGTTTAATAACCAAAACGAGCAGCTGGTGGTGATGATAGAGAGGGAACTATTCCCTTTTACACTCAATTAGCTGCATTTTAATAAAAAAACTAAAACTGCATCTTCAGGACACGAGGTATTACAACATATATAACAATTCAGAATCTTCAGCTATTTTTAAACAGACTCAACAGCTTTCATGCACAAACAGTCCAACAACTAAGAAGTAGTTTCAAAAAGACTGAAATGACCTAACTTTAACTGAGAACACACACTCACCGAATCTATGACAAACACTTTACTGTGGAACACGTCACTGTG
The DNA here is from genome assembly GCA_038501785.1 of Myoxocephalus aenaeus. Taxonomy (NCBI): domain Eukaryota; kingdom Metazoa; phylum Chordata; class Actinopteri; order Perciformes; family Cottidae; genus Myoxocephalus; species Myoxocephalus aenaeus. The sequence goes on from JBAMJR010000162.1 coordinate 3,104,913, forward strand.
TTGAGGAGCAGCTTTTCCACTAACCCAAAATAAATTAAACAAAAGTGGAATTCAAAAGTATTCATATATACAACATTAACTTCTCTTGTGATTACCTCATCAGTAAATACTGAAAAACATTGTGCTTTACAGAAAATTAAGCAGCACTCAATTCTCCTCCCAACCCCAGAGTTTGTTCCTGTCATGCAGGCAGCGCCATCAGTTGTCAATGTTATATTCAGTAGGCTGTTTAATTTAATTATCCTAAAAACCCAGTCTCCCTCATATCAGGATGGTTTGACCCAACCTAGCCCACGCTGCTGAAAACATGGAGGCACATGGTGGTGAATCAGTTGAGAATCACTGATTTAAATGATATGGAGAGGGATCATCGCCTCTTTTCTAAAAGGAAAGGCTCTTCTTTCTGCAGGAGTGAACCCATGACTTATTCCCTCTCTCTATTATGTCTGCACTGCATGATCTGTGTATTTGTACAGTGGGTGTATACAATAAGTAATAACAAATATACTTTAAGACGATATTGAGAAGCTATTTTTACTGTAGTTTTCTTGTATTCATACTCACACAAGATGGATGTATTATTTATTATATGAAAAGGATGAATTGAGATGAGTTGTTGTGTTGGCCTCATTAATTAGTTGGCCTCATTAATTGTTCTGTATCTCATATGTTTTCCCTCAAACCCCAGCATTAGCATGAAGTCTGGAGTGGAGGAGGTTAATTCAGCAGCTGGATGAGGCCCAGCAGTTTGATTTTCCGATTGCAGACATTTGCATTAAGTTAGAAAAAATGGTGCAGCAATAACTTCACATGCTTCAAGGTACAACACAAAGCTTTTCCAGACAGACATTATTGTCTAGAAATGAGTCATGCCAATAAACTTCAGACCACGGTGACTAAAGATGTGTTTGAAATGTAAAACTGGACTGGGAGGGAAAAGTGTTCCTCAGAAAAGCAATTTCCACACAGATTTGATAGTTGCTTCAGCTCCATAATTCATCTAAACATTAATCCTTATATAATATAAATCCTTATTTGTTTTTTTCACAGTGATGTAAGATTTCTTATTACGTCAATCAAAAAATGTCGCTCCCCTCTGTTTTATTGAGTGTTTTATTATCAGGAGTGATTATGATCGTGAGTCAGAAAGCCGAAACAATAAGGACCCAACTCAGATCCTGCCAGTGGAGAATGCACAATTTCATTATTTTGGTTGTCAATTAGGATGACAAATTGCTGCTTGCTATGGTTTTTAAGCAGGACCTATGTGTCATACCCGGACAATCTGAAGAATTGTGTCACAAACTATAATTTGAGATCTATTGATGATGTCTAACCTTTGTTGTCCTGAAGATTAGTGGATGAAAGGTCCAGTAAACACAGTTTTAATACAAATTAGGCTTGCACTAAACATGTCCTACCTTTTTCCTGGTTGATTCTGATGAGCACCTCAATTTCTATTAAGTATTAAATCTTCATTATATACCATATGTTATACTTACAGTACCAGCCAATAATGTTTACTGTTATAGACACAATCATGTCGTAAATATACAAAAGGAGTCCTTTATTAACTTATAAATGCTTTATTGTTCATTCTTGACCTTGGAAGTGAAAGTTAAGTTTGACAAAACAATCCTAACTCAAGGCTCTCCTATCTTTTCTGGAGCTTTCATCCATACCGTGCTGAAGAAAACTGTATGCCACGGTTGAAAGCTCTGGGGAAAAAAGCTAGTTCCAATAGGTCTGCATCAGCGAATACTTTTTGTAAGAAACATAATGAGGAGATGTTGTTTATTAATATATTTACCAGTTTCCCAAAATGTTTATGTTTCAATTTTCAGTGAGAATGTATTTCTTTCCAACAGGAAAAGATGATGGTTTTAGTTAATATTGAAAAGATTCACAGGGATTTGAATCATGAGGCATGATATTTAACTGAAACAACCATCTTACCCTAAATTGAACCAAAATGCTTTTGTTACTGAAACCACATGACTCAGGATGCAGACCCTGGTCAAAGCCCTGCACTTCGTATACCATAGCCCTTCCTGCTTTAACACAATCCAGGCAGCAAATAGGATTCCCTTATTACATATTTTTAAAAGCTAATTAGCAGTATATAAAAGTAATTTCGAGGCGACAGGATTTTCTCAATGTCAGTTGAGTAAGTAAACTGACCTTGAAGTGAAATAATTTCGCCAAATCTATTGTCATCGTCCAAATACTTGCCATACTTGAACAACGATTTGTAAGTCGTGTTGGAAGTCTGCTTTTCCTCTTTATTGCTCAGCATGTTTTTGCAGTCCACTCAATTATGATTAATTTTGCCGATTGAGTTCATGTATTCACTTTTAGATGCTTCCATTGTCTCTTAAGCACCTGTAGCATGCCCCTATACATACAATTCACCATATTGCTTTAGGCCCCTGGGCATTGGACTGTATGATGTGTTAGAGGGCAAGAAACAGAGAAATTTCAAGAGAAGGAGCTTGATGAAGCACAGCATTGTATGCTATTGAACTTCCCTTGTCAGCTTGAGCATCCCTGTGCTGTTACAGTTTTTTCTTACAACGTTCTATCCAGCTCTCTCCCTCCCTCAGTTCCAACCTTACCATATTAAGTCAGCGTAGATAACTCAAAATGGCTGATGGGGGATTTTGAGAGGTTTTGTTGGAGTTTGTGGTTGAGTGTGTGTCTGTGCATGTGTGTAGTGCATAATGGTAATGCCCTTCCTCTGGAGAAAGCATTGAAGAACTGTCAGCAGCTTGATGGATGGTTTGGTAACGTATGTCGATCTAGCAGAAATGGCCAGCTGTTACTCATTTCATCTGACTCGTCTGCATTCTGGAGGAGAAGCTAAGGAGGTGAAGCACGAGCCGGAGAAGGAGGAGCGAAAAGAAGAAGTTGTTGACATTGAGAGATGTCATGTATTTGGTAAATGCAGTGATACCTTTCTGATGTGAATGAGTTAAACCCAGCTGTAAGGAATCTGGTGCAGTTCCGTATGTATTGTCATTAATCTGTAACTCTCTAAGTACTCTTAGGTAATGAGTGTTGCAGTGTGTTTTATTCTGAGCATTATGCAGTTCAAAAATAAATTATGTTTGGTTATGTTGTTGCTTTTAAAGCCATCATCGATATTTGTCAAACTTTGTCTCAATTATTATGGTGAAATGTTAATGCAAAGCCACCTGCACCAAATAAGTAGGGGGCTGCCTTTCAGCTCTACCACTGTGTCCATACAACCACAAACCTTTCAGTCACCAGTTATTTAAAACAAAAATAATGTAAAAATGGACAAGTTGACAAGCCCTCTGTGCAGCTCTACTTCGCTACAGCGATTCTCTTGAGGAACAAGTGGTATTACAATGTGGTATTATGGGCCGGGGCTAGTCTGTTAGCCTGCTCATTTCAGTAGATATATCTGAAACCATACATAGATTGTAACCTCTTCACATTTTGTTGAGTTAATTTTCTGAATGTTAAGAAAAATACTAGGAATCTTTTAGCTTTTACAAATTTCACAAATTTGTTTTATTTTTGTCAGGGTTCCAATACTTGTTAGTGTTTTAAACAGTCAGCAAGTTAAAAGGTTGATGTAAAGTAGTTATGTTCGTGAATAAGGTCAAGGGATGGTTGCTCTTTGCCCAATATTTTTTTATGTAATTTGCCCAGAAGTTTCATATCTTGTGCTGAGTAGCTGCCATACCACACAGTTATTCCAAAGGTTAGGGTGCTCTGGATACTAGCAGTTGCATTATACATTTTCAGCTGTCTTAGAAAGATAAATCCTTTCTGTGCTTTCTACAGACCCCAGTCCTAGTTGATGTAGGAGGTGGAGGAGAATTAATGGAGAAACTCAGTGCTCCCCTCTCGCCTCCCCACTCTTACTGTACCTATCTCTGGGGTTTGATTACCGATGTACCAGTTGGTCACATCCATGCTTTTTTTTCTCCAATAACCTCCGTTCTGATATGCAGGCAACACCCAATAATGTCACTCCTGATAGATGGAGATATCCTGAATTTTGCATATTCTGCAAATGCTCCGCGCTAACGAACGTAATAAATGAGATGCCACATTTCTTTTGCCTTTTCATGCTTTTGCTGAGCTGACAACCCACCGCCTTTTGGCGAGCAAGGGTTTGTTAAAAGCGTCTCCTCCATGCGGCTCTCTACACCTCTGTTTATCCCTTCATCTTCAGTCCATTCCCACCGCACGCAGGATGAAAAATGGGAACGAGTGCATCGGCTGCAGAGGAGTGTCCTCCCTCAGTCTGTCACTAATGCTTCATTAGATACTTGGCGGGGCCATTCATCGCTGTTATCGTCTGGCCACAACGTGCCCTCCGCCACCTTCTCCACACGCACGCACGCTCACAAATGCAAGCATTTTTACACATTTATGTAGCTGACACAATCATGTACTGTACACCCTTACATATGCACAGACACTCAAACACTGGTTATGCTTTTGTGTCATTCAGCACTGCTGATAACTCATGCTCTTTAACTTAAGTCTTGCCTTCTCTCATTCAGATTCTGAATTTCAACGACCTCTGCAATTTTTCATAAGAATAAATATTGAACCTGCAAACAAGCATTGGCTAGTGAAGGCCAATGATTGTGAAGCATATGTAGTTAGGCAGTTTCACCACACGCAACCGCACACGCACACGCACACGCACACACACACGCACACACACACACACGCACGCACACACACACACACACACACACACACACACCTCAGTGTTGATTAATCCCTGTGCTGCTGGAGAGAACTGTTTCATTACATGATTCCCACGGTTCGATACATTGATTAAACCATTACTCTGATTAACAGATGAATTAAACACACTGAAGGTGCTCTCCTCAGCATCCATTTTAAACCACATGCGCTGGCTTGTGTTCTAAATCATCTGCATGTTAATTGTGTAACGATCACTGGAGCTGCCTTTTTGTTCTCTTTGTTGCGTCGAAAAACCTGTGTGTGTGTGTGTGTGTGTGTGTGTGTGTGTGTGTGTGTGTGTGTGTGTGTGTGTGTGTGTGTGTGTGTGTGTGTGTGTGTGTGTGTGTGTGTGTGTGACAAAGACACATCTGGTGTGTAATCTGCTAAGTGAAGGTGTTTTCTGTGAAGTGTCTGCATTATTTTACATCCATGTTGTATTTACTAAGGACAAGATGAGATCTAAGACATTTCTTGGGTGTCAAAGCTGCTTTTCATTACCAGCCCACATCTTTTGATGTCAAGTCTGTAGACTAATACAAATTAGTTTGCATTCTAATTGAGGCAGAGAATACAATTATTTTTATTTTTAAATTGGTCATGTTCACACCAAGTTAGCCTTCTAACCAATGTAGCTTCAAACTGTGCAATTATTTATTTTTCTTCAATTTTGCTTTCACCTTTTTTAATATGCGTCTTTAGGGGTCACTGCACAATAATACCACTTCATTGTTCAGAATAGTTTGAAGGACAACTCAAGTGTAGTTGTTCAAGGAGTCAAATCTCATTACCTCTTGCCAAATATTCTTGTGTCTGAGAGTTCCAGCACACATTAAAGTTTGGGAGCAGGAGAAAGTTGATTCGGGGAAATATAGTCCCAGTATATAATTGACAGGTTCACCTTAAGGTTTATTTGGTATAGGAGCCCAGCTTATTATAATAACTTTGAATAAGTCACTGCTTGTTGGGGGGGAGGGGAGGGGTGCAGTCAGTGGTTTTGAAATTCACTTCCCAGAATGTACTTCTCAATTAATGTGTGGACGTCTTTTCTTGGCTCTCCTGTTCATGGATTTCCTTTTTGTAGTGGCACTATTATCTTTATATCTTCTGCAATAGTGGCTGTTTATTCCAGAAGTGGGATAGAAGAGCAAACATATTGGGCATCGGCAGTCCAAACCGATTCGGTCACATCTCTGGCACACGCCTTGGCTGGGTCACAGTGTCCTCTGTCTGCTGCTTTGTGCCTCTCCCTGACAGCTCCATATTTCAGCTCCACGGGCATCCACCCTCCACCGCAGGGTTACAGAACAGAGGTACGGCCTGCACACAGCTTTTATTTACTTCCAATTTTTCAGTCCATTCATAACGTTCACGTTGCAGTCATTCAGCCTCCCAGTGGAGAACAAGGGAGTACTCCATAAAGCTGGATTAGACAGCCGGATAGCAGTGAAAACAATTAACCTACTGTATATCCAGCAGCGCGGTTTGAAATCTGTAAAACAAAATGTCAACATGCATGACTTAATCATATCCCCAAACATGCATAAAACATGCCTAAACATGTTATTGATGATAGCAAACAGCATTTCAAAATATATGCAACTCATTCAATACACATTTACCCTTGAGATAAAGGTAGCAAGCATAAACCGTGTCAATGAACGACACGTCTCCACTTTCTCCCAACGCCAAAATATCCCACCCGCTCGACCCAAGTGAGCCAAACAGCAACGAGATAGATAGATAGATACTTTATTAATCCCTAAGGGGAAATGTGTTGTCGTAGTAGCGCCTTACAACTTGAAGATACAAATAAACACACAAGATAAAATATATAAAGAAGCAACAGGGTATATACAAATATATTTTATACAAAATGAAATTAAAATAAAGTAATATATATATATATATATATATATATATATATATATATATATATATATATATATATATATATATATATAAATATACACAATAAAATAGAATACAAATAACTGGAATGAAATATATTTACAGCTGCAGAGTGTATTCATTAATTAAGCAAATTAAATGTAAACAATAGAGAGTGCAAAATGCAAAGTATGTATGTGAAGTGTAATAAGCATACACGTGTACAGTGATAATTAATCCACAGAGGATCTAGCAAGCGTTGACTTATTATAAAATCTTAATGCCGTAGGCAGGAATGTTCTCCTGTAACGGTCCTTGTTGCAGCGCAGCGTGAGGAATCTCTTGGAGAAAGTTCTCCGCTGACCCTGCAGTAGGTGGTGGAGAGGGTGGTCCGGGTTGTCCAATATGGACAAAAGTTTCTTCAGCGTCCTCCTCTCCACCACCTGTTCCAGATACTCCAGTTTACATTCGATGATGGAGCCGGCCTTCTTAACCAGTTTGTTAAGTTTGTTGGTGTCACCGGCTCCAATGCTGCTCCCCCAGCAGACAATGGAGAAGTACAGGGCACTGGCCACAACCGACTGGTAGAACATCTCCAGCATCTTGCTGCACACATTAAAGGATCGAAGCGTCCTCAGGAAAAAGAGTCGACTCATCCCCTTCTTGTAGACAGCGTTGATGTTGGCCTTCCAGTTCAGTCGGCTGTCGATGGAAACACCCAGGTACCTGTACTCCTCCACCATGTCCACGTCCTCTCCCAGAACACTCAGAGGACTCGGAGCCATCGCCTTCATCCTGACGTCCACCACCATCTCTCTGGTCTTGGTCACGTTCAGAAGCAGGTGATTCTCACCAGCCCACTCCACAAAGTCACTCACTACTGCTCTGTACTCCTCCTCCTATCCACAACAACTAACCATAATACCTCTCTAAATATTTATGATCACATTGATGCATATAGTCTCCTACAGACTTGTGATTCATGTTTCAGAAACGTCACCTGTGTTTCTGCTATTAACAGGCATGGCGGTCTGCTAGTGCTGGTTAATCAGTGGAAATGTTGCTAAGTTAGCTAGTGTCACCAGTCAGAGACTATATGACCCCAAGACTGATCAATATACAGTTATTATGTATATAAAGATCAATATACAGTCTGTTGGAAACAGACAATCACAGTTATTTCTCATCTACATCCTTTTCGTACAGTTCCCAAGCCTCTAGTCCTGTGACTACTCCACTCAGAGCACCTGTCAATGATGTCACACTGGAATAATTGTGAAATAATATCTAATTTTGATTATTTTGACTGATATTGCAGTTGCGATCGATATGATTTTCTTATTATAATTCTCATTTAAGTAAAACACTTGATTATAGTGTGTTCTTTTTAAATATTTTTTTTAATTTCCTGAAGTCTATAGAATGTTATGCGTTAAAAGTTACATTTCTCCTCTACAATTCTGCAGCACAACAATATTTATGTTCAGTTTAAAAATGGTATTTTGACAAATTTGTCAAAATCTCTTGTCGTTTGGAAATTTCAGTGGGCCATATTGCAATTTTGACAAATTTTAATTCGTTAGACAATTCTTAGACACCCATTCCCTGTATAACGCCTATAGTCAGTAGGAAACATTCTACAAACTTCATCAGGGCTTTTGTTCACCATCCTTCATTCCATCCCACCGTCACTACCTTCCTCTAAATCCTGCAGCCCTCAGCCTCAGCAACCTGGGAAATTAATTAAACATCTAAAAATGACAAGCTACCTTTCTCCCACAGCCCCCTTTTTTCTCAAGACTTTGGGGAAAACAGATTGATTTCACCACTGTCTAGTTCTCTTAAGCCATGTCTTTTTTAGATTGATTAGAACGGTGAAGAGAAAGTGGAAAAAATAATGGGATGGCATGAGGGGCTGCAGAAATGTCAGTGGTGATGCTGGTGTGCGCACATCGTTTGTGGATATGTCAGCTGGTATATCCAACTATTTAGCATGTGTTCGCCTCTTCAAACGGTCCCGGTCAGCACTGTCCCGTTAGCGTCCCCTCCTCTTCCTGTTTAGTTTCATGTGTCCCAAATTCAGAGAAGAAGGTCTCTCAGTGGAGAGGAGCTTCCTACAGAGATCATTAGCATACCACCATGATCAAAGACTACATGTGAATACACAAATATGTGTAAACTAAATAATTGATGTACAAGAGAAATACATTTATATAAATTAAATGACTTAATTCTGATGAATCTCTTACATTTCTCAATTTGCCGCCCACTCTGGTTGGTTCGAGTCCGTTCTTTGCCGTAACCACAACCATCACTTCCAGTACATCATGGCTTCCTGAAGTGTACCTGTACATCACTGCAGTGAGGGAAAAAGTTGAACCACTGAAGGTCAGCAAAGACGAGAGGGGCTGAGTCACTCTTTAATAGGGCTGTCACGATTTTGATTTCAATTTACTACAGTTTATGCAGTGATAAAGATCACACATAAAAAAGAAGCAATAGGTCGGCCACTGAACAAGCTGTCCGTCTATTCTGCTAGAAATCTGACTCCGGAAATCTGACTCTAGGTAATTGGTTTTATTCCCTCAGTAGACTGGGCAGAATTACCACTTTATGCTCATTCAGAGCATAGAGCTGATGACTATATTTGACTTCAGTGCCTTTTAATCATGGTATTGAATATTCCTGTCTCAATTGAATAAGATTTAGTAGAGCCTGTAGTTAAATGGCTTGAAATAAAAATTTATATTGAATGAGTTTTGGATCTATCAAGTTATTTAGAAGCAGACATTATTCCAAAAGCAGGTAAATGCTAAATCTTTTTTCCATTTTTAAACCTCAGGGTCAGTCAAAGGTAGTCAGCAACATTGTGATCTAATGGCTTCCTTCCTCATACATCTGAGGAGTAAAGTGAACAGAAACATTTCTGTACATATGATAAATTACATAACTGTCAATTTATTTTACAAAATTGCCAACTTTCAGCTTCTGTTATATGAGGATCTCTTAGTTTTCTTGAATATCTTTTGGTTTTAGATTGTTAGTTTAACAAAGCCAATACTGACTAGATCACCATGAGCTCTTTTTTAATCTCTTTCTGACAAAAATAATTGCTAGTTGCAGCCGTTAAATTAATGTAATTTAATTCACACAAATTTGCCTTTTTGTGCCATTTTGATCTTCACCCACTTTTCACTTTAAAAGGGCACATCCATCAAAAATATTTTAAACCACTTGCTGAAGCCGTTCATCCACAAATCCCCATTTCAGGGGTAAAAGAAACCATTTAATTAACTCTTACTGACCCCGAGACGACCTTGGAATAATGGCACATCGCATGCTTCCGTTGTCGAGACGGAGAGAACATGTCGGTGGGTAATTGAATACATTATGGGCTCATTACAAAAACTGTGACCCTGTTTTCTGAGCGCCACGATCCCTCCTCCTCTGATAAGTGCCATTCAGAGCTTGAGGTCTCTCTGTCTCTCTTGTGATCTCGGCTATGGTATAGCATTCATGCAGTGTCATGTAATGTATCACAACATGGAAAGTGACCGAACAAGAGAGATGAATGTAATCGATGGCTCGTCACACTTTCATTCCAATTCAAAGAAGAATATAACCCTTAAAGTTGCCAAATCCAAACAATTTGGTCATGTAAAATGACAAATGTTTAGCTTTTGGTGGTAATCTATCTATCTAACTGACATATCATATCTGTATAGCGTGCACTTGATCGAAGCCATTTAGTTTAAAACATTTTATTTATGAAGAGTGACGGGGTGAGTCCTTGGTTAACCCGGGGCGGGCTGTCCTCCGTCTGCTGTGAGGTCACCTAACACGTCTTGGGACATGGACCCCTTCTTCTTTACCATGCTTTATGGGTTTGACTATTCGCCATGTCATCACTATTCATATTTATACATCCAATGTGTATATTATTAAATAATTCACACGAGCATGAAGTAAAAGTCCTGCATTCAAAATGTTAATTAAGTACAAGAACAAAAGTATTGCCCTCAAAATATACTGACAATTGACCTTTACTATATAATAGTAAAGGTGGATCTAAGTTTAACTACTTTAATAATTAGGCTGTAAACTGCTTAAATTTATGTTTTGTATTAGGCTACTTTGTCAGCATTTAGGCATTTTTCTGCACTGCAAATTATTGACACTTATTATGATGTCCTCATATAATACTGGCTGTCTGTGATAAGTTAACATCGGAATATATATATATGTGTGTGTATTTATTTATTTTGAAGTCAAACCTGATGTTTCCTTACACATAAAATAATGATCACTTTCACACAGTGAGGCAGACAAGACAGCCTGTTAATTAAACACTGGTATTAGATCGGTATTCAGTATTGGCAGATACCCAAACCGAGATTTAAACTGATTTTCAAAGCGCCTAGTAATCGATATCGGGAATGAAATCATCCAATCTGTGCATCACAAGCATCCATTGGTCAGTTTACATCCTTAATAAACAACCATTAAACCTCATTCTGCAGTTGTTTCATTAAATTACTCTTGTATTTGTTTTGTATATTTACACTGTAAGACATTTCAAGTCAGTTCAACTTGCAAACGAAGGTTCACCTGCTGCCTTGATAGATCTAGTTGATTCAACTTAAAATTTCCTTTGATTCAACTGATAAATTTAAGTTCATAAGGTTGATGTAACTACAACGTGCTAGTTGTCTCAACATTAAGTCAAGTTATCAGAGTTGAGTGAACTGTTTGTCCCTTGTTGTTTGAACTTGATCCACCAAGTTAAAACAAAGAGTGTTTTTACATTATCAGTTCGAGAAAACTTTCCTTAGCTAGTCAAACAAACGCACATTTGTGCTTTTATGTAACTCAGTTACAAGTTCAAATAACTTTACCATGTGTATACAACTTGCTATTTCAAGTTAAGAGGACTTACATTCAAATTTGTTTCAACTTGCATATAAACGTTATTTTGACTGACAATTGAAAGCTTGCTTGCTTTATAAAAAAGAAATGACCAATAATTCATACTTCTGTTCAAAAGATATTACATTTATTGGAAGAAAATATACACAGACTGAAACATTTGCTACAAGTACATCTCAACGCACCCAAATAGAAAAATATATATAGAAAAAACTGCTCAAAAGATGTCGTTCATATTACGGGGTACTCCAGGTCAAGGCAGTAGATTGTGCCATCAACATGAAGCCTGTGGGCACGTCTCTGATGGATGATCATGATGATCATGTTGGATGATCTTCTCTGCTGCCTCGGCCACATCGAAGACTTCCAATCATGCAGAATGCCTTCGTGTCCCATCAACAGTCCAACCTGCATTCATCCAGGGTTTCTCCATGAACCTGAAGACATAAAAAGACATTCACATCTTAACTGACAACTCCAAAATAGTACTAGTTCAATGTTTTGAGAGTCCTCATTACAAATCCCTAAAACAAAAAAGGTGAAGCAAACTCCATTGAAAATGTATTTTGAAATTATACAAAATCTCTATAAAAATTAGTGTGAAGCTAATGAACACAAAACATGTTACATTGTCGCATTACAACCATTGAGTGGAGTAAATGTGTAAACACAGTGTCTTACATCACACATCCGGATTATGTCGGAGGAATCCTCTGAAAGACAGTAGCATGAAGACCAAGCAGGGCCGCTGTTCTTCGGTTCTGGTTTGTGTCCTACAAAAACACACAAGAGAAGATGAATGCAATACCAAAAGGTATTTGAGTACAGAGAAGGCCTAAACACCGCAGATGATGCTGTTTATAATGATGGATTATTCTTCATTGTCCATTGAGGAGAATGCACAAAACTTACATTTCCACGTCAGGGACTGGACATTCTTGATGACATCTGTAAACAGAAAAGAAAAGAAAAAAAATTGCACGATAGGTTAAAATTTGTGTTTCAGAAAAATCTAATATTTTTATTTCATATATATATATATATATATATATATATATATATATATATATATATATATATATATATATATATATATATATATATATAACATGTGTTTACTTTACGCTTACATTATCAATCTTTTACATTTCTAAATAGTTATAACAAAAACAGGGATCAAGTGATTTTGAAGCAAAAATCCTCTAGTTTACAAAAAACAAACACAGCAGAGGGGAGGGTGAGAGGGGGGTCAACTCGTTCAGTGCTCAGTGCGCAGCTGCGTTCCTACAGCATGCTCTGCATTAATACAAGTAAGTTAATTACTGGCATACAACTAAATATCAACACATTAATACATACATGTTGCCTACTGTCAGGTCAAAATAAAATACAAAGAGCAAGCAAAGCACGGGCAGTGACTCAGCCGGTCAATGTGAATCCCTCAGCTGTATGAATACATTCAGACTGCTTAAAGTTCGTGTTAGCTAGCTAGCTAGCACGCGCTAGCTAGCTAGCTAGCTAACCGAACAAGCTAGTTGGAGGGAGGAGGGGTGTTGAGTGAAAAACGTAATTTAAATGAAGCATGAAATAATAAAGGAAAATTGTGGTCACTTAAAAAAATTAACCAATAGGTTATTCTTCTACATTAATTACGTTTTATCAACTGCAGGACAGATAAAATAGGTCAACCATTTGTCTTAGAAGAAGTTCTAGCTAAACATTAAAGCCACAAAGTTAGCCTTTCCAGACCATTGACAAGCACGAATTACATAACTGTGTTACATTACTAACGTTACACATGCTATTAATTAAGAAAAATACCTAAAGTCATTATTTAAACTCACCTTCATGTGCCCAAGCAAAGCCAAAAGAATCCTCAGCGCTCTGGTCAGTCCGCTCTACTTGTTGCAGTTGGAAAGTAACGGTGAATTGCTCCGCTTCGATTCACTGGAGGTTGTCAGGTTAATAGAATCCCTCCGCCGGTGGATATAGTCCTTTCTTGTTTACCACAAAATGCCTATATTTTCATTGGAATTTAAGTATATGACTTATCTGCAGTGTTTAACCAGTATATTATGGCCAGGCTTCAACCTGCCCATGGTTTAAAAAAGACAGTTTACCTAAAACACAAACATGACAGCATTTGTTTTTTTTTTAAATCCTAACTCCCACCTTTTCCAGTCTTTTCTTTTTTTTTACTGATAACTTGAAGAGCCAAGTTCAATTAACACTAACAAATCTCAAAAAGTCAACACAAGGCATTATTGTAAGTTGAACTAAGTTTTAACTTGAAAAGTTAAGTTCAAATCTAAAACTTGTCAGAGCTCTTTGCGTTAAAGAGAAGAAGTACGTGGACATAACTAAACAGGGCTGTGATGTTTTACAGTGTAGTTTTTGTTGTATATTCTTGACATTGTTGTAAATGAGAACTTGCTCTCAGTGATTGATGGAGATTATGTAAAGTTTGAATGAAATACATTAGTCACTTTTTATTTGGTTTATTAAACTTCGGCATTTGCAGAACAAGATACATAATTAGACAAATTGTTGATGGTTGGTAACACTGGACAGTACCATACAGGATCAACAGATTGCCATATGATCTCTGGGAAGTGCAGTTGTTCATAGCTGCAATGGACCCGTGCCATTTGGTGGAGAAACAGTTCTGTCAGAGATTCACGAGCGGACAATGTGTTGTGGTTGAAAGTAGAGTTGAGACAAGTAATGACAAGGTTGGTGTGGCAGGGGACTAAGAAGAAGGAGAGAGGTGGTGAAAAGTACAACTGATGAAGATAGAGTAAGGTGTGTAAAAGAAGAAGAAGAGCTGAAAAAAAGGGAGGCTGATGGAGACCGAATCAGGGTCCCTGCCTTTCCAATTTAGTCTCGCTGTCATCCTGGCTGGTGATTCATGGCATTCAAGTACAGAATGCCATCTGTTTTCCCAGGGAAGTTCTCCTCTCCAGGCTTAGAGATTGCCCTTCTCGATACTTGCACTGACTCTGTTTCTCAGTCCCACTGTACCTTGTGAGGCACCTTTTAATAATTTGGAAAAGCCCAATTTCCTTCAGACACTGAGCAAGGGTCACTGAGGGAGTTGGCAGAAGGAGAGGAACACTGGAGTGTTGGGGAGAAGGTATTAAGGTAAAGAGGGACAGTTGATGAAGTGTTATCACACAAGGTTGAGGACCATGGGGCACGAGGGAGAAGCTGGTAAGATTGCTATTTGTTGCAAACATTACTGCCATCACCGTCCAGAGGGATTACTGGAGCAGTGAACTGTGATGAATAATATGAAAACAAGTCTGTTATTTCTTTCACCATGAAGGCCATGAGGGGAATTTATACTGTGGTTTAGAGAGCATTTTGATGTAGGTTCTTTGAAACTGAATGTATCTAAAGGAACATGATGAAGAGGTACTGTGAAGTTAATATATATACAAATAAACAAAGTTTACAGCTTGCACAGCCTTGACATTATTTTAACTTTGGCCTGGTCGTTGTTGACCTTTCAAAGTGCTGCCAGTGAGATGAAAGCTGTGTGTGATGTACATATACCTGTGCTGTGCTTTGCCTCTGCAAGTGTCTGCATAATGCAATGTGCCTTACCTCATGGTGAGCGAAGAGCAAATTTCTTATCAGTTGAAGGCAGCTTAGGGGTACATTTTTCAGTTTGCGTTGAAGGCTATGATGACATCACAGTTTGGGCTGATAATGTGGCTTACCTCTTGCCTCGGACTATCCATCAAATTCAATCTTAGACATGTCATTGCTGGAGGCGCTGTGTGATGCCCTGTTAGAATCACTACAGGAAATAGAGATTATATTGGCACTCTACTGCTTGCTCTCGTATTGGATGAGCTTATTATGATCTGAACTAACTGGACTTTCTGTTCATCCGACTTGTATATACTTTGTAAAAAAGCTTGTTTTATTGCACTCTGAGGTTTCCAGGAACGAGCGTTGTTTAGCCTTCGAACTCGCTGCCTTTTAATCCTACCTCCTTTGTAACTGCAGAGCAGCAAAGTCTTAAAACATGTGTCCAGTGAGAACATTTTGCATTTATAATGAGAGAAGAGACAGAAACCCCACTGTCAAAGTGACTTGTTGTTTGTGCAGCAGGGCAAGGACCACCATCTGGTGTGCAGTCTCATTCCCCTGGAGGTGTGGCTGCACAACAGGCAAGGCAATTTAGAGCAGGCACAGCAACCTTTCATTTATTTAGCACATTTCATGCACAAGGTGAAACTCACCTGTCTCTAGCTTGATGGCAGTAAACTGGCGCAATCAGCGGATGAAGCCCCAGCATGCCACTCTAAATATTTATTTTTTTAGGCTTGTGCTTAGGTTCCCCGGGCCTGGTTTTGATAATTTAAAACACATAAAAGGCAGATCTCGTCACACTGCTTACATGTTTGCATAAATTGCCATCCTTAAGGTTTGATGACTCGTGTGGTTACTATGGTCATGGAGAGGTCACTGATTACTGTGGTGACAAACACATTTAGTTTTCTGTGGCTTCTTCACGGAAAATAAAAACACAGTTTCGCTAGTTGAACGCTTTTAATGTTCAGCATCAGTAGATCTTCAGTTTGTGTTAGGAGCGACTGACGCTGTGTGAGAGCGAACAATAAACCGCCAGACTGCAATAAATGAGGTACAATTGTGCTGGATTACATGTATGCATTGTTGTGAATCCCTTAGGCATTGGATTTGGGGAAATGTATTTGCCTTAAATTGGCAGCACCGAGAAACTACACAGTCAAAACAGACAAAACATCAGACTTGCTCTGACGCACCAAGGATTCAGTTTTTCATAACATTCGCATCACTAAATATGGATGCATAAAAGACAACAGATGGGTTACCCTTTAACCTTGAGCTATAACACTGTGCAAGATGTCAGCAGTGGATATTAACGCTTTGGGGATGGAGGCTTCCAAGGTACATGGATATCGTATAGTTCAAGAAAAAGTAGACATTTTAATCTAAACAATTTGGAACCGACTCATACCAACTCATTTAGGTTTTAGAGGAATTTCTGACAATTTATGTTTTTTTTTTGTGCAATGGGATCTCTGGTTTGAATCAGACATGTTGCTGTAAAAAAGAGGCCATTCATGCTTTTGGATTATTTTTCCTTTCCTTGAGTGTTCTATCTAGTTTTTGGTGTGCATGCAAAAGGTCTACAAAAAGTTATAAAGGCCAAAGTCTACGCGCAAAGGAGTTAACCTCTACCACAGAAACACTGCTGGGATGCCCGAAACGAGGCTTGCAGTCCAATATCTTCTTCCGTTACTTGTCTACGTCACCATGCAACACAGTTTCAGAATGCCTGCCAAGCAGCTCGTTTGGCACGCCCTGAAACAAAGCCAGAGCTGAGGCTGTCAAGTGGTTTCACTCTCTGCCATTGTGTTCATTTCATTGCCATTTTCCTTGCTATTGCAGACCTGGAGTAAAACACGTCACTTATTGACTGACTTATTTTCTAGCTAGTTTTACATACTAGCTGTTAGCGTAACTCCACATTTTAGATGTTGTTGTAGTAAACTAACTTTTCCTCCTGTCATACTGTAATCCCCTATATGAATGACTGTCACATAGAATCTGCCATGTTTGAACACTGCCGACCTGATGGAGGACATGAGCCTACACCAAGTTTACACCAAAGTTATGGTTTTGCTACTGTTTGCCTTTTGTATATATTTATGGATAAAGTGCTTTATTTTTAAGGAGCTTTTTTTGCAAATATGTATTATCACCGTATATGACCTGTTTTAGAGAAGTCTATTTCCCCTAAATTTAATTGAGTTTTATTTCCCTCCTTAGTCTTGGATTTACTTGTGGATTTCCATAATACCAGAAGGACAATTACCACGGCCAGCCTTAATAACCTTCCAGTTTTGTCACTTTTCCTCAGTTAATCTCCATCAGCTGATGTCGGAGTAATTAAAACTCTTACCGAGCTTGGCCTGTGCTTGTGGATGATTATAGCTATGGGGTTACGTCAACATACATCACTGACAGTGGCACAAAAAGGAAGCTGACTCACTTACTTTCCCTTTCACACTTTAAATTGATTTAGTTTCTTACATTTCCACTGTCTTCAAATGCCAGACCTATTCTTGTGTTAAACAAGCTGACTGTTGTTGAAAATGGCACTTATGAAGACGACCTAAATTAAGAGTATTATTTTAATGTGAAATGTTTTTCAACTGTTTTTATTCGGATCTTTTATACATATATTAATTTGAATTGATGGACACTGTCTGGTTTTTATTCATTTTGATAGAGGGCATTTGTTTTTTTACTACAAATACAATGATTAACATTAAAGATGAAGACATGAGTGATTTATGCTTCCTGTCCGAACAGTGTGGGAATTGCTTGCAGATAGTCCTCCTTGACTTCACAGGAAAGATGACCTGATACTGTTCACTTGGCCTCCTTACAGAATCCCATGGCTCCAATTAAAGCCTTGTGATTGGGCTTAAGAGTGCTGCGAGTTTAACTAACTACAGCACACAGTGTCTCTCTATATGACAGGTGATTTTTCACAAGTCAGGTGTGGACTAACAGATACAGAAGTCTTTTCAGCAACTTACTACAGTAAATTTGGTTTACCAATAATTACAATGAAGAATAAAGCTTCGAAACCAAAGATGATTTTCCCTGTGCCTTTACAATATATTTATCTTAACCTTACTTCTTTCCGATAAAAGCCACCATGCATTTTACCAGTTGAAAGCTTTTAATGTGATCCAACCGCAGACTGTTAGGGGTTTGATTTAA
Organism: Myoxocephalus aenaeus; assembly: GCA_038501785.1. NCBI lineage: Eukaryota > Metazoa > Chordata > Actinopteri > Perciformes > Cottidae > Myoxocephalus > Myoxocephalus aenaeus. The sequence continues at coordinate 3,123,249 of JBAMJR010000162.1, forward strand.
TACAAATTCTGGGCATTATACCTTTAAGCACGATTAACCATTTAATTGTCATTTTGCACACACAAAAGGAAGGTCGTCTGATGTTGCAGTAAAAAGCATGAACAACAGTCTACAAACCGTTCTGTGGTTCTTTTTACAATAAAGAAGGGAGTTGAGATTTTTTGGTTGATTGCCCTTTTGCTTCCGTTTAGCACACAGTTTGTATTTCACCCTTCAGTTCATTACTTTCTGTGGGCAGACGAGCAAACGGTGCACCAAAACTTGATTCTCATTTGGGCATATAGTTAATTTACGGCATGTCATGTTGTATTTGTTTGTGATTTTGTCTGATAGAATTGCTGTTTCTTTCATGAAACGTATCACTTGGCATTGCACTGACGAGCAGAATTCAACAAATGCAAAGAGATGATTGCCCATGGCCTCAAGACAGGTGACAAACATAGAAGCTGTTTAATGTTCTCTTTATTAATGAATTGATTGAGTGATCCCATGTGCTGTCTGCACTAATTTAAAATGTGTTTCATCAGAATGCTGGCTGGACCCACTGGTCACATGGCAGCTGGCCAGATATTACAAGTTCTTTAGTCTGCCTTGTTTGGCCGGAGACAAACACTCCTGTAGTGCAGGCATCATAACTGTCAGTACGGAGAAACGCTTCGCTGCTTATAGATCACTCAGTAAGTGTATGTTTGATTACTATATGGACATAACGGATACAACAGTATTGTTTATGATTGCAAGATAAATGTTCCCATTGGTGTGTTGCCAAGTTGTCGTCATGTAGCTTTCTCTGTCATCTTTCTCCAGGTGGGAAGTAGCTCATCTCTTTTAAGGTGTGAACACACTGCAACATTTCTGCAAACCTTCAGTATGATGGTAGTTTAAGTAGAGGACTGGCACATATTTTCTTGTAGTGTGAAGAGTATGGCTGTCGTACATTTTTGACGTGGGGATTATTTGATAAACATATTATACAATTACAATATGATGGTGATGTCCCCAATCATGTGATTGCGTGTTGTGTATACTGATACATATTATGTGCTTGTCTAATGTAATTGGACTGTCGATCATTGAGTGTGTAATGTTCTTTTTTCACATTATAGGTCTCCTTTTGTACTAAAATGTGCATTCACAGTATGAAGAAACAATTTTACTCTACTGTAGCTGTAGTCCCTGACTTCTTCAGCAGTGGACTTCCCCTTGCTGACAAAATATGTAATGTTGTAACCCATTTGCAGCCAGACGAGTTGAGGTCCTGAAACTATTTAAATTAAAAGATATATGTTAATTTCATTCACTTGGTCAATTCAACCACCTCAACTGTGCAATATAAATACATTTGTATTTTGTCTGTATATGGGTCAATGACGAATAAGGCTTCTAAAAGGGTAATTCTTTTAAGAAAATTCCAAATGGATCTAGAACATTGCGCTTTAACAAGTCTCAGTTGTTGTTTTTTGTTTTAAATAGTTTTTAACAGTATTTTTTAACTTTAGAGGCTAAAAATTGTCAAGTGAAGCAACCGCATATTTGTAAAAAATAACATAAACCTTTGGAAGTTATCCCTTGGAGTGTCTACAGTGCCTAACACATGGTTATTTATGGTTGTCTTATATATATATATATATATATATATATATATATATATATATATATATATATATATATATCATTTAAGATAATTGCGTTCTCTTAGGTATTTAGTATATTTAACATTGATTTTACAATTAAATAGAGAAACATAATAATACAAATATAGAAATGAATACATTCAATACAATAGTTCTTCACATCATATTCAGCAACCATTATTTATTGCTTTAAATTACAATTGTATCTGGCTACACCACCTTTATCGCGTTTATCAATGTGCCACCTGACAATATTAGCTCCCTGTGTCGTGCTGATTTCTCTTGACTTGACAATGGCTTCTTAAATAGTAAAAGAATATTCAATATTATCATGAAAATGGTTTGAACGTGTATAATATATTTAACTTAACACTGTTAAACATTTGAAAAATTTAATAAATAATCTTAAGTGTCAGATAACGATTCATATAGTGAAATGTCTTGCAGTTGCGACATTTGACATCTGGTCGCGTTACCTGAGTTTTGCAACTAATTTCAAATTAAACGGGCATATAGTAGGACGCTAGCATTAGCTTTTGTTCTTGCTAGCAACTTCATTTATATACTTTGTTAATACGATAAAGAGTTTTATGATAAAAAACAATATTTCTAGTTTTAGATTGGTTGTATGACTTGACATGAAAAGTGCACCATCCTACCTGCAAGTTAAAAGTAGATCTTTTAATCAATATTTCAGAGAGATCTACAAATATTTTCACTCAGCCACAGATGTCAGTTGGTGTCTCTTGATGATGCAAAAGTCTGTTAACGCCTCTGCACTCCACTTCAAAATAAAAGTCCCATTTTTACAGTTGCGTCACCTTGACATTTGAGAACATGAACATTTCTGGACAAAAGTTTTTTTATTATTTCAACAGCTTAAAACTATTGGTGTTTGTAAACATTTTGTTTATTTGAAATGATTCAATAATAAAAGCATGCCATAGTAGTTTATTTCAAATGTATTATGATGAAAATACATTATTTTATAGTTTTTAGTCTGATCATTTGCTGGGACAGCTGCACTGCCGTTTGAGGTGCCAAAACATAAAAGAATATATATTATTTCAATGAACTGAAAATAAATTTAAACTGAATAGGTTTTATATAATTAATTAATTGAATTGATAAAACATTATTTAAAGGAAATAATGGATTCGGACACATTGAAGCCTGAAAGAGATTTTAAATTAGTGCTGGGAACAGATTTGTTCAACCTTAAGTCCCTCTAACAATTTAAGTAAGTCTCCATTGGATAGGCTTTTGGGTTAGATTGTGCTTTACTGTATAAATCTCTTGGTATTTTTCCACTGATAACGTAAGGGTTACATAAGGCCAAGTTCTCCCATCGTCCATAATGTAACACTGCTACTACTGCTCATAATACTGTATAATATAATCATTATGTTGTGCATCTAATTAGGGAACCCATGAATCAATTATATAAATGGGTCAATCATATTGATTTGCAATATACACACCTGGCTGCAAAACTCCCATCCAGTGTTGTGAATATTTTACTTTATGTCAACTGTTTTAGTACTACTTAATTACCCCACTGTGATAACAATTATCTAATTATATGGTTAAGCAATTCCCCTTTTCCAGTCATTGTAGCGCACATGGATTCATTTCACGATGTCCATCAGACATCAATCAAAAACGACATAATTGTGAGTTGCCCTTTAGACACTTAATCTCCAGCTGTGCCAGAGGAATCACTCAGTGGTTCAGAACACCAAACTGCATTTGTACTTGGCTGTTCTCATCTCTGTGTTGATGTGTAACCTGCTTTCACTCCGGCTGTAGCCAGATGAACAATGCACTTTTTTTTACCAGGTTAAAAAGATTTAAGACATCAGATGATGAAAACAAATCTTCTTAACTTTGGAAAGTTGGCATCGTTATATTGGACAATTAGGGTAGTTAGATAGTCATAGGACTACTCCTTTGATTTGTCTGTGAATTTAAAATGTGGGATGGCTGAGTGGTCGGTGAATAAAACAAACCTTGTTACCAGGTTGTAAGTACCTTGACATTTAATATTCCCTTTGAGAAAATCTATGTATTACATTATACAGTTAGTAGACAGTAACTTCATTAGCCGCTTACTAGGTTCACTCCATGTAACCTCTATTTAAGCCTATTTTATAGATCATTTTTTTCAATGGAATTAACTTTTTTACATCCAACTGCAATGATGGCGTTCGTAATAAGTCATATTCTAAGCGTAGCCCCCCTTTAAATACCGGTTCTTTGCCTATCAAGCCTGCCTTTCTTGGATGGCATTAATGCAGTTTACAATTACAATAGTGGCAGATTTATTGCTCAAAATTCTTGCTTTTATTTTAAATGATGGGTCCCTGATTTCAGATAGCATTAGACGGAAGCACGGTGAAGAAACATCTGCTGCAAACTGACTTTATCAGCTGCAGCCAGCTGGACAATTACGCTAACTTTAGCTCTGAGTTAGTCGAGAATATCTGCCCCGGTTGACTTTCTAAGAATTCAAGGGGACTTGTTTTAAAACATTCTAACATAGTGAGCCAGACATGCAAACATTAGCATGTCATGTCTAAGCAAACACTTACCAGTTGTAGGATTTAGTTGCATCCAGCAGTGAAGAAGTGCTGTAACTGTTACGTTGTTTATTCTGTACACATGACATCTATTGCTTCTGTCCATCCAGGGAGAGGGATCCTCCTCTATTGCTCTCCCAAAGGTTTCTTCCTTTTTTCCCTGTGAAAGGTTTTTTTTCAAAAATTTTGGGGGGGAGTTTTTCCTGATCCGATGTGAGGTCCCGGGACAGGGATGTCGTATGTGTACTGTAAAGCCCTTTGAGGCAAATTTGTAATTTGAGATTTTGGGCTATACAAAATAAACTGAATTGAAGAAGCAACAGATTGTTCAATTATGACGCTGTTATATGTATTACATATCTCTACCATTCAACTTCTGTATACATCATATCCCACTTTAAGCCTCCTTAATATTGACCCCTCCGTTTTTAAACAAGTCTTCATCAAAAGAAAGCGCTGCACATTGATTTTGATTAAAAAAAAAAGAAAAAAACTTTTATTGATCTTCTCCTCTAAAAAATATTCAAATTTGCTTTGGTATCGATGTATACAGATCTTGACAGCACATGGAAAACGGTGGCTAAAAGTGAATTACAAAAAAATTACCACACCACTTATAGCTTAGACATTCATTTACATTGATTTTAGAAACTACAGTTATCTTTGTATTTTGTATCTATGTATTGTATTTTGTATTGCAAGAAGAAAAAAAGTGTCAAATCAGTGATACAAAAAATTAACAAAATGCAGACAAGAACATGACTATACACCGAATAAACTTATTTCATCAAAAAGATATTTGTTTCCTTCAATAAAGTACTTTTGTTATGTCCCGTGAGACGCTGGAAATACATTTTTGTTTCTTGTCGGGATTTTTTTTGATAATACCAGTTGTTCAAAGACACATTAGGTCGACTTTTGTGGAAGCAAATGGTTTGAATGCAGTAGCTGATGCCTGTCCACGTGCACTGCTGACTACTATGAGCCTACGAGCAAGGCACTGAACTGCTAATCATTGTTAAGGATGTTTGAAGATCACTCACATTAAAGGGCCTGTGTTTATTTAACACATGATTACGCCCAGTTAAAAAAAACAGAGTAAACAGCTTTAAGCACAGGTGGAAATTTCAGTCTGAAAAAACAATTCCAGAGAGGCATACATTTTCAAGATTTCTGCAGATACCAAGTATCTATCATTATTATGGACAGAAAATGATCAGATACTGTATTTTCTCCAAACAAAAAGGAACTGAACAGTAACTCTCCAACATTTACCTACTTCACTATTCCTGACAACTTTAATGCCGCTAGCATGCTAGCAATGATTCTTCAGATTAAAAAACACTTAATTGAGCACTACTTTCAAAGTGACGAGTGATTCATTATATTACTGACAGGGATTAAAAGCTAAAAAGACTGATACGTAAAAATCATTCTTAGTACATTCCCATTATTCTAGTCTCTTACATCTTTTTAATCTTGTCCACTCTAGAAAATACTTCAAAATGCTGAGTTCTTCAACCTCACTTTGTCGCCACAGTCAGTAAGCAGTCAATACAAAAATACATGTAATCCCTCTTCCTGCACTCCAGACACATTGCACAACATAAATGAGCCCTACAATTATTATTCTATTACAATAACGGTCTGACAGGGCTTTCTCATGATGAGAACACAATTCAAATGCCCAATCCTAGCAGGAGAGATATATGCTTTTCCTCTGCAGAGGAATGCAGACTCCCAGCTTCTGCAGGTTTATATTATCCAGAGGCAGTCCACGATTTGCCTTTGTTAACGGTCCATCATGTCTCATGTCATCATGCCAGGGTAAAGCTGATGCTTTAAATCCACCTAGACTTACAGGCTACTGCTCTCCTAGCCTCAGTAACACCACCACTCTCATAATTAATGACTTCCTTGCTGGGGACTTTGGGATTTCATTGTTCTAGCCAATCATCAGCCATCAAAGTGGGCCACTAGTGAAACTATGACAGGTTTGTTGGTGTCTGAAGAGGGGCCTCTGGTGACATCGATGGTTGGTTCCACTGAGGGGCCCAGTTGGGGAATGGTGGAGACCGGTTCACCCAGGGAGGCTACCATAAATAGGAAGTTGTTGGTGCGGCGGGGACCAGTAACGGCTACACCCCTCATGACCTTGGTGGCGACCTTGGAGGAGCTCTTTATGCTGGAGCCTCGTCGCGGAGCCTCACAACGCAGTAGGGCTTTGAAACATCTGTAAAACTGGGGCAAGCAGACGATACAAACACGTGATCAGAAATGTACTGTAAGGCAAAAATAAGTCAAGAAACCAGCCTATAGCCAAGAAAAATACGCTGTTGGACATGTTATTGGAATCCAATACATATACATGTTACATCCATAAGATATTGCCCAATATGTTATGGCCTGCCGTTTGCTCCAATGGAAATTTGCCTCATATGTTTTTCTCCTCTCTCCCTCATGTAGAACAATATGCCATGGGACACAAATTATGTATGAAATACAGTGTATCCTTATACAGTAGATGTCAGTATAGAAATGAAGAAAATGTGCTCTATTAATCTGCATGTTACTGCATCAATAATAATCTAATACTGTAATATATAGCCTAATGTTACAATTTAAGAGCCTATTTGGCTGCATAGTAAGTACTTTTACTCTATCTAATCTTAAGTACAGTTTCTTGATTATACTTACATATTTTATTTTAGTAAAATCTTGAATCCTGTTAATATTACCTTTTTACCTAAGTAAACTATCTTGCTGTGGCTTACTAGTTCCACCACTGCTATTAATCAATGACTCCCTGCCAGCACTGTCATCATCACTGGCCAGTGAGTTGGAACCTCTCGTTGTTATTCTTCACACTGCTACAAGGCAGCTGTGGCTAGACATGACAACCCTTTGGTTATACAGAAAGAGGGGGCAGCTAAGTAGTGATGGTGGGACGAAGCTTCGTAAAGCATAGAAGCTTTCCAGCTAATTGGTGAGCAAAAGGGTTCATTTCTCATGCACACCCAAAACCAAGAATGTAAAGTAGGCAGATCTATTGCAGATGATCTCAACAATGTAATGTGTGATCGAGGTTGTTGTATTTTATGCCAGTAGTATAATTGCCTTGTGAGTTTTGCAACAAAAAAAAGTTTGGAAATCAATGTTATCAGAATATAATAATGGCAAAAGGGGCAGAGGTGTTTCTAAAACTGAAGAGGCATTGATTTAACTGGGCAGGGGGCAGTGAATGTGCTTGTTTAACTAGGAAAAGGGGGAGACTATTTTTTTTTAAATTTTCTTCAGCCACAATGATTTTTCAATGATTCGGCTTTGGGCTTAATCAAAGATGTAATTTATCTAAAACAATAACATCCCAGATGTCTTAGATTATTCCTCATTACTTCGAAGCCTCGGCACAGCACGTAACATCAGTAGCTATGAGGTCCTTCAATGACTCGTTTACAGAGGATGAGAGAACAGGCTCACTCTGCCACTTTGGATTTGCATTGTATCAACCTAATGAAAAAGGAAACAAAGATAGGAGTCCTTCTGCATTTCATCATGTATGCATGACTTTTACTAAATTGTAACAGATTATTTTACACTGTGGTAGTACTACTTTCACCCAAGTAAAGATCTGAGTACCACCACTGTACGGTAACATTAGTTTTTATTTCAATTTTTTTATTTATTTTTTCTCTCTAAATTGCACACAATTTTCAGATGCAGTTCATGCTGTTTGCCTCTCAATAATCTGCTGCTGTGTCACACTCTTCTCCCTCCCTCCATTATCTGCTGTCTTTCTGTCTCTCTTTCTCTTTTTCCACTGACTTGAAAGTGTGTTTCTGCGGAGAGTTTTCACCTAAACTGAAATGAGTTGTTTACTGTTCTAGTTTGTTTGGGAGCCAGAGCAAAATCTAGAATAATGTTAGTGAGTGAGTGAAAATGGCAACTACAATTATGATGAAGAGAAATGCATTTCATATACAAAATGATAGCCTACTGCAGGTAAACTTGTTAGGGGCGTATCACACAGGCGCGGCTGCTTAAAAAACGCCTCGACAAAACAGGTCAGGCAAAATGGTGTTTGCCGCGTGGGCAACCCATCATATGTGAATAATGGAAAATATATAATGCTCTCACTTGCCTGCTCAATGTAGCCCGCACATGAAACTATCAAAACATGATTAATGAATTCCCCCTTACGTGTCACATTATACCTAGCTCCCCCACAGCACAACAGTTAACTAGCCCACCTCTTGCTTAGGGTGACCAGACGTCCGGATTTAGGCCGGACAGTCCAGATTTTCAATGCCCTGTCCGGCGTATTGAATGCGTATTTGTCCTCCTTTTTGCATACCTGCAAACTAGTCACCTTTCGGCGAAATTCGCCGTTTTGAAATCAAAATATGTGAACTGGTCGGCCAGCGTTTCTGAGATTGGAGTGAGACGCGGAGAAAATCAGATGTTGTGATCTTCACAAATAGAACATCTTTGATGTGACGTGTCGCGTCTTGGCCAATCAGCGTTAAGATGTCTACAGCGGCCGTTTCTCATAATGCGTTCTTCTCTGTACTTGATGAGAAAACTCATTACTGAAAGTTGACGTTCTCTGAATACTACTGTTGCTGAGTCACAACATATAATTTTAGGATGTTTTCAGGCGAGAAGTTAGTTGTTTAAGCATCAAATCTGTGGTTGGTTTGTCAAGAATCAGCCTAATTAAAAAGATATGCCGACGAGTTGAGGTCCTGCTCGCGGGACCGGTGTGCCCCGCCGGCACCGGGCCGTCAGCGCTCTGCTGCCCGCCGAGAGCAGCCTGATCTCGGCTTTTTTAAATGATCCGCTAGCTCCGATTTCTCCGTAGCGGTTAAACATGAGATATAATTCTGTTTTGAGGATCTAACGAGCAATCTTGATTAGTTCATTATTTATTCACAGTAACGTTACATCAGTTTGACTGAGGGAAAGGTTAAGATTCATAACTTAAGATTTTAATTGAACTTTTACTTTGAACTACAGCGGTGTCTTTTTACTTAGACTGCATTGATTGCAATTATATGTATATATATATAAAAAATACATATTAATTAATTGATAAAGCAGGGTATGCTCCAAGGAGATCAATTACAGTAAAAAGGGCTCATATCCCCTCTCTTCACACTTAATAAAATCAAACTGCAATTATTCACAGCCTCACAAAATACCGAATAGTGTCCTCCTTTTTGGTGTTATGGATATGGTCACCCTACTCTTGCTTGATGTCGTTGGTTGCCTGGGGCAAGTATGACATCGACGAGTGGTGCTACTTTGCACCTGGTGCTGAAGAGTTGAGAATATCTAAACTTTATTCCATATCTAAAAACTGCACAAAAAAAACATGGTGCGCAGTACAACTGAGGAGCGCACGCCAAAGGTCAGAGAAAACAACAGTTTTGCAGCCCATGGGTTTCCATTGAAGTGTTTCGATGTGATCGGGGCCTTACTCTTTAATCTCTTTTGTAAAAATATAAAAGAATGATTTACCTTTTCCACCTGGCGCTTAATACTCTGACATTCCTCCTCTACTCTTCCCGCTGTGAGTTGAGCACTGAAAGTCAATTAGTTTGAGATTCTACTGTGCAAGATTTAAGTTGCAAGTGATTTTCAGCATGAAACGATATAATACTATAACATATATTTCTTCAAACTGTTGACACTTTCCCAGTGATTTCACATAAACATTTTCAGGGTTACACCTCCACAAATGCTGTATTCTAACCAGCACCAAGACTCCGAACACATTGAAAATATTGTGTGGACAGAAAGGGTGGACCGTCTCCAAGGCATTGAAATGTATACACACCATCTGTCAGGGTATGATGAATGGACCCCTGGAAATCCAAATAATAGATCTGGAAGTCTCAGGATTATGATTTAATGTCGATGTTCCTGTTCAACTCCAAACTCTGCACATCACAGAGCCCCTGTATTAGCCAGCTCAAAGTCTAGGTATCTGCTGATGGACAGGTAGGTAGATTCTGAATAATTGAGGACCCCAGCAGCAGGTTGAAAGCATAACAATGCATTCAGGGTATTTAAAATTCCAGGCATTTCCAACAAAATCCAGGCCATATTCAAAACACTGGCAGTCACTGAACCACAATTTAGACCATTTTCAAGTTCTCTTCCTCGGGACTCTGAAGACGCCACTCTTGAGTAAACGTAGTATACTTAGTATACTTACAGTTTCAGGTATACTTATAGTCTACTACATTTTCTCATGAGCACAACATATGATGAAAGTATCTAGTGGGAGTGGAGATACCACAATTAAAAGCACATTAAAAACATTTCAACTGTGAACAATATATGATATGATAGATATGGAGAGGAAGACACAATAGTGGGTTGATGGATACATTAATTGATCCAAACACAATTATGAGCTCAATTGTTAATACTTTTTTTTATACTTAAAAATGATTGCTGCTCTTGGTGATGACATCATTACGATGAGCAGGAGCACTGCCATCAATCCCCGTCCTGTTGCTGAAAATACTCTCTAGCGCAGCTGAGAATAGTCTTCAATAAATATATTATTTTTCCTGTTAAAGAAAGCTTTGTTAAACTACATGGTCCGGCTACTTAGGGAAAGGACTCAACGTTTTTTTTTTTTTTTTTTTAATAAAAGTGTCTTGAACTTTTTAAAAGATTTACATCTTCAGTAATAAACAATGGGGTGCTGAGACTGAGGCTGGGGAAAGTTACGCGTTGCTGATTTTGTTTTTTTTCCTTGGATTCGTAAACTTACAGAAATATAGAATATTGCCAGCCATATCCTTTTTAAAAGGGTGTATGAGGTACTAACCCATAGTCGGTGTATCTACAGATGATTTTGGTCGGCACGGCCCCAGTTTGGAGAAGCAGACAAAAGTACCAGCCATGTAGGGAATCAATGTACTGATTTGAATGGAGACAAATTTTGATGGAACTAAGTACTTTTCAGTTGGAAACCTCTCGCTAACAGGAATTTTAACAGCATCACAAACTCATCTTTTTTTTATTTATTTTGTAGTCCTTTGACTCGACATTGAGCTTCTCTTGTATATATCCTGTCAAATGCTTGCTGGGTATGAAGAGGTGCAGAGCGAAAGACAGAGAGAGAAATGCCTCAGGACATCACCAGAAAATTCTCCTCACGATATCTATGAGCAACACATGCGTCCCCGTTGTCTGTCTGTCTTTAACATATAGGTCATCTAATAGCGAGGTCTAGCACAGAGATGTAAAGAAGCAAGACGATCCACACCTCTCTGTGGTGCTGATGCATACTCCCTGCTCCCCTCAGCTGTCCAAATAATATACAAGTAGACAGATGGAAGACAGGGAGATGGAGACAACAGAAAAAAAAGGTAGAAGATGGAAGACACATGGGGCATCAAGGCTAAGGTCAAGGTCAAGGCAATGACGGATAAATAGATAACGTATGATGGGGAGATGGAAGCAGTGACATGCACTGATGGAGTATTTCAAAGAGAGGGTTGGAGATGACACAAAGTTTTATCTCAGAGGCAATATTTCCTATTCAATCATTGTTTAGATATTTATATATATATATATATATATATATATATATATATATATATATATATATATATATAAATGAATAGCTTTTCCTTTACTGATTTGTGACAAAAAAAATTCAGTGCGTGTAATCCACTACTTCATTCGCCGATTGCGTGACTTAATTTGATCCAATACACTTCCCGATGTTGTGAAGTATCCTGCAGATCACAGAATATGAAGCCGGAAAAATAATGAGTGTCAACACAGGAGCGTGTGAACAGAATGACAATTCTCTGATTTCCTGGCACATTTGCAATTCAGCAAATGGCTGCAGTGTGTTTTTATATTGTGTATATTAATCAGTTCCAAACACACGGTTGTTGGAACTTTCAAATATCACAGTTAAGATTTGGCTTATTGGTTATTTTTGGTGTTCGTTATTGATTTCTATCACAACTTTTTCAGAAGCACTGTGCTTAAGTAGCTACAATAAGCAGCTACATATAAGCTAAATTAATTCAATTAAAAAGTCTTAATTGTTTAAGTGCCGAGTACAATAAAACTAACTGTGATTTTTGCCTGCCAACTTGGACACTATTGAGTGCTCCATTTGGAATTTATTTTTAATGACGTGATAAAGTACAACTTTTTGAAATTTGCCCCGTGTCTTTGTTTTGGTTTTAATACCTGTGTACCTGATTAAGAGCTCATTTGGGTCACATGGTTCTATTTCTCATGTAAGAAAATATATATTTTAATAGGGAGTGTTCAACAGTGTTAAGATATCTTGGGAGACAGAAATAAAGAAATAAGGCTATTACATTATGTTGCACATTCTTTTATCCAATCAGTATCTGCAGAGAGAGATTTTAAAACTATGATTTATCATTTGTTGAATAGGTTTTAATAGATGATGCTGGACTGAAACCAGTAGCTCTGCAAATTTTTTTCCAGTCATTGAACCAATTGTTTCTTTTAAGTTAACTGCATATTTGTTGTATCTCATGACTACAAGGAAGACATTTAAGTAGTATAACAATACAGACGATAGTGCACACACAGTATGTGTAATGCCAATGGGGAAAAATAAAGTATGGTTCTATTTAAATATCCCAATTAAAAGGATGATCGGGCTATACAACTATGAGGTAAATGCTCCTAAAACCATGTCACAAATGCATTTCCCAATTATGTCAAAGTATGATTGAAGTTCCAAAAACTAGTTTATTTAATACAGTCAAATATGCCCTAATGTTGGTTCTCCCAAATTTCTCATCTAACTATCGAAGAAAAGTGAATATGCGTGTCTCAAACTGTTGAGCTATTCCTTCAATGTCTCTCACTATTTTGTGTAAATGAATTCATGGAATCGGTTTTGGCAGTAAAGCTTGGCTACACTCAGCGAACATACACTACAAACTATTCACATGAAATAAAGATGATTCAGTGTAAACTTACCCATAATTCCTCTGCTTTTCCATGTACGTCCCTGACATCCACCTCGGCCCTCATGGCTGTGAGCGTCGTTCATCGTTGATGGGACAAACACACACCAGCTGCTACTTGTATCTGTACAGCATTTTTAGTCTTCAACTCGCCTCAACTCACAGTTTCCATAGTAACGGGCTGGGAGGAATTGAAGACTGAAAATGACATACAGGACATTCGTTGTCCCTCTCTCCCACTTTCGCGCTCTCATGCTGTCATGATGTCCCTGTAAGTTCTGATAGCTGCAGTGTGGGCTTGAGTAGGAAGGAACTGTGAGATGGAACAGATGGGAGTCCAATGCAGGCTCTTGTCTACCTCCAGCTGACGTTGCAACATCTGGAACAGGGTGTAGTTTTGTTGATTTCCAACTCCACAATAAAATATCTTTTAATGGGAACTCTCTGAGGAAAGTTTACACTTGAAAGTATAACTCTTGATTTGCTTTGGAAGCCGTGATAAGATTTGCTGTCCAATATACAACACTGTATCTAATTCTCTCTATAGTACATGAAATTCTGAGTCTGAAGAGAATATTTTCTAAAACCATATATAGCTGTTTGTGGTTTACTTAAAAGAACAGAATGGGATGAGATGATAAAGATTACATTGAGGGTAGAAAAGTTTTATCAGTCTGTCGCAGTGTGAATGGAAAACAATTCGCTGGTTATCTGTTATTTTTTCTCACCATGATGAACTGCGTTGCAGAAAAGAACATCATAAATCTAAAGTGTGACTGTATTGTTCTGTACAAAGACGTTTGCGAGAGAGAGGAACTTGATAAATAAAGCACAAAGTTTGACAAGTTAAGTTCCTGACCAAAATATAAATCCTAAATCTAAGTAATAGGCATTGAATGTCTTAAACAATACAGCGTTCAGTCTGTGAAAGTAATATTGTCATCTGTCATCCAAGAACATGTCGCCTGCAGTTAATTTTGCTTTGGATTTGTTGTTAATCATTTTATAATCGATCTTACTGTTACGTGGTGGTTGCAGTTAGGACCCAAACGCCGACGAAGATGTAAAGTAAATTTATTTCTCAAAAACAGACTTCCAAAAACACAGGAACTAGCATCAAAAACGGGGATCACAAACGGGCACAGGAACAAACAGTCGAACAAACAGTCGAACAAACAGTCGAACAAACAGTCGAACAAACAGTCGAACAAACAGTCGAACAAACAGTACAATCTGACACTGGGACAGAAGACAGACAGGGTTTAAATACAAGAGGAAGGTAACGAGGCACAGGTGGAAAACAATGAGGGCAGCACAGGTGAAGGGAATACACAATCAGGGAACAGGGTAGACAGACAATCACGGCAATCATAGGGGAGGAAGTGCAGGAACACAGAGGACACACAAGACCAGGACTTCACAATAAACCAGGAAACCAGAAAAACCCAAACCGTGACACTTACGTTCTTTAAATATCATTAACGGCTTTGGCCTGCTTTAGTGAGGAGTTGCGCTTAAAGGTTGTATCGCAGCTGACAAACGTAATATACCAGGTACACACAGCAAAAAGTTAATGTCTGAGTAAATGCAGTCAAGAGCTTATGTCGGACACAAAGGAAGTTCAACTACATTTTCAACCAGGCCCTTACTTTCCTAGTTCTTCTATGATGTAGGTGGATTCTCCCACACACTCCCAGAGAGCCAGGACCATCTCCAGCAGTCAAGCCCCAAATCAGTTATTAGCCATTGCTTAAAATGTTGCAGCATAAGGTAGCTGAAAAGTAGCATTGACATTAAGTATGCAGTTGCTGAGTGCATGTCATAGGTTCTGTCAATACAATCTGTCAACAGTAGGGTGTCCTCTTTTCGAGACCTAAAAAATGCATCCGGCAGGGATTCCAAAAACGTCTGGGATTTTGCCTCGTTGGATATTTGTGTTTCTCTTGGTCTTTCACAAGCTAGTTATTACGCCCTTACAAGTTTTGGAAATGGTATCTCCCTTACGACTTACGTTCCACCTTCTTCCTTTGGTACGATACTTCGCCCTTTCCAATCTGGCAACACTGAGCACCTTGCCAGCCAACTCCACTAGTTGCATTGTTTACAACAGCACATGACATCTGCAGCCATGCCGAAACGTAAATGTAAGTTCACGTATATTCATATGCGCTACCCCTGCCCCAAACAAACTGAGTTAATCCTATTGTCACAAACTAATTGCCACACAGTGAACCTTCCGCCTTCCGCCTTCCACCTTCCGCCTCAGTGGCTCCCAACCTTTTTGGCTTGAGACTCCTTTTAAATGAGGCAAAGTGAAATCTAATCACAGTTTATATCTTCAGTTTGTTCTTTACTTTTCAACAATCAAACCGAGGAGATTTTTTTTCTTCTTTCCCCCCCCCCCATAATTGATTTCTTCATTTGAAAGATTTTAGACTCCTGAAGAGGTCAAATTAGCCATAATTTCACAAGAAAACAAACAAAAGCAATTTTATGTAACGTGTTTTTTTTATTCAACCAGTGTCCTCTCAGATTCATCTCAACCCCCATGTCCAGTAAGGGTCTAGGGCACAGTTGGTAATCCAGTCCTGGTAAACTATTTATATTTGAATAATACATTATACTCTGAATGCTGTGATAACTAATCAATCAAGTTATTAACAATTGTTTTACTTTCAGGACTCAATCGTTGAAGCTGCTAGCAGTGAACTGTATAGCTACTATGTTTAAGCTCTACAGTGAAGCTAATTACTTAATTAATCACTGTCATAGAAAACACCAGTAAATAAAGACCTAGTTAAAAATAACTGGAATTATCCATTAAACAATACCTGCCCTCTTTGCATATCTTTTGGGGTCAACATTTTTTATTTGGCACCTTGAGTAATGTGCTGTATGAATACACCTGATTAATTGATTGATTTGTATCCTCACAAATGTCTCACTAAATCAGATTTGAAGTATTTTAAATAATCATCAAATGGGGAAGAGGATCTCTGATCCATTTCAGCCATTGTTCTGGACTCTGGAGCTCAGTCTTGCCTGAACCTGAAATTGCCAAATAAAAAGGTTCCAACAGAATGGTTCAACAAAAACCTGCTTCTTTCCATCATTCTGTGGACAACAACAACAGGCCGACTCACACAATAATTTGACACTACTTTAAAGGTCTGCTGTGATTCATTATTTGCATACAACGGCTTTGTGTCCCACAGTCCTTAATCAGTAATTCAGTGTGTATGTATGTGCATCTAAAATCAACACAGGCGACTTATGTAATACAGGCAGTTATAATAATAGTCCCAGGTTACTTACAACAACAACAACAACAAGCTCAAAATGGGAGCTCCAACTTAAAGATAATAACTGCCGAAGTGATTCAGCATGGGTCAAGGTTAATTGAGCACAGAGAGACTAGTCAACACTTCAGGCAACGCCTTCATGACATCGCAAATAACCCTTCTGGTTTGACAAACAGTCAGTTAATACCAGGAATTGGTTGGAATCACATGAAAGGCTTGAGTTAGGTGATAACAGAATATATTTGATTCGTCCAACTGTCTTCTTATTGAATTGTGTATGTCATTAGATAACTGGATATTGGACCTTGTGATGCTAATTGATACACATGTGCTTCAAATCTGTAACAAATAGCTAGATTCAGATGTGAAAAACACCTTGTTATTCATCATTGATACACAGGTTCATAATTTAGATTATTCAGTGTCAAGAAGGCACTGGAATAACATCTGATGTGAATAATAAAACAATGACTCATTTATATTCTATCAAACCACAGTGAAAACAATTGAGATAACTGGCCTCAGTATGCAAGATGACCTCATCCTGCTGTAGCCAAAGATAAAACACTGACACCCCCACACACACACACACACAAACACACACACTCTCACCTGTTTATTCATGAAGACATAGATGACTGGGTTGATGACCGTGCTCGTCTTGGCCAAGACTGAGGGGATGATGCTTGCCACAGGCGTGACCAGTCCCGGAGGCCCGAAGGTGGCTATCAAGGCCATGATGCCGTACGGCAGCCAGCACAAGAGGTAGCAGATCACCATGATCACCACCATGAATAACACGCGCTGCTCACGTTTCCTGCTCATGGATGCATTGATCCCACTCACCTGGACACAGCGATGGGAAAATGAGGGAAGATAATAAATAATACTTTATTGAGCTCGAAATTGCACAAAGTGCTCAGACATATAGGTTTTTGACTATTGCTGTCACGGGGCATTCCATTTTTCCCTATTGGAAATAGAAGTTAGAAAAGGAGGAGAGGAGTCTAGGAAATAAAATGCAGGAGGGACAGAATAGAGTGCATGTCAGAAAGGTTGAAGTGTGAGATTGATGTATAGAGAGGAACAGAGAGCCGGACACAGACAGAAGAGGAGGCAGGGAAACATCTCTTTCGACAGATGAGGTTTTATGCTTCCAAGGGCTTTAGCATTATGTTGTCGGGTTGTCTGTCGCTCCATTCTCATTCACAAAATGCCTTAAAATTTGCCACAAACTTTCACTTGAACTCAAGAATGAACTGATTCGATTTTGGTTGTCTCATGTCATGTATGTCCCATTCTCGTGAATGTGGTATCTCAGGAATGTCTGTAGGGACTTGGATGAACTGATTTCGTAATCAAAGGTCAATGTCAGTGACCTCATAAGACACATTTTTGCCATTACTCAAGAAGGCCTTTTTATGTTATGTTGCTCATGCTTTGACAATTTCACACAAATGTCAGACATGATAAAAACTTTACTGGAGGCATACGACGACGAGACAATAATTATAGTTTTCCCTTCTGTTTGCTGATCAGCAAGTGATGAGGATTTGATTTGATTTCTGCTTCTACGAGAACGCTTATTCTGTTTCACACTTGTAGATGAAAATGCTGCCTTGAAAAGAGAGATAAACAATTTTATTTGGAGCCAAACCGTGTGCAGATTTCCTTTGTGCCCTGCAGTTTAGTATTTTTGTCTTGCACCTTGCCAGAATGTGAGCACACTTGGTCCCTCCCATTGGTTTTTGGTAATAATATATATATTCAACAAGTTAAAGCAATAGATTGATATTTGTATAAAATACAGTTATGTGCATACTTGCGGAGAGTTAGATGAGAAGATAGATACTTATCTTATTTATGTGTGTTACTTGTAAGTACAGTCAGTGACCTTCAGATTGACAAACTTGCAAACTGACAAAAACCTTTATCCTCCACAAACTTGTGTATCTCTCACCTGGTAACCACATGTCTGCAGCTATCACTCAACTTTCCATAGAGGCACACACCGCAGGAGGCTCCTGCTATGCAGGTTTTCTTTTTCTGCTTTTATAAGGGAGGTCAAGTGGAGTGACGGTATTCTAAGAAAGTACTGGTCACATAGTTGCACACATACAAATACATTACTGAAGGTGAAAAGAACATGACTTAAAAGGAAAATCAGTCATCACTCCAATGATGACTAATTATGAAGAAAAATATTCTTCGCTCTCTCTCCCTCTGCAAACCCCTTAATGAACCCATATATTTACATAAGTCTCCTCTATATGTAGATATTTCCATTTTGGCACATGCTACATATATGGTGTATACATACTGTATGTATTCATGCTATAGGGGTCTATAAAATATGATGCACTGTGTTCAGGCACTCTTTTCCTACATTGTTCAGTGCACATTACACTGACGGTGCTGTAAACTCATGCATTCCTGTGGACTCCTGTGCTCCTGTCCTTCACACTGTGGCATTTGCATGAATATACACCGCGTTCCACATTATTATGCAAATTACACTTTGCTCAGATTTTCCTAAATAGTAATGCACAGTCAGTCAGTATCATTTTCAAGTCATCAACTGTTAGAGTACAAGTCAAATTTTATTGAACAAACCTCCTAATGATAATTTTTTTCAAAAATAAAAAACTCAAAATGCAGTGTTCCAAATTATTATGCAGAATTTCAGAGTTTCAAGATATTTTATAGGTTGTAAAGAACAAAAAATTGTCATTTGTTGAATTTGCAGCATTAGGAGGTCATATTTACTGAAATCAAGAAAAGTTTGAATCAAAAACATCTTAACAGGTCAAGTTACATGTTAACATAGGACCCCTTCTTTGAAATCAACTTCACAATTCTTGCATCCATTGAACTTGTGAGTTCTTTGATAGTTTCTGCTTTAATGTCTTTGCAGGATGCCATAATAGCCTCCCAGAGCACCTGCTTGGATGTGAACTGCCTTCCACCCACATAGATCTTTTGCTTGATGATGCTCCAAAGGTTCTCAATAGGGTTAAGGTCAGGGGAAGATGGGGGCCACACCATGAGTTTCTCTCCTTTTATGCCCATAGCAGCCAATGCCCCAGAGGTATGACATGGTGCATTGTCATGCATGAATATGATTTTGCTACGCAAGGCACGGTTCTTCTTTTTGTACCACAGAAGAAAGTGGTCAGTCAGAAACTCTACATACTTTGCCGAGGTCATTTTCACACCGTCAGGGACCCTGAAGGGGCCTACCAGCTCTCTCCCCATGATTCCGGCCCAAAACATGACTCCGCCACCTCCTTGTTGACGTCTCAGCCTTGTTGGGACATGGTGGCCATTCACCAACCATCCACTACTCCATCCATCAGGACCATCAAGGGTTGCACGACACTCATTCGTAAACAAAACAGTTTGAAAGTTAGTCTTCATGTAGTCCTGAGCCCACTGCAACCTTTTTTGCTTGTGAGCTTGGTTTAGGGGTGGCCGAATAACAGGTTTAAGGACACTTGCAAACCTCTTGAGCGTCCTACATCTTGAAGTTCGCGAGACTCCAGAGGCACCAGCGGCTTCAAACACCTGTTTGCTGCTATTCAATGGCATTTTAGCAGTGGTGTATAAAGTACCCAAAAGCCGTACTTGAGTAAAAGTAAAGATACCTTACTGGAAAATTACTCCAGTAAAAGTAAAAGTCACCTATTAAAATACTACTTGAGTAAAAGTCTTAAAGTATCTGATATTTTCTGTACTTAAGTATCAAAAGTATTTTTCTGATATAAAATGTACTTAAGTATTGAAAGTAAAAGTACAAGTACATGCTTTTAATAAAAAAGCAAAGGGTCAGAATTTTGAGAATTATGAAGTTTATTCTTTTAAGTGCTGTGGCCACCATGACCAAGGACCAGGAGTTGTGTTGATACAATAACTGGGTTGGCTGGGATCCATCCATATATATTATGTTCAACATAATATATCGTACCTAAGTATACTTTTGCATCTACTATGAACTTATCATCATAATTCTCCAAAAAGCAATATGACACTATGAAGGACTTGTAACAGTGTGGTTATAAGTATGCTCATTCCGCCCGCCGTGGGTCTCTTGGTACCGGTCTGTGGGTCTCTTGGTACCGGTCTGTGGGGCTCTTGGTACCGGTCTGTGGGTCTCTTGGTACCGGTCTGTGGGTCTCTTGGTACCGGGCCACAGAAAGAATGAATGAAACATTTCAATTAAATAAAAAAAAATCAAGGCCGGAAAGATGTTTTATTGTGAAAAATGACCGCATACATCCGTCTGTGGTAACCTCAGACGGAATCTCTTGACACATGTCAAGATGTTACGTTACTCTAAAAATGAAACGTAAGTCTGTTACAACTCTGTCGGTGATCTGGAAACCAAGGCAGAGTATCCTGAGATCGCCAAAAAAGCATGAAAACCTGCTTCCATTTCAACATCCTGTCTTTGTGCAGCGGGTTATAAGTTAAGCAGTAGACTGGACTAAAGGTTTAGTTAGCAGTAGAGTCAGTAGACTGGACTAAAGGTTTAGTTAGCAGTAGAGTCAGTAGACTGGACTAAAGGTTTAGTTAGGAGTAGACGGACATAACGAACACACGTTGGGTGTCGTTGTCTCCCGTCTTTCCGAGGTCGGACCCGGTCTGTGAAAATATTGTCTTCACGTTACCGGTCCGTGACGCATAAAGGTTTGGGAGCGCTGGACTAGAGGATGCAGAGGGAAAATGCAAAACATTGTGATTCGCAAAACCTGCTTGGTGGAGTCTGTGTTCCACCACAGTCCCCGATGTTTTTTTTTTTTTCTAAAGATAGATTTGATTTTGTAGCGAGTAACGAAGGTTTCAGGAGAAATGTATCGGAGTAAAAGTATCATTTTTCTTTGCAAAATGTAGTGAAGTAAAAGTAAAAGTAAACAGAAATATAAATAGTAAAGTAGAGTACAGATATCCCCAAAAACTACTTAAGTACAGTAACGAAGTATTTCTACTTCGTTACTATACACCACTGCATTTTAGTGGCTGCTCTCTTAACCCTACGCATTTGTTTGGCAGAAATCTTCCTTATTTTGCCTTTGTCTGAACGAACCCGCTTGTGCTGTGAATCGGTGACAAATTTCTTCACCGTCCGATGATCACGCGCAATTCTTTTGGAAATATCCAATGTTGTGATACCTTGACCAAGGTATTGCACTATTTGCCGCTTTTCAGCAGCAGAGAGATCCTTTTTCTTCCCCATTTCGCCTGAACCATGTAGCTTGCTTAATAATGTGGAACATCCTTCTTAAGTAGTTTTCCTTTGATTGGGCTCACCTGGCAAACTAATTATCACAGGTGTCTGGGATTGATTTCAATCATCCAAATAGCCCTGAGACACAATACCATCCATGAGTTTAATTGAAAAAAACAAAAAATTAATGTTTATGACCCTTAAATACAATTTGCCTAATAATGTGGAACGCGGTGTAGTGACAGTCAATGCCTTCTATAGCTCTTGTAGTTTATTGGGTATGCTTACAAGTTGATCGTTTTTAGAAATCATCCTTGTTTAATTGAAAAGGTCACTTGTCTTTCTAACTTTGGAAAGTATACATTTTCTACTTCCAGTTTGGTTCTTTTTCCACCTTGTACATTTTCCAACTTTTTCAGCTCTGGAGAATAGACGGCTAATAGCTTTAATCTTGGCTCTGATTTAAATAAATTAAGTGGCAGAGATCACAGACAAATTGAGGAAATGGAGAGGAAATGTTGAATGACTGCAATCAAAGTCTGTGTAGCTGGTGAAAAGAGCTAGCTTACTAATCGATGGCCCTAACACAGAAGCTGTTTCATATGCTAAACAGCCATTCCCTGAAGCCATATAATTCATATTTATGTGTTATGTCCATGTGATGGCACAAATCTGTTGCAGCCTTTTGTCGAAACGACACGACTATAAGCTTGGTAATGGGCATCAAAATAACTGAAGGTTTTTGATGATGGACAACATGATGTGTTTCACTAAGCAGACAGTGAACTGAGAACAGCTTCTTTTTAGCTTTGCATAATGACAGTTGAAATAGAGTTGTAGATTATGGGCAGTGGTCCAATTCAGCACTGATGCACACAGAGAGTCGATAGACGAGTGGGAAAGAACTTCTCAAGAGCGGTTTGACGTGAAATGTCCGCCGCGAGAGAATATATTCACAGCACTTCACAGACTTAATTAAATATCCCATAGCTGTTTTTCCTCCACGACAGAAGGAGCATGGTTGGGCCTGACGGGCTGCCAGTTATTTAGACAGATCCATAGTATGTGTGTAAGTGTGTGTGCGTGTGCTAATAATTTATCATTTATAACGTAAAATAAGTACTTTGACAGATTATTGCAGTGATTTTAAAAGATAAAAGGATTTTATTTTTATTTGTTCAATAACGAGTCCACCTTAAAGATCAGTCTACCTTAAGTGTGCCTGAGCAAGGGTTTTTGCGAGCTTTGGGACTAAATCCCTTTAATCTGCAGGTTGCAGGTGGCTGTCAAGCAAGACACAGGAACTTGGTGTCTTGAGGAGTTGTGGTATTTATTCATTGACAAACAAACTGATGTGACTCATCGTCACAGACTCACTCGCATTATGCCTGCAACACACTGATGGGAGCCCTGACAGAATTGGCAAACACAGAACTGACAACCTTACAGCTAAACTAATTGATGTGGTGGAGACTTTTGTGCCTAATTAGAAAGCAACTAACAAATAGAAGAAATACGATAATAGACTAGAATATTATAAAGAAACATATTTTTCAAAAAAGAACAGTAAAACAACTATCAGTACATTTCGGAGGAATGAAACAGTAAAAGTTGGAGTTTCAGGAAGTATAAAAAATATAACCACCTGTCCATACTGAATATTCTATGCAATGTATGGCAGCTGAATTAAGAAAGTGTTCACTGGCCGAAGGGAAGGAACTCCTCATAATCTCTGTTTTGCCCTTCAGGCAGCAGAAGTGCCTCCCTGGCAGAGAGCAGTTTGATTAATTAATTGAATTATATTATGATCCTCTCATCCCTCGTCCTACACCGCCGACTTTTCTTCAATTCAACGGGGAAATTGTATTGTGATTAATTTAAAGAAAATGAAATGTGTTTATCCACAGTTTTACAGCTGCTCATTTGACCACAAATGATATCCGATCAGGCAGGTTGCATTGAAGTTTCAAATGTGGGCACTACGAGCACGCAGCTGAGTTCCGATCTGGCATATCCGATGACAAGAGTCACATTGAAAAGACGGGTGTAGCCATGGCCAACGTCACCTGCTAACCCCTTGTGTTTACTTTAGACTGCCGTATTTTAGGCCATGTGACCAACAGTAATAATGTGTTTTGTGTTCTCCCTAATAACATGAATGTGTGTGTTTTCTGCTCCACCTACGTTGCTTTTCCAGATGACACTGAAGTTGACATTAAGAGCCTGCTTTCAATATGTGTCTGCCTTGTTGTCTCTGTGGGAGAAGACTGTCACATCGACATTGACTGTTGAACTTCAAGAGGATGAATAACGATGTGTGAAGCGAGGGAGACGGGTGAATCTGACAGTTACACTTTACTGTCGGCAGCTCATGTTATGCTCAGAAGAGGAATTTACAAGTGAATGGTACAATCAGTTCAAACAGTTAAGCACTTGACAAATATGAAGTGAGCACTCAGTGAGGCACATACTTTTGAAGAGATTTAAGAAGGAAACATAAGAATAGATTTTTCTTTGCCGAATGGAGACAGAAGGTTAATCCACCCACAACAGAAGCAGAGCCAAAAGACGTGATGACCAGGTCGTCTCACGGAGGGGGACGTAGCCCGCTGTGGCAGAATTTAGAGCGCTGGATGGGCTGCATGGTTCAGGCTGCAGCTCCATTATTAATAACATTTTTAAAGGAGGGAATAGTAGAAGGACATGCACGTATTGTGGGAATGATTGATGAGTTTCAATTTAAGAGAATACTTCAGCAGCCTGACTGCAGTTGGCATTACAGTGGTCAAGGCAGGGGATGATTAAAGTTTCAGCAAAGAGTCAAGCCGAGTCCTGGGTGAGGAAAGCTCAGATTTAATGGATTTTTTTGGGAGAGCGAACCCTCATACATGGGTTGTGGCTGCATTGTGGACTTTGTATGACAGTTCCTTGTCTATAATACAGTCAGGGCTCCTGCAGGCTTCAGGCAGGAGTTGTTATAGTCTTGTGTTGTCAGTGGTGATGGAAAGGTCTCGTGGAGAGGGAAAGTGCTGCAGAGTCCTATTCGTAATGCTAGTTTTCAAAGAGAATAGTTAAAAATAGAGTTGGGTTAATTTCAGGCTTTGCCGGTTCAGTTAATGGGCTTAAACTGGCTTGACTTTATGCTAACCGACATTTGCCAATGAAAAGTAAAACTGTGCCAATAGAGTGGGGCAGGAATGAGTCCTAAATCCGTAAATGAGTTATCACTTTTGAACTTGTTGTCTGTCTGTCCGTCCGTGTCTCAGGAATGCCTGGAAGGAATATCTTCAAATTTGGCACAAAAGCCCATTTAGACTCGAGGATAAACTGATTTTATTTTGAAGGTCACTGTGATGTCACAAAACTCATTTTTGGCCATAACTCCAGAATCCGTTTACTAATTACAACAATTTCACACAAATGTTTAGTAGGATTAAAGTGGTGACACATTGATGTAAACAGGAACTTGGCGGGTTGGCTGAGGCCTACAACCCCAAGGTGGTAATTCAAGTTATAGGTGTAATCAAAGAGTCTCATCATCTTAACATTGGTGATAAAGCTGCGCTGCAAGTTGGCGCATAGAATCTGAACCAGCATTGTTTTCCTCCAGTAAAATAGTTATTGTCCTAGGTGGATTTTGAGATTGTAATTGTATTATATGATGCTATTATTAAGATTGCTTGATGATGACTTGTTAATAACCTGATGATCTAATCTAATAACCTTGTTTGAGAGGGTATCTTTTCCACTTGCTTAGCTGAAGTTTAGAGTTTTGTTGGATATTTGATACCAGGCCAGCAGGCACAGTGAAGTCCCCAGTGTGGAGGACAAGTCACCTCCAGCATCTTCCAAACACACTACAATTGGTCTGCAAGTGGATGGAGGAGATAGACTGACAGCAGTGCTCAAGTAAGCACTGTCAAAACACAACACTTGACTGTTTATATTTCAGAAACTGTCACCATGTACTAAACTTTCTTTCCCCGTATCCTACAATACTCTATACTACAAATATTTCTGCTCTGTTATCAGACAGTTTCTTCCTCACTGTTTCATCTATCCAAGTCCAGATGTTCCGGTAAAGAGTCTCATTTCTCTCTCTCTCACTTTATCAACAGATTGGCAGTATGTTTGGGAGGGCTGTGTATTGGCAAGCCAGGTTCAGTTTTCAGTTACTCTGCGATGTTACTGTCTGTACGGCTCTCGTGCATTGCCCGTGTCTGCACAACAGATTTGAAACAGGATTTACATTTTCTTTTTAATCAATACTATTTGCGGACATATTGATACACTATTGTCGAAAATAAAATATTGTGATAGTAAGCTATATTGATATTTTTGCCCTAATGGATGGTTAGTCTTTTCTTTCTGTTCATTTACTAATATCTATTGTATCCTGAAAAAGTAGATTGCAAAACAATGATAGATATTCAACACAAAAGTACTTCTTAGTCAGGGAGTTACACACATATAAAAGAACAAACTTGTCAATAACGACTGCCAGTTTCTCTGATTTTACACCACCATCACACCCCCAACCCCTTTTCGTATTCTTAATTAATCCACATAATCACTTAATTTGGAGTCTTCAGGCCGGCTAACTGGATTACATGGATGTAGTGGGCGGTTGCCAGATCGGCTGCTAAAAATAAACCCTGGGAGGCTGGAGGCAGTTGGTACCTCCTGCGCCTCCCCAGCTGCTACCTGCCCACCTGCAGCGGCACCAGACACTGGCTATTACACTGTGAGATTGGTGGTGGTGGCCGTATGAGCCAGACATGGAGGTGAGAACATTCAGGGGAAGATGGAGGGGGAGTGGAGAGAATGAGATATAGTGGAGAGAGGTTGTTTGAGAAGGGAAAGTGCACAGGAGGAAAGAGTGGGACAGGTGCGGCAGAGAGAAATGAGACAGGATAGGTGGGTGGTTGTAAATCCCAAAGGAGAGAAATGAAGGCCTATAGGGAAGAGCTAAATGCAGGCAGATTTTGTCTTTCTGTCCTCATTTTGGCCAGTTGTTGTGGGAGTTTTCACCAAGTTGTAGCCAGCATGTGAGGCTTTCAGCTAAGCGAGCGTTGACCTGTCTGGAGAGAAACGTGTGTCAGCTGCAGATATTTGTTCCTTGCCAGTTCGACAAACATGCACACACAACCTTAAAATACAAGGGAAAAAAGTCATGAAAGTGCACTCAGCTAAGCAATCCAAAACAAATAACCTTCTCCGTCTTCTTTAAAGTGCACCGACCCTTAGAGGCTCTGGAAAACGGAGACCCACGCCAAATCAGTTCAGGCACATTTATCTACCTAGGCCTGTCATAATAGTTACTACATCAATCATACAATGGTATAGTGTATGGACATGGCTTAAAAAAATTCACATTATTAATTTATTTGAACATGAACTTAATCATCTTTGTTTACATAAAACAACAGTTAGCCAACAGGATGCCAAAATAAACAGTGGGGATTTCCTTATCATTATAAGACTTAAGCAGATATTTCACATTTGTGTTAATAGAGCCAGAGAGTCCATTGTATTTCTTGCTTTGGTTAGTTTGTTCACGTTCCAATTCCAATGTCTGAATATCTTTAAGAATTAAAAGCTCATTGATCTTTCAAGGATTTTTATTATGCTGTTATATTATTTTATCAGTGACATGAAATGGCAATAATACAGTATATCGCTTTTGGGATAATATTTCATCCAACAAAATTAGTAATTGTGACAGACCAATATTTATCACACCAGGATAATGTTTTGCGAGAATGCACCATCAACACTCGTGAAACTCCTGGGAGAGGTGGGATGGAACAGCTTTGCAACACTACACTGCCTCAACAAAGAAAGACAGATTAGAAGTAACTTTCTGAGTGCATTTACTGTACATTCTGACTATGCATCTCCTTCTATCTTTTACTGAAACTTTTTCTCATTTTCCAGTCTTTAAGTCAGCTGCATTTAACTTTGAAGAGCTGCAAGCCAAAAACGTATCTTGTGACTGAATGAGATGTTCGAGAGAAACAAAAAAAGAGATATATGATATGTTGCGGGCAACTTTCTCTTAAAGTTAATTTAATGAGGTGGAAACTTCCAAACTTTTAATGCCATAGCTCGCTCACCCTCATAAAAAAGGATTCCTTCTGACTAACTTCTTTATCTGATCATTTATTAAACGCACGCATTTCATGTATCACTATTAAAACACCCCTAACATCAGGCTTCTGACTGAAAGAACAAGCTATACAAGACTTACAGGGACTGTAAATGTAATAAAAGGGGCTCATTTTGTATCGGGAGTCGGCGTAATTGCTGAAAATTCACAAGTTTAAAAAACAAAACCTTCTTGGTGTCCGTGTGACATTTCTCCCATCGGCGGGGCTTTGACAGCTGAAGCTGCAACACAATATCAAAGCTAAGTCGGATCCTGGCACCAGAACATGAACACCTCAGAAAGCTACATCCTCAACAATGTGATTGCCTTTTCACCCTTCCATCATCTCCTCCCCCCCGCTCTGCCAGAAGGGGGGTGGGGGAAAGTGCAGTCAACGAGACAAGACATTCAACTGATGCTGAGAGTCATATAAAAACATGTCAGCGATTGTACGAGTGACATCTCTCCTCTGCAATGACTTACATGAAGTGGTTGAGAGAGGGGGCAAATGGTTCTTGAAGCCCATCAGCTCTACACAACTCCAGTCTTTTGCTGACGGTGCATTGGGGCTTGCACACAAACACAGACACACACAGACACACACACATACTGTACAGAAATACACTTGGATGTATACTTTCACTCTGCATCCAAATGCAGTCTCAAGAACTTAAAAAAACCCATCAAAATAGACACCCAGATGAAAAAACAAACGGTAGTCAACTCAAATAGAGGATGTCGACATAACTCACACCAGGCCACCCAGACAAATAGTCATACAGTACAAACACACATCGCCCAGAAGAGAGGAGCACTTTCGTGTGGCTTGTTTTGTCTCAGCATTCCAGCTCCTGAGTCGGCCCGGGGGTTCTGCCAGCGCAGTTGTTGGCCGCTAAACGTGATTGATCACAGAATTTGTCTGCCGCATCAGTCCCGTATAGCACCAACCTCCTGTGGCCTGCCAAACACTACGCCTGCCTGTCGCCCATCAAAGAGCCTCTCTCAGCAAGAATCCTGAACGCTCCACTGAGTCGCTTTTCAAACACTCACTGTCCCCCTCCTCCCAACCTTTGCATATCCCTGCGCTCCTTACTTCCACCTTCCCCATCTCTTCCCCCCTCCCCGCCACATCGAGGTGTCTTCAAGGTCGTCGCAGAAAAGGGCCGGTATTGTAACTTTTATTGAATGAGGGCGAGTCAAGAGAATCTGTCCCATGGGGAATAAGCATTACCAGCTGCTTTCTACAGACAAACAACTTGTAAGGGACGGAATCAGTTATCAAATTGAGGGTGAGGCTCTGTCGGGCTGCTGGGGGAGTTCAGGAGCGGATGTTGTGATGCAAAGTTGGTGTGCGTGTTTGTGTGTGTGGGTTACGCTGAGATGGAGTGCCAGGACATTCATTTTCATTTGGAATAATAACACTTCCGAGAACCTAAGGGAGAGGTAAGCAGTGCAGAGGGAATGTGGTATTGACTTGTTGAACTGTACCGAAAGGCCTTTTTTTTCTTTTTCTGTTGGATTGCTTTTGGTAACATCTGAAGATTCTTCCTCCTGGAGCTCAGGGACTCGAGATTCAAGAGGGAGAAAAAAAATCCAGAGGAGACCAATGTTTTCATCTTATGTCAGAAGTCCTTATATAGAGTTCACCAAATACAGAGAACACAATTAAATATATCCGTTGGCTGTGAGCAAGTTATCAAAGATGAGTTCATAGCAGCCCTTTCACATGCCAGCTTTCGGCAAACACAAGTGACATATTTGGCATCACATCCTGATTCCTAAATATTCAGTATGAATCTCTAAATTGAAGAAAAAGAACTCTGCCAGGATGTAAATTTGATATAAAGTATGGGGAAAAATATCGCTTCACTGAACTAAATTGAGTCTTGGCAGACTGTTTGTGTGTCAGGCTTTGTTGAAAAAGTTGTATTCCAGTTCCACTCCTCATTTAATGGGTTTTAGTTGGATTCAATAGCTGGTTGGCTCAATCAAGCACAAGTAGAGGGACACAGGCATATCTAGTCGCAGAAAGACAGATTTAAAAGTGTGCATTTGATCATCTGGACACACTCGGCAGATCAGAGCCTCAACGGTTAATTCAATAAACCACAGAAATTGCTCCAAGCCTTCTTCTACAGTATGCACCTTAAATGTTAATGGTGTGAAATGTGTAAATGAGGACACTGGCATCAGTGAAGAATATATAAGGTAGGTTCTCTGCAAAGTTAAAGCTATCTCTGACACTACAGAGGTTTCTTTTGATGACTTGCTCTGTCTATATTCACACACAAATTGCCAAAGATGCACAATACAGAGAAGTTTGGCAGCACCTTGCACACAGAGAAGACGAAATGACCTCACTACGTTTCAGTGAGCTTTCCAGGAGTACATTTCAATGATAACTCCCTGAAAATGTAATAACGCCTGAAATTGTAATACAATTTGCATTTAATTTGAGCAGAACATTTGATAATATCCAATAATGTCATGAAATGTCCTGACTGATATTGTACAAACTTTTTTATTGATGATGTAATAGCTTTAGGCGTCTTGTTTTCAGAACTGATCAGTTTACATTTTGACAGATAATATAATAGTGTAAGAAAGTGTCTTTTTTTTCTTCTCTGAAATGTATAATGTGCAAGTATACAATATGTAGAGATGCATTCAACTAAAATCCCTATCAATCGTAAGTGAACAAGCCATACCCATGTTGATTGGTCGTTGTTGTATTTTCCATTAGACCAGAGTGGATCCAAGATTAGACATCATCAGAAGATGGCAAACATGAGACAAGCCATTGATGAAGGCAAAACATTTGGTTTAAGCTCTATGAAATGTTCTTGTTCATCTATGTATGTTGACACACTGTGATCCTTATCGAATCCTTTGTGTCAGCTGAGCTTATGAAGTTTCTGCATTCAAATAGGCTTTCAAATCAAATGAAGATGAGATGAAGAGAAAGGTTAACCCTATTACTATTATTATGATGTGGGGTCCAATCACAGATGTTCTAGTTTTAAAGAGGTGCCTGATCATCACTTTTTACGCCCGGGGGATTTCTTTCCTGATAAGGCAAAGTTAGCATCACTTTTCGTTGAATGATTCTGTCAAAATTATTTGAGCGCAGAGGCTTTTTTGTCTTGGCAGACAACTGCAGAGCGCTTGTCAAAACAATAAAGGATGGACTATTCATTCAATTATTTTACTTACTGGTGCAGAATTGCAATAGCCTATTCCACAATTATTTATCAAATTAGTCTTATTGTTTTGACAGGCGCTTTAAATGACAAACACAAAGTGATGCTAACTTTGCCATATCAGGAAATAAATAATGTATAAACCAGAGCCTAGGATCCACACTAAATGTTTGCCTGCGTGCAAAGGAGGACTTACGCCAAAACATTTTCAGATTTAAAAAAAATTGCGTACGCCTGTCGGTGATCTATTTCCTTTTATAAATCAACCGGTAAAGCTGTTTCAGCCTCCCGTCCCGCCCTCTACAAGCAAAGCCCTGTCTGAAGGTTGATGCATGGAGATCAGCTGCTGATCAGTGGGTCTTTATGGTGAATCACGGCAACTACAGAGAGGAAGAACACTCTCTCACTCCCAATTCTTCCAACATTACACATCACAAGTCTCACCGTAGTATTTATGTAGCAGTCAAGCATTGCTTCCAAAATGCGACAATTTGTGGTATCTGCCACCCTGGATATCTTCTTTTTTTTAATGAATTTTGATGAACACAATTTATTTACTTATCCTTTCTTATAACATTATGATTATGACTGATAATGAGACTATGTATGAGATGAGTGATCGTACGAGAGGTGTCATTGGCTTGATTTCCAGACTTTGCTCATTTACACAATCCTTATGTGCAGGTTGGTGAAGATTAGCCAGGTGAGGTAACTGCAGAAGGTGTGTGACAGTCACCATGGTTACTTTTCTGCTCCAGTGAACTATGATACTCACATTGGATAGCTGTGTACAGTTTGTCTGTGTACAGTTTGTCTGTGTACAGTGCGTTGCATGTATCTGTCAGTATGGAACAAACCATAAATGAGTCTTTAAAGTCGTGTTCACTGCAGATATTTCACCCACAAACACTTGGTCATATATGCACGGTATTAGAAGATCATTGCTCTGTTCTGCATTTCTTTAACACTAGTTGATGGTATTTTACAGCTGATGATGATTTATTCAGCTGCCTGCTCCACAGCTGACCACGAGTATCGGTAGATTGCTTTCTCCTCTGCCCTCCGGGGTGCAGACAGCGCTGATTAAATATTAAGTGAAATACGATTTGAGGTTTGAGTTGGTTTATATGTTTAACAAGTGAAATGTGCTTATGGCTCACTTGTACAAGCACAAATAACACTGCTGTTTCGACTGTTTATGATCAAGAAAATATATAAGTGTAAAATAACAGTTAATTTAAGTGAAATTAAATGGGTGAGATACATCGTTATAGCTGTAATGATGCCTCTCACATGTGATTTATATCCGGCTTCAGTTCTGTAATGGTAAAATATGTATATGCAACTATTGAAATGTATCAGGTGTCGTTATGATATTATGAAATAGAAAATGTATAGACACAATGGAAAAACACGGTGTGCCTGTTAAAATACATGGCTCACCATACGTCGTCTGCTTCCTGCTGGGAAGATAGTGTTTTCACAGAAACGTAACTGCATTCGACTCATAATCAGATGCGCCCCGGAACAAGATAGCGGGCGAACCCAACTGTCTATGTATTTGTCGTATGGGTGTAACCTTTTTGTGTATAAGTACTACTGTATTTCTGTGTTCGTAGAAGCTTCTTCCATAGCTTCCATAGCATTTGGATACGTGTCTGTTGAACTCTCTTCCGCTTGCAAGCAAATAAATGCTAAATGTTCGGAGGTCAGAGTTTTGGGACTGGTGCGCACATTCTCCCTTTACGTTTTTTTTTTATAGATCACAACGTTTGCGTAGGAAGTGGCGTACGCCTCTTTCAGACCTCGTTTTGAGCGTAGGTAATAAATGAGACCGCAGGGGTGTAAAAATGTGGTACAGACAGGAACATTAAGGTATTACATTATTGGCTACATTTCTGTCACATGTTATTACAATACCAGACAAGATGTTTTAATACATTAATTGTAGGGTTGTATTACTTTTTCAATTGGGTTAAGTGAACATTTTTATACAATTCAGCTGTTATTACACTTTCAGGAAATTATTACATTATTGCCACATAGCACTCAATATACACAGTGCTTCCAGTGTAATGAGAGTAAAACCTAAAAAGCAGAAGGGCACTTATACTCTTAGAATAAGATAGACTAGATTATACTACTGCTGTGTAGTAATACAACACAGCAGTATATTAAGGGGGCATTCCAGGTATTTATCATTGCACTATTATTACTTTGGGGAGCTCACAAGAGACACAATAACAACAGTTATGTCCTGATATCCTCATCTGTAGTTTGGGTCAAGTTTAGAAAACACTGAACACCTATAATTCTTATAATGCAATTCAGCAGCATACTGGTGACATCAGATATTCCTTTAATAAGACTTTATCTTATTAGCTATTGTATTCTATTTTCTCAGACTTTTGAAAAACAAGCAGAGATTAATTAAGTGAGTACTCGTATGAACTTATATAACTTAAACTTAAACTTTATTACTTTGTCATATTACATACATGTTTACATACATGCCATTTTCTCTGCATTTAACCCATCCATAGCAATTTAGGAGCGGTGGGCTGCTGAGAAGCGCCTGGCGAGCAACTCAGGGTTCAGTATCTTGCTCAAGGACACTTCGACATGCACTTCGACACTTCGACACGCGAACTATTGGGAGACTGGGGATCGAACCGGCCACCTTGCAGTTGCAGGACGACCATAATCGGAGGAGTGTTCCTTTAAACACCCATACAGACTTCCATATACTGTAAACTGTGTATTCAAGCGCAAACACACATAGATGCAGAGTAAGACTCTTTCATGATGTATTTGTGTTTTATCAGTTAACGGCAGGAGCTAACGGCTCATTACTCATTGTGTCCTGTGTCTGCCTGAAATACCAGAGGGAGGATTCCCCTCCTTATGGTGATAAGCACATTCAGTATGAATAATATTGATTGTCCCAGTATGGCTCCAGTTTAACATTCCAATAGCAAAGCAATTATCTGCATGAATATTTCACCTGATATAGTGAAGATAAAATGGTGCAAAGCTAGAGATGTGAAGATTTGCCTTTTCTCCAGCCAGAGGGTTACAAAAGACTTTCAGTGTTCCAATGGTGTGTATTAGACAAATGCACGGTCCTTTATTGTGTTAGGTCAAACCCTGCTCCTGTATCACTTGGTCATGACCAATCATGTGATAACACTTTTAAAGTTGAATTATTTTGCAGACGTACTGTAAGGTAGACAATCACATCAAGGGGTGTATTCACACAGTATCCTGTCTTATGGTGAGAGTTTCCTTTTAAGTTGTATTTACATAGCTCTTTACAGCAACTTTTACTAATTGAACTGATTAAACTGCTTCAGGAGGGGCCCAGCTAGACCTTGCTGCTAGTCATCGGTGGAAAGGTGACCTAGCTGTGTCAGTGAATGTGAAATTAAATATCTGTACACAGGCGTGCTTTATCTCTGGATTTTCCAAATGGCTGGCACAAAGCAGGCGCTACATGAAGCCCATTTTAGTGACTTATGAGCCCCTGAACCCTTTCAAACCATTAACTTCTCTCAGACTTAGGTGTTGGGAGTTTTAGCACTAAATGCTTTGTGAAATCCTCTAAGACCAACAATCAAGGAGTCTTAAAGTTACAACTGTGTAATGAAGACCCTCCATCACCCTTCACTCAAATGATTGGAGTATATACTATTTCTTGGTGCAGTCAAATAAGATGCAATGTGTTCAAGTAATTTACCTCTGTTGTATCTCCTCTCCAGGGTGTTCCATCTAAAAAAAAGTCCCTGGGGTGCCTGAGCACCAATTTATGGTTCCGGGAGATACCACATGATAATTAGTAGAGAGGGGTTTGTTGATTTGATGTGAAGTTGATTTCCCTCTGTCAGGCTTTATATGATCTCTATGGTGACGTGTGGCACCAAAAAGGCGTCATCAGTAAAATCCACCAGCAAGTCATCAGTAAATCCACCAGCAAGGTAGCTTTTTGGTTCTAGGTAGCAGCTAGAAGTTTCTAGAAGCTTTGTGCCCCACTGACCAATCACAGTGCATGTTAATGGTCACCGTGGGCCACTGACCAATCATATACATCCACGCCATTTCGCAGGCCCTGCACATCAAAGAATCTGCCCAGCTTGTCAAACTAAAGATCTGATTTGTTGAAGTCCATGACAATCAACCACAACGTCCACTTTCAGCATACTTTAATCTGCAAAGGCCTGCTTAAACTGCTTTGCTGACACAGGAGAGAAAACATGTGATTGGATGAAACTCTCCTTAAAACAAGCTGCACTGCTGCAGGCTGAAGGCTGCAGACTGAGCAACAGAGGAAGACAAGGAGCTGTGCAATGAGAAAATATATTATTATAATTATAATACATGTAGTGTATTTGTGAAAAACAATTAAATTATAAAACAGCTATAACTTTGTGATTCTGTTTAGGCCAGCAGTGAAGGCTTAGCAGGCACTGACGGCCCACCACTGATATACAGTATATATACACACACACAGGGGCTGTACAGTGGTGTAGTGGCTAGCACTGTCACCTCACAGTAAGAGGGACCGTCTGGGTTTGATCCAGGGCAGTCCCTCTGTGTGGAGTTTGCACGTTCTCCCCGGAGGGAACTCACGCTGCCACAGGGAGAACGTGGGTTCCCTCCGGATTCTCCGGCTTCCTCCCACAGTCAAAGAGACATGCAGCTCAGGTTAATCGGAGGCTCTAAATTGCCCGTAGGTGTGAGCTTGAGCGTGAATGGTTGCCTGTCTCTATATGTGCCTTGTGATAAACTGGTGACCTCTCCAGGTCACCAGTATATATCCTTAGGAGAAACACAGACGGGGCGGAGCAGGGAAGCACACACTCCCATAACAGCGGGCATGCATCCATCCTCAATAAATCGGCATCCTTTAAAATATGGTTAACAATGACAGATATAATTTCAAGAAATGTAACGCTGTTCATCACTGCTTTGTGTGAATGTGTGCGTCTCAGTCAACAGAGAAACGCTGCTACATCCTACAGACAGCTGGCTGCAGAGGCTGGCAGTGCCAGATGAGAGGCTGTCTCACATCCAAATACCCCATTTAGGCCATTGCTTATTGGGTCAGGACAGGTGGAGACCCAGTATGTGAGCAAAGAGAGAAACAATGGCTAAAGTCTCTTTTCTCACAAACACACACAAGAAAGAAATGCAGGCTTTTATTTTCAAGACAGCTATTGGCAGATCTTAGTTTTGTCAGATGATAACCA
Organism: Myoxocephalus aenaeus; assembly: GCA_038501785.1. NCBI lineage: Eukaryota > Metazoa > Chordata > Actinopteri > Perciformes > Cottidae > Myoxocephalus > Myoxocephalus aenaeus. The sequence goes on from JBAMJR010000162.1 coordinate 3,159,569, forward strand.
TTACCTGATGGTTGTTATCATCTATATTTAATTAATTAATTCCTTGAGTTGAACCAATTTAAATGTTGGTCTTGCTCTGCATGCCAGTGTCTATACAATTTAGGTTCAACCAAAGGCAGTTCCATAACGAGAATCAACCCATCATCTTTGACAGACAAAAAGCTGACTGTGTTTCCAGAAAGACAAACGGAGTGTGCAGTTGGCTCTGCTTGGGAAGTACAAGCAAATTAAGTATCGTGTTTTGATTTAATCAGATCACATGGGTCATTTTAAGGCTTGCTATAATAAGGCAGCCTTACGCTGTGTCCCAATTCAGAGCTTCAAGATTAAATTCAACATCAATTGACGGTCGGTAACTGGTCAGAAACTCAGGTCTTCGCTTTAGAGCCAGTTCACTACAAACATCTAGAGGAAGATTTAGATGGTTTACTGTGGATATTAATCCTACAATTTAATTTAAAACATGAAAAATAACCAACTGAAAGTAATGTTAATTTAACATCAACAGCATTTTGTAATGTTACATTAACTTGACATTAACTGCGTTGTGTTGTTTGCAGCTTTCAGTTAAATAGAAAAGGGACCAAACCGTGAGGGAGGATCTGTACTGATCACGGATCGCCGATGGTCCTTTACAGTTTACACCACTAACCAAGACCCTTTTTCAAGAAATGCTGATCTAAATTGTGAGCAGAACTATGGTTGCACAGTGTTTACATGTTGCAAGTGCAGCTGTAAGAGAGGCTCAAACATGGCACAAGGAATGAACTCAAGAGCGACGCCTATATGCTCATAGTATCTTGAATTATAATATGTAACTAACGTTACTGAGTCAGTAATGCACAAAGGAAAGCCTTTGTTTCATTTAAAATATGGACATTTGAGATGGTGGGTCAATAAAGCTCTTCCTCTCACCATGTAGGCAACTTACAGGTTGATCTTACAGTGTATCCGAGCTCATGTAAGTGAATGTTACTAAAACAATGCCATTTGTCCTGTAGAGTCAATTAAAACATGGCTTAAAAGCAGGTTTAATTATACATAATCTTTTAAAACCATGGGAACAGTGCAGTGAACTATATTCTCAAATATCACCGATGATGCATTATCTTGCTTCTGTTTCGGCAGAATGTCAATGAGGGACAGTCACTTGGAACTAGAGATAAAAACAGCTTTTAGTATATTACTTCTACACTTTAATATCACCCAATTTCCAGATTTAATAAATTATGTAAAATAAGTGGTTCTAGGGCTGGCATCAAATAAGCACATCTCAGTTATGAATTAAACTAATGATACATCCTCCAGCCGGCTTTAAGAGGGGGCTTTCAACTCTGAAGGAGTTCAGTTTAACCTCTCTTTTAAAGGCTTGCTCTCAAAGGCAGCACATGCTTTCAGTGTAAATTAGTGTGAGTGTCATGCAACACACATTTGCACATTTGGATATTTGTAGTTTCTCTGGGCAAACACATTAGATGAAAGTCCTTTCTACGTTTACTAATAAATATTTATGTGCATGGTATATATACTTAACTACGATTTAAACATCTGGTGAAAGAAAATGTGTTAATACCATAATTATATACATCTAGGCTACACCTGATTAATGTTTTAAATGGTCAGAGGTTGAGGTTTCCTAAGATAATAATGGACTCTGACTGGTGGCTTTGGTTTGGGCAGAGTGGCCTGAACTCAACGACCTCTGTGTAAGAGCTGTGCTCTGACTCTGGTCTGACTCTGGAGACGTTCTTGTCTCTGTGGACATAGCTGACCCTTTGAACCATGTGATACGTCAAATAACATATGCTGATGCAAAGAGGCTCCTCGTGGTTTTAATGCCATATTAACGATGACCACCTTCAACTGCTTTAAACATATAAAACAGGACTGCAGCTGCTGATGAGCACATTATAAATTGCACAGTTCAAACCAGATTATACCCTCCCACTACATTCAATAATTATCTCAGGTTTTCTAATGGATTTTAGAGATTGGCTGCATTTGACCATAATTTGGAGTTTCATAGCTTGGATGTTAAGTGCAGGCTGCGTGTCATTTTAATATGGCCACAGATTGGTAGGGAGGGGCTGGCAGATGCCAGGGTTCCCCAAGTACTTGAAATGTGCTGCTCCGTTTTGGTATTTCTAGATGTCAGGCTGGTATTTATTCACACCTTAACCCGAGACACTTAAAGCTTCCATTTTGAAATAAATGTAGTTTCACTGGTTTGAGTCTTTTGTTTTCAACTCAATTACTTTTTTGTTTCTATGAAAAATAGCCAAATTTGGGTATATTTTAAAACAATTTATTTATTGTATTTACAGAACAAGTACTGTTTTGTAATAAATACCGTTACCGTGATTTCAACACGTGGGTATAAAGGACCAGGTTCATCCCAAACTGATACAATTTCCAAAGAATCAAACACTCACTGGTGGTTTGTTTTCTTTACTAGCACAGAAGAAAAGTTCACTCTGCTGGATATTCAGCTTTTGTTTCAGGTGGGAACCCATGACCAAATGGAGCATTTGAAGCATACAGCATTCCTAACAAAGGCTTCCTACCTCATTTTGTTTTGCTTGTTTTATATGCAGAAATAACTAATTTGCTTTCAGATGACAACATCTTTCTCATTGTTGCACAAAAATGGAGATGAGATGCAACCGCGACGACATGGTAAAAAAGATGGATGATGATGGCACAGTGAAAGAGAAAGCATATAGGAAGAGAGCTGGGTGGAAGAGGGCTTAAAAAAGAGTAAAAAGGCAAATTAAAAAGATTGAAGCAGTCACTGCAGACAGTGAAATGAGCCATCGTACTGTGCGTGTTGCGCACAGGTTCTGAATAATAAGCCACTGATATGGACAATGAGAGTGAGAATGTATGGAGATGTGAGTGAGAATGAAGAACACAAACAATATTAGCATAATAGTTCAAAGACTTGTCAAAAGTGGGAAACGTAGTTGGAGATGGATGCTCAGAGGGCAAAGGGAATGTAGAGAAGAAAAACAAGTAAAAAATGAAGGACTAAGCAAGACAATGAGCAAAGACAGGCACTTGTAATAGAAAGAGAACAATTAATTCATCTTGCAGCCAGTCTGAGAACTAATTTGTGTTTTAGGCATGCAGCTGTAACCTCTAGCATCTCGCCACTCGCCCACCGAGCCCGAATCAAGCAAGCATGCTGGCAGTTTCAAGGGTTTATGAGAAGTGTTTTCACAGCTGTATCTCCTTCTCGTGTGTGTGCGTGTGTGTGTGTGTGTAATAATTGTGTTGTATAGCGGCACATTTGGGGCAACAGGCAAAGTAGGTGGAGGTACAAGTGTAATTTCTTAATCCAACCTGCACCACCTAATTTGCATTGAATTCCCCCTCTAGTGCGCTCCCTACCTATTTTTGGGAAATATGATAGCAGGTCATGAAGTTGGGCAAAAGAAATCTGCTTGTGACCAATGAAATTCACTCATGACCAGTGCAAGGTCAGTGCATCTGATGTGGCCCAGAACAAAATTAGGGCCCCAGCAGTCACAGTAGGTTTCTCTCCCCTCCTCCCCTCCTCCCCTCCTCCCCTCCTTTTCCTCCCTTCATCTTTCTGCCTCCTTCACTTCCCCTTGATATCTTCATCTCTCTCTCCCTCTCTCCAGCTCTATATATCTCTGTCACACAGCCAACAGTATGATGAGGAAATATTGTAGCATTTGAGAGTACTGGTAGGAATCTGCAGGAATATAGTATGAGTCATACAAAATTCAGAACAAGAGTAAAGATTTTGAGACAAGTGAGGGAACTGCTGGTTATCAAACCAAATACTTTCAACCAAAGGCTGATTGAAGGAAATATTCTGGACAGAGGGTCTTTGGGTTAGGGAATCTAATGGGTCTGAGGATTCATGATTTGACCCAACCCAGTTTATCAAAGCCATGGGCCATCACTTCAACCATTTAATTATGCTTTCTGACCTCCGGCAGCAACGCAATAAAGTATTAGGTAACCAAAGTGAGTGAGATACTAAATTATATAAAAGTACTTCAAATCAATTCGAAGGACATCATACAAAAATATAGTCTAGTTTTGTATAATATGCCTTTGCTCCATCAAAAATTATGCTATTGTTGATTACATTTTATTTAATTTGTCAGCAGATTTTACTGTATGGTGAGATGACCTGTTGATAATAGTAGGGTGAAAGTTGTTATCAGGAGAATAATTGTACCTTGTAAATAACAAATTATTTTGGCATGTCACATATTAGCACATGCTGATTTTGATTAATTCAAACTATCACCCTTGTTGAGACACTAGCAACAAGGCACATGTTGCATGTTGCTAGAATGTATGTATACTTGAGGCCAAAGGCATTACACAATAATCTGTTTTAGAATGTTCCCTGACTAAAGAGTCTGTGAAGGGAGAAACCCCTCTTTCAGAGGTCCTGTCTTCTGCACTGATAGTCCTCAATTTCCAATCACAGAGAAATGAAAGGAGATGACAAAACTGACAGACTCTTACAAACATATGCAAGCAAGCAGAGATGAGCTCAGCTTGTATGGCTGTCTTTACGTTTCCTGTCCATTTCTGTTACTGTACAAAATGTCACATTCAATGCTTCAGTTAAGGTTTTCGAATGACGCTTTTAATGTCTGCCATCATATTTCATAATCATCTTCCTAATTGTGGTTAGCCGATATGAAATGTAACTCAGGCTGCTGTTAGATTAGTGCTTAACTTGCATGGCAGCTGGATTTTTGGGTTGTCACAAGATCACATATCATGCAAAATTCCATCTAGTCAGGCTTGTAGCGGTGCGTTTGTTGCCAGTAAGCCAGAGCATGTACCAATAAGCGTCCCGTGAGGAGCTGCTGGCAGCTGCGGCCGGGGCTTAATATGTTTTCCACTACTGGCTTAGACAAGAGTTAGATTGACAAACGGTTCATCCAATCTCCAGCCACATATTTTTTTGAAGGTGCCTGCCCTTTTCCAAACGGTTTAGGCTTCCCAGGTGGTTCTGTGTAACAAACCATCTGCTGGGTCGGGTTAGATTGCTGCGAGGCCGCTGTGATCCCTTTGTATGCGGCGGGCGGGAGGGAATACTGTTTTTTTTAACCTCAGTGAAATTGTTGTTTTTGAAAGGTTAAACACCAACACATATATTGCATTGGTATAATTGATTATATAAAAACTGATTATATAAAAACATGTTATAAATTATGGAAGTGATCTATTTTTCTACAGAAAATGCACTGGAGTTAATGGGAATGTTTGGGAGCGTTCTTAAATGGCCAACACATAAATCTCTTTCTAGAAATAGTATAATACTAATAGCATTAGTTGTTGTATCTGCAGCTGTGTAGAAATACTAGGTTTTAACAGGATTAATAGACATGCAAAATAAAAGCTATTCAGTACAGCCCAAACTAAAAACCACCAGCAAGCATTTGATGGAGCTGATGATGCATAGTTTAACGGAACAAGGAGCACATTTTCACATCATGGCAAGGTAACGCATTGAACTAAAGTTAACTGATAAAGGGGCAGTTGGCCAATCATTTCTCATATGAAATGTAACTCACATCCTAAACTGAACGTCAGAGTTGCTCTCTGTCCCCCCTCAGCTCTCATGGTTGGTTGTATAGGGAATCACATGCAGCACATTAATTGGACCAAATCCCAACTCGATTTTGACTTCACCATGTGAACAGCTCTATTGAGTGGCACATTGTTAGATAGGGGAGTTTATAGTATATAGTTTGATTTGGCTCGGCTGTTTATTTTAATATAATATTAGGCAATATCATAAGAAAACACTCCATAAACTTTCATTGTTATGCCGATGATACTCAATTATATCTATTGATCAAGCCAGATGAAACCAACCAGGTCGCTAAACTTCAAGCATGTCTTAAAGACATAAAAACCTGGATGACCTGCAACTTCCTGCTGTTAAACTCAGACAAATCTGAAGTTATTTTACTCGGCCTAGAACACCTCAGAAATCAATTATCTGATGATAATGTTTCTCTGGATGGCATTGCTCTGGCATCTAGCACCACCGTAAGGAATCTCTGAGTTATCGTTGATCAGGACTTATCCTTTATCTCCCACGTAAAACAAATCTCAAGGACTGCCTTTTTTTCACCTACGTGACATTTAAAAAATCCGGCACATCTTGTCTCAAAGTGATGCAGAAAAATGTATTCACGCATTTGTTACTTCTAGACTTGATTATTGTAACTCCTTATTACCAGGCTGCTCTAATAAGTCTCTCCAGTTGATCCAGAATGCTGCAGCTCGTGTACTAACGAAAACTAAGAAAAGAGATCACATTACTCCTGTATTAGCTGCTCTCCACTGGCTTCCTGTAAAATCAAGGATCACATTTAAAATCCTTCTCCTCACCTACAAAGCACCTCTGTGCTTTCTCGCCTCTCAAGTTTCCAGGGTTCGGTGCCGTGTCTGGAGCCGGTCCTGCCCCCTGCCATGGCGGCCCTGCTTATCCCTCCCCTCTCTATCTCCTTCTGGGATATGTATGCTTATTTTAGCTCTATTTAGTTTTTTTCACACTACTGAGGGAACTATCTGGTTCACCAGCTAGTACTTTGGTTTGGTGCTGTACAAGCAGTATACTAAGGGGTTTTAGGGCTGAAAACCGCTGACTGCAGCTGATGGTAATGTAGTTTTATGAGTGAATCGAAACATTACAGTTGCTGGATGTAAAACCAAAACAATGAGCTGAAAGATGCCACTGCACAGAGCAGAAAGGCACTGTCGAGTCAGATAATGGATCTCCGTGCATTTCAATTTGTTACCCTTTTTATTATTGTGTTGCACTGTATCACCCTGTGTGGGTGTGACTAGGTGAATGAGAGGTACATTGTAAAGCACTTTGGGTAAAAGCACCATATACTAAGTTCAGCCATTTATTTACCATTCACCTAGTTTCAAGGCTATAAATGAAAAACAAGGGAATATATTTAGATTTTTACATGTCTCTGATTGCTTTTTGGTTTTAGTGTTGAAAGTCCTGTCTCAGGTGACCTTTAACACGACAGCCAATGTTGATGGAGAACTACTCATCTGTGCAAATACTGCAGATCCTTCCCCGTCCTCGTATTTTCTCACCTGTCTGATGGCACACAGAAGCTTCCCATAGCAGTACACGATCACCAGGAACGGGACAACGAGGCAGAAGACAAACAGGCAGATGATGTAAGATATGCTATTCGCCGTCTTGGCCGTCCAGTCGACAGAGCAGGTGGTCCCAGGACCCTCTGGGCCATAGTGGCTCCAGCCAAAGAGAGGCGGCACAGTCCAGATGAGGGAGTAGACCCAGGACAGGGTGATCCCCAGGGAGATCTTATGGTAGTTGGAGGAGTCTGCCTCAGTAGGCGCCACCATGGTGCTGTAGCGCTCATAGGAGAGGACAGCCAGAGAGATCAGGGAGACGATGCCTGCAGGGTGGACAGGGCACACACATACAGAGGTAACTATTCCATGCAGTACAGATTCAGTCATACAGCATGTATAAACAGGAGTTCAATTCAATACGCTAACATAACGCTGAGCAGGTATGTTCTTTCTTTTCATATCCTGACTACTGGTACTTCACATTTAATGGGGCCATCAAATGGAGAGAAAAATTCACTGCCTGTCCAAATATTTATCTATTATAGCGAGGAATAAATGCACAGTCACTGTAATACAAAGCTCTTTCTGGAAACAAAAGTGCAGCTAAAAGGAGTAATTCATTGTTAACTTAAAAGAAAGGATATGTTATGATTTTATAAAATAATGCCAGAGTAAAATTTGCAGCATGATAAAACTATAGCAAAAGTGGTTGTGCCACAGGTGCTTGCAGCAGATACACTCTGCTATGATTCATAAACAGCGGCAATACCTGTTGTATCTCTGCACGACAGAAACAATGTGGTGAAACACAACACAGAAGATTTTGAGAAGCTTTCTTATCTTTTTCTCTCTTAGCCTTTCTTTCTCAGTATGTCAGAGGCACAGCAGCAAGAACCTGGAGCTCAGTGACTCTAATGTTGACCCTCAGTCTTAAATCCTGTTTGCTATTTGGTTCGAAGCTTTTATGATCCACGAGGCCGTGCTTCATGCCCATTGATTTTAAGCTGCAATGAAGCAAAGCTGAACTGGAAGCTCTTTTAACACTTTAAAAACCCACCTATTTGTAGGCCCTTTCCTCGAAAATTGCATACCCAAACTAAAAAGGGTGTATCTCTGCAACCACTAGTGCTATTTGAATAATTTTGGTTATAATAAAAGGCCATACATGTGAGATTTTGTCCAGATGTGTACATATCAGTGTATATGTTACTGGTTAAGAGTAAATGAAGAGGACACAGAGAAAAAAATGAAAAGGTTTCAGGTCCGCCTAAAAAAAAGCACTTTCAGGATGATTATTTCTTTCAGCTGTAAGGTCTAAAGCTCTCCCAAATCATATCACAATATGTGAACAGTCGCTCTGCAAAGGTTGACTTTGATAAAGAAAAGCAGAACAAAGTTAAAGAGGGTTTAGTACAGAGAACATCTGTGACATTTTAATTTTGTCATGTACAAAACCATATATTTCACTTGTATATTACTTATGGTGTTCAATACATCCAAATACAGCAGTTTTGGGCTTTTATTCATAAAACAAGCTATGATTTACAATTTTATATAACAATCGCTCAGGGTTTTTAAGGCAATCCAGGCCTTTCAATGAGGTGCCGACGCCGTGGCTACTCAGCACGATCAATGAGTGAAGGGGAAAAGGGAGTAGAGGGGAAAATTAGGAATGTAAAGAAATGTAGCTCTGTGATTGAAGATGATGGTTCTGCAGAGGGTTTTTGTGTCTGTCTGTGTGCAAATATATTGAACACACTGCATGTGAACCTGACTGAATCTCTTTGGCATAGTGTGGTATGCTTGTCTGTTGCCTCCAGATATTGCGCTGATGTTGCTTTTTCTGCACAAACGGCTTAACTTCTGGCTTTTCTTAGTTCTGTTACTCCAATATTACAAACTCAAGACAGTTTTACAACAACTCACTTGTTTCTTTTTAATCTCAGCTGACTGACCCATAGCAACCATCCCAAACATAATTCCCAGATCATTTAACAAAAGTTCTGCATAAATGTTGTCTTTGATTATGATGTATCCCCTTTGAATTGAAAACTTCATTATCACTTAATCCCATCACATGTCCACCCTCTTGATGAGAACAGTTTTTTTTCCTTGTTACACAGTGAATGACTGACAAGTCTTTATTAGAGGCAATGTAATATAAGGAAAGACACACAAACAACTTTACAACTTAATATCATCTAAAATCACACATCACCTTCCATCCATCTTCTAGCCCTCTGGCAGCAGCTGATTCCAATATTCCCAAATGAAAGATATTTGATCTGATAATGTCTGAAATAAAGAAAAAAGAAGGAACATCTTTGTTCTGCTGTCTCTGTGATGTCCACTCACTGTTTGTCTCATTTGTCTGTTTGAAAGCATCCTGATCGGTATAACTTGTCTGATACCGTATATCCAAGAAAAGACTGTTTGAATGAAAAACACAGGATCAAATGAAGCTGTGTTAGCTCTGTAAATCCCAGGGTATTTTCCCTCAGTCATCACAGGTATACAGAACTACTGTAACAACAGTAACGGGTGGAAAAAGAGATCCGATGGCAAATATCTGACTAGCAGTAAGGATGACTGCCCTGGCAAATACTATCCACACGTATTAAGACGATCATTCTCACTAACGTCCGACTCAAGCCAGACAGCCATCACCCAAAACATATTCTTATCTCTGCTGAAAGAGTCTCTGCTTTATTGTCCTATTAATTACTCTGGCTCATTAGCTGGCCTGCTCACTCTGACCTTTATGGTGGAGCAGCATTGTTCTGCTTGCTTTGTCCGTATTGAGACGTCTTCTTAGCATCGCAACAAATCACCATCACACAGGCCAGGTGTTACCTGTGCCTGCATGATGCACATGTATATCCATGTTCTTGTTCAAGCATTTCTGTGCCTGCATCGTGTGTGAGCGTACGTGCAGGAGGGCAATCTGACTTCAGTATGCAGCGAGTGGGCCCAGCAGTGCAAGGTTAACCCAGTGACTGTGTGTAAAATCCACTTGAGGCAGGAAGAGGCAGCCAACAGTATGCAGGAACATGTAGACCTGCTGCCAAATAAACACAGAATAAAGATGTTCTCCTATTCCTCCACATTATGAGAAGACAATAAAAGTTCAGTGAGATAGTGAGGAAAATTCAAAGAGGTGGGCAGAAGAGGTGAAGCAGCTAAATGGATGCCAGGAGGCTGACGGCAAAAGGAAGAGTACAGGGTGAGTTGTATTGGTGCACACACACGCGTCTCCACAAATGGTCTTCAGTTTGTGCTCTTGGCATAAAGTAAAAGCGAGGGGTCTGAAATTAGCAGTCATTCAAATATCTAAGACGTCATGTGCTAAAAGCAAAAAGTTAAAAGCAATATCATGAGGGAGCAGGAATACAATGTCCCAACACCAAGCTAACGACGTGTTTTGTCATTGACAGTTACCCTCTAATTTGAAAGACCATCGATCATTCAGAAAAGCTTCATAGAGATTTGGTGAAGACTGACACTGTCACTTTGTCATAGCTGCACCCAGCATTATCCATTTCAATAACCAATGTCACTTTTCCCTTCTCCGACCATCCCTTACTCTTTCTTCGACTTTTTATGAGCCCATTGAGGAATTACGCATCCATAACCAATGGAGGTTCTAATGATGTCTTTGATCTCTCTCTCTCCCTCTCCCTCTCTCCCTGCTCTGTTTTAGCTGCTAGACATATTTTAATAAATTGCCTCCTTGTGGATGTCAGTGTTCATCAGATGGTGCTAAATCTCACACACTAGATTTTTTTACACTGGGGTTAACGAGACAGCGGATACAATCAGAATCCATCCAGATGCTGAAAAACATTTGAGGCTTGCTTTATTTTCCGCCATGTGACTGAAATAAAGTTATCCTGTTTTGGAAATTGGCAATTTATCCCAGAGGAAGTGGAATTATCTTTTGTGAGTCTGTTTTCAATTTAAACGTATGATGGTTTCAAGACGCTCTTAAGTTAAGGACAATTCAATTTAGTTAAATTGAACATACTGTGTGAAAATTTAAGCAATAGATCAAGGAAAGCAACAGGTTGGCCTGGTGAGAAAAGCCAGGGGGGACTTGTACGCTGCATAAATCTGACTAAGTGATTGTGTCAAAGTGTTTATTTCCTTTCTTTGCTGTATGGATTACTCAACTGCAGTGGCGGCTGGTGTAATTTCTTTTTGGTATGGCCATCTAATCAATTTCAGCAAACATCCCAGTATGATTCAATGCAAAAAATGTTTTATTAAACACGCATTACTACTTTGCAGATAGATATTTAACATTTATTCCAACACTTTGACATAATAAGGTCATCTTATTAATACAATTCAGTATATATATATATATATATATATATATATATATATATATATATATATATATATATATATATAATAGCACACACACATAGAGCCAACACTTACGCTAATTTCCTTAAAACATACAAATTTATTACAACTTTAACTAACCTTGTGCCTCTTCGGGGGAGTGCTAATACCGTTACTGTTTCTAATTTGTATACAAAACTGACCATATTTTCCGTAGCTTTTCGGCATTAAATACGCACACGATGCGACTTCCTTTTAAACTCTGCGAGCCGACTTCAAAATGAAAGCATCTCATCTTAAAACACACGAGAGACGAGAACGAGAGACAAGAATGCGCACGTTTGGGCCAAATAATTTTGGCCCAAGCTGAATCTATTTTAGGGCGCTGATTGGATGAATTGTATGTCACTCATTTATATCTTTAATCAGTAATTGGCTAAACTGCTTCTCATGCTGTGTTCACACCGGACGCGACAGGAATTGTCACGTCGCGCTTACCGCTTCAGTTTGGTCGCGCGAGTGAAACAAGGGCATTTTCACCAAACGCCACAAAGACAAATCGCACCGCCACAAAGGGGGCGTGGCTTATCGCCGTTGGGTCTCTCCGTGAAAAAGAGCTGTCTTTTCCGGTATCGACTATGGAATAAATAACCACTAGTTCTGCTTTATACTTGTTGTGGAAGTCCCAAACATGTCGGAACATGAAACGCCCTCGTGTTTGGGTTCATAACACCATCCGTAGCCGCACACAGCTCGGTGAATTTCACCGACTCCTCCAGGAACTGCGTCTGGCTTCTCTCCGTAAAAACGATACCGATACTGCCATCCACCATGGAAATAACCACAAACTCCACATACGTCGGAACATCAAACTCCATGGTGTCTGGGTTCATAATATTATCCGTAGTCCCACAACAGCGTCTGAATGAAGCCGCTACCAGCGCTACTTTTGGCGGAGCAGCAGCAAGACAGCAAGACGGCAAGACGGCGGTGGTGACGGGCGGCGCTTCTCAACGCTGATTCTCAACGCTGATTGGCTGACGCAACTATGATTCACGCGAGTTGGGATATTTCAACTGGCACGACTTCGCCCTGCGTCCTTCGCTCTGTTCGCCCCACGTCAAACGTTCTGTTCGCGCCGCCTCAAACGCATCAGTCGCATCGCCCGGCGGAAATGTCGCGCCGTCGTCGCGTCTGTACATTGACTTTGCATGTAATCTGGTCGCGCGACAAAATCTTGTCGCGTCCGGTGTAAACACGGCATTAGACCCGCCTCTCTTGGGCCAAAACGATTTTGCCCAGAGGTGCGCGTTCTCGTCAGACAGCAAACAGGCGGAGAGGACGTGCAGGAAAAGCATAGATTTTGCGCAGATATCCTTTTTTACAAATATTACTGGGTACATTCCATATTTCAAAAACACAATTACTGACAATTTGTATGAGTTATTATTATTATTATTATTATTATTATTATTATTATTATTATTATTGTTTCCTTTCTTTTCTTTTCTTTTTTTGTGTGGCTCAAGGTGGGGCCAGGCCCCATGGCCCTCTATTGGCCGGCTGCCACTGCTTAACTATCCTAACAGACACAGGCCTCAGGGCCCAAGGGGTCAGGAGGCCCATCACTGAAAGAAACTATTTACAGAAATGCAAAAATACACCACAATGAGCCACAAAATGACAATAAAGAATTGCAAAACTTCTACTAAGACGGAAAATGACTACAAAGAGACATAAAATGACTATAAAGCGATTTGAAATAACCACAAAGATGCAACACTGCCTCAAAGTTGGAAAAACAACTACAAAGAGACACTAAATAATCATCAAGAGGTATGAAACAACCTAAGACTTACAAACCAACCACAAGTAAATGCAAAGGGCCACATAGAGGGTGTCGCTTTCAGTGTGGGTGTCTGGACCCAAGAGGTGGGGGGCAGTTTACATGTCTTTATCCAGGGGCCCACACTCACAATATATTGTCCATGTTCTGCTGCCAATGTACAGATACACAGTCCCAAGAGTGACAGAGATGCAGGCAGGTAACATAAACAGCTGTTATCTTTTGACCCTTTTGTTTTTTACTTATATTTCCCAGTTGCTTGAAGTTGAGTTGTTTGAAAGAAAATAGTCCCTATGAACATTGAACTTCTCACACCAAGGTCTGTGGGTGGATAGATGTTGTTTGTCATGTACAGCGCAACTGTGCCCGCATGAAAATACCCGTAAAACATAGTTTTATATCAACTACATCTCTTCTCCTGTCTGTTTTTTGTTTTTCTCAAATTCTGCAACAACTAGTAAAAGTGGTTAGTTTCAAATCATGGTTTGCCAAATATTCTTTAAAAAGCACTTTGATTGGATCTGGAATATACAGCAGAGCAAATGTAACATGTTCTGTCAAAGAGGGGAGATATTACCTGCCTCGGCTTCAAATGTAGTTTTGGATGCCTTGGAAAGCTTTAAGGTATTATTGGGACTGTAAACAAGAATGCCTGTTCATGAAATAACTTTAAAACAGGCATCAGGCCAATCGCTCCTGATGATAGAACAATGTATGTGTTCATTCTGCAAATTAGTCTTCTTTTGAGTTTGGCATCAAACTAATTTCATCCAAATTACTAATTTGAAGCTTTAATAGATGCAGTTCTCAGGGGAAGCAAATAATATAATGTATGTTATGTTCCTTAATAAAAAACTACTTATTTGCAACTTTAACATAGCACCCTTGGCCTTCCAAAAATGAACATTAAGTTGTTTTGTTCACCCTCAGCATCCCAGCCTGGTCCGGTTCCAGCTTAGATAGCAAGTGCCTTATTCTCAGTTGCATCATTGTGCACCATTTGCCTCGATATCAGCACTACGAAGCCAATGTAGACGACCAGAGTCCCTCACTCATTACAGATTCTCCCCGGGTGATTTTCTTCTGCAACTAATGCTGCTGATGCACCTGCCACAGCCTGCTCGTGGACTGAGACGTGCATGGACGTGCATGTCCCCACAGCCCGCCACAGACCTGCGCGGGCAGCCAAATGAACAGTGATGAGGCTTCCCTTCGGGCACAGACACTCTATGGTAACAAGCATTTAGCGGTCATTTAATAGCAGCATAGCAGGCTGCACATTGTTTCATTTGCAATAAGTGCAGCATCCAAATCACACTGACAGTCCTGCATGACAGGTTTTCAGAGCTCCTAATGACATTTGAACAAATGACTAACTGTGAGGGAGCGCTGAGACCAAAATATGCTTCCCTAAATACCCCCGGCCATGAAAATGCATGCACGTGAAGCTGTGGCTGGATAGGATTCTGTCATGCAGCCCCAACCGGAGATAATGACCTGTATACTGCACCATAAAGAGCCACACAAGACTCTGTTTTACAACTCATCACTTGGACAAAACCAGCATGTGCATGATTTATCTGGGGTCGCTGTAAGTATCCGATCCGCAACATCGCTCCACACTGAACCGAACAAGATAACAATATATTACGCGTCTTTGCCAATACCTTAACGACCTATGTGATTAAAGACGAAGAGCACATCCAAAATCAAGAGAAAGAAAGAAAGAAAACTAGGGGACATTGTTCAATATGCAGAGAGATGAAAACCCGATAGGTTTCATGTTGCCGAATCTGGTGCAATGAGGATTTATTTTCTTCTTCTTCTTCTTCTTCTTCTTCTTCTTCTTCTTCTTCTTCTTCTTCTTCTTCTTCTTCTTCTTCTTCTTCTTCTTCTTCTTCTTCTTCTTCTTCTTCTCATTATTTGATTCGTATGGGCTACGTTGATTTTCATGCTTTTCTCTACACGTTTAATAAGACCATAAAGACGCAGTGTGCACATCGCAACATTGGTTATAAGAAATTATTTTCAAATGTTGTTTTCCTAATTTGTCCTAAATATTTCATTTCAACCTCAGAAATAAAGCTTAACAGCATGTACTCTGACAAGCGCAGTGGGAAGGATCCATCCATACAACGCACCATCATTCATTCACAACCACATCTGAAATTAAAAAAATGCAGTAATCTACAAATGTAACATGATACACCAAATCAAAACGTATGAACATCGCCTCCTAGGTTCCGTATTTCTACTCACCAAAGAGGGAGTTGGCAAAGCCGTACCACACGCATCCGCCTTCTCCTATGAGCCACCTTCCCTGCGTGCTGGCGGCAAAGCTGAACGGTGTCCCCAGTACGCACACCAGCAAGTCGCTGATGGAAATGTTAATCAGGAGCAGGTTTATGGGCGACCGCAGCATCTTGTAGCGGCAGAAGAGCACGAGCACCAGCAAGTTGTTCATAAGTCCCAAAGTGCCGATGATGCCCAGGCACACAGCCACGACCAGGTTCCCTGTCGGGGTGAGGGTGCTCCGGTATGAGCCTCCCCTCAGGTGCCCTTCCCCGGCTGCGGCACACAGAGCACTGTTGACCCCTGCGCAGCCGCCCAGGCTCACGTTGGACACGATCATCGCAGTCCGGTGGCACACTGGGTGACCGCGGCGCACAGCTCGGCAGCTAATATGACTCTTTTTTTGTTGTTATGTGGAAAAACTATGTAAAGAAAAACTGTCGCTGGTAGCCAGCAACACTTGTTGCTATTAGAAATGGGAAATGGGAAACGCAGAGCCAAACAGGAATGAGGGACAATAAAAAGTGTTGTTTGTGAGGATGTAAAAACTTTGTTCAGTTCAGGGAGAGAGGGGAAGAGTTAGAAATGTAAAGAAAAAACTAACGAACAAACAAAAACTTTGGGTTAGTCTTTGCTCCACCGTGTGGCACACTCTCACTCTTTCCAGAGGCGCTCTTGTCTCTCGCATGCACTTTTCCTCTCTCCGTATTTAAATCACTGTTGTCCGCTCTCCAGCAGCTGCCGTCTGGGCTGAGGGGGGCGGAGCACGCCGATGGTTCCGCCTGGGAGAGAGCAGCATGTAAATCTTGCGGCACACCAATCCGACGATCGTTGTGGCTCAATTAATGTACTGCGCGGAAGTCAACCCGCTGTGCTCAGAGCTCCATTAAAAAAAAAAAAGTCCACCTAAAAGTTTCAGGAGCTGTCATCTCTCTCCTAGTGCATGCTTTAAATTCCACCAAGCACGTATTGATGCGCGGCGCTGTCCGCGGTGCTGAACACGGTCTCTGAGGGGCGAGTCAAAAGCAGTGACTGCTCCACTAATCAAATGTATTCTAGTTTGTCTGCATTTATATTGCTGTACGGAAATACACATTACACATTATTTTGGCACAGCCTAAGAATATGCTGCTGTGCTTTTAGTAGGCTCAAGGAAATGAGGTGTTGACTCATTGTCTAAACTTTGCTACACACAGAACTGATCACTCCGGTGTGAAAGATGAGATTTCCTCGATTTGGTGTTGGTTAGACCAGAGGGTGGCAATGAGGTCATGTTAGAGCATTGAGTAACACTTGGTAAAGCAGAAGTAAACTCAGCATGACTCTGAACTGTCAAGTCAATTTTATACATATCCCAAAATCACAACTTTGCCTCAGGAGGCTTTGCAATCTGTCATAGATAGATATAGCGGTGTGGACATTTGACATGTAAGCAGATTTTTTTTCCACAGAGGAAATCAATTTAAGCAGGTTTTCCGCTTTTCGACGGCTTTTGTATTTTCTGTTTTGGTTGATTCTATCTGTGAAATAGAATCATAATTTTTCCATCTGCCACCACTGAAAACATATACTCCAGGTATGGCATTTTTGGACTGGAATAATGAGGAGCAGCGAACCGCCAAAACATGATGAGTGTCGGGCATCTACCCTCATGGTGTCCGGTGTTCATACTGTATATTCTAGCACGGGCTGAGAGAAGTTATCTCTTTGCAGATAGCTCACTCTGTGCTGAACTTTAGAAGTTCAAGTCACTTTTGGATGCTTTCTGTGTATAATATGTCTGTTGCTGCCATACTTGTGCAATACAGCACAGACACCCACAATATGATCCAACAAAAAAATGTAAAAGAGGGTTCAAAATGTCAACAATTAGTTTGTAATTAAATGCAATTCCTTGTAGTCAAACGCTGGCATTTGGTGTCTAAGCAGTGCTCTTAATTATGCGCAGCCCGGAAAATATGTGCCCTCTGGAAAGTTCTCAAATCACATGGATAAAGTACTCCTTCCCTTCATGGTCTGTTCTAATCCCTTCCCACCAAATAACCCCCTTGCCACACCGAAGCACGGTAATTACCCGTGAAAACTGTACAGTGACATTTACGCTGACATCTTCCCCATATACAGTCCTACCTGTAATTGGACTGAATTAAGACACTTGGGTTCTATTGTGGATACCACCTCCATGTAATCATCTCGGTGGGACTGGGCAGTTGGTATTTTAGTTGCATTTCTAGGTCAATTCAGTGGCTGCACTCTGGGGAGAGGTTCAGGAAAATACAAATGGGGTTAGAAGGGCAAAATAGAGGATCTATGTTACAAGTAAATCAAAGAAAAGGTGCGACCAGAATGCTGTTTTATGGTTATTATTCCAATTATTTGATTTGTTATGGACTGGTATTATCATATTGTTTTATTAATTGTGTTGTTCTGTAAAAAGTGTATTCATAACTCCAATGATTATGAAGTTATAGCCATAGATTCATCCCCCTACTGCATCTCATTAAGTCGTGACACTTTATTTTCAAACGTGGCGTCTCTGCTCAGCTATCATCCCTTACTTTAGACTCGTTGGCTTTATGGTACTCTCTGAGATGGGGTTGCAGCAGCTTTTGTACATCATAATGTCATATCCTCATCGCTTCACTACCTCCAGCACTGGCTCCCCATCTCCACAGCTCATTGTTTCTCTGTTGGGGATATAACTAGTTATCTGTTGCTCCAAACTTTTCCTTGTCTCTCAGGCAAGTTGTGTTAAGACATAAGTCCCTTGCAGTTTCTTTCTTCTTTGTGTCTTTTATCAGACTTAATTATTATAAAAAGTTTTAGCCCAGCAAGCAGTATTTACTGGTGATAGCTGCACATGTGCAAGTGGTGGACTCCTCTTCCTGTGTCATTTATGGTGGTCATGCAAAGCAGAATTTGTCATTTTACTGTGTTTTGAAATAATGTATCCCTAAAGAGGCTCAACACAGAAATTAACATTTCAAATCTCCATTCATCCCCTAGTTAAGTCAGAGGCACTCACATCCACTGACACAATATGCAGTAGCATCAATGGATTTAAGAATATACATCAACATTATAACAAAACATACATTAGTCAGTAATATGCTGCTGATATGTTAGTCATAAAAGTCAGTACATGACAACTGTACATGAACGTTGGCCACACCTATAGATGTCTATAGTGCACATTATATTTAGATAACAAACAGCTTTTCCCAAGAAAATGAAAATGGCTATTCATACATATTACATACACTGTATAGTCTGCCTCATTCAATTCAATTCAGTTTATTTTGTATAGCCCAGAATCACAAATTACACATTTGCTTTACAATCTGTACACATACGACATCCCTGTCCCGGGAACTCACATTGGATCGAATGGTCATAAACCATTTCTTGATACTGTAAGTGGGGAAAAATATAATCAGGATGGTTTGTCAGAAGCAAAGCCACACGTTGCAAACATGATACATCTTCTAGCACATCAGGTTCCTCCAACCTGACACAAAACACAATGACATCTCACAGAGTCAAGGGGAGGAAACGGATAGAGAACAAAAGAAGAGAGAGCAAGAAAGGAATGAAAGGTCAAGAAACATGAAGGTTTTACCGCTACAGGATGTTTTGTTCCTCAACATTTTTTTTCTGGGAAAAGTGTATTTAAAACCCCAATCATATTTAAACATTTTCAAATTCTAACTTTCTGCCTCTCCTCCGCTCTTCACCTTATATTCCCACCTGCCTCCGTTCCTCCTCCATCACCGCTGCCCTCCCCTCTGACATTGACCTTGGAAGCATGGCCCCTGCTGCTCTGCAACTTAATATGCCTGAGGCTTTGAGGAAAGCTCAGATGAGGTGCGGTGCCATGCATCAAATAGATTTATTGTCCACAGATTTAGTACGCGGGTACGCCACAGAATCTGGACACGTATGTCACTCGAGCCCCGTGCTTTAAATGCTCCACACACAGCCGGTCATGACATGGCACGAATATATCTTAGCTGAGAAGTGGGGAGGGATGGTCAGGAAAAGCTGTCAGAGAATACATTGTGAGAGTAAATTCACAATGCAACACAGCATCTTGTGGCAGACTGACATGTGTCAAATCCAGTGCATGTCCCTGCACGTCTGTCCCCAACTCCAGGTTTAAAACATTCAACTCTCCTGAACCATTATACAGTGAAGAATGTGTCTTTAAATGAACACTGGGGGATATTTTTGACTACTAGTTTTACTGGAGAGCAATGATTTAATAGCAGAGTGTAAAAGTTCTTGACTTTAGAAACAGTATAGTTTGACCATTTTTTTGTTTACTCTATGATGACAAATGAGCAAACTCAAGTCGCTAAGGAAGACTGAAATGCATTTAAAACGATCCACAAACCTTTAGCTACTAAAGGTTCCAGTGTGACTTTACTATGTATTTCTGCTGGTCAATTGATATGTGCTTATATCAATGGCAATTAAAGCCCTCTCATTCATCACCCCTCACGTGGCTCAAGATCAGTTAAAGGAGACATGGACATACAGCATGTAAGCGTCCACTCTATTGGATTTCTTCATGGATTCATAGATTTTCTAACAGGGTTAGTCGACCCTCTCCACAGAGAGCTAAGAGAGGCAAGAGGGAGCATGTGACATTTATAGTAAAAATAGAATGTAAACAGATAGTTGACCCTTTCCTCTTGCCGTTAAAGTGCATCTCACTCCCTGGAGTAAAAAGTATCTAGGCATGGTCAAACCTGCTAGAGGGTAAACCCCTACGGGGCAGCCTACAGGTGGATATTCAGACGCACTGCACCCTGCACACTGGGACAAGAACATCATCGAATTTATTTCAACACTTGCTGCAAAAGCTGGTATCATTTGTCCGAATGTGTGGTGAGTGCACTGTTGAAGGTAGAGTTTACCTTACACAGTATATGTCTTTTGAGGAGGTTAAAGTGAACATAGTGGACTGGGAACAACTGTTTGACTTGACAGTCTTATGACTTGTTCAGAATCATAAACAGTTTTGTTTTGTCAAGTAGGTTTGCTCATACAAGGATCATATTACGAGTGATGTCACAGTAGGTGTGTCCCTCAATTGTTAGAGAAACAAAAAAAGCCCAACAAGTAAGAGAGCTGAGCTTTGGGCCAAGTTTTATGGTGGTACAATTGTGGAATTACAACTTCAGGGTTTGTTAGATGCTGCGGGCCCAAACATGCTTTTTCCAATAGATTTACATTGGGAAAGAGACATCTGTAATTCAGCAGATTTTTTTTATTTTTTGTTGAATCAACTTCCCAGTGTGAACACTTAAATAGCCCTTATTTAAATCATAAGGCCCTAAGAAATTCTAAAACGCACTAATTGCAGAGTTACATTCCTTCTTCCATTTGTGTGAGTGATACGATGGGTGGTCTGAGTGCTGGGAGGTTGGGTGAACACTAGTGTGCTTGCTCCACGGACCTATGGATCGAAAGATCAGGGTAATTTCATACTTTGAAGTCAATTGTTGACATGCCTCATGCTTGACTCACATGTCTTAATTAAATTAGCTGGATGGCATTTCGATTTTTCTTGTCACAATAGATCTGAAAGAGTGATCAGTGTTACACCCCTGAAACAGGGGGAGAAATGATCACAAGAGTGATGATGCAGTTTCTCTCAGTAGAACTTTTACTCAAGTGATATACACACAAAACAATAATCAACAATCAACACAGGAAGACATCTACAGGAGAGCAGGCTGTACACTTCCATTCCAGTTTACCCTCAGTATTTAGCTAGCACATTACCCACAGTATTTAGCTAGTACATTACCCACAGTATTTAGCTAGCACATTACCCACAGTATTTAGCTAGCACATTACCCACAGTATTTAGCTAGTACATTACCCACAGTATTTAGCTAGTACATTACCCACAGTATTTAGCTAGTACATTACCCACAGTATTTAGCTAGCACATTACCCACAGTATTTAGCTAGTACATTACCCACAGTATTTAGCTAGCACATTACCCACAGTATTTAGCTAGTACATTACCCACAGTATTTAGCTAGTACATTACCCACAGTATTTAGCTAGTACATTACCCACAGTATTTAGCTAGCACATTACCCACAGTATTTCCATTTCCAAAACATAAACACACACATATATACACATATTCATATTCCCAAACACAAAACCCAATCCCTTCACAAAATAGCGGCTACACTTGACATAGCTAGCTAAACAGGCAGGAACTCACACACACAGCGCAGCGCAGCACCGCGCCACACACACACACACCTCCAAATTCACGGCTTAACTCCAAAGTAACCAAAATAGACACACAACATTCTCAGGAAACATCCCACATCCATACTGACACGCTAACTTCACCAATTAAACAACATAAATGAAACAGGGGGAGAAATTATCACAAGAGTGATGATGCAGTTTCTCTCAGTAGTTCAATCAGGAGAGACTCGTTCCGAATTCACAATAATTTTTATTCCGTTGGTAGAGCAATGAATAGTACAACAATGAATAGTGCAAAGTCTTTGGCGCTCGGACTCTATCCTGAACCAGGATAAACAAGGGGCAGTGACGTTGAGTTCTGACCCGGCAGAATCCCCCTGGAGTCCAGACACTGGTGGTGGTGGTGAAGAAGGGTGTTGCTGTCCTCCAGTGCTGAGTGAGGAGTTGACTGCCTGCTGCCTGGAGGTGACTGGGGTGGAGGAGGGTCGCATTCATTTCCGCGCTGAAATGACAACTGACAGCAGCAGAGTAGCACACCTTTAAAGTTTGACAGCAACGATCTGATTGGCTTAGAGACACCGTGATGCATTTGGTTGGTTGCTTACAAGTGGACGCCCCCCCAGATCAGCTGCTACCGTAATGACTAAATAGACTGAGATATAAGAACGACCCGTGTAGGTGTAGGGTCTTCCTTCCTGAACTACCGCTAAGCTCCATAACTTTTACTGAAGTGAGGAAAGACCGCAAATTCCCCCGAGGTATGTGGGCATAGCCCAAAGCAATCGATCTCAGGTTTGGGATCAAGACCCCTATGTAAGTCAGTTATCACACTTGTTATTTTAAAACGATCTTTTTAACCCATCACATTTCAACATAAA
The DNA here is from genome assembly GCA_038501785.1 of Myoxocephalus aenaeus. Taxonomy (NCBI): domain Eukaryota; kingdom Metazoa; phylum Chordata; class Actinopteri; order Perciformes; family Cottidae; genus Myoxocephalus; species Myoxocephalus aenaeus. The sequence goes on from JBAMJR010000162.1 coordinate 3,182,298, forward strand.
CAGACAATGAAATCAGGACATCTTTCAACTTGTCACATCAGCATATTTCTTCTCCCCATTGTTTGTCCTCTCTGCAATTTAGTATACACTTGACTGCATTGGTCAGCATGAGTTTCCCAACTATTTAAAATATTTTTGTAATCACATTTAGACATTAACAGTTGCTACATCGCAGTCAGGCATAGTTCCAATACCAGTCAAGTGGATTCAAGACTGAGCCTAAATGTCGCTTGGCAAAACAAACCATAGTATTGTCAGTTTTGTATTGAAAAATAACGATCTCTTTCAAAGTTGAAGAAGTTTGACTTAAGGATAAGGGAGAGTATGGAGTCTTTATGCTTAATAAATCTGGTAACTTTACCCTGACAAAAAACCTCCTCAGTATATGAAGCAGACACTTTGATTGTTGACACTAACACAAGGAAGATCAAAGTACACCTAGGATTTAGTCTTAAGAACAAACTTGGCAGCTTAATCGACCAGACAATTAATTAAAGATTTGCTGATGAGGGGCTGATTATCGTCCGTAAAGAGCATCGCCCAACATTTTTAAATGACACACTGTTAATTTTTGTCTTTTGTGTATTCCACTCTTCACAGAGGTCAAAGGTCAGAGTGCCTAGAAAAAAAAACAAGGCATTGTCTTGCTATGGTCACTTAATTATATTCATCTCTGCTGTATCATGTCAGGTCATGGGTCGCTGCATCACAGGGACATTATCCTCAGTCTTTATTTGGACAAGCTCTAGTGACTCTGCGAGTGAAAAACATTTTATTTTCAGTAAATTATAACCCAAGTCCAATTGAATCTCAAATGTCCTTTGGGGAAGGAAATATATAATAATTATTATTATTATTCAAAACTTATTCTGAAGTACGAGGAGAATTCAATCCACTCTCATGCATTACGTGAAAGTGGGTTTTGAGCAACTTTGATGATAGAAATGATTGATTTTCTCACATTTCCAAATATCTGTTCTTTTAGGTGTCATAATTATAATCCTTTCTACCTTATTTAGACCATATTGTGTTTTCTGTCATCAAAACCTTTTTAGAGATCACACCCTAATGAAGTGTAAAATACATCTTGTCAAATGAAACCCATTTATGGGTGGCCAACCACCAAATGAAGAAAGGCTGCTCGCTTTACAGTCTGAAAGCACTAAGCTCTGAGTGCCTCTTTGGGTGATAATTGAAGGAAAACTTCTTTTCATGCTTCATCAAAACATATTTTTTCAGTGCATTTTCTAGTGCTTTTACAATCTGAAACCACGTCAACGTCAAACAGCTCTCAATGTATGTGTAACGACTGACGTCAAACATATAAAAGACATAATTAGACTTCACCTTTTTATGACAGCACGCAGTCCTTCTGGCGTTGTCACACAAACACTGCCTAACCATAAGCAGATACATATATGCATTTATCTATAATATGGTGGATGTAGAAAATTACTGCTTCAGTCAAAATCATCCCGTAACATGAGGAGTGTATTATGGGATGATTAGCCATTTATAGCCAGAGAACAAGGCACAATTATATAGTTTTGTGTTATATGGCTCCACTGACCACTACACACAAATTAAAAGCGAGGAACACGCTCTTCCCTTCTCATAGTAAGTATAATTATAACCTGCTGTTTAAGTTTCTGATGCTCACTGCCTTTATGTAAAGTGTGGACCAACGAACAGCTTTGTACTGCATTCAAATGTGACACGGCATTTCTGGTAATGTAGTTGTAATCTTTAAAATAAGAAGATGACCTGTTTAAATCCATATTGAACTACTTCGCCCTGCGATAGACTGGTGACTTGTCCAGGGTGTACCCTGCCTTCGCCCAATGACAGCTGGGATTGGCTCCAGCGCCCCGTGACCCTAAACAGGATAAGCGATTTGGATAATGGATGGATGAACTACTTTTTATTATTAGCCAACTTTTATATTTCATGCTTCTCCAAAGCAATAATATTTTCTGTTGAGACATGGGGCGGCACGACCACTTACCTGTTACTCAGTCAACGTGTCGATACTGTGACCTTGCATTAAAGCGGGACAATTTCACCTTTGTTGAATAGTGACCACTGCAGCTATAAAAGACAGTTAGGGATAATGTCATATGATAAATAACTATTTAGCATTTCAGATAAATCCTAAAATATTTTGCGGGTAAAAGTGATGTTATGAATTATCTGGCAAGAATCCATCACATTTAAATCTCAGTCAGTCAAATCACTGAACTTCTATTTTGTTGCTGCCTCATAGAGCAACCCAGGATCATAACAGCATGGCAGGCTGTGAACATTTACAAACAGTGTCTTGTTGCAAAGTGACACCACTGAACTACAACACTGACCGTAACAAAAATAAAGAAGTATGTTGGAAACGGAGGGCAGCATACCTGTTGGCTGCTCCGATGTTCTCTGCTTCAGTGCTGAAAGTAGCAGCAACACCCCTTAATGTATTGATGCAATGGTGCATTGTATTGCTTACAAGTTCAACTGTTCCTCTGTAAAAGGAACAATGTGTTATTTCTTCTCACAGAAGTTACATGGGCTTGGTTTACAAGCTAAATGGTAGCCAATCCTGTGGCAGATTCCTCGAATAGGAGGGCATGTGTTTTACCCAGTCTCAGATATTTACAAAACAAAGTAGTGTTAGGAAAGCATCCTCTCCTCTGCTGTGTCTGAATGCAAATTGAAAAGGGTCCAGCATGATTACTGTTTTCCCCTTATCAGTATTTTCAAAGCAGACATGCATTCTTTGCACAGCCTCATTGGTCCACAGGTCACTGCTTTTCCTATTTGTTACGAGTTGAGTCTCTCTGGGGAAAAACAAAGTATAGTGTTAGGAGTGATGGTGTCAGAAATACCACACTGGGGGTCCTTTGCATAGTTGTTTTACACTAGCAGCAGTAGATGTACAAGCCAATGTTGTTACCAAAGCCAGCTAGAACTAAGTCTGGAAGTCTATGTGTTTGAATGAAAGATTAAATAAGACATTGAGGGAGTAACACAACGCATGCAGGATCTTAAACGATCATAGATTTATTGTCACCTATCGTTTATTCAAAATCCGAACCAGGACCTCGATGGCATTTTTTAAGGATTCTGCTCGAAATAACATACCCAAACTAAAAAGGGTGTATCTCTGCAACCACAAGGGCTATTTGAATAATTTTGGTGTTATAATAAAGGCAACCCATGTGAGCTTTTGTTCAGATGTGTAAATATTAGTATATATGTTACTGGTTAAGAGTAAATAAAGATTCAAACACAGAAAAAATTGAAGTTTCAGGTCCGCCTATAAAAAAAAGCACTTTCAGGATGATTATCTCTTTGAAATGATGCTTCACTAAGGTCCAAAATCTCCCAAATCATAGCACAATATGTGAACAGTCTCTCTGCAAAGTTTGAAAAGTGAAGCAGAACAAAGTCAGAGAGGTAAAGTACAGAGAGAATTCAGGCGAGGTTTCCAAAACACATGCAAAAGCACAAGCACAAGCTTTATCTGACAACTGATGCTTTAAGTTAGCTGACAATTCTTTGTTTTTCTGGACTTGCTCACGTTGTTGAATTGTGGCATCTTTTCTGGGCACATTATTCCTGACTTTAGTGAGGCTCTGTGTTATGAAGTCTCCGTCTGAGAAGGTTTCTGTGTCGCGCTGTGAGCTGAGCGACCTCGTAGCTGCTCGTGTGGCATTTTCTTGTGTTTTGTTCGGACGAAAAAATACAATTGTTGAGCTCGCTATTTGCCTGACTTTCTCTCCATTACATTTCTAGAACTTGCTGCGGGCCAATAAAAAATGGCCCGCGGGCCGCAGTTGGGGTTTGGACACCCCTGCATTATGGTGATGTCCTTTAGAAACTGTAAGTGATGCAATCTGAAGGCTGAAGTAGGACACATAAAGCTTAGCCTGTTTCCCTGTTTACAGCTGACTAATGATGTATTTTGATTTATTACATATTATCGGTCCATCAGCTTTTACGTATTGAATTATATAATACAGATCTATAAAGAAATAATTGCTTTTAATGTAATTCAGCAATTCAGGTTTTATGATATTTTTGACAATAGAAAGATAGTAGACTGATGATACTTGTGGAAAACTGCCGACATTCTTTTGACGAAACACCAATCTACAGTAAGTCACTGAGGAACACTGATATCTGTGTGATTGAATATTTTCAATAAGCTCAGTAGTCTGTGTGCCTTTGTGTGTAAGATAGATACATTTATGTTGTATAGCATAACAGTATGAAAAATGCTTTACAAATTAAATTAATCCCCCAAAAAAGTGTAAATGTGTGTTGAATGACAAATATTAGTTCAAATGTTCACAATAAAGCTGAGTACGCTCGCTAATTACAGCAGAGATGTGAAAACATAAAGATCTCAGAGGAGATTTATCATCTTACTAAGTGTTGCAACACTGTACAATAATATTGCTTTGTTGTTTGCTTTTTCTGCTCGAGGACAAAAGACTCTTTGATCCTGGTCACTCCCTGGTAGCTTTGTACATTGTTGAGGAGCAGAAAATTTTCAGAGAAAGCAATGAACGTAGAAAGCAGGTGGAGAAGCAGGTGGAGTTTGTTCAAGCCATAAATCTCACACAGGCTGCAATATGTCAGTGTATTGTACAATTTCTAAACAAAATGCAGCTGACACAAACAGACAAGTTAAAACTGGAGTAATATGACGACAGGATGTTCTTTTTGTCTCCATCAACAACCTGGCAGCCGGATGGCCGCCATGCCTGCTAGGTCAGTACTACACACACAACTGCACGAGACAATCATACTTTCCATTTAAATTAAATGTACTATTATGAAACCAGTGAATCGATAGAAATGCTGCAAAGCTCTCAATTTCTCATCAGGGATGTGTGTGTGTGTGTGTGCACCTGTGTGTGTGCACGTGTGCGTGAAGTGAGCCTTCTGGCATGCAGGAGGAGCACATGTTTCAGTTACACCCTCACGGGAGCCGTATCACTCCTGGAGCATCATCTTTTCAGTTGACAGTCATTACTCTGTCACTGGCAATATGAGAAGCCCAATGATGAAATAGATGCGCAGTGAGGGCTCCCTCTCGGTTTGTGCCTGCAAACATCACTGATCAACAGCAGTTATTAACACAACAAGCTTAGGACGCACAAATCTGTGATGCTTTTATTCATAATTTTACTAGAGGGAGCTGCTTTGCCATTTAATAAACACAAGGTTTATAGAGGAGTGTGAAATTACTGACAGTGCTGTTCTGTTATTTGGCAGTGAAGGAATGAAGTGATTTGTCAGGGGAGCTGTGAATCTAACTGGGCGCTGAGATAAATATGACAAGACAACAGAGTGGCACGCACAGCTTTGTTTTGTTAAAAGCCCAAAACAAAGTCTATCAAAGAGACCTTTTGTAATGAACTAAATGCAGTAATTGACTGATGATTGATTGATAGATTTCATTCATAGCTTTTTACCAGTACCAGTACCAGTGCAAAGCATTTTTGGTTGAAAAAAAAGATGTAATATACAGCGCTGTGCTGTATATTTAGCGCTGTGTGTGATTTAATATACAATTCAGTTGATTAACTCACATTTCTATTTTATTGAATATTTATTAAATAACAATTTAAAGAATTTATGAATGATGCTAATTTGAAATATACATTGTTTTAATCTCACGTACCCCCTGGAGGGCCTTCACGTACACCCATTTGAGAACCACTGGCTTATCAGATACAGCGCCTCGCATGAAAATACTTATAACCCAGGATACAACTCACCATTGGAATGTATTTAAATGCTTCCTCTTAAAGGGACAGTTCACCCCAAAATTAAAAATACATATTATACATCTCACCTGTAGTGCTGTTTATATATCTTGATTGTTTTTGGTGTGAGTTACCTGGTTGTGTAGATATTGGCTGGAGAGATATCTGCCTTCTCTACAACAATGGTCCTAGTTGTTTAAGGACCATTGTAACTAAAAGGTACTGTTGATGGTTAATCCCTTTTTGCCCTCGCTTCTCATCCATCTCCCTTTCCCCAATCCCTGTTCATCTCGTCTTTTCCATAGGACCCGGTCAGCTCTGCGGAGTAATTTAGCAGACATACCAGCGGCGACATGAGTGATTTCCCACCGGGACCCCAGACATTTCTAATCACATCCTCAGGGACACAATGAGACAGAGGGACGGGGTTGAAGAATAACAAACAGGTGGTGAGAAAGAGGCCGAAGAAGCCCATTAGGTAAATAAGTATAGGGACGCAACCCCGGATGGAGTTAGATATCATCCCAGTGAATTAATTAGGCGCTTTGGTCGGCCAAGCTGGAAGTGTGATACTCATGACTGGGACATCCACAGTGTTGATATTTGATTGGTTGAAAGTGTTTCTTAAGTCTTCCATCTTTGCTAATTTAAGCACCACCGTACACTCAAAATATGTAGTAGCTCAGCTCCATGTGGGATCATATTTAACAAATGTGATCAAACCTGGTCAAAAACCAGAACAATCTTAGTCTGTTTGCATACTACATCACACAAAATATATAACACATTTAAAATATAATGAAAACAATATCCAAAATTCCCAATAGGACCTCTAAGTAGTAGGTTCTCTATCTGGTTGTTGGGCAGAAGAGTGGAAAGACCCAGCCATGAAATTATGTATTTTATTAAGATGTGAAAAGTAGACCAGAGCCATTTTAAGGAACTTAGGACAGATGACAATTTGTGTTCTCTTATTTCTGGCCATTTATTGTGATACAAGTTCTTCTGGAGTGAGGCTGTTGACGTGTACGTCCACATGTAAGTGTGTCGCTCAAACGCATCGACATCCTATGATTAAAGGCGATGCGACCTCCCCTGTCAACCCACGTGCAGCATTTAAAAAAAGACTTACGTCGACATTACGCCCTTACAGGTTCCTACCTGATTGACAGATGGCAGATGGAGAGATTCAATTCAATTCAATTCAGTTTATTTTATATAGCCCAACATCACAAATACAAGTTTGCCTCGGAGGGCTTTACAATCTGTACACATAACATCCCTGTCCCGGGACCTCACATCGGATCAGGAAAAACTCCCCTAAAAAGATAGTAAAAACCCTTTCACAGGGAAAAAAGGGAAGAAACCTGAGGGAGAGCAACAGAGGAGGATCCCTCTCGCCGGATGGACAGAAGCAATAGATGTCATGTGGCCAGAATGAATAGCGTAGTTACAGCACATTCAATGAATATGACAGAAATTATTCATATAATGAGTATTAGGCATGGTCCATGATCCTGATAATCCATGAAGCAGAAGGCGGTAGAGAGGAGGGGGGCATCAGAAGGGCCATGGCAGCAGGTAGGACCGGTTCCAGGCCGGTTCCATCAGCAGGGCCATGGCAGCAGGCAGGACCGGTTCCAGGCAGCCATGGATCCATGGCGGGGGGGGGGGGGCGGCAGGACCCGGGGCAGGACCGGTTCCAGGAAGCCATGAATCCATGGAAAAAGAAAGTAGAGTTAGTAATGTGCATTGAAGAGACAATAGTTTATCCAGATGGAGAGAAAGAAGAGGAGAGGAGGAGTGAAAGAGGAAGAGAATAGGAGCGAAAGAGGAAGAGAAGAGGAGCTCAGTGTATCCTAAGATGTCCCCCAGCAGTCTAGGCCTATAGCAGCATATCTAGGGGCTGGACCAGGGCAAACCTGAGCCAGCCCTAACTATAAGCCTGAAACAGCCCTAAGTATAAGCGCTAACAAAGAGGAAAGTCTTAAGTCTACTCTTAAATGAGGTGACTGTGTCTGCCCCCCGGACTGAAAGTGGAAGCTGATTCCACAGAAGAGGAGCACGATAACTGAAAGCTCTAGCCCCCAACCTACTTTTTAAGACTCTGGGAACCACAAGTAACCCTGCATTCAGTGAGCGTAATGCTCTAGTGGGGTAATATGGCACTATAAGCTCTTTAAGATATGATGGTGCATCACCAGCTAAGGCTTTATAGGTGAGGAGGAGGATTTTAAATATGATTCTCGATCTTACAGGAAGCCAGTGGAGAGCAGCTAATACAGGAGTAATGTGATCTCTCTTCCGAGTCCTTGTTAGTACACGAGCTGCAGCATTCTGGATCAGCTGGAGAGACCCAAGGGACTTTCCGGAGCAGCCTGATAATACGGAGTTACAGTAATCCAGTCTTGAAGTAACAAATGCGTGGATCAATGTTTCTGCATCACTTTGAGACAGGATGTGCCGGATCTTTGAGATGTTCCGTAGGTGAAAAAAGGCAGTCCTTGAGATCTGTTTCACGTGGGAGCCAAAGGATAGGTCCTGGTCAAAAATAACTCTGAGATTCCTTACGGTGGTGGTGGATGCCAGAGCGATGCCATCCAGGGAAACCATATCGTCAGATAGTTGATTTCTGAGGTGTTCTGGGCCGAGTAGAATAACTTCAGTCTTGTCAGAGTTCAGCAACAGGAAGTTGCAGGTCATCCAGGTCTTGATGTCTTTAAGACACGCTTGAAGTTTAGTGACCTGGTGGATTTCATCTGGCTTGATTGACAGATATAGTTGAGTATCATCGGCATAACAGTGAAAGTTTATGGAGTGTTTTCTGATAATATTGCCTAAGGGAAGCATATATAAGGTGAATAAAATTGGTCCAAGCACAGAACCTTGTGGAACTCCATGACGAACGGCGGTGGTCATCGAGGCCTCATCGTTTACAAATACAAACTGAGATCTATCTGATAAATACGACTTAAACCAGCTTAATGCTGTACCTTTAATACCAATCAACTGGTCTAGTCTCTGTAATAAGATGTCAAGATGGACTGAGGGGTGACAGAACGGACCCCTCAGGATGTGGCAGTGACGGCTCTGATGACTGATGGGAGGAGATTGTGGAGAGGTTCTGGACCAACTCAGCTGGGTAAACTTTGGGACCGCTGGGCTTTTTCACACTGTCTGTGTAAAAATTGAGAAGATGGAAAGAATTGTTGGAAAGAGAATTGTTAAGCTGTCAGACCTACTTCAGTTTGTCCCTAAAAAGCACTTAAGAGCAAACAAATGATCTGGGACTAACACATGCCAGTCGGGTCTAATTTCAAAACATAGCAATTAACTTTACCTGTACTGCACTGCTTAACTGCTTACCTCGGGCCTTGGTCTCTGCTGCTGCCTTGGAGGAGGGTCTGTCTGGACCAAGTCAAGCATGTGTTCCCAGTGAAGTAAGAAAAAGCTGCTTGTGTTATAATATTTACGTGCATATGATGTTGTGGTTCAGTGCAGTAAGCTGTGAGACTGCCAACACTACTGACTGTTTAATTGTTGTCCTGCAGATCAGCTTGTACAGGCGGCCATGTATTGCTGTGTGCTGAATGCTACAGTCTGCTCTTGTACTGCTTTGCTTTTTGGGGTTCTGCTGGCTCAGTGCAAAGTCAGATTGATGGGAATATCATTTATTGGCTTCAGAGATGTAAACATGACTCAGACCATTCACCTACCTGCATATATATTTACCTGTCATATTGGCATAATTTAGGAACTCAAAATTGCTCCTGACAAACACAAGAGAAGTCACAATTACATTTTCTTAGAGTGTTGGGGAGTCGCTTGTTTTACTTTTCCCAAAGATTCTCAATTCAAAATTCAGAGCATTTCTATAGCAGCAAATATAGTAGGATGTAGTGGATTAATGCCTCCTTGAGCAGAGAATGCATCTTCCCTGAGCTTTGTTCACATAGCCGAGTGGCTCTGCACTTCTCTCATACGGTGTTACAGCTAATAACACCGCCTGCCCTGACCGACGGCGTTGTCACAGAAGCCAACCTTCCGGTTCCCTCCAGGTTAACACTTTCAGCTCTGTCAACATTTCATTAGTATATTTCCTTCATTGTCTGAGCTATAGCAGGCTTGCGTTTGTCCCAGACATACAATGGATTAAACATGACTGACGTCGGGCACTTTATGAAATGCAGATTTTGTGTAAGAAGTTATTATCATCACTCCCCAGCCTCTGCTGTGCTAAGCTTGTTATGCCTGCATGACGTGACAAGATCAGATCCTCTGCGCTAAATATCAACTCATTACATTGTTGTACAGATTTCCATTCATATGAAAATCTCATAAATTTCAAATGGATGATTGAAAGGAGATTTCTCATCAATCGAAATAAATTGTGATTACCTCAGACAAAAAGAGTAACACAGACAAAAGTTCCTCCCATAATTGAAAGATTACGCTGCCCAATCAGATCTGCATCAACACACCATGAGATGCACTACTCTGCGACTGAAATCGTACTATGTTCACTGTAACAAGTTAACGTGATAGATTCAACAATTGATTATGCCCCGTTCAGTCATATATACGGAAGATAACAGCCAACAAGGCACTGTGTACTGACGTGCTAACCGCTACGTAGCTCTCGTCAACACACACATGTTATTTACTGTCTTACAAACATATAATGGAGGTCCAACACTACTGGTCGTACTATGTTCACTGTAACAAGTTAACGTGATAGATTCAACAATTGATTACTCACCGTTCAGTCTCACAGAAACGCTGTGGCCAGCTATCTGGCCCGTTAGCTCCGTCTAGCTCCGTCTAGCTCCTTGTTAGTGAATCCTTCAGGCTCTGAAGCTGTGCCGTCAGTCCCCTCCAATATAGCTTTGCTCAGGACTCTTTGCTTGGCACCTTCTGACTCACAGTGAAGCTTTGCACGCCTCATACATGTCCATGTTTAGATGCTCAGACGCGGAAGTGGAAACCATATCCGCCAGATTTTTAACCATATTTATGTGACGTATTATTGTGATGATTATAATTTTATTAAACATTTAGACACCTGGTTTAACGCTTCGACGCGGGCGCCGACCTCAGAGGGTTAAGGCAATTCAGAGAGTCCTGAACAATGGCCGGCTTGCAGGGCAATGATCCACAGCTTGATTGCCATCACTGAGGATTTACTTCATACTTAGACTTAAACCTGCATTAACTGATGTATTGATCCACTGGGGAGCAGCAGGAACAAGCTGTACGCACAACATTAACATATCAAGCTAGTCGCTAATTGTCTGCTATTTTGCGTTTGGCTGGTAATGGGCTGTGGCTTTATTAAAGCCTGCAAGCATGTTTTACACGTTAGATAATAACAATGAAACACCGATATCAGACTTAGATGAGGTGCTGGAGTTATAGACTATCAAACTATCGAACAAAACCAACTATTATATAGGCCACTAAATTAACATTCTCCACACTGAATGTTTGGAATCTCTCTCTTCTCAAAGTCATTTGTAATTTGTCTTATGTTTACTTATGAGACTTCCAATAGTTCAACTGATTTGACATGTTATATGTAAGGGAGGTAACATTTTATGTGCTGAAGTAAGATTTGATGTCTTATAAATTGTCTGAACTTGAAGTGTAATGTAAGGTGTACTGTTTATCAATGCCAGTGGAAAGATGTAATGTGTGCTGCAGAAAATGTTTAGTTGGCAGCAACTTAATACGCCTCTAGGAAAGCAATCAGCACAGAGTGAAGCTGAACTGTGACTCTAAAGTGACACTAAACTCAGACCATATGATTAATTTACAGGCTACACAAGTACTGAGAGTTTAACACAAAAATACATTTAAACAGTGCTGACACTCGAGCTGCCCACACACACACACACACACACACTTTGATAAGCTCAGCACAAGGCGTGATTGAGTGGGCTAAGGGAGGAGCATCACAGGTTGACCCTGATAAGCCCTGATCGGACAAACTCAATCCCTTCCAATACAGTGCGAGATCAGTACGCTGTGCACACATTTGAGTGTGAAAGTAAGTTGGCCCTTTGTCTAAATGGTGGATGATTTCCCATGTGGTATCGTAGTTGATCACAAATGGCAATACAGTACGTCTAAAATAGTAATTTGGTGGCCATGTGGTAAATTACCACCAGCCACTAGTGAAGGACTGATCAAATATGTGACAGACCAATAACACTGTTTCATCAGAGCTCTCTCCCTTGTTAGCGTGTGTCAATTATTGGATGCCTGGAAGAACTCAGTTCGACAACTTCTCTCGTTCTCTAAATTTATTTACTAAATGATCACAAGTAAAGTAGCAAGCGCTGCAATTGCAAAAGCAGTGAGTGGTACAGCCAACACGCAGGTTGGGCAAAGAACAACTGCCCCACCACGGAAGTGGGGCCTTTCATACACAGTTTATCGTCACAGGTTCGTCTCGCCTCGTCCTAACATCTGATTCGCTCTGTCCTGTCAAGAGGAGGAGAATCCCGTGTTCTCATCTTTTCTCACAAGACTGGAACACAACGACCAGTCTGCTTCCAGAATGTCAACATACTGATAAACAGGTGTGGGTGTTGAAGTGCGCAGGCGTGTGACTAACTTCCCTTGAGAACTGGACATTTCATAGAGACAACAGCTGCATAGCTGTGTTATACTGACCTCGCTAACCTGAACTTTAATAGACATGAAGAGTAATGCAATGAAGAATATCTACCGAATATAAGGATTTATATTATCACCCTCCTGTGCTTTTTCCTTTTAATATTTGTCTGAGACCCACCTGATTTGTAGAAATAAAACAGTGAAAAACAGAGAATGAAGAATAATGTAATTTAAAATTATCTGGTTTTCAACTAAGAAGTGCGGGTGAGCATATCTGCATTTTCTAAGCATTCATTCATGCTTTTAACAGATGCTGCAAGTGTCATTAATTAAGGTTCAGTTGAAGGTATATTATGTATTATTGTCGTTTGCCGTTTGTAAACGCAGGGCATTCAAAGCGAGAGAAAGAGCGCTGCGGTGGTCGAGCGATGTAGTGTGGGAATGAAAAGAGGGAGCGCTGTTAGCAAGTGAATCAGAGGAGAAAAATGTATTTCCTGATTAACTGCGGTTATGCTAGAGCACACATAAATACACCTGCATCTCTGCACAACCCTGCTGGAAGATGCCACTTTGCCGGATGTGGAATTGATGCAGCCAAAGCACAGCTGTGTGTGTGTATGGCAACTGACACACCAATATCAGCATACAGCAGAGAGAGACGAAGGACGGGGGTGAAACACTCATGCGCTGGTATCACATGCAGAGGGTCAACTTTGTGACCAAATTCGTGACATTACCACTGTTTGCTATTCGTGCAGCCTTCATGAAAACACAACACGTGGCAACATTTACATTGACAGGCGAGAAAAGATATGACAAAATTATACGACAATGCCACTCAGACATTGTGAGGGCGAGGGACTGTGGTCATGGTGATTAAATGAGGGGAAGGCAATCAGTAAAACTGGGCCACATGGGAAGTTCCTGGAGAGTTGGTGATATGGTTTGGTGGCAATTAATAAAAATGGGGAAAAGGCTAATCGTTGTGGAAACGCAGAGGGAGGATTCTATCTTTGTGTCTTACTACAATGAAAATGAATGCTATGCAAAAAGCAGCAAATATTGCAGTAAGTCCTGGTGTTGGGCACATAAGGGATCGTGTTTGAGGGGACACGATGTTTCAGCACAGGCTCGGATTCAGGTCCCTCCATTTTATTTGCCAATTGCTTGTTGGTGCTTGAGAGCTACAGCACCCACAGGCAATTATCAGTGGTGTATAGTAACTAAGTAGAAATACTTTGTTACTGTACTTAAGTAGTTTTTTGGGATATCTGTACTCTATATACTCTATATTACTCTATATTTCTGTTGACTTTTACTTCACTACATTTTGCAAAGAAAACTGATACTTTTACTCCGATACATTTCCCCTGAAACCTTCGTTACTCGCTACAAAATCAAATCTATCTTTAGAAAAAACAAACCACATCCGGGACTGTGGTGGAACATAGACTCCACGCAAGCAGGTTTTGCGAATCACAACATAATGCATATGCCCTACATCCTCTAGTCCAGCGCTCCCAAACCTTTATTGCGCCACAGACCGGATACGTGAAGACAATATTTTCACGGGTCGGGTCCGACCTCGGGGAGACGGGAGACAACGACACCTGACTTAAAACATTATATCCAGTCTACTCCGCGACTTAAACCTTATTGTCCAGTCTACTCCTTCATTTATAACCCGCTTCGCAGGTTTTCATGCTTTTTTTGGCGATCTCAGGATACTCTGCCTTGGTTTTAATCCACAACACCGACAGAGTTGAAACAGACTTAAATTTCATTTTTAAGGGTAACGTAACCTCTTGACATGTGTCAAGAGGTTACAAAAAAACAAGATGTGATTTGATATGAAACACACTGCGTGCCCCCCACCACACACACACACACACACACAAAGCCTGTCCAAGCCAGACCAGGTCAGGTTGCTCCAATCAAATGCATCATTAATCAAGGAAAACTATTTGCAATGACAAACACATCAACTCAATGGCCCTTCCCATGATGCTGGCATCATGGGAAGGGAAGCTTGATAGGAGAAAGGGGGGGGGGGGGGGGGGGGGGGGGGACAAGGAGGTGAGAAGGAAAGCAGGAGAGATAATCACCTTCTCCCCTATATTCTTCTGAGAAAGGCGATAGAAAAATGCTGAGACGTTTGGAGAGACTGAGAAGATGGAAAAACACATAGATCGCTAAAATATGAATAAGAAGTTCCTCAGCCAGAGTTACAGTGGCATCATTGTGTCTGAAGAGGTGACATATTCTAGAGGTTGGGTAATGATGACATCCATCCTGAAAACACACTTCCTGTGCACACTCGCTGACGTTTTGAATGAGAGGATGGCAGGTGTCTGCTGAATACAAATCTACACATTATCATGGAAATGTAAAGCTGCCTACCGTCACCTCTCTATGGCACTAATGTAAATTGATTTTTTTTAAGTGCATGCAATGGTGGAGGAAGTATTTATTAAATATTTAGATAATTTACTTAAGTAAAAATACTTATACAACACTGTCTTGGTTGCAGGTAAAAGTCTAGTCAATAAACTAATTGTTTCAGCTTTACTCGGAACAACTCTTAGCTTGCTTAGGGTTTGCTATAATTTACGTTAACCTGAACATTTCCATTGATTGTAAAATGAGAGAAGTTAAATGGGACTTCTTTGGGAATACTGATGTTGACGTTTCTGTCCTCATTAATCTTTCCTTCTTGATGGGACTTTGCAATCGACACACCTGGAAACACAGTTGTGAGTAATGTTGCAGCTACTATTATCACTCATCCTATATGTTAGTGTTGTGCGACCTGCCTGGCTGATTTCGGGTAAAATTTGGATGTTACCAGCCTCACAACGGCAGGCAAGCGGTCTGAAGACTGGCCCCGTTACCGGCCTCACCCCGCCCCTCTTCGCTTGCCGCTACTGAGGGAATCCTTTTTTTTTTCCTCCGCAGAGTTTAGAAATTAAAATATGCTTAAATTCAGCGGGAAAGCAAGAAAACAATAATACAAACACACGATTATAAACGTATTTGTAATACTTGAAACACAAACATAAAAACAATAAAACAAAAATACGTGTATAATCAACATACATGTTTAATCAACGTATTTGTAATAAGTCCTGTCAATGTCCGCCTTTAGGATTCGGATGGCCTGAAAGTAGCTCTTTATAGCCTCTCTTTTCTGGCCCTATGATTGCGCTTCCTTGACCACAACAGTTCAAAGAGGCCATTGTTCAGATTGCAAGAATCCTTTTGGACCTGCACCGCCTGCTGTATGTCTTGTAGGCGGGGTAGTGCACCCCCTGTGCAACGCTGTACCACTCTCTGCAGGGCCCCAAGGTCCTGCTGCCGAATCATCTGGTGATGTACCCTGACAACATACTCTCTTCAGTACAGGTGTATAATGTTTTCAGTGTTTGTGGTGATATCTTGAACATCCGAAGCCGCCGTGGTTGATAAAGGCACCGTTGTGCTTTTTTTTATGGCCAGGATGTCTGTGGACACACCATGGCAGGTCCTTATTGTTGTGGACCCCCAGGTTCTTAAAGTGTGTGGGGGACAGGTGGATATTGTGTTATTGAAATGACACCTGAGGATCAATATACAAAGGAGGAACCATCGAGCTAATCAACTGAAGTATCGAGCTGATACTGCTTGTGTGCGTATACTCCACAAGGGAATACGTTTATATCTTCAGCTTGCTATGCTCACATTTTGTGGATGACCCAGTTATGATGTTGTTATACTGTGTGAGCAACGTAGAGATTTTAGGTATGTGTGTTTGTTTACACTTATGCGTCTAATTGGGATCAAGTTGGCACCGTGTGTTTATGTATTTGTGAGAGGCAGCAAAAAGTTATACTTCTATTGAAATCTTTCTTCGAAGAGGTGTTTGTTGTTGTTTATTTTTTCAATTTGAAAAAAAAAAGAAGCTACATTCATGATCACACTTTGGTGGAATTGAGGCAAATGGATAAGTGTGCTGATTTCTTACCCAGTTTCTACTTGGGAAAAATTGTAAAGATATTTGAAAAAAAACCTGAAGAAATTGAGGGTATGACAGGGACACAGACAGAGAGGCGAGCACAAATGTGTTTTCTGTTTTTGGGTCACAATTCGCCAAACAATTCGCCCACCGCATGGTGTGTTACTGGTCTCTCAAGCCTTGCGTTGTGCAGCGAAATACAGGAAACAGTGTGAGGCCTGGAGCACCAGGTGCTGCAGCTTTTTTGTCTCACCAGTCTACCGCCAACTCTAGATCAGTGCTTGAAATTGAACCTGCTTCTGCAAGCTAATGTTAGATAAGCAAAAGATGATCCTCCGTAGATTTTTACAGCAGCTATTAAATGCATTGTTATTTTCACAGCATCTAGCTTTGCTTTTTTATTATTATTGAGTTTTCAAGGTTTGATTTGTAATACACATTACTATCAAAAAGTATTATTTAGAAACGTTCAGATATATATATTGACCAGACGATGCAGCCGTTAACCTGACAGACTGGTTAACAACAGGACGTCTGGTAATTTAGGACTTTATGATGACCCTGATCCCAAAATGTCAACCTTCTAGTTTGCAATATGAAAGCAGGTTTTGCTTTGAACAAGGCACATTAGGAAAAACAGTAAGATTTTAGATGCCGAGAACAACATTGATTGAACATCTCAACTGATAAATGATATTAACAAAGCTTGTAACCCTATCAGGATGCATTCACTAAGCAACACGGTGAATCATCAAACTGTGTGTGTGTTGCTGACCATATATCTCCAGTATATTGATATCCACTGATACTGATCACCTCCCAGCAATTTACCAATACCAGCCATCAGGTGACAAAAATCAAATCTTTCAATTCAAAGGGGGCAGTTGCAGCTGGTCATGAGGGGATTTGTTACATGATGCATGTGTGCTGCAGGAAATGGGAAGTCAGTTAATATTTTAGATGTGTGTTTGAGCTTCCTCCAGGGGAATCAACTGATTTTGTCCCCCGCTTTATCATAACCTGGTGACCATGAGCATGCTGGGACTCTTTGTACTGCACACATTGTGCTGTGTCCCATTTTCACACTATATACTAATACTACATAGCATATACCAATCTTAATAGTGTCCTATTTATGAATCAGTTCAAAAGAAAATAATTTGTTTAATCTTATGGATTTCCAAGCTGTTCTCTCACTACCAATTAATTTCTCTCCCAGCTGTTAGCTTCGCTAGTTTCTTTCTGTGTAGCATGTATGCGGCAACTATACGTTGCTATTATCTGCATACTATTTACATGGTTGTACATTGGCACATCTGCCGGTTATGTTTTTGTGATTTTGTTTTTGATCTAAATTTATTGACCGTATACTTGGCTTTTAGTGACCCTATAATTTTTGCAATTGATCCATATATTTCCCTACAATTACCCTGCCTGGTGTTATCTGTTGTTTAGATGACGGATGTATATTGTTTTTGTGTTGCTGTGTTGTGCAAGTTAAGTTATAGAAAATGACAGAAACATTTAAGATCAAACTAATATTTCCTTTTAAAGTCCTATAGTGAAACTGAAGTTACAGCATCTTTAACTTCGAGGCTGTTCAGGTGAAGACTAACACAATATCTACACAGTGCATGTGCAAGTCATCATTGGGGAACCTGTAGCCCCACAAATGAATACATAGTTACTTTATGATGTAACTTTTACCTGGTTACTTATGGAGGAATGCAGTTTACATTCAAGCAGATACTTTGTTTAATCCATTCTCAATACTGGTGGCCATTACTGTTGAGTAGAACCATGAGCTGGTCATAAAACCAGCTGTGAAACTTCAAATGATGGTGAAAAGGGGTCTGTCCAGTAAATTAAATGCAGAAGGTAGTGGAGCTCATTACTCACTGTCACAGAGCGAGTGACAGGTACATCAGCCCTGAAAATGTGTCCAGCTATTTTTAAATAACAGTCAACTCCCTGTCCCATTTCATGTTTTTCCACCCGGCCTCTGATCATGCTCCTTTTGTCTGAACAGCTGGCACAGATGCAGCAAAGATCCCATGTGCAAACACTATGATACAATAACCTCTCTCTCTATAGCCCTTATACCTCTTATCACACACACACACACACACACACACACACACACACACACACACACACACACACACACACAGAAACCCAACATGGCACCCTTGTCCACCTGTCACAGACTGACACATACTCCTCCCTGAGAGCAACTCCCATTTTTTAATTGGTTGCAGCTTTCCCCAGGGTTGGAGCTGCGTCTCGGACCAGACTCCGAAATTATTTCCCATGGGAGCTGTGCATTAAACATACAATTCAATCTTTTATTCTGATCAAATGTTGTAATACGAAGAAAAAAAAGTTTGGATTGCCCAAAAATCTTGATTGGTTCCAGTCAGAGGACTACAATATACGTTCTATTTCATCCTTACTAACCGCCAGAGGCACTGTTTCACACTGCCTCTGGCGGTCATCCAGGATTCATAGAACCGTAGTTACCTTCGTAACTTTCGTTTTAATTGGTTGTAGAGAGTTCTCTTTACAAATAGCTATTATTTTGTATAAAGGGTTTGCAAAAAAGTAATGTTTCACTGGACTGGAAAAATACAAAAAAATCTAATAGAAATTTAAAGATGACGAAATGTACGTTTAAATAATTCAATTATTTTTCCTCCTCTGCTTCTGATGTAGACTAACGCACAATTCCTCTGACTGTGAGGGCGCTTTGCCACCTGAACGTAAACATATGTCATGTGTCTCGGGGCTTTTTTTTCTTTTCCATTTTCCCGAAACTTTTATCATTTCAATTTGATTGCCAATGCTCATGTCTTGGCGTGATCCATCCTGCAGACATCCCAAGAGAGACCATTTCTCAGAGAGACCGGAGCGAGTATCTGAAGAGAGTGGAGGTTAACAACGCAAAATTTGCAGTTTCTTTTCCGCAGTTAGGCCTGCAATCGAAATTCTCTTCTGATTCAGGCTTGAGTCGAGCCCATCGTCATTGTTTAGCAGGACAACAGTGAGTCATCGGTTTTAGTATTATTCACAGACAAGGTGTTGGTATTGTTTGCACACAGCTAGAAGTGCAAAAACGATACACACACACACACACACACACACACACACAGAACATATGAAAGCGCATGACTTCTCCTCATTCTCTCATTCCATTAACTGGGAGTGTGGCACTGAATATGCCATGCTTGGCAAAATCCACCTCAAGCATCCTTATTTTCTCTCCTCTCATGTATCATCTGAGACAAACAAGTAAATAAAAAATAGCACAGGGGATCCTCAAAACTAGGTTTAATTATCCACAGGCAGCTTGATGGGAGGAGGGGGCTGTACCTTGCTACAGACAAGCAATTACACACACACACATATAGCAAACCATATCTGGCAAGCATGCACAAGCCATTCATCATGGTGTCAGTGGGAAGCCTGGGGGGGGGGGGGGGGGGGGACGGTAGCCTGACTTCTGGGTCAAAAACATCTCGGATTAGAATTTTATCGTATGCGTGATCTCGCTTGTCTATGAGTTCTGGCACTGTAAGGTTAAGTGTGTGTGTGTGTGTGTGTGTGTGTGTGTGTGTGTGTGTGTGTGTGTGTGTGTGTGTGATAGAGAGAGAGCGATGAGGCAGCCCCTCATGCTGTGACATGATTAGTGAACAGTTTAACAACAGTGTGTTAATTCACTGCTTCTGTGCTAGCTTCATTATCTTCTGCAGAAGACTTGACCCAACAAAACTTTCATTATTTCTATTTATGAATATATATTTAAAAAAATATATAATTTTTTTGAAAAATCATACTTGCATTGGACTCTGCGTAAATGATGATGATTAATGCCACATGAAGGCTGAGCATTAAATTATCATGGGGGTGAATATATTGAGCTATTCTTCTGAAGATGTTGAGGAAACCTCTAACAAATGATTAGAGAGTAAATGACTTGAAGAGTAAATGCTCTGGCACAAATAAAGTTCCAGAATAAAAGATTTTACGAACTGAGCATAGATGATTCAGATGTTATCCACTCACAGTTCTTTGTTTATTTTCAGGGACTTGTTATTGTTGAAAATTCAAAGCTTATTTTTCATGGAGAAAAACATTTTTTCACAACAACTGCTTTACTGCAGCAGATTTATCGCATGTATTACTCCCATACAGCCCAAGAGCCCAAGTCTCAAATGTACCCATATACTGTACAATAATAAAAACACATGTTCCTATATAATTTTTCCTATATACAGTAAGAGCTGATTCCCTCCGAAAAAGTATTTCACTCGGTGTGTCATTCCTCTATCATGAAAGATGTTATTGTACTCAAGGTGGCAGAGAGAAGAGTGTTTGAAGTGAAGGAGAAAGTGTATATTATTATTGATTTGTTTTATCAGAGCAGCATTGAAGTAAATGTAACAAGGTTTTCTTGGGTAAACAGCTCAAATGTACTCAAATGTTAAAGAAGTTAAGGGGAATTTATTTTAATTATGGATGTTTCTGACAAATAGAGGAAGGCAAATTAAATCACTTCTAGAATACTATTGAATCGGGTGGATATTGCATTTTCGTTTAATAATGGATATCGGATTATTCACCTTCCATGTGATGGACAGTCATCCTTGACTACAATTTTGAAGACCTTTGGATGACCTTGTCTTTTCATTTCTGCTTGTTGCAATTGAATTTGTCAGTTAAAGGGATACTTTGTGTGCTTTTGGAAAGGTGTAAACTATAGGTCACTCTGAGTTCAAATGTAAAAGTAAAAAAGTTTACGTTAAATCAATGTCATAAATCTGGATGTCCACTGAGTCATTTTCATGTAATGGCTCCATTTAATGGTTATTTCAGAGGTTGCTAAGAATTGAGTTTGTATGGAGCTTGTAGTGTATTTGCATGAAAAAGTGGATGTGTGCAATATTTCAATGATTCCTAACCAGGTGTACCTGTACCCCAGTGGATAATACTGCAGTTGCTAGGGGCTACTTTGAAAGATTGTGAAGTAGCTTTTACATTTTGTGAAATGTAAAATACATATGTACATATATGTACATATGTAGACAAAATACATTCATGTACATTTTAGATATCATAACACGGTGCTCCAGTGAATCTGTCTTTGCTGTGACGGAGGTACTGGCATTGCAATTACACTGAGGTACACCTGGTTGAGAATCACAGCAAATTAATGAGTGTACCATGAAGTATTATCACAATTGAAGGTCCAAAGGCAACAGTACCCGTGATTATGAAGATTTGTTTCATTTTTCCTTTTTTTATAAAAACCCATGTGCATGTTGAGAACAGAAATTTACCAGATTGACTGAGTAGCAGTTTTTAGATGTTTAGCACCATGACACCGTTGACTTGCTCTATATATATATACTTTATATAGTATAGTTTATATCTAAAAACTGCTACTCATATATATATATATATATATATATATATATATATGATATAAACTTTACTTTCTATAAATGTTTTGTTTGGTTTTCATCCTGCTTACACACGGTGCATTGTGGAGTATTACACTCACACATATGGAACAATATTTAGCTCAAGGGCACTGTGGTCGATGTCTTCCTGTTCGTGCCGAGGACAGAACCAGCAACATTTTCCTTCATGGTCCCACAGTGCATCGTTCAGTCTCTGAGACTCTGTTGTGTCAAGTCATTACTGACCAAATGTTTGCCAAAGGGGGCTGTATGCTTCCATTCCCCTTTGAAGGGAAAGGTGAGTTGAATGTTGAACTACGTAATGGAAAATGAGTAAGCTCTCTTTCAAATGGTTGATCTTTCATGGGTGAAATGAAAGTATTTCATGTTGGGAGGATGCAAAAGGCCAAAGAGTGAGAAGAAACCTGTCAGACTCAAATGTCTGTCACGCTTATTTAATTATTTCTCATTCCAGTCTTTTTCTTCAAATTTGAAAGTCAGTGAGTGGCAAAAATGACATTTAACGTGTAAGAAAGATTAACATTCAAAGGTGGAAAAATTGGATTGGGTGATTACGCATCAAGCTTTTCTTATTAGCATGCAAATACAGCCACATTGACACAAACTCTGGTATTATTCATAAACAGTCTTGCATCAATGGTCCTGCAGGTCCTGCAGCTATCTCTCATGAGGGAGTTGTATATACAGTGGATATAGAAAGTCTACACACCGCTGTTAAAATGGCAGGTTTTTGTAATGTAAAAAAATTAGACAAAGATAAATCATGTGAAAACTTTTTCCACCTTTAATGTGACCTATAACGTGAACAATTCAATTGAAAAACAAACTGGTATACACAAAATGGAAGGGAAGAAAGCAAATAAGAACAATTTAGAGGGAGAGGAAGATAAAGTAAGAGGAAAGAAGGAAATTAAAATGTAAACCCATCAACAAAACTTGTCTAACCCACTTTATTCATTTAAAGAAGTCTGAGTAAACTAGAAAACATGACGAATAAGTAAAGGAGTCCTTTGCAGAGAAAGTAAATTCAGATCCATAATTTCCCAGAGAACTCAAACTCTGCCTTCCCTCACGATAGTGTATACTGTAGAGTATAGTGTGTTTTTCTTTGTGCCGATATATTGCTTCACCACTTTCAACATCCTCATGGCAAAACGCACTCCATCCAGTTTACCTGACTTCTCTCTCTGCTTTCATCAGTCCGGTACATTTATTTTCTTGCGCTCTCCCGCTCTCCTGTCAGCTCTACTCAGTGTTTTACACAGCAGCCCCGGGCATCCCTGACGGCTGTTCACAGCACTAATGGGGCATTGAGAGAGAAAGAAAGAGTTATAACATAGAGGAAGACTGACCAGCAGGGGGTGACACCTCCAGATGCAAAAACAAGTCAGGTTGTGTGGAGGTCTATGATAAAATGACCCTACTTCTCACCAGTAAACATTGTGAACACAAGTTTATCGTCTCAATCGCTAGTTTAAAGTCTTCTTCATTACAGCACGATGGTGGTCAAATAGACCACAAAGCGGATGATGCTTTAGGAGGGGCTTACTTCCAAATATGGTAACTTTCGTTCATCATAAAGCCAAAACGGCCATATTCCAAGATGGCGACTGAGAAATCCTCGAACTCTAAGCTTCATAAAGGCAGTCCACAAACCAATGGGTGATGTCACAATGACTATGTCCACCACTTATACAGTCTATGGGTAAAACAGAGAGACTGCTCGATACCAGAGCCCCATGGGCAAGGCAGCATGCTGGACACACAGCGGGTGATACGTTAGCCCTTGTTTTCCTGCAATTGTGTCAAGTCCCTGATTGCTTCCATCATCCAGGCAGTATACATCAATGCGTTCTTATTAACAGTTAAATGTTTTTATAACAGTGTTCCCGTTTTTGTTGTCGCCTGATGTCACACTAATATGATGTCGGTGTACAAAAGAGTACGTACTGAGTCGGCAGTCCTTAAATGTGGTCCACGCTACATGCGCGTACACGCTGCTAAAATAACGTGGTCGAAGTGATGGGCTCTCTCTTGGGTGTATTCACATCTGTACTTACAGCTGTCCACATGTGATCGGATCAACCAAGGCGCATGTGTGAACATAGACAAAGAGCAGTTTGGCTACTTCAGGCCCTGGTAAGAGCTTGTTTTAGCAGCCTGGTGCGGCTTTTTGTAATTTCTTTCAATGAGAAAAAAGGGTTTTGCACTCTAAGCACTTTGTATTTTTCCAATCCAAACACCTTGCCTATTTGCAGGAGCGCCCTGAGTTGAAAAACATTTAACTCAGATTGGAAAACCACCTACAGCATCAGCATTTTTTTTCTCATTGTGGTGACTTTTGCTAACCATAGTTAGCACGACCTGAGCAGGCCTGGAGGCAAAGTTTGTTGCCTGAGATTCCGGTTCAGTTGTTTTCATTAGTTTAAACTGTACTATTAACTATTACTGTATCGGTGAATGTTAAAAAATGATGTGCAAAATAAGATCCATAAATACAGAAAACAGTTTATGTGCATGTGAGAAATGCAATGTAATATGTGTAATATTTAACTGAGCCATTGCAAATTAAAATAGAGGCAGAGATGTAATTTTGTGATAGAGCTTTGAAGAAATTTGTAATGATATTTTTTCGCAGACTGTATGTGTGCTGCAGGCAACTTAAATAAAATACAACTGCAACAATGTGATGTAAACTGTGATATAGCATGGCGTAGATAAACACAAATAAAATGTCTGCATCAGTCCCTAAGGTCTGTTCTTCGCTCCCTATTGTAGAAGTTCCCTCGAGCAATTGTTTGAGAAAGTTAAATTATGTTTTCTTTTCAGATGAGAAAGAGGTGGTGTGGAGATTATATGAGTTTTACAGTGCGTCATATTCCCTGTCAAATCTGTTCTGCTCTGTTTAACTCAGTTGGAAAGGGAGTTGTTTGATTGGTTTGTGGAATTGGATTCGTTGTGACTAAAATCTACTATATCTGATGAAGCAATATGCTCAACAACTACCATCTGCTACATTCTGTACACTCCCCAATATAGAGCAGAAAATGTTTGTAGGTTTAAATTGTTCACTATAAAACCATGGCTGAACATTGTTTCAGCTGGTGTCAGCAAGTCAACATGGGCCATTATTTTGAATAATTCTTATGTCTCTTACACCACCACATTTAGTTTTCATCTAAATTCAACACCTTCCCATTTCAGTGTTCTTACAAAACAACAATTATCCTTAATGTGAAATGTGTCTTATCTTATTTCTCAGTCATTAGAGCAGCTGGGGATGTGTTTTCTTATCGATCTGACCTATCAAGATCCTCTCCAGATAACAGGAGAGTAGGCGAAATATCCATAACAGGATATGGATAATATCAGGATTAACACAGCCTAGCCAGACGATATGGTCCTGCGCCAACCGGAGAAGACACACTGCTGTGGCATTAACGGTGACAACAATCGAGAAAATAAAGGACCTCATGCATCTGTTTATTAATTGTCTGTCGCTTATTCAGGTCCGCGGGATCCAGCCATATTTCTGGTATGCTACCGCGAGGTCTCTTCCCAGTACGATTGGCTTGGAACACATCTGCAGAAGAAATGATGATACAGAGAAGAAATGATCCTGCGGTACAGATTTGCAAAGTAGTATTGGTGTTTAGATTAAACTAAAACATATTTGAAGTTGTCTTAACTGCGATGAATTTAAGTTGATCAGAACCTCGAAACTCGTCCACTTTTGAAGGTTACAAGGAAAACAGTCAGACATGTACTTTAATCGCTTTTTCTCTTATTGTGGATACATTACATTTACATTATTACTTATGTACTCATACATTGACATATTTGCTAAACTTACTTGACACTGCACCCCATAATTACTGCATACTGCATACTGAGGTACCCAAACTCAATGGAAAATGAGACCGGTTTTCTGTCGCATATGGCTCAAGTCTGACGGTATTGCTGCTCTGAATATATCCTGCAGAAAATCTTTTGCCACATTTACTTTCTTTCTCTTCAATGCCAGTCCTTTATGGTTATGAAGTGTGCTGCAGCTTATGTGCCGACCACATTCTGTTCTGTTACCCTCCTCTGTAGTTGTTTATGAGAGCTAAAAAAAACTGCTGAATCGTGTGCTTTTGGAGCAACTTTGATAATCTTAGTGCTTGATTAGAAATTGGGCCCAGGTCTGCAAGGCTGCACAGCTCTGCTTTGTTCTGTATATACGTAAATAGATATATGGCAGTGAGACAGTTTGATTCATAACTCAAGTGTCTGATCATGATTCTATCTGATTTTATGTTATTAATAAAGCAGCTGATGCCTCTTTAGTAGCGGTGTCAAACATGTATTATTCTATTCTGTGGCCACGACCATTAATAAATTATTCTATTCTGTGGCCACGACTTTCTCAATGCATGAGAACAAGCTCATTAAGTTGTGGCTTAACGCATCAGAATGAGATAATTAAAGTTTGGGATGTGGTGGTTTGTCACTTTTAGAGTTATGCAGTGAATACAAGTGAATTATACTCGTTGGTATACGTTAAAAAGAGTTGTGGTCACAATATTACAGATGGCCCAAATCCCCGCAAACACAAACATATGAGTGACATCAAAAGTTTGAAAAAGAAAAAAGATTTCATTGTAAATTGTTTCAGTGTCTTAGATCTACAGTGTGGGTCACCGCTTGTGTGTGCAAAAGCCATCTATTCAATCATTGATGTACATTCCACATAGGTTTAGCGTGTTGTAAGAATCTAAATGCTAGATAGCTAAAAATACTGCCAAAAGTTTAGTCGCCTGGAACGATGCATGGCTGAGGAGTTTGGGTCCAAAGCTGCAAGAATCAAATAAACAGCTTCCTTTGTTGCACAAATGCCCTTTTTTTCAAGCATTTGTTGTACATCCACCTGTGACCATTTAGTCTGCAGGTCATTCCAATACGTGCATGATGAAATCTAGAATTAGAACCTCCTGTGGTCGTCTATTGTTTGCGTTTGAGACTGTACATTTTGAGCAGCCTGCTTAGAATTGCTCCATGCCTAACCTCAAAAGACTGAAGTACGTCCTTGTAATTTATTCTTAGCTTAAAAAGAAACTTCAAACTTGTCCATGTTTGCAAGCGGCTTAAGATGCTGATGATACCCCTGCCAGTGTTTTTTCTGGTCTCAGATACAACCAGTAAAGGTTTAAGTAATGTAGATGGGACACCATAGTCTCTAAGAGGCTGCTTACAGATTAATTTGTGTGCATCAAACTGGTTGACTATTCTGTGTCACCGAAGTGTTCGACCACTTGATCCAGTGCTGGGACCAATGTGTTGATGATAGGACCCCTTTTCGTTGATCTCATTCTGTAATGCCCACATGTACTGTATGTGCTCAGAGATGACATAATAGACATTCCTGACAATGGTTTCACACTAGTGGTGGCCAGTGTGGCCAGCTTTGCAAACTTTTAATGGGGAAGGGAAAGCATTTAGTCTGACTATATGAGAGTAGACCTGGGTATATTCCCACCAGGTGAACACCAACACAGCAGAAGCCCGACAGTATCTCTATTGGATGTGCAGCAACCCAGAGCAAGACGGCCAGAGGCAGAGATGAGAGGCTCCCCATCCCTCCAGCTTTAGGTTGGTCTCCTTCTGTCTCACTCCAACCTTAAACTTCTTGGGAGTTTGTGTTTGCACTGCAGTCTCAACTTACTCTGGCTCCCTATATGTGTTTATTTAAAGTTTGATTTATTTATTACCCTATAGGAGTGCTAAATTTTAATAATACTTTATTGTCTGTTGTTTAAGTTTCAGTCATCTTTTTACTCAGTAGATTTAAAGTGGTTGCAAACTTTTAATGCAGAGGAGCCAATTCTATCTACGCACAAATCCAGTAGATGTGGTACCAGTCACTTCATCCAAAAGCTATTTCTTGATGCTCAAGACCTGATTTTAAAAATCAAAAAATTGCTATAATCACTGTGTGGGGTGGAGGGCTTTTGCTGCACTGTTCATTACAGAGGGTAGAATGAGAATGAATGTAACATGTTACTGATTGTTAAAAAAAAAGAAGAAATGGTCACAGGCTCCAGTCATCTCATGCTATGACCAAAATGGGACGGCACTTAACGATTACTTAACTATAGGTATAAGATATAATGCATACGATATGTTTAACTTACTATTGATACATGTCTTAACTAATTAACACCTAGGATTTGCGATCAGGGAAACAGTTTTTATTTTATTTTTAAAATCAGGTCTTGCGCATCAAGAAATAGCTTACTACTACAACTACTACAATTAAAAATGTTTCTCTAAATTCTCCTCTGGCTGTCAACAAAAATGAGTCAGTGTTAGGATGGCCATATATCGGAGAAAATGTGGTTGTGAATGCAGTTGTGAATGTCATTTTTGCAGTAGAAATGTGATTGACAATAAGGCAATAATATGAAAATGATACGACCCATATTAACTTTACAGCCCTACATTTGTAAAATGTAATATCATTAGTCACATTTATATGACTATTACTACTTCTATTACTACTTTTATTATAATTAGCATTATATTATATCCACTGCAGCTGTAATTACTAGTTGTAATAATTTTTCTATTAATATTTCTTCTATCTTTAGTGCTACTAATGCTATCATCAGTCTCATTGTTTGTATAATTTTTTTATCTGGATTGACTATGTTGTAATTTTATTATGTGGTTCTTTCAGTGCACATTACATCTATTGAACTTCTATCCTGGGCGAGGGATCCTTCCTAAGTTGCTCTCCCTGAGACTTCTTCTTTTCTTTTCTTCTTCAGTCCGAGGACAGAGGATGTTGTATGTTGTACAGATTGCACATTACATCAATGAAAATAACGTAACAACAATCACTCGGGTGAAAATCACCCGACGTTAGTGTTCTAGGGTTAAAGAAAGTGAATATTGATCCTACATTCATCAGGTTGCCATCAACATGACTCCAAATGAATACTAGTGTTGCCACATATCTGCTAGATGTGGGAATAAGCAACTGTTTGTTTACACGTTGGCCACATCAACTGTTAGGGCTGTTTCAGGCTTATAGTTAGGGCTGGCTCAGGTTTGCCCTGGTCCAGCCCTATGCTGCTATAGGCCTAGACTGCTGGGGGACATCTTAGGATACACTGAGCTCCTCTTCTCCTCTTCTCTTCCTCCTTCGCTCCTCCTCTCCTCTTCTCTTCTTCTCTTCCTCTCTTCCTCTTTCGCTCCTCCTCTCCTCTTCTCCTCTTTCTTTCTCTCCTTCTGGATAAATGATTGTCTCTTCAATGCACATTTTCCATGGATTCATGGCTGCCTGGAACCGGTCCTGCCTGCTGCCATGGCCCTGCTGATGGAACCGGCCTTGAACCGGTCCTGCCTGCTGCCATGGCTCTGCTGATGCTCCCCCCCTCCCTCCTCTCTACCTCCTTCTGCTTCATGGATCGTGGTTATCTGGATCATGGACCATTGCTACTACTCTTTATATGAATAATTTCTGTCATATTCATTGAATGTGCTGTAACTCTGTTACGTTATTCATTCTGGTCACATGACATCTATTGCTTCTGTCCATCCGGGGAGAGGGATCCTCCTCTGTTGCTCTCCCTCAGTTTTCTATATTAATTTTAATCCCTATTGCCTTTAACTACATTTAGAATGGAAATAGAGTATAATTAAGTTTATTCCAGTTCAAATGTATTCTGATAGAGGCAGAGAAAGAGAGAGAAAGAGAAACATTGCTCTCCATATATTGTAGCACAGCTCCACTTCTCTTACAGTCCAGACACCAATCTCTTTGGGGATTTTTTCCTTCCCTTTTGCCTCTCTGACTTCACACAAGTGTCACCCTGTCATCACTCTTTTTCTCTCCTCCGTTGCAGACTAAAGGTCCCTGCCTGGGCTATAAGATAATCTCTGAGCTAGTTTCAACTAGGAACAACAAATGAGATGGTGAGCAACGAAAAAGACAATATATGTTGGATGATTTATTTTCCAGATGACACAGGGTCTTATCTGCTCCTCTGCAACTCTCTGCCTGCTTTTGCTTTACTCGTCCCTCTTTATTTACTCTCTTCTGTTTGGTGAAAACCACAATAGGTTCTCTGGAGATTCCTGTGAGCCCTCTGCTCTAATGCCCCCAAACAACTGGAACAACAGACATTAATAATTTCCCCAGGGACTGAGTAATGATATTGTACACACAAACACACCACTAAGATGAATGGAGGGCCTACTGGGTCTCTCATTAGTAAGCAGAAGTCCCTGGTTCCACAGTACAGCAGAAGGTGTGTGTAAAGAAGAGAAAGATGGTGAATAGAGGGAGAGGAGGTCAAAATCAAAGATTGTGTGTTTGTGTGACTTCAGCAGTTCCTCA
Organism: Myoxocephalus aenaeus; assembly: GCA_038501785.1. NCBI lineage: Eukaryota > Metazoa > Chordata > Actinopteri > Perciformes > Cottidae > Myoxocephalus > Myoxocephalus aenaeus. Next base: position 3,212,532 of record JBAMJR010000162.1, read on the forward strand.
GTCATTGCCATCTTTTTACATTTACAGTCAGGTCCATAAATATTTGGACATTGACACATTTTTCATTATTTTGGCTCTGTACACCACAACAATGGAGTTGAAATGAAAAAATGTGCTTCAAGTGCAGACTTTCAGCTTTAATTTGAGGGTATTTACATCCAAATCAGGTGAACGGTGTAGGAACTACAACAAATGTATAAGTGGCCACCCCGTTTTTAAGGGACCAAAAGTAATTGGACTAATTAATATAATCATAAATCTAATTGTGACTTTTAATACTTTGTTGAAAATCCTTTGCAGTCAATGACAGCCTGAAGTCTGGATTCCATAGACATCACCAGACGCTGGGTTTCATCCCTGGTGATGCTCTGCCAGGCCTCTACTGCAACCGTCTTCAGTTCCTGCTGGTTCTTGGGGCATTTTCCCTTCAGTTTTGTCTTCAGCAAGTGAAATGCATGCTCAATTGGATTCAGGTCAGGTGATTGACTTGGCCATTGCAGAACATTCCACTTCTTTGCCTTAAAAAACTCCTTGGTGAGCTCAGCAACACCAAAAGACCCGGAAGACCACGGAAGACAACTGTGGTGGATGACAGAAGAATCATTTCCCTGGTGAAGAAAAACCCTTAAAAAGAGGGTGGCCACATTTGAATTGGTTGTAGTTCCTACACCGTTCACCTGATTTGGATGTAAATACCCTCAAATTAAAGCTGAAAGTCTGCACTTAAAGCACATTTTTTCATTTCAACTCCATTGTTGTGGTGTACAGAGCCAAAATAATGAAAAATGTGTCAATGTCCAAATATTTATGGACATGACTGTATATCAAATTGATCCCCGCTCTGCAAAGCTTCTAATTTTATTATATAATAAAGTTGTATGTTTTATTGACCCGAAAAAGATTCTAGCCGTATCATCAATAAATAAATTAGTCTGTGATTTTCTCAAATAGCTCCTAACACGTTGGGAAAAAATGTATGAACTATTAACAACAAAGAACTTGGTGTTATCTTGATATGGATATAAAATAGTGGTCAATACCACCATGCAAGGATCAATACGGTCATTACATGCAAGGTCTGAGCTCTATTTTCTCATGACAGTATTTATTCTTGGGGTCCCCAGTTGGTAGTCCTTGTTAAATATGTTTGTAGGCTGAAGGTTAAAGAGACAGGCGGTAAAAATGAGCTTTTCAGAGGAAGGGGGGAGAGGGGGAATACAGGTATAGTCAGACAGACATGTTCCTGAAGAAAGTATTGACCTGAAATGAGCACAATATGTCCCCTTTATACATCTGACCATTGTTCGGAACATGTCTGATTAATTTAAATTAAATCCAGCATGATATCCCCTCTAAGCATCACTAGTTAAAGATAATTAAGGTGACAGAAAAAAAGATGAATAAAAAAAATGGGTAAAAAATAATGAAATCTTTTAATAAAAAATACATTTATAAATTCGGCAGCATGAACTTCTCAAACATTTCCATCAACCCAGGAGGAGTAAAATAATGAAAAAGGCATTTAAAACAGATTCTGGGAAGCAAGTAAATACACATGAGGAAGAAATGGCAAGTTCGATTGAAGGAAAAAAAATAAAAATATGAATGATTAAAAGTAGCAGACAGTTTCTGAAGAATCTGATATGGCAAACAAAGATGAAACAGAACTGAACAGAGTTTTCAAACATCTGAGTATACAGAAGAATGTTGCTTTGGGTTGATCACAACACCACAAGGTTCACTTCAGTCCTTCAACACACGACAGCAGCTTGGTATAATGACAAACAACACGTCGTCCTTACGCACTGGTTAACAACCAACTTTACCACAACACATTAGAGAGAAAGATTGGCAAAACTGACTCGGGATCAGTGTTTAAGTACAACTTTATCCTGCTATGAGGAGGACAACTGAGTCACCAAACACTTTATTCTGAAAGTTTTTTTTCCTGTGCAATCAATGACTAGGATACATCATAACTTCTTTTTACACAACAGGATGGCACTGATGGATTTACAGACTGGGAGGTCACAGGTTCTACAGCAGCCTTATTGCACACAGGAGAAAGCTTTAACTGGAGGTTGTCATCCAAAATCAGTCCTGTACATCGTTTAGAAATATATTCCTAACACACTTTTGTTTATTCTTCAAAGCCTCTTAATTTGCCCAGGCAGGTAGCAGGCTTGTTGTGGTTCCATGTTATCTTTTTCAGAGGCCATTTGGAGCTTTTGCCCAAACAGATTGTGCCGGGACCATTCACATACGTTTTCATGGACATGTGGAGGGGCTGATTGTAGAAAAGCCAATGTCTTAATGGGGAAATAGTTGGGTACACGTTGGAAAAAAGGGTTCTTTTTTTCTATAGCACCGAAGGATCATATGTGTTGACCATGAAATGCCTGTAAAGTATTTGGTTGGTTGACATTTCGCCAAAGAAAAGTGAATTTTAGAAGCAAGCGATGCCTTTTATATCCCTTCCTTTTCGTGGAGTCCTCACATACGGAGTGGATCCATAATGAAACGGGAGAATACAGGCCCGGATGTTTTCATGTTCATTGTCTACTGTGACAATACTCAGAAAATGTATTGTCATGCCCAGCAGAAGGTTCACACAGAGCTGACACGTCATTTCAGTTTTAAATTATTGCCCCCAAAGCTGCTGACCAAAATATAACACTTGGTTATTTTAAGTGATGATTATGGGACAGGATCTGTGCCTTGGGATGAATTTCACTGCGTTGCTTTTATTAGCTGCCAACATAGTATGCAGAAAATACCCAGCTGGCAGGAGTTTCCAGCTGATACGCAGAAGTTATGTTTGGGCAAAGTGCAGAGGCAAGGAATAAGGAAATACTTTAGTAGGAAGAGTCCACTGGCTGCATGGCCCTCTTGTTCTGAAGCCACACTAACTGAAATCATTCATAAAATGACTTGTCCAGTAACGAACATAACAGTCTTCTCTTGTCTCGTAGCATTGTGTTCAAAATATATTAAAATAATTTATCAATATTTTGTAAACAAACACATAAATGTCTCTTTATACATTTTACATTGTAGAGGTCAAATCTGTATTCATAATATACAGTATTTCGATTAAATCTTAGGAAGTGCCACTGTGTATAATGTGCTATTAAACTAATTTTGCCTTCTTCAGATTCCCTTTCAAACTGGTGTTTTAAGGACATTATCAAAAGAACAGTGCAATTGCGGCAGTGAGGATACTAGTAAGTGGATACGTCACAGTATGGTAGCACCCACAATCTATGACACTGCAGAACCTGCTAGGATGACACATTTCAGGCTGATCAATTGAAATTTAACTTAAGTACAGTGTCATTTTTTGTCTCTGAACAACTTAGAAAAGGTGGTCAGTCACGTATCTAACAAATGAATGTCCTTAGTCCATGTTAGGTATGAATAGAGCCATAATAAAGTTCGGTATTTTGTGCTAGTTCAGTGAAAATGTGCTTGATTCTTCTATTGTTAAATAACAGTCTTCTGATTGGAGGAGCATCCGAAGCACATATGGGAAGGGTCAGGAGCCGATTCACCTATTCTGATGATATTTTACTGAAGATGAAGTTCCAATCAGAGCTCAGCAGCTTGAGATTTCTGTCACCGTCTGGAAATATAAAGATGCTTTAGATTAGATTGAGAAAATCCTGAGATGAAAAGCAAAATTCTCCTAGCACACCGTCATTGCATCATACCGCCGCATGTCTCCCCTGCTGTATAATGTCTGCTGTTAACTTGCAATACTTCTTACTTGGAGGAGGGAAAATCTGCAGCAGCTAAAACCAGCTAGGAATTTGATTTTAATAAGATAAGATAAAATGAGATAATCCTTTATTAGTCCCACAGTGGAGAAATTGCAGGATTACAGCAGCCTTGCACACAATAGAGACACATAGTAAAAACAATCAAGTAATATAAATAATAACAATAAACAGTAGTAAAAAAAAAACAGTAGTAAAACAGTAAGAGTACAATGTAAGAGTAATGATATGTTTTCAATGACAGACGTGTTGACCTGATGCTATGTGTGTTCATAAATGACTGAATTACATTTTTTAAACATCCAAACATGTGCTCTATTAACAACGCTGCAGAATACGGTACCTCTGTCGTGTTGTGGATCCATAGTTATCCAACATCTGAGTGCTGGCCACCTCCAGGTTCCAGTCACACATCTCCAACAGCTTTAGACACTCTGGTCTGCTCCTCAGACCCAAACAGAACAACTGCTCCACCTACAAAGACAAACAAGGATGAAGACAATTATTCAGAAGCCAGAAGACGGGATGATGAGAGGGACGAGATAGGGCAATGAAGCAGGGTCACATGGTCATGTTTCAGGAAAGAACTGCAGAATTCATATTTTTATATTGCAGCACCAGTGAGCACATTGTAGAATTAATCAATAACTTAATACAAGCTCAGTGTCTTCTTCAAACACATTTCTGTACTTTCTAAACTTTGCCAACACTATTAAGGAGTACACAATTGTTCCCTTGTGCCCACTGCCATCCAAACACGCCTTCACTTCATCCACAGTTGCCCTGAGCACAGGCAGCTAAGAGGGGGCTGAACACTGCTGTAGACATATCAACGAGTCTTTTATTTCTGTTTTTTTATAGCCGGCTTATGGCAGCAGCAATGACAGGATTGTCCCTTACGGTTCTACAAAGTTGCTCTTATCATATCTTGATATGAATCAATACAAAGTAAAAAAAGAGATGAAGCAACTTTGAATGACTATGTGTTGGTTGCTATAGCGTTATATTATTATTAAAGGTTATAAGAGAGATGGGCTAAAGGTCTAAGATGCAGTGATCTGGATCTCTGAGGACTTCTCCTCCAGTAATTGCTCTGCTGCAACAATAACATTACTTCACTGGGTCTTTATTTGGATTGACAGGAACTGTAAAATGTGTGTGGCCATCACTTTGTACAAAGTGTTGTTTATTGATTCAGTTTGCCTTTCTTATTTGACAGCAGTGTGAGATTCATATTTTGATTTGCTCCAGACGATAAAAGTAATTATTTATTTCTTGTCTGGAACATTTATTTGTAACTTTGATACTATGGAGAACAAACAAAAGATATAGGCAGTAAAAGGTTATCATATCAAAATAAACACATACATTAAATAATTAGTTCTCCTTAACCTCGAACCAGTTGGTAAAAAAATACACAAGCTTTTTTTTTAACTTAATTTATTAGAAGTTAACTTTTCACTTTTCAGAACCGGACGTTGACGCCTGCATACTAATAGCCAGTATGGGGCGACTCATCTGGTCGTAAAAAGAATTCTATGAGAAAATGACTCCTTGATTTATTAAACGTTTTAATGTTTATGGTCTCATTACTAGTTTCAAGTTTTTTTCAATACAGAATAATGTTTATTTTGTAAACTATTGTCTAACTTAAAGTGAAATAGTCAAAGCAGGGTATGGTTTAGGGCGTAGCAACCTTGTCAGAATCAGAATCAGAATCAGAATCAGCTTTAATGGCCATGTAAATTTGCACATACATGGAATATGACTCCGGTTTCACTTTGCACTTTTTTTTTTGACAGGTCGCTACCACAGCGTTGTCCGGTCTGGGAATTGTCCGTGTTTTCATCTTACAACTTTAAAAGTTAAAGTAAAAATGTCATGAGAAAATAAATAAAGTATTTGTAAAGAATGTCATGCCCTATTAGGTTATACAAAGTCATACAAGTTACATCAAATGTAATTAAAGACACAAAACAACCGAGCCAGCTGAAAAGTCTTCGTGTGTTTTCAAACTGGTGTTTTCGTTTAAGATAGCTATAGCCACTCTTACTCTGGATTGTCCACTGATGTTCAACACACAAACACCCTGAACCAATCACTGCCCTGGACATACAGGGACACGCCCATCTCATTATCATATAACCATGAGGATAATGGGAAGAAGTTAAAGATGTTGAATGATAATCATTAAATGTGTGCAAAGACCAAGATAATAAGGAAAATGATATAAGCTAGTAAATGATAAATAGCAGAGTATAATAAATTAAGCTTTAATTTTTCACTATTTTATAAAATTACACTTCATTTTTACATATAACCTAAACTATTTTGTCAGTTTCAGGGCAACATATGGACTAAAAACTCTGTATTATTGTGATCACTATCGAATCACAGTATGAACAACAGATAAAAGGAAACTTAAGAGGCATTAACCTCTTAAAATACACCTGAAAAATACATTTTAAAAGGTTAAGCTTTTTCATAGCGTACAAATACATGCTCTCACCTTTAGATAATGCACAGCTTTCTGGACATTCCAGTTGTGGTTCTGGAGGGCGGCTTGACACTCCTCTATTGTGACACCGTGAACTGCCTCCTGCACCTGAGTCACACAAGATGCACAGCATGAGTATCTGTATCATCCAACAACACTCACAGTCCCCTGGCTTTGAGTCCTCACTCTCTCATCACTTGATAAATCTCAATACTACCCATCAACATTGACCTCAGGAGCACCTAAAAACACGACTGGGTCCTTTTTTTAGATTAAATCATCTGTAACAATTATGTAAAACACTCCCAAAACTGACAATCAAGCTATATTGTTCTACAAGATTTGATAAGCCTTTTCGAGTAGTCACCCATTCCGTCACAAAACAAATCATGTTCTACTTATTGTGTTTGTGCAAATTCACCTTAAGACAACACTGACACTGTGTTTCTGCGTGATGAGACTTTCTAGCAGCATAGTCCATTATTTGGACCGTATTGATTGATACCTATAATAAATATATCACCACATCATTCCCGACTACTTCTACCACCACTATTTAAACTACTGTAAACGTCGGGTTACAAGCCGCTCCTACGGCTGATCAGTGTCCCCGCTGTAGCAAGCTAGTAGCAATGCTAGCTAGCGCTGCTAGCTAGGGCTGCTGCTGCTGCTACCGGCCACTGCTGCTGCTACTGCCCGCTGCTGCTGCTACTGCCCACGTCCCCTTTGCCCAAGTCGAGTGTCGAGCCTGGTCCGCTACCTTCGGTGGTTTTCGGGGAGCTAGCGGAAGTTAGCGGGGAAGTGACGGAGCGCTAGCAGGAGCCCCAGCTGGCTACAGCAGGAAACTGTCACACTGACCAAAGGTAGTAGCGGCTTGTAACCCGACGTTTACGGTACAGTACTGAGCAAAAGCATAGTGCATTTCTACTTCTTGCATTGAACTCCTCTGCACTATAGTTTATATATATCACCTCAGATTCCTACAGCACCTTGTGTGCGGCCACAGATCTCAGTATCCACTACAAAATGCATAGGACCTGATCGATGTACAGCCTCTAGTGTTTCACAGGGATTCTGCCTCCAGTTCAATGAGGTTCAACTGGTGTCAGAATCAATCGGCCAACAAAAATAAACCGATAAAATTCTAAAATCAATTCACAGCAAACGTTAATATGGCATTTGTTTTTGTTTTTAAAGAAGAATTATGAGAAACTGTAACATTTTTGATGGGAATGTAAGAAGTGTTTGAATGCTTCCAGGTCTTGTACTGAAAGGCTATTTAAATGAAACTTCCTGTTTTAGTTCGTCCGATTTATTGGCTTTCATAAGTTCAGCTCCAGTTTGAAATTGTTGTGCCGTTACACATCAGTCATAATTTGGTTCTGAAGAGTATTTTAATTTGAATAGGGAGGTATCGGTTCAATTATGACATATGTATGCAGTTTAAAGCATTTAATAGTAGGCACATATAGTGATATGCAAACTTTTTTGCTCAGTATCTAACAAAAAGGGAACCGGAGGGCCTTGGCAGCCAAGTGGTTACAGTGCATGCCATATAACCGCAACGTCCCATGTTTAATTCCTACCTTCAGACCTTTGTTGCATGTCACATCCCTCACACTCTCATTTCTACACTGTCCACTGTCAAATAAAAGGGAAAAATGCCCCAAAAATGTCTAGAACAGAAAGGGAACAATTTGCACTCCCAAACACCCAATTATCCCTCCAGGCTATGGCCTGAGTGGACAACCAATACACATTACCATCGGTTGCCCTCTTGTGTTCAATTAAGAGGAGTCAAGAAAACTATCTATCAAATATGCACTGCACTCATTGCATTATATTAGAATCCTCCTTCAATTTCTTGAACATTGCACAGATATTTAAGCGATAAGGCAGCCGTTCTGTCTCATACTAGTGACAAGAAACTAAGAACTGATGGCTATCTAGTTTAAAAACTGTGCTTTTTATCCAATTCTAATTTACAAAAAAGCAATCAAAATGGCATTAAGGATGACAAAAGGTCAACTATATATTGCATCTAACTATCCATCATCACAGAAAAAGCGAGCATGCTTAGGACTTTAATTACTGAAGCGATAAATATTACCTTTCAGCACATGATATAAATCGTAAAATTATACATGAAGTGTTTTTCGAATGAAGGTTACAAAAGGCAATCCAAATAACTCCGACCTTACCATTTTTACCCTGTCAGCTGAGTTTCCACCGCCGTCTGTCCTGATGCAGGAAGCAGTGACCTCCGCAGCTGTCAGCCCGTCTGAACAGACGCGAGGTAGACTAACTGATGTCTTCATCCCTGACCGTGGCCCACCCAGACTGCTGTTATTGTTGGAGGAGAAATTAGCCTTCAGCTCGCCTGGCTGGACAAGCCCCTGTCCCTGGGCGTGTCCATGGAGAATCTGGCTGCTGACCACCATGGGTCTGACCATGGCGGTGTTCGCTTGCCGTACATGCCTTTCCTCCAAACTGCTTGCTGGCTGGCTATCTGTCTCCCTGAAGAAGCGGTCGTAGCGGTCGAGGTATGGGGGCCTCTCTGGTAGAAGGTAATAGTGGGTGTTACTGACTTTACGTCCATCACGGACGATGGGAAGGATACATGGGCCTTTGCTGGCGGAGTCCTTCCCCTGCGCCTGGGCCTGGATCACTTTGGGTGCAGCATATTTAGGATCTGAGGCAAAGCTGTGCGTGGTAGGCATGAGTTTACCTGGAGAGGTGGAGAGGTAGGAGCCGTAGGTGTTTGTAGAGGGACAGGAGGTAAGGGGAGCCTGCATGGCGGTGGGGCTGGCAGTGTAGAGTCTCTGCTGGGGGGAGCCCACTACCAAGCCCATGGGGCTGGGAGTCCTGGAGCCTGGCTGGGACAAAGGGTCTCTGGGAGGGATCTGAGGCGGTCGTTCCTGGTTTGGGCCTGAAACTTCCTCTGTGATGTCTGCTGGTGTCGGTGACAGGGAGAGATCCCGTGACCAGCGAGCAGATGTGTAGTCACCCCTCTTTATAGGGCGAGGCGGTATGGGGACACGTGGGGGGATCTGGGGTTTGTCCTCATTGGAGGGGAAGATACTCTGCTGGTGTCCGTCCTCGGTCTGTTGTGAGATCTGGGGATACGAGATCTGCGATGGTGAGCTTGACCGTGCAGCACTTCCAGTCGGTACATTTAGCCTCTTCATGCATTCTTGCTGGAGTTCTTGGAAGATCTCTGCTGACTGGGAGAAGGAGGTAGACAGAACCTGGCTCTGCTTGCTGGGGAGAAAGAGGTTGTCCTCCAGACCTGATCTGTCTGGACCCCTGGAAACAACATCACCCTCAACCGTAGGTCTCGAGAAGAGACCCTCATCTGGATTATGGACATCACTCTCCTCCTCTTCATGCTGCTGCTCTGAGCTGTTGATAGAGCTCACCTTTGTAGAGAAAGAAGATTTACAACATTGATATTTTCTACTATGGATGAGTGACATGGGATGTTTACCTCAGAACAGGAGATAAACATCCCATGTCCATGAAATGTTGGCGAAATGTGAAATGTGCTGTGTCACCTCCTACCGTACCTCCATATCGTCTTCGTCTTGGGCGACATCGTCATAGGCCGGAGGTGGGGGTAATGGCCGGGCATCCCAGTCCACTACTGGTGTAGGGTGAAGGGGACGGGGTAACGATCTACACGGACTCTGAGGCGGGGTCCGGTCCATGATGTTCTCTGCTTCCAAAGCTAGCTTTGCCAGTGAAGGAATCTGAATTTCAACCACAGGGGAAGGTGATGGAGTGGGCGGGGGGAACTCCTCCCCAAAGTCAATGAGGGACACTTCGCTGTTGGAGTTGTGGCTTGAGCCTGTAGTCCAACTACTCCCCTGTTTGGAAGCAGAGACCCACGCAGCAGGTTTAAGTTTTAAGCCTTTGACAGAACCCGTTTTCCGAAGTGATAATCTCTTTAGTCCTGCCGAAGTCAGATCCTCATCATCATTTACTGGATCATAGCAAGGCTCTGGAGACACAAACACACACTATGTTAATTACTTTACTGAAAAACATTTAGAGTGATGAAAGCAAAGCTCTTTTAGATCACATCACACCCCAGAAATACAAGACACACTTCAAGTTCTCCAGGTCTGAAGTTAGTCCTATTGTGCACAGAAAGGACACAGCACACCTGTTAGAGGGGACACGTGGATGGAAAGATGGAGAACAAAGTTGATGAGGGAATCACTGCAAAGACAGGCAAAGAACAAAATGTATGGAATGTACCTTTGAGGAGTGGAGCTAGGAGGGAACAGAGAGGGCAGGAACAATGGGTGAGGAGCTGCTGAGAGAAACCAGACTTACTCTTGATTAACACTGCTGGTTGAGGAGGGCGAGGAGGAGGCTCCTCTGGAAGAATAAAAGCAAATACCGCCATCGCAAAGGAGACACAAAGGTGGAAAGAAAAGACAGCAGCAAAGATAAAAATATTAGGGGAAAAGGCAGGAGGCAAATGTAAGATTACATATGAATGTTTTGCCGACAAGTGTTAAGAAATATTAAAAGCAAGCTGTTTGGTGGCCATATTTCCAAAGCAAAATCTGCCATTATCCTAAAATTCTCACCCACAATCCATCAGATTCAAAATCTAAATGTGGAATCTGACCATTTTATCGATTGACAGGCATGTTAATGTAGACATTAGCTGTAGGAAACAATTAAATATAAGGTATTAATAGTTTTTAATGCTGTTTCGGTTTGTTTACACCAGGTATGTTTACAGAGGTGATTATGATCAGTTGTGAAAACACAAGTGTTATAATGTTTACATATACGACCAAATTGAGCCAAATGCTAAACGGGTCTGGATCAGTGGTGCCAAATAGAGTTTGAACCCAGAGATACGGAATAGTCTTACGGGAGTGTCTATCCTTGGTATTTCTCGATCAAAACAGCCATCATTATGGCATGGTCTCAGTCTTTATTGGAGCTCTTTAACTCACTTCTAGCTCGTCCTGGTAGCCGTGTGAGCCGAGCACCACTGAGGTCAACACTAAGGACATCAGGAGGATCCATGGGATTACCGAGGTACAAACTGGAGGGAAGAGAGCACCAGACTTAATTACAGCAGATGTCAATATAGTGAATCTCCCTAGCCTTGGTGTTATAATGTTGTTATAAGTTGGACATTTGCAGTATTGTGCTACTGCCATCTATTGGTGAGAGTTTATTATTACAACGCAGCAAAAACTATTTTGACATTTTACCACCAACTTCCCACATGGGGCATAATTATGATACATTTTTAGAAAGTAATTAAGAGACATATCAACCATGTAAAAACGTTCTGGGTACATTCTGGTAGTAAAGTCACATAAAGTGAATAAACAAGTTGGTCCTTACTCGTCAATCCGGTCAGGGAAGCCCCAGCAGCGATGAGGGTTGCTGTCTCCGTGTCCTGTGTGGATGAAGCTGTTTTTGAGCGGCCGGCTGATGTCATGAGCTGACAAACCTGCGACTGATGTCACCACATTTCTGGGGAAAGGTCCGACCTTAAGGGTTCGCTTGTTTTGACCTCTCCACCAGTAGTTTTCTGCCCTAAAAGACACAAACATGGAGAGGGCATTACCAAAAAAGCTATATTTTTACTACACACGTTAATATTTACAATGTAGCGCTTTTATTGTAGTAGATATTAAATATATGTTTATTATTAAGCATTGATGAACTCAGCAACTGTAAAATACTTTTAGGCTGTTATTTTGTGAAAAGAGAGCATTTAAATTGTTCCCTTTAAAGACTATTTATCAGTATTAAGGTTAGTTGGTAAGTCTGGAAGGTAAAAGTTACAGATTTGGTGGAAGGCATCGTGTCCATGTAATTAACACTCACCTCCCCTCTATTATGGAGATGACATCATTGACCTGGATCTGGAGTTTGTCAGGCTCATCAAAGTCCTGCAGAGCAGACATGTCTGTGGGCATGTTCTGAAAAACACCCACATATAAAAGACACAAAAAACACACATGAAACACCAAAGTTAACAGCAAACATGTATGAATGCACCATATCTTACATCCATGGACGTATGTAATGTTTTAATGGGTGAGAAAGTTAGTACTAAATGTTATATTTTTTTCTTGACTGTTATCCTGTCATGAACACACTGAGATAAGTTCCCAAACTTCTAAGTTGTATCGCATTTAAGTATTGAATCTCAATCTATTGTAGCTGGTTGTTGTATCCTTACAGCTGAGGGTATGTTTCAGTTTCTTCTTTGCAGTAACTCCACTAGGTGGAGATGAAAATCCATTTATGTGATGAGGATTGCTGGGGGAACACTGGCCTTTCTGTGCCGCAGATGTGAAGATTACAATGAAGTGTCTTTTGCTTAGTGGCTAAAAAAACCAACCTTGTATTTAACACCCTGGATATATAACATTGACTATCCAAATGGCAGCTCTCCTACCTCAAGCAAGAACTCACGCAGGGCAACAAAGGTGGGTCTGTCATCTGGTTTCTGAGCCCAACACTGCAGCACCACATGATAGATTTCCTGCGGACAGTCTTCAGGCTTTGGGAGGCGTTCACCTTCTTTATCAACCTTGTGCAGGATCTAGTTTTTTTTTTTTTTTGACAAAGTAGAAAACATTTTAAAGAGTTGCAGAATACATCGGTGTAAATGTGAATACATGTGACTAGTTTTCTGGGTCTGCCTGTGTTACTTTAGCTTTAAGATGTGTTTCAATATTTGTTTTGTTTACCTGGCTCCCATTGAGGCCCAGCCAAGGCTCCTGGCCATGTGTGAACATCTCCCAGAGAGTGACTCCAAACATCCACGTGTCAGTGGCATGAGAGAACGTTCTGGTCTTCAAACTTTCTGGGGCGCACCTGAAGGAGGACGGACAAAAACTTTAATGTAAACTGTATATGTCCAAAGATAATCCTCACTTTGGACATGTACACTTTGATCATTTAGTTTTTCAACGCAGCTTCTTTAACTTTAAAAGCATTTAAAAATAAAAATGAGTGTGTTTGGAAACATTAAAATCATACATGCAACTGAATAAAAACAGTAAAAAGAAAGATTATTACTAACTCAGAATTTGACAAATAATTTAAAAAATGAAGTCTCTCGTAACAATCATCTGATTACTGATCTGATTATCATCTGATAACTGATTAGAGTTCTTTGTGGAAACCTTCTGCAGTAAAATACATAATATTCCCACCCTAACCACTAAAACCACTCATATCCATGCCTACATCTGTGGTTCTTGAGCTGCACTCTCAGTCCACCCACCATGCAAAGGGGACCTTTCGATGCTCCTGCATGACGTAGTGCTCATGGTTGTTGGGCAGCGCCCTCATCAGGCCAAAATCTCCAATCTTCACTCTGTGAGCTGAGGCTAGCAGGATGTTCCTGAAGATAGAGGGTCAAATATTTAACTTTTTTTTTAACATGCTCACAAAGCCCCCCAATATGGTAGCATCAACCAAGATGAGGACATCTATAAAGCTTTTATTGTGGAAATATGTTTATTTTTCCAAGGATTGTATGATGTTTGACCATTTGTTGACTCATCAAACTGAACTTGACCTGAAACATGACCTTTAAAATCCCATTATGGTGTTGGTAAATGGTAAATGAACAAAACAGATATATTTAATGGTTGACCCTGAGCAACGTTCAGAATGTGATCCAGTCATATAAAATGTAGTCCATGTGCAAGACAGTTATAGTGTACAACATGTGAGTAGGGTTCTGAATGCAGTCCTAAAACTCAGGACCTACTAAAGGTTTTAATGGAAGGTATTGAATAAATTTGAGATGTATTATTGATAAAATGTAACTGTCTGGTAGGTTATAACTGAATTAAAAAAATGTCTAAAGCCACAGCTTGAGAAATCCTCTTTGTGATTGGCACACTGTAAAAGCCATGTGTAGTCATTACCATTTTATAACAGCCTGTGAAAATGACTCATTTCTACCAGCTATTAAGATTTTTCTCAAGCATCTACAGAGTGTCAACAGTTAGGTGAGGTGACCATTTGGGCAAGCCCAAGAACTTAGACCACCCATTACAGTCAGCCAACCAGTGACTCATTTATACTTGTGGGCCAAGTCTCCCTGTAATGGCCTGTAAATTTCTGGGTGGAGAATGAATATAAATACTTCAACATACCAGTAGAAAAATACGCCTAAGCCTCTTTAAAAAATAGATTTGTACCTTTTTATAGTTGCTCAAACTTACAAAAACTTTTAAAAAGTGGTTGGTCCCTTACCTGGCTGCCAGGTCCCTGTGGATGAACCTCCTCTGCTCCAGATATGCCATGCCACAAGCCACCTGTACAGCATACTGACACAGAGTGTGGATCAACACTGGGCCCTGTGGACGAACACATCGCAAACGCTCCAGCAGAGAACCCAGAGGAGCCAGCTCGGTCACCTTCACGAAGAGAGAGAGAAGGACACAGAGAGTGGGTGAAAAGAGGAACGGAGGAGTAAAAAGCAAAAGAAATGAGGAATAGATGAGTGAGAATAGGAGGAAGAAAAATGTAAAAGACACATGTTGTGAGTTGTTTGTGAGGGATGTACTCAAAAACTATTTGGCAGAGTAAATATATAGAATTTAATAGTAGGATGAAAACAACAAGGCTTAAATATCAGCCCTTATTTTAGTCATCCATCCACTTGCTCCCCTCCCTTCCCGTCTCCTTTCTTTCCTCCATCACTTTCTCCGGTCATGACTAAGGCCTGAAGATGCATGACCTGATACACGCATCATACAAATAAAAGTTCACAATTTCATTTGATAAAAAGTCCTTAATTTCACAAAAGGTTTGAAGTAACTAAAATACTAAAGTGTCACCACTTCAACACTTTAACGTACTATTTGTCTGTCATCTTCCATCGTCACACATTACATACCTCTGGAACCAATACAATATATTACAATATCCATTATTAATTATTTTAATGTATTATTATTATGATCATATTATTTTCCTCCCTTTTAAAAATAAATATTATTTTGATTGTCCATTGGGGGCCTCCAAAACAACTGGAAAACTGTCTCCCTTTCAGAGAGTCTGGGGCAGACCCAAAGCAATAACACCCATGACAAGATTATGAGAAAACTGAATACTTTATTTATCATTGCTAATTGTTATTAGTGACAGCCATGCTAATAATTATAGTAATTTATTTATTCTCCCTTTTCTCCTTGGATGTACCTGCACATACCTCTGCTCACAGCTATTCACATACAGAAGGAATATACAGTATGACACATATACAACACACTGTCATACACGCACACACATACTTACAAACAAACAAAAAAAATCAATACCATATTGAAATCATAACATCTATTTCATACGTCTAATGTTATTGTCTGTATATTTAGTGTTGCACCTTTGTCTGCATAATTTACAAAATCGAGATTCAAATGTTCAGCTTTAGAGTCATATTTTCTCTTTGCACTTTTGCTTTTGCCTTAACTTTTGCTTTTGACAATGGTGCCTCATTATATAGAGAGCTGAGATTGTTCTGCATGGGTATCTATCATATGCAAGTGCCTTTAGAAAATGACCCCCGACTCCAAAGGGTTAATACACAGTTAAAAAGATGCTTGACCTGATTTAAACAAGCTGTAAGGTCAAGAAGCAGTCTAAGAGAGCCTGAGAGGGATATTTGTGTTAAGTGTATATGGGTACAGACTACAGGTTTATGTGCGATTGTGTTTATCTGTCTGTGTATATTCCTATCTGTGCATGTGCGTTTCTGTGTGTCCACTACCATCTTCATTGGGTGTGTGAGCACCACACCGTAGAGGCGAATGAGGTTCTGGTGGTCCAGGGAGTGCATGGCGTTGACCTCACAGATGAAGTCCTCCAAAGCTTCGGGCTGGTTGAGCACATCTGTCTTCAGACACTTCACAGCTACGTTCAGCTGGAAACAAGGTTTTAGTTTAAATATAATCTTACTAGTCAGCCTTTTTTTCCCACACTTTCCATGCTCATTTTATAGCAGAACCATTACTAATAAAAATGTACACAAAAAGTACCCAGATTTATGGATTTGCTTTGACTTCCTTCCCACATCAGCACAAAATGCAAACAAGCATTATAGAAAATAACTGTAGTTGAATGACCATGCCACAGTTCTATCTCTTACAAATAATTTCAGTTTAAACCTGTTAAGATAACTAAATAAGTCTCCTCACCACCTTCCCTCCAGGCGTCAGCCACTCTCCTCTCTTCACTACACCAAAAGTGCCGTCTCCCAGCTTCTCAAACAGCGTCAGATCCTTCTCTGGGATGAGGCAGGTCAGTGCCTGCTGCTGCACATCAAGAGGAGCACCGCCACTGGGCTGTGTGGCCAGGACGCCCTCCCCCAAGCCCAGTGGAGGTGTGGGAGACAGCTTACGAAAGGAGGAGGCCGGCTGCCCCTGCTGGGGGAAGTCTCCTCCATCTGGGCGCTTACCACTAAACACCTACAGAAGAAGAGAAAGAACAAATAAAAAGTGTTTCAGCAGGAAAATATTTGTGAAAGGGTCCAATAATGAACAAGAAAAAGAGAGAGACAAGCATCAGTGGTAGGATATGGCCAAGACAATTAAAGTGGACATTGATTATAGGCTTTAATGTATGTAAAAAAAAAAATATATATATATATATATATATATATATATATATATTACTTAATACTACACCTTTTTGTATTTTCAGATGCATTTTCTAGAAGTGACAAGACACTAAGTATAATGACAAAAATAAATAGATGAATTGAACTGCTTATAAACAATAATATGACATCATGGACAAACTCTCTACAACTGCCCGAGGAGTCGAAATGTCTCTCACAAAAGAGCCACCTTTTTATCTTCCACCCAATGAGCCACTTTGCTGGAGCTTGAGCTTGTGAATGGAGATGGAGGAAAGATACCAGACACTCATTTCACTTATAAACTCTATTTCCCACTCGTTTCCATCTCTGTTAGCCTCGAGGAAAACAATTTTTTTTCACTTTATCTCTCCCAGGTCTCCTCTCCCCCGACTCTCCTCACCCACTCACAGGACTGACCCACTCACCTGCTACTGTAGGCCTGCGGGAACACTGGATGTAAGTATCATGCAGTGATGATGGTTTGTGTTTCTTCTCTTGTTCACTTTGCGTTTCGCTTTTTACTATCGCGCTGATCACAGCACTTTTTA